>JAWDJD010000004.1:293616917-294216917 GCA_035047305.1 Bradypodion pumilum | reverse complement strand
TTTCCTATATATGCAAGACTGTTGCAAAAATATTATACAAGAACCATTACTAGGGAAGAATAAAAGTGCAATTCCCTTTTTCTCCTTCCTTACATGTAAATCATACTAGTAATTTTAAAAAATTGTAAAAAATATTCTGTTTGATTGTATGACACTATACTTTCCAGAGACTAAAATAATAATAAAAGAAAATAATCATCGGGCAAAATTATATTCTTGTTGTTACGCTGGAGTAAGCTGGATCTGGGCACCTGAAGTACAGTACTCAATTTAAACGAATCAAACTCTTTCCATCCCCCATCACTCCTTAGGGCTTCCTTTACTCCTAAAAAAAATATATGGGGGAGTTTGGGTGACCCAGAATAGGAGAACTTTTCAAAGTGAAAAACTGGTACTGGAAGAGCAAGTGAGACGTAGGGAACCCCAGAACCAAAAGGGCAAGATAGGTAAAGGTAAAAATCGACTTTGCTCGAAAGCCAGTTGTATCCGACTCTAGGGTTCAGTGCTCATCTCTGTTTATAGCCCAAAAGCCAGTGCTGTCAGCATTTGCAGACATTTTCATGCACATGGGGCAGGCATGACTAGACACCGGAATGTGAGGAATGCTGTTTACCATTCTACCAAAGCGGTACCCATTTATCTACTTGTAATTTCATGCTTTTGAACTGCTAGGTTGGCAGGAGCTGGGACAGAGATGGGAGCAAACTCCTTCGTGCAGTACTTGGGTCTCAAATTGTTGACATGCCGACCTTCCAGGCATCAATTTCAGCATCTTAACCACTAAACCACCACAGTCCCAAAAGGGTAAGATAGGAAGCTTTTAATTAGTTTAAATTATTATTTCTGGTGCTCAGATCTGGTTTACACTGGCATAATTGCAAATAGGATTTTGCCCAGTGTATGTCACTTTGTTCAAGTCAATCAACCAATCTCCATTTCCATTTGAAAATTAGTTAGCAGTTTCTCTATTTTTGTCTCACATTTTCAAAACTGAAGTTACAAAAAAGTTAATTGTCTTATGTCTGACGAAGTTGACTTGATCCACAAAAGCTAAAATCAAAATACAGCAGTTAGTTTTTAAGGTGCCACAACATTTTTTGTAATTTTGTTTTGTTTACTCTCTAAAAAAGTTGTTATATACAGTACTTTAATTCCCTCCCAACTTTTTTTGTGGTTATGTTTCTATATAGCCAAATGCTATTACTATACGCTTTAATTAAAAATAAATGCATTTTGTCACAGACTGATAAATGAGATGGCATTGTGATGGTGTGCACATTTTCTCAGACATATATCTGAGTTTAATCATGTTTATTCTCAAGCAACTGCACAAAACAATGCAGCAGGTGACTTTTGGTTTTCTTATCAATAGAAATTACACACATACCATGCCATAGTGCCTACGTAACAGTTTGCTTTTTTCTTTGCAGAAGTCTTTATCAGTTTTGAATATCAGTAATAATAATATTGATGAACTGAGTAGTTTAGCAATTCTGGAAAATATCTCCCACCTCATAGCTGTTGATAATCAACTTCACCACATAAAGGTAATTATGAAAAAGAGGGAATGGTTCAGTAGAAATGGAAATTCAGATGACTGACACTTAATTCATCTGTATTGAAACTGTTTAGAAGGGGCAATGAACAATTAATATGTGTAAGAACATATGTCGACTTCTCTGTATCCTAAGATAATGAGATCCAGTTTCACTTGTACAGTATTTTATAATGTTTTTACTTCAGATTTAAAATCTTTCCGAGGGAGTTCATCAATGAATGAAGGATGAGGCTCGCATAACATCCAAAAATGCTAAAAAATGGACGTTATCCGAGGTATTGGTATAGGAACCTTGGATAATGTCTGTTTTCAACCATTTTTTGGACTTTATGCGAGGCATCTCCCCATAGGAACCACATAACGTCCAAAATCACATAGCGACCAACTCCGTGGAATGGAGTTTGGACATTACCCGAGGTTTACTGTAATTGCAATTAATCACAATGGCTGTTTATATTTATTTATCTGCTACATTATAATAATTTCATATCAGAAATTATTCTGGGTTGAAAGAATTTTTGCGGAAGAAACTCTGCTCAGAGGATGCCTGAATGAGGCTCCTTTCATGTCCCCAAGAGCTGGGACAGAGATGGGGACTCAATCCATCATGCAGTACCCGGGTCTCAAACTGCTGACTTGCCAGCCTTCCAGCTAACACGGTGAGCTTCTTAACAAACTGAGCCACTGCAGCCCCATTTCTGCTACATTTATATTTAGCTTCTAATGTTATGTGGCTGAGCAGAAAATGATAAAATACAACTAAATATAAAATTATTAATTATCTATTTGGAGCATAATATTCCCAGCAGAAAAATGTCTAGTAGTTAAAATGCTGAACATGACAACTGGAAGGTTGGCAGGTCAACAGTTCGAGACCTACGTGCTGCACAACAGAGTGAGCTCCCATCTCTATCCAAGTCCCTGCCAGCCTAGCAGTTCAAAAGCAAGAAATTGTAAGTAGATAAATAAGTACTGCATCGGTGGGAAGGTAACAGAGTCTAGTTATGCCTGCCACATGACCACGGAGACATCTGCAGATGCAGACAGCGCAGGCTCTATGGCTATAAACGGAGATGAACACTGAACCCTAGAGTCAGACACAATTGGCTTTCGAGCAAGGGTGACCTTTACCTTTATTTACAGGTTAAACTCAGAAAATTAGAATATCGTGCAAATGTTCATTCAGTTCAGTAATGCAACTTAAAAGATGAAATAAATATATGAGATAGACTCATTACATGCAAAGCAAGATAGTTCATGCCTTACGTTTTTATAATATTGATGCTTATGGCTTACAGCTTATGAAAACCCCAACCCCCCAATCTTATATACCCCCTAATCATCACATAATTTCATGTACGCTGTACGCCATGATCATCACAATTATAACGCATTAAGGCATGACATACTGTATCTTGCTTTGCATATAATGAGTATAGCTCATATATTTGTTTCACTTTTTAAGTGAAATGAATGGACATTTGCACGATATTCTAATTTTCCGAGTTTCACCTGTATGTGTATGAAATGAAAAATGGTTCAGAACATTAAGAAGATTTTTAAAAGTTCCCTTATTCACCTTTTGTTATCCGTATGAGAAGAACATGAACCAAGCATGTGATGGATACCACCGTCACCGGGAGAAGCCCCTACTCCCATTGGGTCCTTTCCCTGCCACTTGTCTTCCCAATTAGAGTGATGTGCCATGGGCATCTGTCTTTCTCCATGCCTGTTTGTCTGCATTCAAGAAAGGGAAACCGGGTCACCTTGCATTAGGGGCCATATCTTCAGGGGAAAGATCTACTTCATGGCATCATCAGGCTTTGTTTGAACCCTGGAGTGGCAATCAATTCTTGGCCTCTGAGACCAATCCTTTTCCCCACTCTTGGCCTTTAGGTCCAGGTTGTAAGATTGTCACCTTAAAGTATCTGCCACACTACAAAAACTGTTTGTTTTAGAACGAAATGAACTGATTCAATGTTCTAAGGGTACAGCTGGAAATCTTTAATTTATTCAACCTTTTGCCATTATTGATTATGACAACAACATATCAAAAAGATGAATTCTCTTGCTTCAAAATTCAGTCAGGAACAAGAGAAAAATATATAGATTTTTTGAAAAAGATAATGGCAGGCCGTCAAAATGATGACAAATTGATACCTACAGATGTAGTTAGGGCACTTGAGCTAGACACAGCCAATAAAAATGGGAATGTACTGGTCAAATGCAGGTTCTTAAATGATTGTCATTAATTGGGATGAAGGCTACAGCCGGCACTGTGGATGTCATCTGAGGCTATCACTACCATCACCACCACCCAGTGTGTCTAGAATATAATTTGGCTCTTTAGTATTTTTTAGCAGACCTCTAAATGATACCATGACATGATCATTTATCAAGCAGAGACTGCCGAAAAAAGTGTCTAGTCCCTTTGGTATATGTTATTGAAAGGCTGTAAAGTGAAAGCACTTTATTAGGGACAGGAAGGCAATGAACAGCTACAGCGTATCCAAAGGGTAATCATGTTACAGCATGGGATTAGTACATTCCTAGATAAACATACACTAGTGGGAGCATGTTCTGGATCATTTATCAACTGAGTAGCAGTCAACAAAAATCTATAAAATTCCATGCGTACATTTATCAAAGAATAACTATATACTTTAAAACATTCCAAGAAACATAGGCTGTTTTGCATTTCAAAATCTTTACTAGGATTAATTTTTGAAGTGTATTTTTCTTTATAAAAACTTTATAAAAAGGACCTCAACACTCCTGGTAATCACAATGATGAAGAAATTGAACTTGAGCCAGACATCCTGGAGAGCGAAGTCATAAAGGCCCTAAAGAGCACTGCAAACAACAAAGCTAGTGGAGATGATGGTATCCCAGTTGAATTTTTCAAAGCGCTAAAAGATGATGGCGTCAAATTACTGCATTCAATATGCCAGCAGATTTGGAAAACAAAACAGTGGCCACAGGATTGGAAAAGATCAGTATACATCCCTATCCCAAAAAAGGGCAATGCCAAAGAATGTTCAAATTATCGAACAATCGTGCTCATCCCACATGCCAGCAAGGTGATGCTCAAGATAATACAGGACAGACTTCAGCAGCATGTGGAGAGAGAATTACCAGAGGTGCAGGCTGGTTTCAGAAGAGGCAGGGGGACTAGAGACCACATCGCCAACATATGCTGGATCATGGAGAAAACAAAGGAATACCAGAAACAAGTTTACTTTTGTTTTATTGACTACACTAAGGCATTTGACTGTGTGGACCACAACAAGATGTGGCAAATAATTAAAGAGATGGGAATACCAGAGCACCTCATATGCCTCCTGAGAAATCTGTACATGAACCAAGAAGCAACAGTTAGGACAGAACATGGAATAACAGAGTGGTTTGGAATAGGAAAAGGAGTAAGACAAGGCTGCATTTTGTCACCATGCTTATTCAACCTATACACAGAGCACATAATGCGCAGTGCAGGGATGGAGGAATCACAATATGGGATTAAAATCGCTGGGAGAAACATCAATAATCTGAGATATGCAGACGATACCACCCTAATGGCAGAAAGTGAGGAAGACCTAAAGAATCTCTTGATTGGGCTGAAGGAGGAGAGTGCAAAAGCTGGCTTGAGACTAAATATCAAGAAAACCAAGATAATGGCAACAGGCCCCATCAGTTCCTGGAAAATAGATGGGGAAGAAGTAGAAGCAGTGACAGATTTTACTTTCTTAGGATCAAAGATCACTGTAGATGGGGATTGCAGCCATGAAATAAAAAGGCGACTGATTCTTGGGAGACAAGCAATGAGAAACCTGGGGAACATAGTGAAAAGCAGAGACATTACATTGCAAACAAAAATTAGAATAGTCAAAGCAATGGTTTTCCCAGTAGTAATGTATGGATGTGAGAGCTGGACAATTAGGAAGGCTGAACGCAGAAGAATAGATGCCTTTGAAATGTGGTGTTGGAGGAGGGTTTTGAGAGTCCCCTGGACAGCGAGGAGAACAAATAGGTCAATCTTAGAAGAAATTAACCCTGACTGCTCATTGGAAGGTCAAATAGTAAAGATGAAGCTAAAATACTTTGGACATCAATTGAGAAGGGAGGATTCACTTGAGAAGGCATTGATGTTGGGAAAGGTGGAGGGCAAAAGAAGAAGGGGGAGGCCAAGGATGAGATGGCTAGATGGTATTATAGACACAATGGGCACAGAGCTGGGAGGGCTGAGGGGGATGGTAGAGGACAGAGGCGCCTGGAGGAAAATGGTCCATGGGGTCGCAAAGGGTCGGAGTCGACTGTGCGACTGAACAACAACAAATTTTTCTTTATATTATGCTGTTGATTAAAGCTGCTCTCCCCCCTCTCTCTAACACATGCGCATGCGCGCACACACACACACACACACAGAAAGAGAGTGAGAAAGAAATTTAAGACAGGTCTGTAGCCCAATAATCATATAGTAGTGAAGAAAAAAAGAGGCAAGATTAACAGAAGAATGTGAGAAAATGCAGTTTCACATACTTAGCTTTTCCTTTAGTTTTCAAAATGAAATGACAAACTGGCAGAAATATGCAATTGAAACCTTAAAAGTCTATTATTATTATTGTTGTTGTTGTTGTTGTTGTTGTTGTTCTGCTGTATCCCAATCTGAATATAAGCGATCCTCATGGCGATCTGCCATAAAGACTGTCCTGAGAGTATAATGCAGTGGCCTTTCATCTGCCTTCTGTATCGCAGTGTGACAACTGTACCACTGATCCAGTTCCACGAGTCACTTTCTGTTTTTGAGCCCTTTTGGCACACTAAGTCTTCATCGGCCCCAGGCCAGTATTGATGAAGCTGCTGCCCTCCATCAAGTTGGATTCAAGGGGGATCTAATCCACTTGGGAACCATCACCTTTCCCTGTGGACTTCACCACCCAAGGCCATTAGTCCTCAGGATTGTCAGGCTAGTTAACCGCCACCTGACACTCAGCATTGAGTCACTGGCAGTATGGTCTACTCTTTTACCATAGCAGGATAACCTGGCCAGACTGGCTTAAAAGTATATATAAGTGAAATATTTTGATATTTTTATTAAGTCTATATAAATGAAATATTTTGACATTTTTATACAGAGAAATATTTCCATTTTTATCTGTTGTACATAATTTCTCAAGAATAGTTTTAAATACTTTTATGCAAATAAATACCAGTTAAACATCTTAACTGTTAGAGCAGTACCACAATGGAGCCAATTTTCTTGGGAGGCAGTGAGTGCTCCATGCATTCATGAGAAAATTGGACAATCATCTGTCAGATATGCTTTGACTTGGATTCCTGCATTCTCAACAACATAGTATGATGTTCTCAACAACTGTTATAACAATAATGAAACTTTAGGAGCCATATCTAGTCACTCTTGCTATGCATATCCTTGCACATTTGCCTCTGCATATATGTGAAAAGATTCTCTATTTCTTGTTCTTTTTCCAAGACCAAAAGGGTCTGTTTAATTTAATTTAATTTAATTTAATTTAATTTAATTTAATTTAATTTAATTTAATTTAATTTAATTTAATTTAATTTAATTTAATTTAATTTAATTTAATTTAATTTAATTTAATTTAATTTAATTTAATTTAATTTAATTTAATTTAATTTAATTTAATTTAATTTAATTTAATTTTTTGGCTTGTTCGCCGCCCACTCAGGCAAGCCCGACTCAGGGCGGCTTACATAATTTAAAACCCCACATAATAAAAACAGTTAAAATCCCACCCACCCCATGCAGGAGAGAGAAGTGCCTCTTATGGAAAAAGCCAACGGGCAGGAGCCCCATTGCCCTCAGGGCCCCATATCTGCCCCGCCAACCAGGTCTTAAGTCCTTTCCTGAATGGCAGCAGCTCCATCTGCAGCTGTAGCTCTACTGGCAGGAGGTTCCAAAGGGCCGGTGCGGACACGGAAAAGGCCCTTTTTCTTGTTCCAGAGAGGTGAGCTCCCCTAGATGATGGAACAACTAGGGAGCCCCTCCGGTCCGCTCTGGTTGGACGGACAGATGTTGTTAGGGCGATGTGGTCTCTTAGGTATCCTGGCCCACTACCATATAGGGCTTTAAAGGTCATAACCAGCGCAGCTCCAGAAAATACGGGAACTGCTTCAACTTGGGCACGCATGCGCAGCAACAACTCCTTTGCACATGCGCAGAACCCCTTTGTGCATGTGCATCACTGCCTCTGATGAGCGTGCATTCACAGTAACCCCTTTCCCCGCCATTCAAAATACAGGATGGCGGCGAGAAAGGGGAGGAATGAGCGCTGGAATACGGGAAATCCCGGCCAATACAGGATACTTGACAGGTATGCTCTTGTAACAGAAATTGAAAACCTAAGAGATTGGTCAAAATCATAGGGAAATAATTTTTTAAAACCTTTTAAATAGTTTTTCATACTATTGTCTATGTAATATATGCTCAGTAGATAAAAAAATTGTCACTTTTTAATCAAATGTTTTTAATATATGAAAGGGCCATTGTGTTATTGCAATTGGAAAAAGAGCAAAAAAAACATTATTTTTGGCAACATATATGTCTTTTGCAAATAAACAGCATTGCGAATTTGTTTAATTGTAGTATTGGAGTTAAATAAGCAGAAATATTGCTTCACTTTTGTCTGATACGCTTAGGACCTGGAGCTTGTTCTAGGTGTATGGACCAAGATATGCAAAATGGAGCTGAATGGGAACCCTGTCTGTCACAAGCCAAAATACCGGGATCGGGTTATATTGCAATCAAAATCTCTTGGTAAGATAACGTATATTTTTATGTCCCATGTCTTACTCTTACAAAACAACAACAACAACAACAACAACACACCCACACATCATGTTTCCTCTTAATGTAAACATTGGGGCTTGATTAGATCATTCAACTCAAGCCTCATCAGTCCATAGTTAATATTGGGAAGTGGCTTAATGTTGTGTTCTGTAAAGCTGTGCCTTTAACAATGTACCTTAGCCATGTGGTAACAATGTAACCTTCTGTGTGCAACATTATAACCTTCAGCTGTATCAATGTAAACCTGATAAGGGGACGCGAGCTAGTGACCACTAGATGGCAATAGCGAGCGTCCAGCTCTCATGGCTCAGATTCACCTGGATCAGCAGCGCGGGAAGATTCCCGCCACCTCTTCACCTGGACAAGAAGGGCGTGACCTTCTACGACGTCACGCAGGCAGCAACCAATAGTCTGCCGACGAGCCACTTTCAAATGTATAGCCAGCTGTATATATTGAGCTACCCATCCGCCATTACCACATGTTCCTCCGGATCATCATGCAATAAACCTGTGTTAAGCCAACCCTTCGGCTGTTTCGTTGTCTTTGGTCCCTTACACTAAACTTAATAAGCAAGTTAAGTGGGCGGGTGGCGATACAAGCCTAATAAATAAATAAATAAGCTACTTCTGGATATTGGTCAATTAATCACTTTCTCTCAGCAGATAAAGTGAAAAAAAATCTGTTTAAGATAATGGCTGCTGTAGTGTGTCAGATTTTTAAAAAGGAAATGTTTTCTTTGCTTTGTTGGTCAATAAATCCCTTACAATCGAATCTAAAGCAGTGGTTTTGGCTGTGTGCAGTTTCTGAACCACTGAGGCAAGGAAAAGATTTCTTTTATAACTGGCATATCACATCAGTAATAATCCTATATTGATTTTTTTTCCCATTTTCCCTGCCTTCTGCCAAGCAGAAAAAATAATTATTTGCCAATATTTGGAATGGCTCGCTTATTAAGCCACTTCCTGGTATTGGCAAATTGACACTGGTGCATTTTAGTTTATCACATACTGTATCAAGAAAATGTGTTGACCTGGAACAATCCTTAATGGTTGCATGTAAGTAGTAACCTCCTACCTTATACCACCCTGGAACAGGTTGGTGTGTATTGAGGATAGCTGATAATGTTGCAACAAAAATGTTGTGTAGATGATATTTTTCAGCTCCAGCAAGGGATTGCAAAGTAGGTTGAACCCATGACCTCTTATTCATCCAGGCAGCTTTTTGAATAAACAAGAGAAAGACAGGACTTCACTTCTTGTTTAGAAAAGAGTGCCCCTAAGCCTTAAACAAGTCAGAAGTGTGTGGCACAGGTTACTCCTTACTCCTCCAGAGGATGCATAATTTGGTCAACATTTGGGGACTAATGGGAACATACTTTGCTCACCTCTAAGCTAGACATCTTTGTTTTTTGAAACTAAAGCAACTAGTTTTTCAGGACGAGCTACAATGTAAACACAAAAAGTCTTTGCATACTGGACTGGAGAAGACTGTTGAATGCTTAGAAACTGAAATACATGTTTAATTTATGAAATGAGAGTGGAATATTTACTGTAAAGAAAAATAAAAAGCTTTCAAATACATACCATTATTGAAACCCAAAAAGCACAACTTGAAACTTAAGAGATGATTCATTGTTTTAGGCTGCCTTCTGAGCAACGTCCATTCAAATAATAAATTAAGTACTGCCTTTATTCCTTGGACTGAAATTTGTCAATTACAGTACAACTATCTTCACTAGTCTTACTTCCTTTGCATTATACCAAACTATATGTAGCAAACACAATATTCTGTTGCAACGGGAGGGGGGATTGAAAGGGTTCAAATTGTATTGTTTTTCTTTTGTACCTTTTTCTTTACAATTAAGTTTCTAATTTTATTTTTCTTTTGTACTTTTTGCCCTGATGAAGTAGTTGTCTCATGTTTACATGCCTGTCCTTTCAATCAGAATTTAGTACCAATCTACCTTTCTATTTTCCGTCATTTATCTAGTACAATGTGTAACTATGTCCAAACTATATTCTGGTACTATACCAAAGATCAGAGACAGGCAAAAGAGTAATGGCTACATAGACAAATTTTCTCAGTGTCCTTCCTAAGGGTAATAGAGCTGCATTGAGGAAAAGAGAGGTTTGTCCAAAGATAAATACCCATTTTGTTGACTCACATGTTACAACATTTTCTCCTCAGAATCCCTTGATGGAAAAGAGATAAAGGAAATGGAAAGACAATTTCTGATGAACTGGAAAGCATGTAGGGATGCCAGAAAAAAGAACCGAGCAGAAAGCGAGACAAATGTGAATTCATCATTCTCACATTTTGGTAAGCACACTATATTTTCATGATCATTTACAGCAGGGATGGCCTGACTCAATCCATATCTATTGAGTCCTAGTTGCACGCTGTCTTTACTGTAGCATAATGGCTGTCATTGCCACAAGTAGTGAGTCACAAGGTCTTTAAATTCATAGAGATAGTAGTTGACTACACCATCAAGTACTTTATGATTTGTACCGCTTATACACTACCTTCTTGGGATCTAAGATCAGTGCACATGGTGACTGCAGCCATGAAATAAAAAGACACTTCTTGGGAGGCAAGCTATGACAAAACTAGGCAGCATAATAAAAAGTAGAAACATCACCCTGCCAACTAAAGTATGCATAGTTAAAGCATTGGTCTTCCCAGTAGTAATGTATGGTTGTGAGAGCTGTACCATAAGGAAGGCTGAGCACAGAAGAATAGACGTCTTTGAACTGTAGTGCTGGAGGAGACTCTTGAGAGTCCCCTGGACTGCAAGGAGATCATATCAATCAATCCTAAAGGAAATCAACCCTGACTGCTCCTTGGAAGGACAACTACTGAAGCAGAAGCTCAAGTACTTTGGCCACCAAATGAGGACTCACTGGAGAAGGCTCTGATGCTGGGAAAGATCAAAAGCAGGCAGAGGATGAGATGGCTAGATGGCATCGTTGACACAATGGGCGTAGATCTGGGTGGGCTACAGAGGACAGCAGATGACAGAGGAACCTGGCATGGGGAGCCTGGTATGGGGGTCAGACTCGACTGTGCAACTGAACAGCAGCATACAGTTCATTTTTTGCTGCCTACATGATGCAAAGGCTGAATTAATTCCATCCAGAACTTATTTTCTCCAACTTTTTTCCTTTCCTGCTGGAGGACTATTACCTTTTCATTAGAGAAGAAATCAGAAGGGTATTGCTCAACTGGTTTGGCACTAGATCAAAGAGGACAAGGGGACAAGAGAGGAGGAGGAACAATAGAGCAGAGCTGAGATAGTCTCTGTCATTTATAGAGAAGAGAGCTTAGAGACTCATCACTGAGAAGGAGGAAGACCTGAAGAATATACACAAGGGAGGAGGGCTGCTCAGCATCACTCTTATACCAGCTGCCACAGTCCTGTTGCTGCTAGCAGTGTTTAAAGGCCACCTGGAAAGGGGCTGGTTGGCTCAAAGACACCTTCAGTCCCAGCTGCTTGACCAACCCCTACAATCATGGTGAAGGTGTTATTTGCACAGAAAGGCTTTTGTGTCTGTTCCAGGAGACATAGAAGGAGTCGCAGTATGGACTAACACAGGTTTATTGGTTGATGATCAGAACGAACATGTGGTAATGGCGGAGGTATCTCACATTATATACAGTGGTACAACACATTTGAACTTGGCTGCATGGTAGCTCATTGGCCGCTACCGGCGTGACGTCATCCGGGTCACGCCCATCTTCGGTGGTGGATCAGTAGTAGTTGTTTGCTGCGGGAAGTTCCCGCGGCTGCAGGTGATTTGAGGAATGATGACCATGTGAGTTGAACACTCGCAGCTGCCCTCTATAGGCAGCTTGCTCGCGTTCCTTTAACAGCTGGGTTACATTGTGATTGTGGCTGGGTTACATTCATACATTTCTTAAAGCAACATTGTACATTCATATGAAGCAGCATTGTACATACACAACATCCCTCCCCCCTAGGATGGGACGAAGTCCCTCAACCATTGTGGCTTGCCGCACGTGCGCCTGGGGCGAGCGGCCGCTTGGCTTAATACAGGGGAGTCTGGCTCTGCGGAGTCCTGTCCTGCAATGGAAAGGGGGGACTCGTTAGTGGCTCGGTGTGGGCTCTGTGGTAACCTTGCATTGGGGGAAGGGAATGGAATGAACAGTTGGGAAGTGAACTCCTGCATACCGCTTGAGGAGCTAGGGGTCCCCCCAGCACGAATCTCGGGACCGACGAAGAGACCCTTGTGGTCTCGCCACCCCCCGTTCCCTGCCTGGGAGTTCCGGGGACTGCGGTGGGTGGACTCCCCCCCGATGCCTGCCTTGGGGGTGTTGGCCTCCGGGGAGCTGGAGCTATGGTATATTCTAACACAAAAGGGCTGGGGGGACTGGAGGTACCAGGGGCTGAACTGAAACCCCTCTTCTCGCTAGGACGGGTGGGGGGCCACTCCGCTACACCCCCCTGGTACCGTAACTCATAATCATCAAACTGATCCCTCTCTTTCAAAGTATCCTCCTCTGTGGCTGAGAACCGAGGATATGCATTTGTATCCCCGGTTTCCGCCGTGTCTCCCCCTTGGGTAATGCGGGTGGGGGAGGACCCTAACGCTGAATGCCCTTCACTAGTGACCCGCCTTCTGAGTTGGTCGGCGTGCCTCCTCCAGAGTAAACCCAAGCTAGTCTCGCCCCTGTAGGACACTGGTCCCGTCTGCTCGATGACTGTCCCTGGTACCCACGCCGGCCCTGACGCCGCATCGTTCCTGCAGTGGACCGGGTCCCCTGCCGAAAAACTTTTGGAGCTCCCTCCCCCTATATTTATGTTTCTCCCTTCATCCTCCACCCTGGACGGATCCATCCGGTCAAAAAGTGTTACCGGACGCCTCCTCATGAGGAGTTCGGCTGGGGAAAATCCTGAAGCTAAGGGGGTTGTCCTGTAGCAGATGAGGAACTGGCACAAATGCAGGTTCAACTCACCGGGACCCATGCACCGCAGTGCGTCTTTCGTAGTGCGCACTTGGCGCTCTACCTGACCGTTTGTGGCGGGGTGAAACGGGGCAGCGGTGATGTGCCTGATGGCGTTCCGGTCAATAAACGTCTTGAACTCTGCAGACGTGAAGGTACTAGCGTTATCGCTAACAAGGACGTCTGGCAGGCCGAAACAGGCAAAAAGCTTGCGCAACTGCTTGATGGTTGCGGCGGAGGAGGTGCTGTTCATAGGGATTACCTCCAACCACTTGGAATAGGAGTCGACTACCAATAGAAACATGGACCCGCGAAAAGGGCCAGCGAAGTCGACATGGATCCGGGACCATGGCCCGCGGGCCGTATCCCATTCCCTATGGGGCAACCGGGACTCCTCGGGCCGAGAGCCCTGGCAGCTCTCGCACGTGCCCACTAAACGCTCTATGTCCCCGTCTATCTGGGGCCACCAAAAAGAAACTCCTGGCCAGAGCCTTGGAGCGCACGATCCCGGGGTGACTGGTGTGCAATAGTCTCAGTACCTTGGCCCTCAGCTTCTCTGGGATAACTACTCGCTGGCCCCAGAGTAAGCAGCCCCTTTCCAGCGACAGCTCTACTCTGCGCCTAAAAAATGGTCTGAACTCTTCATCGGGGGGAGTCGTGGGCCAGCCCTTCCTAACCCAGGAACTAACTTGGGCCAGCATCTTGTCGGCCGCCATGGCTTTGGCGAGGTCGGCCGGGACAATGGGGGGTGAGTCGAGAGACTCGATCAGTAGGACTTGGTGATCCTGCTCTACCTCGCATGTGGGGTCCCCTACACTTGGGAGGGGAGATCGGGACAGTGCGTCCGCATGGGAGATCTCCTTCCCTGGGCGATAGACCAGCTCATACTGGTAGGCGTTGAGGAAAATGGCCCAACGCAGCATTCTGGGGGATAGTATTTGCGGTGTGGGTTTGCCGGTAGTGAAGATCCCCAAAAGTGGTTTGTGATCGGTCA
Source organism: Bradypodion pumilum (assembly GCA_035047305.1). Lineage (NCBI taxonomy): Eukaryota > Metazoa > Chordata > Lepidosauria > Squamata > Chamaeleonidae > Bradypodion > Bradypodion pumilum. The sequence continues at coordinate 294,202,570 of JAWDJD010000004.1, read as the reverse complement.
CTACCGTAAACTCGCGGCCGTATAAAAAGTCATGGAACTTTTTTGTTCCGGCGATGATGGCTAGGGCCTCCCTATCGGTTTGCGCGTAATTGCGCTCGGCCTTTCAGAGGGACCTAGAGTAGTACGCTACCGGGGCTTCCCTCCCGCTTTCCAACACGTGACACAGGACTGCCCCCACCCCCACTGGGGACGCATCACAGACTAAAACCACTGGTTTTTTCGGGTCAAAATGGGTCAGGACAGCGTCCGAAGACAGGAGTGACTTAAGCTCCTTGAATGCTCTCTCCTGCCTGTCCCCCCACCTCCAAGCCGCGTCCTTTTCGAGCAGCGCGTGCAGTGGCTCCGCGACCGATGCCTTCCGAGGCAGGAAGGTATGATAAAAATTTAGGAGCCCTAGAAATGACTGTAGCTCCGGTTTTGCGGTGGGGCGAGGGGCGTTCTTCACAGCTGCAACCTTTGACTCAGAGGGTTTGATCCCGTCCGGGGTTACCTTAAAGCCTAGAAACTCAACCTCCCTCGCAAAGAATACGCATTTGTCCCTCCTCAGCCGAAGGCCTGCCCTCTCGAACACTGAAAGGACCCCATCTAGCCTCTTTTGCCAACTCTAATTCGCTCCCCGCTGTTATCAACACGTCGTCGAAGTATGGGAGGACGCCTGGAAGCCCCTTTAAAAGGCGTTCCACGAGGGATTGGAAAATTCCGGGGGCCGAATTCACGCCAAACTGAAGGCGCATTACCTTAAACGCCCCCTTGTGCGTCACTATCGTTTGCGCGGCGGCAGCAGCCGGGGTTACGCCTGAGCCAGATCTAACTTGGCGAAACACTTCCCCCCATGTAATGTGGCCAGCAAGTGGCTGACCACGGGCACTGGATATGCGTTTGGCCGAATGGCCTTGTTAATGGTACATTTATAGTCTGCACAAATCCTGACTTCCCCGTTCGACTTAAGGGCTGTAACAATCGGCGTTTCCCACTCCGCCGAGTCAACTGGAACCAAAATCCCCTGCCCCACCAATTTGTCCAGTTCCACCTCGATCTTGTCCTCCTTGGTTTGAGGCGGATGGGCCGGATTTCTGGGTCCAGCTCGAAGGAAACCGGGGGCCCCTTGTATTTCCCGAGCCCCTTCTTGAAAACGTCCGGGTGTGCGTTGCACACGTCCCGCATTGGGTCAGTCTCGATGGCGTTAATGCCGGACAGTTCGATTCCCAGGGGTGCAAACCACTGCGTTCCCAAAAGGCAGCACCTCCCCCCTTTGAGGACCACTAAGGGCAGTTTCTCAGAGTAGCCCTTGAACTTCACCTTGAAATTTCCCATCCCCAACACTGGGATCCCGTTTCCCTGCACGTCCCGAAGGTGTGACCTCATGGCCCGCAGTTTGGGCCGCTTGTCTGGGGGAATGCGCATGAACTCTTTTTGGGACAGAATGGAATAAGATGACCCCGAGTCTATCTCCATCCTCACTGGGACCCCTTGCAACAGTACCTCTACGAAAAACCGCCGGTGCTCCAGGCCCACGCGGTTCATGCCTTCCTCATCGTAGCTGGCTGCGACCTTCCTGGTGCCGGTCGCCTTCCGCTGGTGCATCTGGGGATGGCTGGAACTCCTCTTGTCCTCGACTCGCCCACGCCTGCATACTCGGGCGATGTGCCCCTTTCGGCCGCAGTTGTGACACTCGGCCTTTCGAAACGGGCACCTCGTGCGGTCGTGGGACGCCCCACAACCGTCGCAACGGCGGTCCTGCCGTTCTCGGGACTGCCGCTTCTCACCACGCTTCTTGATCCTCTGCACGTCGTCGTCCTCGCTGGAGTAGGGGTCCGCTGTTGTGGACGACTCCTCGGATGACGTTGGTGTGCCGGCGGGCGGCTTGGGGGCCCGCCAGGCCGTCTTCGCTGGTGTCCGCCGGGCCGCCTGTACTGGTGACCTGGCCCGCTCAGACGCGGCCCCTCGGGACCTGAACAGCCTCACCCCGCTCCTGGCCTCCTCGGCTGCTTGGGCCTCCCGCAGCACCTCGTTGAACGTGAGGCGTTGGTCGCGGGTCATCAGCCTCCTCTGCAGCTCCTCGTCCCTCAGACCACACAACATGCGGTCACGGAGGGCCTGGTCCAGGTCATCCCACTGGCAGTGGACCGCTGCAAGCCTGAGGGCCGCCGCGTAGGCGGACACGGATTCGCCCGGTCGCTGGTGTCGCCTGTGGAACGCGACCCATGCTGGGAAGATCGAGACGGGCGGCTGGAAGTGCTCACCCAGTCTCTCCAGGATACGGTCGATGGGGACCTCGTCTACCTTCCGGGGGGCCACCAGGGTCATCAGGATCCGCAGCGTGGCCGGCCCCACTTGGGCCAGGAAGTGGGAGCGCATCTTCGCGTCGTCGTCGACGCCCGCGGCTTCCATCGCGTGCCGAAACTGGCACTCGTAGAGCTCCCATTGTTCGGGCTCGCTCACATCGAACTGGTACGCCTTGACCTTGGGATTCGCCATCGATCCCACCTTCGTCGCCAATTTTGTGTCTGTTCCAGGAGACATAGAAGGAGTCGCAGTATGGACTAACACAGGTTTATTGGTTGATGATCAGAACGAACATGTGGTAATGGCGGAGGTATCTCACATTATATACAGTGGTACAACACATTTGAACTTGGCTGCATGGTAGCTCATTGGCCGCTACCGGCGTGACGTCATCCGGGTCATGCCCATCTTCGGTGGTGGATCAGTAGTAGTTGTTTGCTGCGGGAAGTTCCCGCGGCTGCAGGTGATTTGAGGAATGATGACCATGTGAGTTGAACACTCGCAGCTGCCCTCTATAGGCAGCTTGCTCGTGTTCCTTTAACAGCTGGGTTACATTGTGATTGTGGCTGGGTTACATTCATACATTTCTTAAAGCAACATTGTACATTCATATGAAGCAGCATTGTACATACACAACAAAGGCACAGTCAAGAAGGAAGAGGAGGAAGAAGAGAGCAAGAATAGGAGTGGGAAGAGAAATAGCAAGTATAGCAAACAGATTTTAGAGCATGTCCTGATTGCCACTTGTAGGGCGGTCTGGTCTCACTTCAGGTTACTTTAGGAAGTTCCCCCATCCAAACACCCCAAGCGACCTTTTGCTTCTTCTCCATAAAGACAATGAAACGCTTTCCCTGCTCTTCTGCTCCTCTGTAATTGTTTTCCCCAGGAAGCAGCCTTTACCCTAGAAGCAACCTTTCAGCTGCAAGCCTCCTTTATCCGTAGTTGTTCCCAGTGTTCGCAGCTGCTGGGATGGTGTATAGGGGATCATTTTTTAAAAAAAGGTAGCTCATAGAGAGGTTGCAGTGTACCAGCATCTGTAAATTGTGAACACATGGAGCCAGGGGTGAGGGTGGGGACTCACAAGAGCTCAAAAGAGTGGGCCATTTGGACATGTTCCTACTTTAACTATTTATTACATTTCCTGATGTTACCCCATTTACTTTGGAAGAGTTTTCTAAATAATAAATGTGTTCATATCTTTGCATTCTGCAGAAGACAATGACTTAGAACATCCCCATTTTCCTATTTACTACTTCCCCATGGCCAAAGAAAAACCAAACTTTGCTATTTTATCAGAAGCACGCAGATCTTCTTACAGTAAAGAAACTGAGCAAACAAACTATGAAGATAGCAGAGTTACAGAAAGAATCAGGTATGTTCTCTGTTAGACACCTTTTGGGTCCAATTTCAACTGTGCATTAGTGTATAAAGTGTCTAATGAGGCTAGAAGTGGACTTTTTAGAAAGCTGAGGTTCTCTCAAACATTATTAAAGCTTCAACCACTAAAATTGGTATTAAAAGCAAAGCCTTATTCATTTTTCAGTGTAACTTACAGAGACTATTGTTTTGATTTTGGTTAATGGCAAAACAAAAAGTAATATCCAGAGTTCTAGATTTTCATATTCTATATTGCAGTATAAGGCCAAATTGTGATAAAGATGGTTATAATTTTGTAGTATATTAACTGATATAGCTTTTTTCTCGTAGAATCTTAGAAAGTTGCATTTGAAACTTAGTGGGGATAGCAAAGGGAAAGAGCAAAACAGGAATGGATTAAGCACAGTTACACTGCCCTGCATGTTACATGAATCTTAATGTATAATTTGCCCTGATTCTGTTCTTTCTTTCTTTCTTTCTTTCTTTGCATTGCATTGCACAATTTAAAAGTATGCATGTATATGAAATAGAAGTAAAATTCAAAACAGTTTAAAAAGTTAAAATGATTAGACTCTTTTTGATCAGAAACGACTACTTCCAATAGTGATATCTCAGCAATTTACTATACCTTATTTTGTACAAGCAATGGGACATAAATTGCATGCACAGTCACATAAAATGTGTCCTATACCAAGTAGCACCATTTTACCTGATTATTCTTTGATTTACCTACTTTTCTTTGAAGTCTATTAAGTGACTTCCAAATGGTCTAGCCCAGGGGTCTGCAAACATGACTCTCCAGATATTCTTGGACTTCAGTTCCCAGAAGCCCTGATCAGCAGGTGTGCTGATATGGGCTTCTGGCAATTGAAGTCCAAGAAAACCTTGAGAGCCAAGTTTGCAGACCCCTGGTCTAGCCAGAATCTTGTACTGGCACTCTTCAGTATTCTTCCATTCAGCAAATTGATTTTGCTCTCCATAGGTTTAGCCTAAACCAGTGGTGGTAAATCTTGGCACTCCAGCTGTTCTTGGACTTCAATTACCAGAAGCCCAAGTCAGCACTGCTGCTGATCAAGGCTTCTGGGAATTGAATTTCCAGAACATCTGGAGTGCCAAGATTCGCCATCACTGACCTAAACTCTTCTGGTTTAATATTTAGAGTGTGAAAGCTAAGCAGAAAACTTTCTTTCCATTTTAACCATATTTTGGGGGATTGGTGTCCATGAAGTGGATGGCTTTAGAGATGCATTTCCTTGTTCATTAATTGCTAGTATCTCTCCACATATTTCTGGAAGGACAATGCTAGTAAAATAATTGACTATTTCAGTGGGATAGGCTCCAGGCAGCCAGTAATAATCCTGCATGATTCATTAAGAGCTACATCCACACTTTTGGCTGAGTTATACCATAGGGCACTAGCATGTTTTGTTGTGGAATAGCACAGGGACAGAGCCGTTGTTCTGACCCAACCAGTTGTTGTTTTTCTGGTGGAAGCTTTCTGTTTGCTTTTTAAGACAATATTTTGTGGGTTAGAGTTTGATCTGGGATGCCATACAAATACTTTGGAGTAGGGCAGTGGTGGTAAACCTATGGCACACTTGCCAGAGGGGGCACTCGCAGGTCTCTCTGTTGGCACACTCAGTGTCACCTCAGCAAAGAGTTCACCCCGCCCATCTGCCCAGCAGCCCAATGGAAGCACTTCCTTCCTCCCCCCAGCACAAAGTTGGCCCTGCCCCTCTGCCCAACGGAAGCACTTCCTTCCTCCCCCCAGCACAGAGTTCACCACACCCCTCTGTTTGGGCACTCAGTCTCTAAAAGGTTTGTCATCACTGGAGTTGGGCAATGTTTCAAATCTTGTTTCCCCAGCTAACTCAGAGCTTTCTATCTGCTTCTCTTGGTTTTTTTTTTAAAGTGAAAGACACATACCTGTGTTTTTAAAGGGTTTGGTTTCAGCTGGTTGCTTTTTAAATAGTACTGTATAAGGAAAAATCTTCTAACAATGGACTCAAAAAAGTTTCCCTGGACTATTAAGGCGACATCAGCAGCACAGATGAAATTCCTGGGAAATGAGAACATCATTTGCTCATTTGTGTAAATATGCCAGGATACTACCATAATGGAGACTATTCTCTCTTCTCCAATGACTAAGCCTCCAAAAAACACCAACAAAGAATCTTCAGCTTTGAAGTAGAATGATTCGCTTATTCCATTATTACCTTTAAAAAGGACATTGAGCTTTTTGAGTAGCAGTTGATGATGGACAGAATCATATGCTGCTCCCATTGTTTTTATGTTTTAAAACCATCTTCTACATGCCAGGTTAGATTTAAGATTTGAACAATGCATCACTTGCTATTGACAGAAAATAAAGCAGCTGGAGGAGTTAATCTTACACATAAGTCAACTATAAGGCATTATGCATAAAGCATGAGACAAACTATGTAAAAGCTATATATCTAGAGCAAACATGGCTCTCCAGATGTTCTTGGACTTCAATTCCCAGAAGCCTTAGAAATTGAAGTCCAAGAGAGCCAGATGTTCTTGGACTTCAATTCCCAGAAGCCTTGGGAATTGAGGTCCATGAGAGCCATGTTTGCTGAGTCCTCAACTAGAGCATAATAAACAACATTTAAAGTCGCAACCCTATGCCCTTTATTTCCAGATTTACCTCGCATATATCAGTGGCACCTGAGTGGACACATACTGGGTTGCTGTATAATTTTTTTCTTCTTCATTGTGCCATTTTAGAAGCCTACAAAAACTGCAGTGCAGATTTCTTTCCATTATAATGACAGCTGATCTGCATATCTACAGATTTTCCAGCCATGTGCACATTTATTTTTAGGAAGTAAGCCCCACATAAATTCATGTTTTAATTTTAATTTTATTCTTTGTCTTTTAAATCTTGTTTCATGCAGCCATTCCGCCTTGAAGAATTCTCAGAGTGTAAAGAAAGAGCTGTCTGAACCCCATCTCCTTAGGCAAATGCCTCTGTAAACACACTAAAAAACATTTTTTAATGGAATTAGAAGAATAAATATGTACATCAATGCCCACCTCCGGTGATGAAGAAACATTGGATTTGGATCGAAGAGTTTATGTTTAACTGCAAAACACCATATACTGTACTTCTAATAATTAGCATAGTAAACTTTCAGAGCCTAAAATCAATGTTCTGCATAATATGTCAATTGTATCCTCATTTTTTAAAAAAGTGTAAGACAAGAAGTACAGATGGAATATTTTATATAAAAAAGGTTTTAATATTGAATGCAGTTCTCATCTCACATTATTGATAAAAACTTGTTTTTATCTCCATAGACAGGCCTTATATACAATGCTAAACTCATTTTCTAAGTCCCAGTACTCTTTTGGACAAATACGTTCTCTCTTTCTCCACAACAAGGAAGTATCAATGTCAAATGTTTGGAGAAATCTCAAAATTTGGAACAGTACAATACATCTTTAGAAACAAACAGCACCTCGGGGTACAAGAAGTGTCAAATGAGAACTAATCCTGCAGTGAATACAGAATTGTGATTGTTGGGCAGATGGGAAACCAAGAACAGAAGGGGGAGTGGAAGAGCATATCCTGAAAAAGTCCACATCGATTGCTGGACCGTTGGGCAGAAAACTGAATATTTTGTAAAATGCCCAATTTGTATTGGAATTAGCCAGTTATTGTATTTTGACCTATCAATATCAATGATCCTGTGCCGTTAATCATAGTTTATTAGCAACATCTTGGCAGAGTCTCATCCCATTTTCTGTGGAGCCAAAGACCAAACCTGGAGCAGATTTGCATACAGAGTATTTTTCTACTATAATCTCTTTTATTCGTGTTATCCATATTCTACATTTTGTTGTTGTCCTGGGTTTTGGTTTAAACTTCTTTAATTTTGAACTGATTTATAACGCAGTCTACAATACAGTTTTTTGGAACCCTGTTCTGATAATTTCAAAGAAATCCATGTCAAGTAAATGTGTTTAGAAGAGTATGCCAATTGGCTTAAATTCGTGTATTAAAGTTTTACTGGGATTATGTACTTAAAACCAAAATAACAAAGGGAAGCATGTTTTGAAAGACTTATAGCTCCATTCCTTAGATATGTTTGCATAACTGTCAAGTTTCGGGAAATTTCTGTCAAACTCCCGTATTTTACTCTCCCGCCGTCATCCCGTATTAGTTAGAATGCAGTTAGACTGGAGTTAGACTGGAGACCAGCACAGGATAAGCATAGCTGTCCAGTTTCCTGTTTTGGCCGGGAAATTTCCCTTATTTGACAGAAATTTCCCGAAACTTGACAGGTATGTATGTTTGGAGTACAGTAATTACATGCAAATAAGTAGGACTACTCAAGATACAAGTAGCATGAGAAATGCAACTTAAAGGTATTTAGGATTGCAATTTTTTAAACAGTATCTTACACCTTGCAGTTCTTTAAATCAACCTCTTTCCCACACTCTGCTTCCTTAACATAAATTATATTGAAGTTTAAGCTTTTAATTTTCTTGGCTACATAAAGAGCAGCAAATAATTTTTATTTATTTTCCTGTCTTACTTGGTCAAAGATTTGATTTATTGTCTCTGTGTTATCACACAATCAAAATTTCATTCTCAGTGTTTGGTTGGGATAATTCTGTACCCTGCCTATTTATTTTGAATGTCTCTTCTCGTTAATGTTACTAAAGTATAATTACCAGCCATATAAAAATATTAACTTTTCTTATTAGTCATGTAGTCCCATAAATATGCATAGTTGTGTATGTACTTGTTACATTTTGCAGTGTGTGTGTGTGTGTGTGTGTGTGTGTGTGTGTGTGTGTGTGTGTGTGTGTGTGTGTGTGTGTGTGTGTGTGTGTCTTTAGTGGGTGCATGTGTGCGTGCATGCATGTGCACATGTGCATGTGCATATAAAAACAGTGCAAATCTATACATAATTAGTTGTATGTTTTGGAGTGGCAATAGAATCACCTCAACTTGTTTATGTTCAAAATTTTGCAGATCTATATTTCTAGTAAGATTTCCAAATAGGATCTTGGAAAGAAAATGTTGGATTTGATTCCAGAGGAGGTTCTGTTTTGTTTTTAGTTTTAATTCTCCCAGAGGAAAACTAAACTTCTAACATTAGTGTGGAAAGGTTTGGTTTCATGTTTTGCTTTTTTTTAAAAAAAATGCATGTCATGATGGAATGGTTTACTAGAGCCAACTGAAATCAATGCGGTGCACCCAAGTTATAAGTTGATTTTTATACTCCTTCAGGAATTTATGGGATGGAATCATTTTCAGACTTCCTACTGGTTTAAAATGAAATTCCACAGGTGTCAGAAGAGAGGTAACTTTTTAAAAAATTAAATGCCCTGCCATTAGGAAAATACCGTATATACTCAACTATAAGTCATCCAAAATATAAGTCAAGGTACCTAATTTGGACCTCTAAAACTAGGAAAATAGATTGACCCAAGTATAAGTTGGGGGTGGAAAATTCAGCAGCTGCTAGTGAGTTTCAATAATTAAAATATATGAAAATACAGTAAAATTAATTAATTTAGACATTTGTGTGGGTATGTTTTTGAGTGTTTGCATTGACCCAAGAATAAGTCGAGTCCCATTTTTGGAACTCATTTTGGAGGCTAAAAAACCTGACATACTCGAGTATATACGGTAGTGCATGCACAGAAATCTACCATTTATATTACAAAATCTGTATTTATTAACTCAGATTGGGCAGAGTCAGCTATATATCAGAGTTGAGAGCAGTTACTCATCCACAAATATGTACCTGCCTTTGACTTCTAGAAATGTAGCAAGCAATGTTGGTCTATCTGTTTCCCTTTTGTAGAATAGTTTTAGTATAGGATCTCCCCCTTGCCTACAATCTTTCAATATTTCAAAAGGAACCAAAACTTTACTTTAGGCATGCCAGGCAATTTGTACTTCGATAACACAGTATTGATATTGATTATTTTATATTTTAGTTCTGTATTTAGCTCTAGGCCATACCTGTCAACCTTCCTGGATTGGCCAGGATTTCCCGTTTTTCGGCGCCGATTTTCGCCATTTCCCGCCCGGAGCTGCCGAAACCCAGAATTTGGCAGCAGGGGGAAAGGCGTTACTGCGCATCCCTTCTGTGCAGCTCACTTCTACGCATGTGTACAAGGCTTTTATGCATGTGTAGAACCCTTCTACACTTGCGTAGAACCCTTCTACGCATGTGTAGAAGGCTTCTGTGCAGAAGGGGATCATAGAAGCCTTCTAAGCATGCGTAAAAGCCTTCTACGCATGCGTAGAAGTGAGCTGCGCAGAACGGTTCTGTGCAAGTCGCTTTTACGCATGCGTAGAAGGCTTTTACGCATGTGTAAAAAGCGACCTGCGCAGAACCGTTCTGCGCAGGTCTCGGATTTTCCGGAGCTGCAGTTGACAGGTATGCTCTAGGCCTACAATATTTATATCCTGCATTTCCCCTTAACAGACTGCATCAGAATTTGCAGGAAAGCTACAATATCTCAGTTAGGTAAAATAAACTAGATTTTGTTCAAGTAACAGTTTCCCACATTTTTATCAGTTTTGAAAAATCCAAAAAGTTAAATTCTTTTAAGTACAACTCAGCAGTACACATTAAAACATGTCATTAAGAAGTCTTCTGGGGGCCATTTAGCATGAATAGCATGGTGTTGACTGGAACAATTATAATTTACATTTATAGGTGATAGAACTACATACATGTAACTAAAACTATAGTTAGCTAAATATTAACTATTGTAATGTGATGCTCCCTCCCACCTTTAGCAGCTTTAAAAAGGTCATTGTTCAATTGACCTGAGCTTAAAATAGTAATATTTGTTAGTTATTGGGAAGGAGGGGAAGATTATTGAAAAATATGTACAAGTTTAGCTTTCTACTATTTGTCAAAGCAAAGGTCAATACTGGCAAATTCAGAAAAGAATAATGGTGAAAATGTTTTTTTAAAAAACCTTATGAAAAGATTGCTTAACCTCCGAGCTCAATGTTTAAATTACTCCCCTCCAGCAAAATTGTTACTTTATCCTAACCCAAACAAATTTCATGAAGAACAACTTCAACATTTGTACCTAGAGAATATAGGCATTGCTTTCAATCTTGCAAATGCCTTCCAGGCTTCTAACAAAAAGATGATTAATTCACAGAACTTGCAACTATTTCCTTGTGGAGAGTGAGATAAGGTCCTGGCTAATCGTTTGTTGAGAGCGTCCATTCACATCTCATGGTCCGTACTTTGGAGAGTGGGGCTCAGGGCCAGCTTTGGGTTTTGTTCTTAAACAACCCTTGATTCCATGTCCGAGAAGCATGTCTTCAGTGTTGGTTTGCCAAGAGGAGGAAAGAGAGCCAGAGGAAAGCACATTCTCCAAAGGATATGTCCAGCAGATTTTTAAGGCAATATAGGCTATATAATCAGGCAGCCATCCTAATCTCTATTTCTTAAAATACATCTGACTTATTTCCAAATCAAGGCTGGAACAAGCCAAGGTAAGATACAGAAAAGCCCATCGATGTGAGTTAAAGATGATAGTGGCTTAGTGGTGAAAGGCTCTGAGCTTTCACCACTAAGAAAGGTCAGGTTTCGATACCCAAAAGCTCCACTCAGGGACATGAAAGGAGCCTCATTCGGACGTCCCTTTAAAGATCCTTTCAACCCAGAGTAATCTCTTACACGGAATTATTATATGCACATATAACACAATACAAAAGTACAATGGTCTCTCCAATCTGGCTGCAGGCAAGTCCAAGGACGGCGGCCTTGGACTTGTCATGGGCGTGAATTTGTTTAAGGTGGATCTCAGCTTGCCATGAAGTAACCCCACACACTATGATCATGGAGCCATCTCCTGTTGCACACATGAAATGAGATATGCAGGATTTAACACTGGGACTGCAATGGACTGCTACAGCCGTGAGGATATTATCAAGATGCACCTTTACAGCCAGTCTGGCTTGACCTCTTCCACCTCCATGACCATTGGGAATCAGAGTTCCTCCTCTACTCATTTTGCCATTGACTGGAGCCCTGAACGTGTCTCAGTTCCTGAGTGGGGCTTGCCCAATTATAAACCAGCTGTCTTTGAAGCATATTTTATTGGCTGCAAGATGCAAAGGCTGAATCTATTTCCTCCAGCTCTTGAGTTTCAAATGGATTCTATAGCATCATTCATTTCATCTGTCTTTGTTCTTTTTTTGTTCCCTTTTTACTATTTTAAAATGTACTGTATGCAGTGATGATATAGTGCTAGACTGAAAGGGAATAAAATTAAATTAAAAAATCAGGACAATCAACAGGAGACAATGTAGGGGTGGCTGCAGAATGTTAAGCAATTGGTTGACTCTTCCACTGAAATCAGTGGGGAGCTTAAAACTATGTTATTCTGGCTAACTTGTGCTTATTGATTAGAAAAAAGTATTATTTTTGTCAACACTCTATAACCATTTACCAATTTCCTCTGGAGTCCCAACAAATACTTCAGTGTTGTATACCTTATTGCTATCCCAAACCACAGGATGAAGTTTCATATTTGTTCTCTTCCTATGGGAATCCAGACAGCCTCCATTATTGTTGTGTTATAATTCATCATTGGCCCTTCCCTAAACATCTTATTTTCAAATCCAAAAGGAAATGGAACACTGATAATAGTCATAGGAAAGGATATGCTTTCTCACTGCCTTTATTGGTCACACATTGACTGCTACTCTTTCTACATTCTGAGAGGAAAATCCAAATGTTTCAAAGAGGCTAAAAAACAACTTGGACTCTTCTCCAACTATGGATCTTGCTGCTTTTTTTCCATCTTGGAAAACCTCTATCTCATGGAATTATATGGATGCTATGTCAGGAAAAGGTGTAGGTTATTTAGATGATGACATAGCTACCAATATGTCCTGTCTATATCATTTGGAAGTGTGGCAAACCTCACCAAAAACAAAAGATGGAAAAATTACATTTTGGGACAACTCAAGAATATCCCAGTTAGCATGGTCAGTGCTCGTGATGGCTGGGACATTTATAAACTGTCACCTGAAAAAATAATTTTACTATCTTTGTCAAAAGGACAGTGGGTTTGGAGGGCAGAAAACTGGTAAAACATATTGTTCCAACCTATTCTACTGTTATTTCTTACAATTGCTCTATAAAATACTTGGTCCTAGAGGAAGTAGTTCACACCGGCTTTTATAAAAGATACTTTATTCCAACATGCACAAATGAAGAAGGGTGATGGCGAAGAGGAGGTTGCCACAACCCATGCCCCAATATATACATAAAACCCATAGGTGGGGCAGTACACAGCTGTTAGTGTGACCCGCACCACCTGATCCCCATTATGGTATAACATAAGCTGCCTTAAGGCAACAGCAACCCCTTACACATTACACTCCTATGGACCTAACAAGGTAAGGGTCAAGATCCTGAAGTACTACCAACCACTAATATATAACATGCTCACTGCTACACTTCATGCATATTCCTTACTTCTGATGGGAGATGTGTTTCCAGTGGGAGAGATGGATAGGAGAGGGGGGCATTCAGAAAACAGAAATGGAGAATGAAGTGTTTGCACATTTTAAAGTGCATAATAATAAATCCTCTTGTTGTCTTTTGGAACTGTTATGTATGTACAATGTTGCTTTAAGAGATGTATGAATGTAACCTGACCACAATTACAATGTAGCTCTGCTGTTAAGGAACGCGAGTAAGCTGCCTATAGAGGGCAGCTGCGAGCGTTCAGCTCACATGGTTCACATTCCCCAAATCACCGGCAGCCGCGGGAATCTCTCCCGCGTGAGGATCACCTGGAGAAGATGGGCGTGACTCAGAATGACGTCACGCCGGTAGCAGCCAATAGCTACCGTGCAACAAGATTCAAATGTATGTCCCACAGTATATAATGAGCTGTACCTCCGCCATTACCACGTGTTCATCCTGACCATCAACCAATAAACCTGTGTTAGTCCTCACTGCGACTCCTTCTTTGTCTTCCGTGCAAGACACTAAATTGGCGACGAAGGTGGGATCATGGCGAATCCCAAGGTCAAGCCTTACCAGTTCGATGTCAGCGAGCCCGAACAATGGGAGCTCTACGAGTGCCAGTTCTGGCACGTGATGGAAGCTGCGGGCGTCGCCGCCGCCGCAAAAATGCGCTCCTACTTCCTGGCCCAGGTGGGGCCGGCCACGCTGCGTATCCTGATGAACCTGGTGGCCCCCCGGAAGGTGGACGTGGTGCCCATCGACCGCATTCTGGAGCTGTTGGGCGAGCATTTCCAGCCTCCCGTGTCGATCTTCCCAGCCCGGGTCGCGTTCCACAGGCGAGACCAGCGACCGGGCGAATCCGTGTCCGCCTACGCGGCAGCCCTCAGGCTTGCAGCGGTGCACTGCCAGTGGGACGACCTGGACCAGGCCCTCTGAGACCGCATGCTGTGTGGTCTGAGGGACGAGGAGCTCCAGCGGAAGCTGATGACCCGCGACTACCGCCTCACGTTCAACGAGGTACTGCGGGAGGCCCAAGCGGCCGAGGCGGCCAGGAGCGGGGTCAGGGTGTTCAAGTCCCGAGGGGCCACGTCCGAAAGGGCCAAGTCACCAGTACAGGCGGCCCGGCGGACACCAGCGAAAGCGGCCTGGCAGGCCCCCAAGCCACCCGCCGGCACACCAACGGCGTCCGAGGAGTCGTCCACGATGGCAGACCCCTGCTCCAGCGAGGACGACGACGTCCAGAGGGTCAAGAAACGAGGAGAGAAGCGGCAGACCTGCGAACGGCAAGACCGCCACTGCGACAGTCGTGGGGTGTCCCACGGCCACACAAGGTGTCCGTTCCGAAAGGCCGAGTGTCACAATTGCGGCCGAAAGGGACACATCGCCCGAGTGTGCAGGCATGGGCGAGTCGAGGACAAGGGCAATTCGAGCCATTCCCAGACGCACCATCGGAAGGCGGCCGGCACCAGGAAGGTCTCAGCCGACTACAGCGAGGCAGGCGTGAACCGCGTGGGCCTGGAGCACCGGCGTTTTTTCGTAGAGGTACAGTTACAGGGGCTCCCAGTGAGGATGGAGATAGACTCGGGGTCGTCCTACTCCATCCTGTCCCAAAAAAAATTTATGCGCATTCCCCCCGATGCGCGGCCCAAGCTGCGGGCCATGAAGTCACACCTACGGGATGTGCAGGGAAATGGGATCCCAGTGTTGGGGGTGGGGAACTTCAAGGTGAAGTTCAAGAATTACTCTGAGAAACTGCCCCTAGTGGTCCTCAAGGGGGGAGGTGCTGCCTTTTGGGAACGCAGTGGTTCACTCCCCTGGGAATCGAACTGTCCGGCATTAATGCCATAGAGACTGACCCAATGCGGGACGTGTGCAACGCACACCCGGACGTTTTCAAGAAGGGGCTCGGGACTTACAAGGGGCCCCCAGTTTCCTTTGACTTGGATCCAGAAATCCGACCCATACGCCTCAAGCCAAGAAGAGTGCCCTTCGCTCTCAAGGACAAGATCGAGGCAGAACTGGACAAATTGGTGGGGCAGGGGATTTTGGTTCCAGTTGATTCGGCGGAGTGGGAAACGCCGATTGCTACGGCCCTTAAATCAAACGGGGAGATTAGGATTTGTGCAGACTATAAATGTACGATCAATAAGGCCATTTGGCCAAATGCATATCCGGTACCCGTGGTCAGCCATTTACTGGCCACGCTACATGGGGGGAGGTGTTTTGCCAAGCTAGATCTGGCGCAGGCATATCAGCAGCTCTCTGTAACCCCGGCTGCTGCCGCTGCGCAAACGATCGTAATGCACAAGGGGGCATTTAAGGTAACACGCCTTCAGTTCGGCGTGAATTCGGCCCCCGGAATTTTCCAGTCCCTCGTGGAACGCCTTTTAAAGGGGCTTCCAGGCGTCCTCCCATATTTCGACGATGTGTTGATAACAGCGGGGGGCGAATCAGAACTAGCGCAAAGGCTAGACAGGGTCCTTTCAATATTCGAGAAGGCGGGCCTCCGACTGAGACGGGACAAATGTGTTTTCTTTGCGAGGGAGGTTGAGTTCCTCGTGTTCAAGATAACCCCGGAAGGCATCAAGCCTTCCGAGTCCAAGGTTGCGGCTGTGCAAAACGCCCCTCGCCCCACCGCGAAACCGGAGCTGCAGTCATTTCTAGGGCTCTTAAATTTTTACCATTCCTTCCTGCCGAGGAAGGCATCCGTTGCAGAGCCACTGCACGTGCTATTGAAGAAAGAGGCGGTTTGGCGGTGGGGAGATAGGCAAGAGAAAGCTTTCAGGGAGCTAAAGGCACTTCTATCCTCGAGTGCTGTCCTGACCCACTTTGACCCTAGGAGACCAGTAGTTCTAGTCTGTGATGCGTCCCCAGTGGGGGTGGGGGCGGTTCTATGCCACGTGTTGGAGAGCGGGCGGGAAGCCCTGATAGCGTACTACTCAAGGTCCCTCTCGAAGGCCGAGCGCAATTACGCGCAAACTGATAGGGAGGCCCTGGCCATCATCGCGGGAACGAAAAAGTTCCACGACTTTTTATACGGCCGCGAGTTTACGGTAGTGACGGATCACAAGCCACTTCTGGGGATCTTCACTACCGGCAAACCCACACCGCAAATTCTATCCCCCAGGATGCTGCGTTGGGCCATCTTCCTCAACGCCTACCAGTATGAGCTGGTCTATCGCCCAGGGAAGGAGATCTCCCATGTGGACGCGCTGTCCCAATCTCCCCTCCCAAATGTAGGGGACCCCACATGCGAGGTAGAGCAGGACCACCAAGTCCTGCTGATCGAGTCTCTCGACTCACCCCCCATTCTCCCGGCCGACCTTGCCAAGGCCACAGCGGCCGACAAGATGCTGGCCCAAGTTAGCTCCTGGGTGAGGAAAGGGTGGCCCACTACTCCCCCCGAGGAACATTTCAAGCCATTTGTCAGGCGTAGAGTAGAGCTTTCGCTGGAAAGGGGCTGCTTACTTTGGGGCCAGCGGGTAGTTATCCCAGAGAAGCTGAGGGCCAAGGTACTGAAGCTACTGCATACCAGTCACCCCGGGATTGTGCGCTCCAAGGCTCTGGCCAGGAGTTTCTTTTGGTGGCCCCAGATAGACGCGGATATAGAATGTTTAGTGGGCATGTGTGAGAGCTGCCAGAGCTCTCGGCCCGAGGAGTCCCAGTTACCCCATAGGGAATGGGACACGGCCCGCGGGTCATGGTCCCGGATTCATGTCGACTTCACTGGCCCTTTCCGAGGGGCCATGTTTCTGCTGGTAGTCGACTCCTACTCCAAGTGGTTGGAGGTAATCCCCATGAACAGCACCTCCTCTGCGGCAACCATTAAACAGTTGTGCAAGCTTTTTGCCTGTTTCGGCCTACCAGACGTCCTTGTTAGCGATAACGCTAGTACCTTCACGTCTGCAGAGTTCAAGACGTTTATTGAGCGGAACGCCATCAGGCACATTACCGCTGCCCCGTTTCACCCCACCACAAACGGTCAGGTAGAGCGCCAAGTGCGCACTACGAAAGACGCACTGCGGTGCATGGGTCCCGGTGAGTTGAACCTTCATCTGTGTCAGTTCCTCATCTGCTACAGGACAACCCCCCTAGCTTCAGGATTTTCCCCAGCCGAACTCCTCATGAGGAGGCGTCCGGTAACACTCTTTGACCGGATGGATCCGTCCAGGGTGGAGGATGAAGGGAGAAATATAAACATAGGGGGAGAGAGCTCCAAAAGTTTTTCAGTAGGGGACCCGGTTCACTGCAGGAACTACGCGGCCTTGGGGCCAGCGTGGGTACCAGGGACAATCATTGAGCAGACGGGGTCAGTATCCTACAGGGGCGAGACGAGCTCGGGTCTACTCTGGAGAAGGCACGCCGACCAACTCAGAAGGCGAGTCACCAGTGAAGGGGAATCAGCGTTAGGGTCCTCCCCCACCCGCATTACCCAAGGGGGAGACACGGCGGCATCCGCCGATACAAATGCATATCCTGGGTTCTCAACCACAGAGGAGGATACTTTGAGAGAGAGGGATGGGTTCGAGTATGATTATGATTATGATTTACGGTACCATGGGGGTGTAGCGGAGTGGTCCTCCACCCGTCCTAGCGAAAAGAGGGGTTTCAGTTCAGCCCCTGGTAACTCCAGTCCCCCCAGCCCTTTTGTTTTAGAATATACCATAGCTCCAGCCCCCCGGAGACAGACACCCCCAAGACAGGCAGCAGGGGAGAATTCGCCCACCTCAGCCTCTAGAACACCCGGACAGGAAACGGGATGGCGGGACCACGAGGGCCTCCTCGTCGGTCCCGAGATTCGTACTGGGGGGAACCCCAAGCTCCCCAAGCGGCAGGCAGGGGTTCACGTCCCAACTGTTCATTCCATTCCCGTCCCCCAATGCGAGGTTGTCGCAGAGTCCCCACCGAACCACTAATGAGTCCCCACTTTCCGTTGCAGGACAGGACTCTGCGGAACCAGGAGCCTCCGGCTCCCCTGTGTTAAGTCAAGCGGCCGCGCGCCCCAGACGCACGTGCGGCAAGCCACAATGGTTGAGGGACTTCGTCCCATCCTAGGGGGGAGGGGTGTTATGTATGTACAATGTTGCTTTAAGAGATGTATGAATGTAACCTGACCACAATTACAATGTAGCTCTGCTGTTAAGGAACGCGAGTAAGCTGCCTATAGAGGGCAGCTGCAAGCGTTCAGCTCACATGGTTCACATTCCCCAAATCACCGGCAGCTGCGGGAATCTCTCCCGCGCGAGGATCACCTGGAGAAGATGGGCGTGACTCAGAATGACGTCACGCCGGTAGCAGCCAATAAGCTACCGTGCAACAAGATTCAAATGTATGTTCCACAGTATATAATGAGCTGTACCTCCGCCATTACCACATGTGTTCATCCTGACCATCAACCAATAAACCTGTGTTAGTCCTCACTGCGACTCCTTCTTTGTCTTCCATGCAAGACACTAAAGGAACCATTAGAAGAGACAACAAAATTAAAACCTGTTAGAGGGGCTGGATTCTGAAATCAAACAATTATATACCTGAAAGGTTAAATCAAATTTTGCTATTCCACCACTTTTGAAAGGACCTGATTGAAGCACCTTTATTTCCGTATTTCTTCTACCTTTTTTGTGTTTTAATTATCCTGAATAGGAAATTCATTTAGATTTATCTTCAAGAAAACTCATTTTAAAAGACACTGAAACATTTACTAAAATGTTACATTCACATTTTATTTTTAAACAGTCAATTGAAGTCAGTTTTTTTTCCTGATCCTTGTGTGGATTCTAAAATTGCTAAAGAGTATCAACTGTGACAATTTGGTTCTTGAGACTAACAGGAGGTCTGTGGGCATAATTTTATATGAATTAAGTCTTCCTGTTTTACGTTTTTTTCTTTGTAAGAATTCTATTCAAAGCAGATAAAAGGGAGCTAGCCTAAAACATATTTAAGAAAAAAGACATATAATATCTCATCCTCCACATTTTGATTTTTAAATCTTCCTTTAAGGATTAAATATATATTTTAACAAATCCTGTTTTTAAATATTGGCCAAAATCCTCTTGCTTAGCATAGTTAAGTCACCCTAGAATAGACCCTTTGATTCACTGGACATTTGATGAGTCAACTGATGAATTAGTTTCACTAATTCAATAAGCCTACTCTAGCTGTGACTTGGTTGCTTTCTAGAACCTGATACACAGGAGACAGCAAACAAGAAAAGCAGGAGACTGAACAAAATTGTCACAGCAGCTGTTACTATATCAAATGAAGAATCTGTCTGCTGAAAGGGGTCTTCCAACATCAGGTTCTGGAGTCTCACAGGTTGTTTAGTTTTCTCTCCTTTTGCTCCTGTTGCTGAAACACAGCTCTTTCTAAAAATCCAGATGCTGCGATGTCAGAGGTATAGCAGAGTTAGATTTAGAAGAACCAAATCATGGTATTATTGAATTAAACCCCAATGCAATGCTTCAAGAAACACCACTGCAGCAGATGAGACTTTAAAATGGGAAAGAAGGAGGCTGAGAGTGAAGAAGAGGAGGGAAATATCAGCTGTTTCTGCAAAAGAGTCTGCAAAACACATCAGCTAGAGGAACCATCTGTTTCCACCCTTACCACAATTCTTATCACTAGTTTGGCAGTCACTGTTTTGCCCTTCCGCACCCTTCCTTTGCCTGCCTCCAGGAGTGGGAAGGTTAAGACTACCTGGCATCCCAGAATTGGCAGGACTTCAGAGCTGTGTGTGTGCTCCAGCGATGTGAAGGTTACTGATAAAACTGAAGGACCTGCCTTTAAAGCTTACAAATCTCTCGAGGGCAGGACATCCTTGACTAAAGTGCAGATTCCTCTGCTTTAGAAGATGAAGTAAAAGTAATACCAGGAAGACAAATTAGATTCCCCTTTGATGGAATTGGGGGGGGGCAGGGGAGGGCATTATAGCGATGTTGGTACCAGTTGTGCAGTTAAAACTTCTGACAAATGCTGTTCCTAATGTTTAAATATAAATACAGTAACTGTGCACTAAATCATTGCAGTTTTAAGATGTAGAACAGAAAGTTCAAATCACGTTATACAGATGTGCCAGAAGGTATAAGTAATGAGCAGTGCATTATTTGGTTATCCATGGAAGATATGAAAGATGATGTGTCTTTTAAGGAAACAAGTATCTCCTTTCTGATATGTGTGTGGTGTGTGTGATTTTATAAATTATCTGTAACTAAGTAATTCACTGAATGGGATTACAATTGCTCTCTCTCTCACACACACACACACAGAGAGAGAGAGAGAGAGAGAGGGAGGGAGGGAGGGAGGGAGGGAGAGTTATTCTTACAGGATAGGTAAAGGTCACCTTTGCTCGAAAGCCAGTCATATCCGGCCCATCTCTGTTTCACAGCCGAAGAGCCAGCACTGTCTGCTTCTGCAGATGTTTCTGTGGCACACAGAATGCTGTTTACCTTCCCACTGAAGTGGTCCCTATTTATCTACTTGCAATTTCATGCTTTCGAACTGCTAGGCTGGCAGGAGCTGGGACAAAGACAGGAGCTCATTCTGTCCTGCAGTACTCGGGTATCTAACTGCTGACCAGTCAGCATCTTAGCCACTTGAGCCACTGCAGTCCCTTCTTACAGGATAGTATGATAGCTAATTCATTTTACAATTCTGTAGGATAAAACTGTAGGCCACTCACACCATTGACAATTTCCACGCCCCATTTCCAATAGATGCAAGATCTGAAAAATAAACTCATTAGCAGATGTGCAATGCCACAATAATTATTTTGCAACCATTTGCAACTTCACAGAACCAAACTTCATAGAAATAAACCAGATTACCAATCAGGGATCTTCTGTTATTACCAGTTGTAAAAAGCCACACTGATTTGTAACCTTATCTGTTATACTAACCAACCATTATGTACCTCTGTACCCCCACCTGATATGTGTAAATTAATGCCATGAAGTCACATTCATATGTCTGAAGAAATGGACTAGATTTATGAAAGCTAACATTAAAATACAATAGTCTTTAAGATGCCACAACTTTTTTGTCTTGTTTTATTTTATTTACTCTCTGGCATTCTTTCTAGTTAGAGGACGCTTGTCCTTTGCTTGACTTGATGATAAATAACTGTCAATTTGATTTTGACTTCCAGTGGTAGGCAGAGATCTGTGTAGGAACTTCTCCCAATGACAAAATAACAGGGCTGATTTGGCACATCAAGCATCTTAACTAGGATAGGTGTGGAATTGCCACTTGAAGATGGATTATGGAATTAAATCCAATCGAAGAAACACTAACAGTAATTTAAGGCAAAGCAGCAAATCCTCTGTGATTAACAGTCCCGATTAAAAAGATTTACCTATAAGTTTCAAACGTTGAGACATAGCTGGCTAAACTTTGGGAGTCTGACTCCCTATTTGACTTCTGGAAGAAGAACCAGTCTTGCAGTCATGAGCAAGTGGCATAGTTTCAGGGTACCCAAAGGATGAGAATGGTAAACTACTCCTGAGTACTTCATAACTAGAAAACCCCAGAATGGGTTGCCATAAGTCAGAATTAACTTACTTGATGGCTCAGTTATTATATGATTATTCTAATATTTGCCCAGCTGTGAACTTTGGAATCCCCACTGCAGTGGAATATCACCAAACACTTTTGATGGGGCCACTGCCCATATGATAAATGACCAAGAACGATTCAGAAATCTTGGGGTTGATGCTGTCAACAATTCTTTAACACCCATTGTACTCCCTGGCTATTTTTAGGATAGGTGAGGGCAGTTATTATGAGGAGGGAATAAACCTCCCGCTTCTTCTGTCTGGGATAACTGTTTGATTAATGATCCCAACTCAAATGGTCCAATAGGCTCCTAAACAAAGAGCAGCAATTAATTTATAAAATCGAGACACACAGAGAGAAACTTGATCGTAACTTTGCAGAGTTGGAGGGAAATGAATAAGGTGGGTTAATAATAATAATAATAATAATAATAATAATAATAATAATAATAATAATAATAATAATAATAATAATAATAATAATAATAATAATAATAATAATAATAATAATAATAATAATAATAATAATAATAATAATAATAATAATAATAATACTTTTGTGTCAGAAATTATTCTGGGTTGAAAGGATTTTGCTGGAGAAATTCCGCTTGGGGACACCTGAATGAAGCTCCTTTCATGTCCCCAAGAGCTGGCATAGAGACGAGTGCTCAATCTGAGAGTGCTTATGCGTTAGAGTTACTTTTTTTGAACACACCTCCCCAAATACCTTGGCCTGGCTAGAGTGTCCTGGCAATCCGAGGAAGTAACTTTTCCCATCCCCAGAAATAATTACAGTACTACAATTTTAAGAGAAGGGGAACCCTGTGACTTAGATGTACAGTCCTATGTGTCCTTGGCTGGGGGTCCTTAACAGCTGTCTCTTAGGGATCCATCTTGGTGCAGCTGCCCTCATGGACGTTTGAATCGCGGGGCGCCTTTGTGACTGCTGGGTGGTTGAGGTTGATTGTTGTGGTTTTATAATGTATGTTATTTTCTTGATGGGATTTTTTTTGAATTGTATTGTATGATATTATGCTTATTTTTCATGTGACATTTTGTATTGTATTTTGACTTTGAATATTGCTTTTCGGATTGTACTGTATTATATTGTATTGTTTGAGGGCCTCTGTCAGAGAAATGCGGGGTATACATTAAATTTGAATTGAATTGAATTGAACTGGGGACACCGAACTTCCTACAACTCGAAGAGGACCGTCCTCTGGAAAGTAGGACGCAGGCAGGACCGCCGTCTTTCCATCCCTCCTTCCGAAGGGTCCGCCTGGGGCTCGACGGTGGATTATAGAGTTCGATCCCAAGACACGGCTCTTGTTAATGTCCCCCCCCCGCCCCCCGTCAGAATCTAGAAGCATCGTCGGAAGGAAAGGGGGAAACAAGGTGCTTTCCCACACCCTACCCCACCCCACCCGGGCAACCCGCCAGCAGCTCCGCCGACCCTCCCCACGTCCTGCTCTCCCCCCCTCCGGAGAAAGGGTCGCTGAGCGCCCCCTGGGCGGCCTGTGTGTGGGGGGGGGCCTGGGGGGGCAGGTGGGAGGGCGGGGGAGGCGTCGCGGGCGCCGAGGCGGAGGTGGGTGCGCGCCGTCGAGCCCTATAAAAGCCACGAGGCTTCCTCGTCGCGCCCGCGGTGGGCTAGATCGGTGCTGGGCTGGCCGCCTCTCGCTCTCCTCTGGGTTGGTCCCCCGTTAATGTCAACCTACTAGACAGAAGCTGAAAGTAAGTTCTTCCTTCCTTAGGCAACTTTCTGGTGTTCTTGTTTTCTCTCTGTTCGAGCGCCTTCTTCTTCTTCTTCTTTTCTTTCCTTCTACTTTTTCTTCTTCGAGTAAACAAAACAAAAAGACCAAAACAACAACAACAACAACAACGGCGTGGCACCTTAAAGACTAACTGCTGTATTTTAATGTTTAGCTTCCGTGGATCAAGTCCACTTCGTCAGTCTTTAAGATGTCACATTTTTTTTTGGTCTTTTTGTTTTGTTTACTCTTTGATATGCTTTGCACAGACTAACTCAGCTACCATTTTTTTTTAAAAATAAAAACTTCCCCTTCTCCCCCCCCCCCCGCTTTTTTTTTTATCCTCTCCCTTTGGATCTCAAGAACCTCCAGGCATCTTACACATTGTTGTAAGTAGTTCAAACCAACCAAACGCCGCACTTCGGAGCCTGGACGGTGCGAGATCCCGGGCGCTTCCTCTTCGCGGCGGAGCGCTCTCGCATCCTTCCTGGTCCCATTTCAGAGCAGGCAACATAACAGGCGCCAAGGTAAAGGTAAAGGTTTCCCTTGCTCGAAATCCGGTCGTATCCGACTCTAGGGTTCAGTGCCCATCTCTTGTTTCCAAGCCGAAGAGCCAGTGTTGTCTGCTTCTCCAGACGTTTCCGTGGTCATGTGGCAGGCATGACTAGACACCGGAGCGCACGAACGCTGTTACCTTCCCACCGAAGTGGTCCCTATTTATCTACTTGCAATTTCTTGCTTTTGAACTGCTAGGTTGGCAGGAGCTGGGAGAAAGACTCATTCTGTCCTGCAGTACTCGGGAATCGAACTGCTGACCTTCCGCCTCCCAGTCAGCGTCTTAGCCACTTGAGCGACTGCAGTCCCCCTAACATAACAGGCGCCAAGGCGAGCCCAGAAAACGGTCTAGTTAGTCTACTTGAACTTTCAGGAGCCAGGGGGGGGGGAGGGGGGGTGTTGTGGTCCTTGTTTTCTTAGGAATGTGATGGCGAACCTTGTCACTGATATGTTCTTGGACTGCAATTCCCAGAAGCCCAAGCCCCCGTGAATCCGCACGAATCAGTGTGATTCATCTGGCCTGCGCCGCCCTCATCGCTCCTGGAAGCGGAAGTAAAACGCGCCCGGATGGGCGCATTTTACTTCCGCTTCCAGGAGCGACGAGGGTGGCGCTGGCCGGATCAATCGCAGTAAACCCATTCGTGTGGATTCATGGGAGCTTGGGCTTCTGGGAATTGAAGTCCAAGAACATTTTGAGTGCCAACATTCACCATCACGGTCTTAGGAGAAGATGACGGCCCGAGGCTGCGCGCTTACGTTTGCCGTTATTTGCCACAAACTCAGTCAGCAGGTTGCAACCTTTCCAAACCTGGTCCTTTCGTAGACATCTTGGACTGTCCCTTCTGTCATTTTTGGGTTGGCCAGGATGGTTGCCGTTGGAGGCTATATGTTAGGAGAGCGAGTGTACAGACTTACAAGGGACTGTTCCTTGTAGTGTATGGGGGTGGGGTGGGTGAGTGGGGATTGTTCTTTTTTTAAAACAATGTGGATAATCTGGGTCATAGGTTGTTTTGTTGAGATCTTGTCGTACTAGATTAGCACCTTAACTCTAAGCGTACATTTGTTTGTGCCCTGATGCTGTAGCCAAAGACAAACTTTGTCGTCCTAAATCAAGACAACATGGGATTCAGGGGAATGCAAGTTGGACAGGCTGCCCAATAAAGTAGATAAAAATAAATACTGTAAAATTTTTGCAAGTACTACTTCATGTAGAGATCCATTTTGAGTGGAAAGTTCTTGTTTCGTTCCTGCCTTGTGCCTTGACTTACTTACTCTTCAATTTCTGTCTTTTTCGGGATGAATTCCAGAGGGAGAATCCTGTTAATCTACAGTAATAGAACTTGGCAGTGCCTTTCCTACTTTAAAGGTTGAAAAACTTAATCCTTGGCATGTGTTTTTGTGGGACAGGGTGAACCAAATAATGCTGCAATTTATCCACATGGTTCTGGCCCATGAAGTCGTTTGCTGCAAGACATTTCTTCTGGTGCAAGCTATGTATGTTTAATCAAAGCAGAAATAAATCCTACTGAGTAGGATTTTAGGGTATGTGTGAAAGACGGTTATAAGTGTGCCTAACAACAGCAGCTTCGCTGATCCAGTCCTACCCCCATGACTAAATACAAGAATTCAAGGAACTGTTCAGGATGTACTGTACAATGGATTGAATAATCACTTTAATATTTTGATATTTCTGTTACTCCATCCTAGTTAACTAATTGTCCAAGTGGTGTATTCTGCAAGCTCAAGAATGATGTAGGCTAAATGTTTAATTTGAAAGCTTGAGTAATTCAGCTTGCCACGCTGCACAGAATCCTTACATATCATAATCAAATTTTTAAAATCTGCTTGAGTGTTTTCATTGGTAAAAGAAACAACATTCCTGTAAATGTTCTATCAATTTGTGTGTTGGTGGATGCTATATTAAGACTTGCTTGCTTGCTGTAGTCTTGTTGAAGAGTGGATCCTGAAAGAGAAGACTATAACAGTAAATACCAGAAAAATTACTCTGCAAGCAGAGGTTGATCATCCCCCAAAAAACTCAAAATGAATAACCTCTTGAGGTTTATTTAATGTACAGTACTGAATACAAACTGTGTGATACTCTCTCCTCAAAACTTCTGAACAATCTGATTAGCATTCTTTATAACAAAGGAATACCTGTATGGAACTCTCTGGTCTGGAAACTTCCGTCAAGACAGAATTATTCACAAATCTCTTAAACAATTAATTTACTTTAATTCTCTGAATGCAACCTTGCCAGAGTGAAGGAAGCTACATTAAGTTGTTGAAACAGAATAACATGGATACATGCTACATTACCTTTATAGCATTAAATATACATGTTATATTGCAGTCTAGCAGGCTTGTAACGTTAGCAGAAAAGAAAGCAGGCAAAGTTCAAAATCCAGTCAGGAGTACAGTAATTGGGAAAACCACAAATAAAAGTGAGGGAGACAAAACCTGAAAGGAAAAATATAGATGTGTATAAAAATGAAAGATAAACAATTATTTTGAAAGGCATGGTTTCTTCCTGTTGGGAGCAACATGCTGAATCTCAGAACATTAACTGGAATCTTGTAAGTAGATTTTGAGGGTATAGTTTAAAGGTATGCCTGCACTCTTGCACTGTAGGTGATGCATGCTCGATTAAATGTTCCCTCTATATATTTTTGAAAAGCCTGTCTTAAATGTGATTTGTCTGCCCAGGTAGTATAGAACAGTCTGCTGCAACAGAAACAGCAAATGAAGCCTATGAATGTATGTGTGGCTTTTCTCTGTGTGAACATAACACATCGTTGGAATGTGGCCAATATGTTTGTGTTACAATTGTCTGAAAAGTGGTGAATGTTGATGTTCATATGTGAATGTTGACAATCCCAGATGAATTCTATGAATCTTAAAAAATGGAGAGATACAGCAGAAGTGGTTGACAGTTGCCTAAATGTCAACGTCAATATCCACTTCTCTAAAAGGTGGTGGAACAGGTATCTGGTTTTGGAATTCACAGAATAAGTTGCAGAGCCCCACATTTCTCTCTCTCTCTCTCTCTCACTCTCTCTCACTTTCACACACACACACACACACACACACACACACACACACAGAGAGAGAGAGAGAGAGAGAGAGAGAGAGAGAGAGAGAGAGAGAGAGAGAGAACTGAGCAGAGACAGAGCAGCATTTATTGTTTAACTACAAATCATTGCAAAACCAACAAAGAAAAATGGAAAATTATACAATTACAGAGTGATGGTGAACAAAATATATACTTTAATGTGGAGCCAAGATCTGTTTTCATCTGTAAGCTTATATAAACATTTGCAAAACATAGACTCCTTTGCACAAGAAACAATCATTTAATTCTGAACAATTGTGTACATTTACAAGTCAATTGTATATACTGTATATATCATATATTTTAAAAGTCAGGAGTTAGTTCCTTTTGTACTCATCAAGATTGCTTATTCCTCAGAAAGTGGATTTAGTACTGGCCCAAATCAGTACCAGAAGGAAATCTGGAAAATCATACAGAAGATAGAATTCCTCTAATTATGACCTCTCTCCAACCTCTGTAAATAGCCTTTCCTTTCATTTTCAGATTGCAACAAAAGTGCCCACTCAATTATATAGATCAAGAAAAAGGAATAGAATTGCAGAGGACTTTTGAAGAATGCAGTCCTTCCCTGTCACAGGCCCTTTGTCTTCATTTACACATTAGTTTAAAAAAGTAAAGAGTTTAACACATATTTAAAGTTTACATAGACTATAAAAATCAAATAGCTTGAGCTTCCTCTGCTTGAAGTGTTTCTTCCACAAACTTGCTCCAGTTTTTTCCTATTAAATGATGCTACTGGCAATTCCTGCATACAGTGTGGGCTTATGAGATACAGTACAAGGTGTCTAGGCTAGTACTGTACCAGATTTAGTAATATACAGTACTGTACTGTATTTCTGTGATAATAATCCAGGAAAAACACAAGTCATAATTAGGTCCCAGTTGTGCTGGATTTAAACAACATTCTGTATTCATAGTTATGGAGGTTGTTAAATATGATATCTTTTATGCTTTATTCTTTCAATAACAAATTAGTCCACCAATCTACAATAGCTTTAGTGTTTACATTTTATGGGAAAAGATTAAGTTAAGATATTTTTTCTATTAAGATTTTAGCAGTATTTAACCTATCAATCAAATTTATGATTTTTTTTAATTTCCAAAAGAATTAACCATTAATAATATACTTAACCAAGTCAGATTTTATGTTCTTTGTATTCAGTAGGCTTACAGGAACAACATTCATGAAATGCACAGATAGTGTTGAGACTATCCATTTATTGAGTGGGGAAACCACCAAATACATTGGATATTAACTTTAACCAAGTAGTCTTAATCTTTCAAAGTAATATTTTGTTGGTTCAAAAGGATAAACTAATTAAACACTGCCTAGGGACCACAATTTTAAACATATTTATTCAGAAATAAGTCAGATTGGTTTTATCAGGTAACTGTTCCATATGTACTCAGATGTAAGTGAGTTTAGGATTGCAGCCTAAACATCCTGTTGAGGTAACATGTTCAGGCTTGCATCCTATTTAATTGTTCTTTAGGCTAGTTTTTTTAAAAGTTGTATAGAACTCTGATCAGTGTGAGCTGAAAGCTTGAGTCATATATGCAGTGACCACATTTCTTGGTTTTGCACATTGCCACGGGCATTAGCTTATCTACATTTGCTGAGGATAAATGGTACAGGCCCAGTTCTTCCATGTTAACAACAATAGTCTGAGACCAAGACTTTAGGATAAGTACCCTGTTTCCCCGAATATAGGACCTCCTCCCATAATAGGACACCCGCCCCTTTTCCCCTGCCTTTGAAATATAAGGCCCCATCCAAAAAATAAGACCTCTTTACCTCCTGGCTGTAAGGCGGCCGGTGTGCCCATAAGAAAGCCTGCCGCATCAAAGTCTCGATTGCCTCCCCGCTCACAACCAAGAGATGTTTCCCCTGGTGAGAGCGGGATTGAGACTCCGACGCGGCAGGCCTTCTTATGGGCCACGCCGGCCGCCTCACAGCTGAGGCCAGTCTCGATCGCGCTTCCCCCTCACAACCAAGGGAAGCGTCCCTTGGTTGTGAGTGGGGAAGCGCGGTTGAGACTGGTATTCTTCTTCATGGAAAAATAAGACATCCCCTGAAAATAAGACCTTGTGCTAATTTTGGAGTTTTAAAAAATATAAGACAGTGTCTTATATTCGGGGAAACACAGTAAGTAAATTAAACTGAAGAGTTCCTAAGTAAAAGACACTTCCGTGTGCTGAAACTCTGAGAGCTAAAATCCAAAAAAAGGCAAAAAAGCCTGGTTTAATCTCTGCTATTTGATCACCAACCACCAAAGCAGAGACTGAAATCAAGACACAGTTTTCTCATAACTTCTCCCCCCCCCCCGAATACCCAGCCCCCACAGACTGCCCTAGCACTTTGAAAGGCAAGCAAGGAGCTACCAGATAACTGGACAGAACCACATGATTCTCTACCGCCTGGTCACGAACAACCAAGGGCTAATCTGAGAAAGTCGGTTTTCCCTGTAGATTGTAGCCTGTGTGAATGCAGAGAAGAGCAAACAATCACCCATATGATACAATGCACACAATGCCCTTCAGTGTGCCCTGAGGAGGACCTTATGTTGGCAAGAGGAAATGCTGTTGAGGTGGCCTGATATTGGACGGATGTCATCTAGTCCTTTTAATTCCTTTTTGTTTTAGATATGTTAATTTTAGCTTTGTATGTTATTATATGCTGGTTGTGCCTCTGACATGAATGGTAACTGTAATCCATCTCTAGACAATCCTCCTTAAAAATGTATTGTTTACATGTGTCTTTGTTGACTGTAAGTTGGCTTCTTCTTCCATGTCTCCACCTGACGTGAAACTGCCAAAATGTAGGCACCTTTTGGTGAGTTCATTCTGCCGTTCCTTTTGCCTGACCTAGTGTGAGAAAGATTAGCCAGCAACACAAGGTTGCCATTACCAGGATACACCCAATTGTGGTTCAAAAATACCACAATCTTCGAAGAGGCTCTCTCCAATGGTAACTGTAACCCATCTAGATTCTAGATGATCCTCCTTAAAATGTATTGTTAACATGTGTCTTTATTGTCTGTAGGTTGGTTGCCACCAATGGACTATAGAAATGTATCTGAGAACTACAAGGAGCTGCCATTGCCTTGCTCTGATACCAGCTCTCCACCATCTTCCATTTCTGGCTCTGATTCTTTGGGTGGACAACGAACAGGGACCATCCTGGGGAGACCGGCAGCTGCAAACGCAGCCCGGGAGCGCAGCCGAGTACAGACTCTCCGCCATGCCTTCTTGGAGCTCCAGAGAACCCTTCCTTCTGTGCCCCCCGATACCAAGCTTTCAAAACTGGACGTGCTCCTTTTGGCTACCACCTACATTGCCCACCTAACCCGCAGCTTGCAGGATGAAGAAGAATTGCCTGGAGAAGCCTTGGGCACACTGAGAGGGGATGGATACCTGCACCCTGTGAAGGTGAGTGATGCCAAACAAAAGCAGGTTGGTTCTCTTACTCAGATGGAGTAAGGGTGTGAAAACTTCTGAATTCTACAGAAATCTTCATCAGGAGAACTTATTTACAGTGCAGCTATGCAGAGGGTAAAATATGGGTTAATAGGTCATCTGGCCTGGTTAGCCTGCTATGGTAAAAAAGTAGACCATACTGCCAGCGACTCAATGCCAACCGTCAGGCAGCAGCTAACTAACCTGACAACCCTGAAGACTAACAGCCTTGGGTGGCAAACTCTACGGGGAAGGGCGATTGTTCCCAAGTGGATTAAATCCCACTTGAATCCATCTTGATGCAGGGTAGCAGGTTCATCCATACTGGCCTGGGGCTGAGGAGGACTTTGTGTGTCAAAAGGGCTGAGGACCAGAAAGTGACTTGCGGAACTGGATCAGTGGTACAGGTGTCACGTTGCGATGTAGAAGACAAATGGAAAGCCATTGTATTATATTGCTCCCAGGACAATCTACATGGCTGATCACCATGAGTATAGCCAATATTTGGAATTGGATGTGGCAACTGAAGAAGAATAGGTAGTGGTTTGCAGTTGTGGAACTCAATGTAGCTATCCAGATTTGTAGAAGTCAGCATGGGAAAGAGCAGATTCATACAGGAAACTCATAAGCTCCCGTCCTCAGGTTTTGCAAGCATTTACTGTATTCCAGTTTGACTGCTTATCCCTGCCTTTTTCCTCACTGCTTTCAGCAGCATCCCACTCCCCTCTCTTGGTGTTCCATTGTTGCCCACAGGACAATTGATACTTGCTATGGCTAACTGGCAGGGAAGGCTCGGCGATTCAGAATGGAGAAACTGTTTGCAACTTGGGAAGGAAAGGCGATGATTCCCACATAAATCTGTCTTTGCCTATGCTGATTTCTCCAAATCTGAATGGCTACAACAGAAGCTGACGTAACATGTGTTGATAACATCTTGATGAACCAGACTACTTCTATTTTATTTTCTGACTCCATTTCAGGCTGTCTGGCCTTGGTTCGAGGACACTCCAAAGAAGCACTGCGAAAGTCCCTAATCTTTATCTTCTCTAACCAATCAGATAAAACTCCACCTGCACCCAAAGGGAGGGGTAGGAGTCAAATATCTTAATTGGTTTCTCTCTTATCAGTGATCATCCTTGATTGGATTCTCTTATCTACACTAAACCCCAGAGATGGAGAGAAGTGCGTCTCTGATGCTATTTAAGATGCTGCACAGAGCGCATTTTTTGGGCTCACTGGCTCGAGACCAACTGGCTTTGCTAGAACGTTGCCCCAATCTAACAAATGTAACTTGGCAATTTCCAGCCCTTTTTTAATTTTTCTCTAAGTTCTCTAGTGAAACTCTGTTCCAGTACTGACTATCTTCAGTACCTTCACCTAAATAAATGTTTTGGAGGCAACGGACACTCGTTGGAGGAGAACAGACACCCCTATAAGCACTTCCTTGCTTTGTATCAGGCAATCACACCGGCAGAAAGCAGACAAAAGCAATATCAAACATATTGCAACAAATTTCAACCACCCCTGCTAGCAGAGTGGAAAAATATGGTTCTCCACTCAAAATTATTTCACAACAGGTGTAATCAACGAGTTTTAATTCAAATTCAACAGTGTCCAAGCTGATGTAAATTGCAGATAAATGGCTAATGTATTTGCGACCTCAGGTGTGTATCAAGGTGCTATCTACATAGGGTCCATTAGCATAGCTGAAGCATTGCTTTCCTGCAGTTAGTTGACAGAAGAGGTGGAAGTTCTTTTTGTCTACAACTAACAGAAAATCAAAAACAACAGGGACATTGGATAAAATTGCCATGGGATTCTGAAAGTTATAGCCTTAAAAACAACAAATGTTACTTTTTTATTGAAAATATTATCTTATTGAGATTTCATGTGACATTCAATAGAATGTATTCAACACAACAGTTTTATCTTCTCCTTCCCTAGAAATGAGAAAAATTACTTATTTGGGCTATAATCCCCATAGCTGCTGTTGGGAGTCTGAGTTGTAGACCAAAAAGTAATTTTCTGGCAGTTGTAGTCCAAAAAGCAGCTGGATGAGATTTGCCAGGGGCAAGATCTGAAATCTCAATCAGAAGGAAGGAATTCACTCCTTACAAAATATTTTTGGGATTTCAGCCATAAATAAGGAAAGCTTTCCCAGGTTTGCATGTCAAAGTACCAGTAGCTTCTCTCACTGCCAGCTCTTTAATTAAGAGTTTCTTGAACTATATTGGGAGGGAACTAATTGAGGATAGGCAAAGTAAAGGTAAAGGTTTCCCTTGCTCGAAAGCCAGTTGTATCCGACTCTAGGATTCAGTGCTCATCTCTGTTTCAAAGCTGAAGAGCTAGCACTGTCTGCTTCTGCAGACGTTTCCGTGGTCATGTGGCAGGCATGACTAGACACTGGAGCACATGGAATGCTGTTTCCTTCCCATTGAAGCGGTCCCTATTTATCTACTTGCAATTTCTTGCTTTCAAACTGCTAGGTTGGCAGGAGCTGGGACAAAGACAGGGAGCTCATTCCATCCTGCAGGACTCGGGAATCGAACTGCTGACCTTCCGCCTCCCAGTCAGCTTCTTAGCCACTTGAGCCACTGCAGCCACTGAGGGTATTACTAATTAAATGTTGCTCTTAAGAAGGAGAAGCTGTTTTAAACCTCACATCATGGATAGGCCTTAGGTAAAGGTCATCCTTGCTCAAAATCCAGTCCTATCCGACTCTAGGGTTTGGTGCTCATCTCAGTTTACAGCCAAAGAGCCAGTCCTGTCTGTGTCTGTAGATGTTTCCATGGACATGTGGCAGGCATGACCAAACACCATAGTGTATGGAACAATGTTTCCTTCCACCCAAGTGGGTACCTATTTATCTACTTGCAATTTCTTGCTTTCGAACTGCTAGGTTGGCAGGAGCTGAGACAAAGACATGAACTCACTCCGTCATGCAGCACTCTGGTCTTGAACTGCTGACCTGCCGACCTTTCAGTCATCAAGTTCAGCATCTTAACCACTAAACCCCTGCAGTCCCCTGGATAGGCCTTACTAGCAAATCAAATCGGAAGTTTAATTTATATACTATTTTTTTTGACCACAATGGGTGACTCAAAGCGGTTTACATAAGCAAAGTAATACATATCAATAACATAATTCATACAAAAGTCATCAAAAAATACAAGATATAAAAAACAACATAATTCATACAATCAAAACAACAATAAAGCAATAATATATACAAATATATCAAAAATACAATACAGTGGTACCTCATACAACGTCCAAACATGGTTCCACAAGTTAGGACGTTGTATGAATTCCGACTTTGTATGAGGCATGCAAAATCCTAGCCGCGATGCCTCATACAACGTCCAAATTATTGCCACTGATGCTTTGTATAATGTCGTTCCCATTGAGATACATTGTAACAGGACAAACTGCAGGGCCAGCTGCCGGTCGAACTCCGTTGGAGGTGGGGAAAGAAAGAACTCGTCTCTCGGGCGAGTTCTTTCTTTACCCGCTTCCAGCGGAGTCCGACCGGCAGCCGGCTGGAGGAGGCGGGGAAAGAAAGAATTCATCTCTCGGGCGAGTTCTTTCTTTCCCCACCTCCAGCGGAGTCCGACCGGCAGCCGGCCGGAGGAAGTGGGGAAAGAAAGAACTCGCCGCACTTGGGGCTCGACTCTCCGGCAAGTTCTTTCTTCCCCGCCTCCTCCGGCCGGCTGCCAGTCGAACTCTGTGGGGCCTCCAAGCTGCAAGTCCAAACTCCCGCGGAAACCCTAATACCTCATACAACATCCGGCGACGTTGTATGAGGCACCTTTCCCCCCAGAATTGGGCGACGTTGTATGGATCTGACGTTGTATGAAGCGGCCATTGTATGAGGTATTATGTATACACTATAAGCACTACACAATAGCAAGTCAATGTAGAGGCAAGAAGCAAAAATGCTTTTCGATACAAAATATAAATGTAAATAAGAAATATTATTATTATTATTATTATTATTATTATTATTATTATTATTATTATTATTATTATTATTATTATTATTATTATTATTATTATTATTATTATTATTATTATTTATTTATTTATTTATTTATTTATTTATTTATTTATTTATTTATTTATTTATTTATTTATTCAATTTATACCCTGCCCTACTCGGCCCAGGCCGACTCAGGGCAGCTTACAGCAGGTAAATCAAATACAGTATAACAAATGAAATACAATATAACAATATGAACAACACACAAAATACAATAAAGCATACAATTGCAAATTACAGGTTACAAAATTACAAATTAACAATGCAATAAAAATACAGTCTGTACAATAGATTACAGATGGAGTCTGGAGCTCACGTCTTAGGCAGAGTCCAAGGCTCAACGTCCTCAGCCAGGACGCAATGACTCAAACCAGGAAAGGCCAACGGAAAAAGGCAAGGAGAGTCTCCATGGCCGCGCTGGGCACCTCGCACCTGGAGCCAATCTCTCGTTCCCATCCCCGCTCTCACCGGGGATAGCGTCCGGCAAATATGGAGGCTCCAGCTTCAAGTCCCGGCAGCCCTTTTCAAAGGGCTATTTGGAGTGGCCTTCAAATAGCCCTTTACTAGCCCTTTAATTAGATGTTTCCTGCCCCTAATTCTGACCACTGTGAAACCTTTAAAACTCACAGATATACCGTATTTTAATCCATATTAGGAGAAATGTGGCCTACAAATGAGAAGGAATGAATGTAGCCTTTATATCCTCTTCCATCTCCCCCTTCACAGTGACTAGAGCAGGGTTTCCCAACCTTTTCATGCCGTGGGCCTGACCATGCTCCCTGGATAGCTGAATAAGTCAGACCACACATCCTGGAAGTGGGTACATTTACGGCTGTTGGAAATGCACCCACTTCCATGTTCATGACAGCTGTGGGCGTGTTTACGCATGCGCAGACACGTTTTACAGCTGAGGTAAACGCATCCACTTCCACTTCTGGGGTGTGGCAATGGTGGTGGCAGGCCACATGAAATGGTGCTGTGGGCCAGGTACAGCCCGCAGGCAATAGGTTGGGAACCTCTGGACTAGAGGTTCATTTGTCTACGACCCTTTACATGTAAAAAGCAATGTCTTATTTTAGAGGTATGTCTTCATATAGTATTGCCGTAAAAGGATCAGACAAATTATCTCAAAACTACTCTGAGCATAGTCCTCCAAGAGGTTTTGGAGCCACATCAAAGTGTGGCCCTTAATATTTATTGCAGGAATTTATCCAGGAATTTACTGTAGTCCTTACCTTCATCATGTTTTCAGTTTTGATTGGATACCAGGCATCACCAATCACAGAAATGCTAATTCTATGAATGGTGTCTTATCTAGTTTGACTCAAAGAAAAAAGTTGTATTAAAGTTGAATGTCTGGTGCCATTCCATAATTCATTCTGTAATATATTGGGTTACTACTTTAAAATACAGCAAATTGCAGATGTCTGTATTTTTTCCTTACTGTAGTTTCAATATTCCTTCACGCCTTTGAATCATAAGTATTGTAATACCAATCTACAATTCACTTTTGTATGTCTTACAGAAATGGCCTATGCGATCAAGGTTATACATCGGAGCTTCTGGACAGTTTTTGAGTCACTCCATGCAGACAGAAAGTGCAAATCAAGGAGAAACATCTACAAATTTACAAATGTAATCATATTTTTTCTCTTGCATAATCTTGTATTTATTACACCAGATATATTTATGATATGGCTACAGCTGACTAAGTGGGTGTATTGAAACATAAAGGTAACCCACGCGTTATACCAAATTGCTTGACATCCAGAAGCACTTGAGTAATGCAGTCTTGGGGCGGGGGGGGGGGAGTTTGTCTCAAACAAATTCCATAAATTTTTGAAACAGCAAACATAATTTCCATTCTGTCACTGCCAACATAGGTGACCTCTTGGCTAATATTGGATTCAGGGAGTTGTGGTCTAAAAAGTACATTTTCCAAGATCTTATGGAAGTTCCCAAGCACGACAATAGCCTCCCCATGGCTTGCTCCTAAAAGCCAAAGATTTATGGACTCTTCTGGATAAGAATTCCCAGAATCTTCCTTGGCCACGCTGGTTCTAGTGGCCATTCTGGGCATTATAGTCAATATGTTAATTTTCCAGAGCTGTGCTTGGAACATGGAAGAGCCATTTTGCTGTTGTAGCTGACAGCCATTGAAAGAATGAAGCATGCTTTTAAAAATGTGTTTACAGTGTAGTTCAGCAGATCTTGTTTTGATTACAGTTTGCAAACTTTATAGGCTATATCTTATATTCAAGAGAAACACTTCCATGTCAGAGTTTAAGCATGGTGAGAATTAAAGAAAACTGTAGAACTCCAGATCTGCACTGAAGTGCACTTAAGCATGACATTCTGCTGCAATTGAAATGTGTAGAATTAGAAAGTTATTTAAGAATAATTATTTTACTTTTCATCATTTTGAAAAGTAAATGAAAGGCTTCTATTTTCTGCAAGTACTGTATCTGCTAAAAATAAACTCTTTTCACTAGATATTACAAATTGCAAATACCCCTATATACTTGAGTATAAGCTGACCTGAATATAAGCCAAGATACCTAATTTTGACCTGAAAACCCAGGAAAATAGATTGACCCAAGTATAAGCTGAGGGTGGGAAATGCAGCAGCTGCTAGAGAGTTTCAATAATCAAAATACTTGGAAATATGGTAAAATCAATCAAACTGTTGGCACATCTCAATCCGGCATGGTTTTGGGACCGTCGTAGTCGTTGACCCGAGTATAAGCTGGGTCCCCTTTTGGGGGCTAAAAACTCAGCTGATACTCAAGTATATGCAGTATATTACAGTACATTCCTAGAACATTATGATTTAATTCTTCTGTTCAGTTTTTCTCTATACAGTGAGTGTAAGTGCATAATACTACTCAATAAAATAATATGCTATACTGAATCTCTTATGATTCTTCCAACTTTTTATTGCATGGAACTGGCATTTCATATGGAGTCTGCCATTTGTGACCTCTTGTTTTCCTATTGCTTGTTCTCTTTGTGTGTGTTACTGTCCTCATCTCTCTCCCCCCCTTACAAGAAAGAAGAACTGTGTAAGAAGGCAAAAACTGAGTAGGGACACAATGCCTTTTGATCTGTAGCAGCAGGAAGCCTCATGCCATTATGAGACTCCTTATTTTGTTGGAACAAATACTTGTCTCCCTCTGGGAGTTATGTCTCACTTAAGATGCTTGCCTTGAATGAATTTATTCGCTTCTTTTCTCTGTTAATGCGTGTTAGCGTTAAAGTGAAAATTATTCATCAACCACTAGCATGACATGTATAAGATGTAAGCAACTTTGTAGTTTGAATCTAGCCATGCCTGACAATATAATTTAATATTATTTGTGCTTATTCTTGTATTAAATGTGCTAAGTATTTAAAGGAAAGTGGTTATTTCTATGCAACAGCCTGTATATGCTTCCTAGACAAGATGCACACTGTAGAAAGTGGGGGTTGTAGTTCTGTTGAAATATTGGCATGAAAGCATCAGTGGTTAGAATTAAAAATGCAGCAAGAAATTCACCCTTTTTCTTTTATTGTATGCATCTGCTATACCTGTTTTTACAGATTTGTGCTGTAAATAATATTTATATTAAATGCTTTGAAAACTATGTTACGATTTGTCAAAAGCAAAGAGCAAATGCTCCCTGAGAAGCCATGAAAATAAGAAAACACACCTAAAAGGAATATATGGGAACACCGCCTGAATATTCTAGAAGAATATCCACTATAGATATTCTCCCCCCCCCCGCCCCCCAAGATTAGGTGTTTCTTGAAACAATAGCAGCTAACAATCCTTTGATTTAACAATCCCATGGTTTATTTTAGGATAATCTAGAATTAAATTTAACTGACACAGCCCTCCAAAATGTGACTTGTGTTGTGTCCTAATAGTGTATCCTTCTACATGTGATATCAATGTATCTGAACCAATGTAACCTTGCCAATGAGTAACAATGTAACCTTCAGCTGTATCACATAAACCCTGTAATAGGACGCGAGCTGATGACCACCAGCTGGCAGCAGCGAGCGTCCAAGCTCTCTTGGTTCAAACCCATCAAAGACCGCAGCGCGGAAAGTTTCCCGCCGCTACCTACACCTGGACAAGAAGGGCGTGACCAGCCATGACGTCACGCGGACCCGTAGCCAACGGGCTACCGTGGAGCCACATTCAAATACGTTACTGCCTTATATATAGAGCTGTTCGTCCGCCATTACCGCATGTTCCCTCTGTCCACCATGCAATAAACCTGAGTTAACCCAGCCGTTGGCTGTGCCTTGTGTCTTGACTCTCATACACTAAATTGGCGACGAAGGTGGGATGATGGATCCCCACGGAGCCAGGACACAGAGCGGGTTCAACATCACCAAACCGCAAGACTGGGAGCTCTTTGAGATGGACTTCCAGGCGGCACTGGTGGAGCTCAAAGTCAAAGAAGACGACGAGGAAAGGAAGAGGGCCATCCTCACTCGCATGCTTGGGATGGAAACCAAGCGGACGCTGGTGGGCATCCTTGCACCGAAGAAGATGAGCGATTTCAAAGCCGGTGACATCATGAAAATGCTGCGTGAGCGTTTCCGACCCTCGAGGGCAATGTTTCCCGCTCGGAGTGCGTTTTGGAGGCGAGTTCAAGCGCCGGACGAGTCGGTAGAAGCCTTCGTAACGGCTATGAGGGTAGCCGCCGCCCCCTGCAAATGGGACCACATCCTAGAGATGGCCCTCAGGGACGGAGTGCTGTGTGGCCTGAAGGACAAGGAAGTACAGCGCAGCTTGATGAACAGGGAGCCACCACCCACACTGGAAGAGGTTGTAGAGGCCGCGGAAGCCGCGGAGTCCACGAATGCTGGAGTAGACGAGATGCACAAGTGGCGTGAGTGGCGTCCGAGGGCCGGCAAGGCGGAAAACTCATCGCACGGGAAGTCCGGTCAGTCAGTGCATGCAACCCGACCGACCTCGAAATCGTCGTCAGAGAGTAGCGATGGCGAGGAGGTCCAGAAGGTCCGGAGAGGCGGGCGCCGCTGCGATGGTTGCGGAGCGGCCCATGAGCGCGTGAAGTGCCCATTCAGGAAAGCCGAGTGCTTCAACTGCGGACGTCGGGGGCACATCGCCAAGGCGTGCAGGAAATGGAAAGAGGGCCGGAGACATTCGCAAGACCGTTCAGCCAGACCGGACCGTCCAGCGAGGCCCAAAGATGGCGCCCGGGCCACGAGGAAGCAGGACGGCGTGGGCCGCATCTCGGACGACAGCGAGGGCGACGCTCCTGTGTTCAACGTGTCTGCGGGACAGCCCCATTACTTTGTTGAGGTACTAGTACAAGGGACCCTTATTAGGATGGAAGTTGACTCGGGGTCCTCCTATTCTATAATTTCCCAGAGAGAGTTCTTGAAAATCGACCCCCACGTGCGGCCCAAACTTAAAGCGTTGAGGGCCACACTACGGGACGTTCAGGGGAACAGCATTCCAGTGTTGGGGGTCGGAACGTTCCGGGTTCGCTTTAAGAGACATTCTGCGGAACTTCCTCTAGTGGTGCTAAAAGGGGGGAGTTGTAGCCTCCTCGGAACACAGTGGTTTCAGCCTTTAGGCCTGTTCATAGGGGGGGTGCATGCCGTAGGCGAGGACCCAATACAAGCAGTATGTGACGCACACCCCGCCGTTTTTAAAAGTGGACTGGGAAAGTTCAAGGGACCCCCTGTAGCCTTCGACTTAGACCCGGAGGTCCGCCCGATAAGACTTAAACCGCGCAGGGTACCGTTCGCGCTTAAGGACAAAATAGAGGCGGAACTGGACAAACTGGTGGGTCAAGGAATTCTCGTTCCTGTGGATTCCGCGGAGTGGGAGACTCCAATTGTAACAGCACTGAAGGCTAACGGGGAGGTGCGCATTTGCGCTGATTATAAGTGTACCATTAATAAGGCAATCCGCCCTAATGCATACCCGGTGCCAGTGGTCAGCCACCTTCTGGCCAGGCTGAATGGGGGAAACTCGATTTAGCACAGGCCTACCAGCAACTCCCAGTAACCCCCGCCACAGCGGCGGCACAAACAATAGTCACACATAAGGGGGCGTTCCAGGTGTCGAGGTTACAGTTCGGCGTGAACTCGGCACCTGGCATTTTTCAGTCGCTAGTGGAACGCCTCCTGAAGGGGCTGGAGGGGGTGTTGCCATATTTTGATGACGTGTTGATAACGGGGGGGAGTAAGGCCGAGCTGGCCCACAGGTTGGATAATGTCCTGGCCGTGTTCGAGAAAGCGGGGCTGCGACTGAGAAAAGACAAATGTGTATTTTACGAAACAGAGGTTGAGTTTTTAGGGTTCCGTGTCACACCCGAGGGAATTAGGCCGTCCAAATCTAAGGTAGCCGCCATTAAGAAAGCCCCTCGCCCCACTTCCAAAACCGAGCTTCAGTCATTTCTGGGGCTTCTCAATTTCTACCATACCTTCCTTCCACGGAAGGCGTCTGTTGCCGAGCCGCTTCATCGGTTGCTTAAAAAAGAGGAAAAATGGCTGTGGGGTGACGAGCAAGAAAGAGCGTTCTCAGAGTTAAAGCAACTCCTCACATCCGAGGCAATCCTGACTCATTTCGACCCCAAACGGCCCATAGTTTTGGTCTGCGATGCATCCCCGGTGGGGGTGGGGGCGGTGCTTTGCCACGTGTTAGGCGACGGAAGGGAGGCCCCGATAGCGTTTTATTCAAGGTCCCTGTCCCAAGCAGAGCGGAATTACGCACAGACCGATAGGGAGGCACTAGCGATAGTAGCGGGAACCAAGAAATTTCACGATTTTCTGTATGGTCGGCCGTTCAAGATCGTTACTGATCACAAGCCCCTGTTAGGGGTCTTCACTGCAAATAAGCCCACGCCACAGATCCTGTCCCCGAGGATGCTGCGGTGGGCTATTTTTCTTAACGCATATCAACATGAATTAGAATACCGGCCAGGGAAGGAAATCAGCCATGCTGACGCGCTCTCACGGTCGCCGTTACCATTGTCGGACGACCAGAAGGCAGGGGTAAGAAGAGACCGCCAGGTATTGCTAATAGAGGTTTTAGAGT
This sequence comes from Bradypodion pumilum, assembly GCA_035047305.1. Taxonomy (NCBI): domain Eukaryota; kingdom Metazoa; phylum Chordata; class Lepidosauria; order Squamata; family Chamaeleonidae; genus Bradypodion; species Bradypodion pumilum. The sequence continues at coordinate 294,160,888 of JAWDJD010000004.1, read as the reverse complement.
CACCCCCGATAGTACCGGCCGACATTGCCAGGGCGACCGGAAAGGATAGAACACTAGAGAAGGTATGCTCGTGGGTGCAGAAGGGGTGGCCGGCGTCATCCCCAGGCACGGAATTCGACCCATTCTTCCGAAAGCGGGTGGAGTTGTCTTTAGAGAGGGGGTGCCTGTTGTGGGGCCAACGGGTGGTGGTTCCTACGTCCCTGCGGCCGAAGGTGCTAAAGCTGTTGCACGTCAGCCACCCGGGGATCGTCCGTTCCAAGGCGTTGGCCCGGAGTTACTTCTGGTGGCCCCAGCTGGACGCCGACATAGAGCAGATGGTGGGCACTTGTGAAGCATGTCAATGTTCTCGACCGGAGGTGGCCCGCCTGCCACATAGGGAATGGGACGCAGCGAGGGGACCGTGGTCCAGGGTGCACGTAGATTTTGCTGGCCCATTCCGGGGAACCATGTTTCTCCTGGTGGTGGATGCATACTCTAAGTGGCTGGAGGTCATTCCGGTAAAGAGCACATCCTCCGCCACTACCATTCGCCAGCTAAGGAGGGTCTTTTCCACGTTCGGTTTACCCGACACTTTGGTCAGCGACAACGCCAGTTGTTTCACGTCCGCTGAGTTCGCGGCATTCATGGAGGCAAATGCAATTCGGCATGTCACATCCGCGCCGTTTCACCCGGCCACGAATGGCCAAGTGGAACGGTTAGTGCGCACCACAAAAGATGCGTTGCGGCGCATGGGCTCGGGAGATCTACATCACCAGGTTTGTCAATTTCTATTAGCGTACAGAGTGACCCCCTTAGCATCTGGTTACTCGCCGGCCGAGCTGCTGATGCGGAGGAAACTGACCACGCTTTTGTCCAGGCTAGACCCGTCGAGGGTCGAGGACAAAGGGAAGAACATAGGGTTAGCGGTCTCGAAAGGTTTCGGCATAGGCGATCCTGTACATTGCAGGAACTATGCCAACGCAGGCCCAGCCTGGGTGCCAGGGACGATAATAGAACAGACGGGGCCAGTGTCCTATCGGGTGGAAACTAGCACCGGCCTCCTCTGGAGGAGGCACGCTGATCAACTGAGGCACCGAGTGAGCGAGGGACCGACCAGTGGAGCGCAGCGACAGGATTCAGCGATAGGGTCCTCCCCCACCCGTTTAGCCCAAGGGGGAGACAGGGGGGAAAGCAGCGAGCCCGACTCATATCCTTTTGATACCCCAGTTCTATCCGAGCCCGGGGGGAGGGAAAAGGAGTGTGCGGCCGCCGCTGCCGCTTCCCCCGAATCCGATTTTGATTTTGATTTTGCGAGCCGGGGGGGTTTTTCGGAGTGTTCCCCCACCCATCCAAGCGAGAAGAGGGGTTTTTCGTTAGCCCCCAGTGCCCCCGGTTCTTCCCAAACAAAGCACACACCTCCCAACAAAGCCGCAGAGCCGCGGCAAACCACTAACAAGTCATCCTCTCCGATTGCAGGGCAGGAAGCCAGGGAGCAAGGAGGAGGGAGCGAAGCCGGGGCAGGGCAGCCCGCGCCGAGACCCCAGCGTGTTCGAAATAAGCCATCTTGGCTGAGAGACTTCGTCTCATCCTAGGGGGGAGGAGTGTTGTGTCCTAATAGTGTATCCTTCTACATGTGATATCAATGTATCTGAACCAATGTAACCTTGCCAATGAGTAACAATGTAACCTTCAGCTGTATCACATAAACCCTGTAATAGGACGCGAGCTGATGACCACCAGCTGGCAGCAGCGAGCGTCCAAGCTCTCTTGGTTCAAACCCATCAAAGACCGCAGCGCGGAAAGTTTCCCGCCGCTACCTACACCTGGACAAGAAGGGCGTGACCAGCCATGACGTCACGCGGACCCGTAGCCAACGGGCTACCGTGGAGCCACATTCAAATACGTTACTGCCTTATATATAGAGCTGTTCGTCCGCCATTACCGCATGTTCCCTCTGTCCACCATGCAATAAACCTGAGTTAACCCAGCCGTTGGCTGTGCCTTGTGTCTTGACTCTCATACACTAAAACTTGCTTAGATGAAAATGAACCCAATTGAAAAGGAGTAATTTTAGTTCTTCTATTTCAGGGTTTGAGGGTGTGTTCCCCTCCAAAATTTACCAAGCTTCTTGTTCTTTTTTCATGTACTGATCAAAACCCGGACTGCCAAAATGAAGCTACTTTCTTGGCTTTGTCGTTGACCAAATTTAAGTACTCATCGGTGTATGTTTCTGGCAGTAATCAGCAGACCAGTAAATGAGCCGGATTTTGTATCTCTTCACATTCACATTCACACTAAGCTGAAGCTCTCATCATCCCTAATCGCCTATGCCGATTAAGCAGGGGAAAAAAGTTTTTTCAGACAAAATCTTGTTGGGACTTTACATCTGTGTACGCTGGATACTTCAGTGGTTTAGGTATCTGGTTGCAGAGCCAGATTTTGGGAGTTTGATGCCATATTTTAAAATAAGTATACAGTGGAACCTCATACAATTGTCCTGTATAACAACGAAATCGCATAACAATTAGTTTTTTGGGGGGAAATGGCGTAACGCATAACGATTTTCCCTATAGAAAAAAATTGTACAATTTTTCAATGGGAAAAACCACTTAGCAAAATAAAATTGTACGATGCATCCCATAAGGAAAATTGCTATAAGATGCATGCATCATTTAGCAGTTGTTTCGTACAACGAGCCCCATGGAATGGATTAACATTGTTGTATGAGGTACCACTGTATATGTTTCTTTTGTTCTGTTCATGGGAATAGCTCTTCTAAAACACTATCCTGAGTGAAGTTACTTTAAAAATAATAAAAAGCTTTATAAATGTACTATATATGAATTACATTTTCCTGATTCAAAAGCTGCAATGATAACACTGGAGATTTTTTTTAAAAAAGGCTTGTGCTAATATTTTACATAAAGGGCAATCTGAGATTTTATTACAATTTTATTTACAATGAGACATTGGATAGAAATACGTAGTCTAATACTGTACAACAAACACAGCATAGTCGTATTTCAGTATTAGCATTTATTCATATTTGAGCATTTATTAAGGGTGCACAGATTAAAAGCAAAGCAATTCCTGCACAGTCTCTACACTTTAGAAAACAATACAAGGGAGAAAAAGGATTGGATGAGACAAAAACGAACAAAACTGAGCGCCAGTTTTTAAAGTTACACTGTAGTTCTTCTCATTAACTGCTTTACTGAACACAAGAGCTCTTGGGCATAATTACAAGAACGTCCATATAAAAACCGCAACATCTCAAAGAGTGCTAAGTGAAATAATGAAAAATTGCTCAGATTTCCTATCTGAGCTTTCATGAGCCAGGATAGCTCCAGACTTCACTCTGTCCTCTTGGGCCACTGATATTCCCCTTCTATACTTCTATGGGAAATGGAAAGACATTCCCCACCCCCCACGATTTTCTGTGGCTGCATCGTGCCTGAAGCTGCCACCAATTAAGTTCCATGCATAGTTTCAACTGAATATGTGAATTAATGTTGGATGGGCAGGGCAGATCACCCTTTACCCCTCCATGCTCTCCAAAGAACTAGTGTGGGAAAGCAATAGCAATTACACTGATATACTGCCCCATGGTGCTTAGTGCACTCTGGATAGTTGGCAAATTAATTAGCATTTTGCCCTCAATATGCGGGTACTCCTGTGCTAAGCATTTGCTTCCGAGGAAGGTAACTTAAGCTACCATCTTCTTCAAGTGCCACATCCAATTCCAAATATTTGCTATCATCATGGTGATATGATCAGTCATAAGGATTGTCCTGGGAACAATATAATGCAGTAGCCTTCTATTTTGGCACAGTCCTCCTCAGCCCCAGGCTAGTATTGATGAAGCTGCTGCCCACCCTCAAGATGGATTCAAGTGGGATTTAATCAGTGGTGGGCTCAAAAAAAAATTTACTACCACACTGTGGGTGTGGCATGGTGGGTGTGGCCAGGGGAAAAGCCCTGTGTTGCACCTGACTTAGGAGGACTACTTTATTTCAAAACTTGAATGGGCAGGGCCAGTCAGAATTTCTGCTACTGGTTCTGACGAACTGGTGCGCACCTGCTGATGCCCACCACTGGATTTAATCCATTTGGGGACCATCACCCTCCCCTGTGGACTTCGCCTACTCAAGGCTGATAGTTCAGTGTTGAGTTGCTGGAAGTATGGTCTATTCAAAGCATACCTGTCAACCTTCCCGGATTAGCCAGGATTTCCCGATTTTCAGCACCAATTTGCGCCATTTCCCGCCTGCAGCTGCCAAAACCCTGGAATTGGCAGCGGGGGGGGGGGGGGAGGTACTGCGCATCCCTTCTGCACAGATCGCCTTCTACGCATGCGTAGAAGGCTTTTACGCTTTGCGTAAAACCCTTCTACGCATGCGTAGGCGATCTGCGCAGAAGGGGATTGTAGAAGCCTTCTACGCATGCGTAGAAGAGTTCTACACAAGCGTAAAAGCCTTCTACGTATGTGTAGAAGGCGATCTGCGCAGAACCATTCTGCGCAGGTCACGCAGAAGGCGACCCTGCGCAGAACTGTTCTGCGCAGGTCCTGTATTTTCCGGAGCCGCGGTTGACAGGTATGACTCAAAGGTGGTTTTTTTTTTCAACCTTGGGCCTCCAGGTGTTCTTGGACTTCAATTCCCAAGTCAGCACACCTGAAAAACCCTGGTCTACTGGATTACCATAGCAGGACGACCTGGCCAAGATCATCTTCCACCTCATCCCCGAAAATCCATGCACAAACCTCTCACTTGGGTGGAGGGATGGCCGGACGGGGAGAGGACTGGCTTCAAGTTGTCTTCTCCTGACTTGGAAATGACAGGGCCAAAGTCACCATCTAATAACCACATCCCACCACTTCACTTCCCAGACCTATACACTCTGCTTTGCCTCCAGAAAAACCCACCCTCCGCCCAGCCGCTTGCTATAATAATACAATAAACCCGCGCGTTCAAGCGAAGCGAACGAGCCCCCCCCCCCGCGTCACGTGGCCAAAGAAGGGAAAGACTGGGACTACGTTTCCCATAATGCTCCACGCGCGGCGTTCCTCTTCCAGCCGCCCACTCACCCACCTCGCGGGCCCGCCCTTAATCCTGCATCCCTACCGCGGCGCCAGGGGGCGCGCGCGCCCGTCGTGCTTCTCGCAGTACGAAACAAAAAAGGTATGTAACGGGGATACTGCGGGCCGTGGCGTGGGGGGAAAAATATATTTTTAAAATATTGAGTAAGTTTTCGGGACCTTAGGCCAACTTCGGTCTCTTCGCTTAATTTTTACCAACAAAAATCCCCGGATGGGGGCGATATCCGGTTGATTCGTTTCCTTGAAGGTTGGGTTCAAAACGAGCGCTCGAGGGGCAGAAGTGACCGTTGCGGCGAGGAGGTGCCACGTGGCTTGATTTTGAGGTTCCCATCGGCCGCCCGCGCGAGGTTCTCTTCCTGTCCTAGAAGGAAAGCGGGCGGCTGGCTTTCTGCGCAGAGCCGTCGTGGATCTGGAGGGCGTTGGAAGAAAGGAAGGTAACTAATAAGGCCTCGCTCGCGCCCCTCAGAGCTAGCTCAAGGCTGGGCTCGCTGCCCGGCCTTGGTGGGTAGGCCGAGGCTTGGGCCCACTAGTCAAGCCGAGACGTGGCCAATCCTTGGCCTCCGTGTAGGGGGGCTCCGTTCCCTTGCGGGGAGAGGCTCCCCGGGGCGCCTCCGCTGCGCTGTTCCTTTTTCGGAGCTGGAGTGACCGTGGCCGCCCTGGTTCTCGAGTGGCCTCGGCCTTCCTTCAGGAGGGTGAAACTCTCGCTTCGTCCATCCCACACACAAACCTCTTGCTTGCCTTAACGTCCGCTGCCAAATGAGGGGAAGGTGTGTGTGAGAGAAAGAAAGAGAGTGTATTTGTGTGTGAGAGAAAGTGTGTGTGAGGGAGGCTGGGAGCGCGTGTGTGTTCTACTGTGTCTAGGCCAGGCGTGAAACGGTCAAATTCGTCAAAATGTCTTGACGAAGTGGACTTGATCCACGAAAGCTCACTTTTAAATACAGGAGTGCAGTCTTTAAGGTGCCATACCTCCCCCCCCTCTTGTTTTGAATGAAGCCACCTTTGGGTGAGTTCATCCTGCAGTTCCTTTCGCCCGACCTAGTGTGAGAAGGATTAGCCGGCAACACAAGGTGGCCATTACCAGGGTACATCTGATTGTGGTTCAAAAATACCGCCATCTTCGAGGAGGCTCTTTCTTTGTACCTGTGTGTGTGTATATGAGAGAGAAGGAGGACGAATGGGTGAAGGCTGTAGTCGGCCTCATGCCACGGTATTTCCTGCCACCCGCTCCCAAATGTCTCGCCTTGGATAGAGGGAGGTTTCTGCTGCCCGTTAGGCTCAGGCTGGAAGTGGGACCTTCTCGTGTTTCCTTCAGTATCATCAAGTCATTGTTGAGAGACAGAGCAAAGGATCGGCCATCTATTGTATACTTTTGTTCTCTCTGAGAAATGGGAGAATTGAGCCAAGTGGGGGTTGCCCAGAGTAAGTGACCACCTCTGCCTTGTTTGTGGGATCATTCTCTTTGGGGGAGTGAAGTTTCACCACAGAGAGACTGATCAGCTATAGTTAAATTGCTGTACTGCAGCCAAAACATTGTGAATTCGATCCTGATTGTGATGTAGGTTGACTCAAACTTCCACCCTTGCTAGGGTGGTAAAAAGAGTACCCAGCATATTGGAAGCATAAAATGCTAATTACTGTACCTGTATAACCTCCCAGAGAGTTCACTAAGCACTATTGGCCGGTATATGCTCAGCTGCAATTCTTCTGAGTAGTCCACAATGGGAATTGGGTCAGAATAAGAGGCATCTTGTTTGCCATGAAACCCGAAGAGGGAATTCAAAGTAAGAGGTGCAAAACAAACTGAGCAAATTGTGGTTTTTGATACTTGTTACTTCTTGCCTAGTAGGGCCAAGTGCTCTCCTAATGAAGTTAAAAGGGCTGGCTGGTGGGCTCCAATCTCTTATCTGGTACCATAGTGGGGAACATTAGGTATCCTGTCAGGTCCCACTTGTGCCACCTAGGAGGGAGAGTGTGGAGAGATCAGAGGGTGAGTCAAATGCCATTCAAAATGGTAGGATCCTCTTGAGACTCAGCAGTAGCCCGTTGGTACCAGCTTCAAGTCTTGAGTGAACTTCCTTTTTTCCTTATACAGCATGTTATTGAGATGGGAGTTGCCACAGATTAATGTGCAATAAGCTCTTGCTCTTAGTATAGTTTTGTTAGTAAGTCCCCAGAAGTTGTTTATTTGCAGTGGCTCAAGAGGCTAAGACACTGACTGGGAGACGGAAGGTCAGCAGTTCGATTCCCAAGTACTGCAGGACAGAATGAGCTGCCATCTTTGTCCTAGCTCCTGCCAACCTAGCAATTCGAAAGCAAGAAATTGCAAGTACATAAATAGGGATCACTTAGGTGGGAAGGTAACAGCGTTCCGTGCACCCCGGTGTCTAGTCATGCCTGCCACATGGCCACAGAAACGTCTGCAGAAGCAGACAGCGCTGGCTCTTCAGCTTTGAAACATGAGCACTGCACCCTAGAGTCAGATACGACTGGCTTTCGAGCAAGGGAAAAAACCTTTGTAATGCCTCATAAGAAAGGGTCTCTTGTATGGGAAAAATTCAAGGACAATAGAACAGAAGCACTTGTCACCTCCGTATTCTTGCCCCGATCCTTGTTACTACACTCTTCTTCACTTTCTTACAAGGCAGTGTTACAGAAAGGGGTCCACTTTCCCCCCAAGCAGGTGCTGTTCCTCAAGGGAGTGCAAATCGAATTGGCTCCAGCCTCATCAACCATGTTCATTTGTCTTAAGGGACTTTGGGTTGATTAAGAAATAGATACTAGTGGTTGAATTGACTTTAACTGTCAATACCGGAGGTAGAGAAAGCATCTTTACTTTCCCTGTGGTCTTTACAGAAGCAGATCAGGCTGGTGAACCAGCAATAAAGTGTTCAACTTTACCACTTTCTGTATTATTTTTAAAGAAAATTAACATGCTTGTTTTGCAGTCAATATGGAAGCTAATCAGGCTAAGAAAGCAGAAAGCTCTACCTGCTATGAGAGGCTGATAGTTTGCCTGGAAGGAACTTGATGCATACCATTACATGGAATTCTCAGTTGCAAATGACAGGTAATTAAGACAGCCAGACTTAAGTAGCCAGAGTTTTACTCAGGTTTTTCCCAGATACACCCAGATTTGTGCTCCATTGTCTATTCATTCTTTCATAAGTACTGTTAGCTTGGAGAAGCCATGTCTGATGGAAAAAAGCTTTCTGGTTTAGCAGAGAGAAAGGGAAGTTAAAGCAGTATTCCCTTCAAAACCAAATGAAACTCCTGTCTCTTCTAAGAGTTGATACTCTCAACTTTTCACAGGGAATAATGAGTTTGCAAGTGTTAACAGCAAGGATGCTACCATTTTTCAAAAATAGTCAAGTTGCAGATGACCTGGCCTAACAGCTCCTGCATCAGGTTGCAGATAACCTAACAGCTACTAACAGGTTGCAGATGACCTAACAGCTATTGCATGGATGTAAAGGTGCACATACTTGAAAAAAATTCTGAATATAGACCTGAATATAGTGGACTAACTGGTTACAGCTGCCACAGGGTTTACTCCATCAATTTTGGATGATCTAGGACTTTGGATGGATGTGAGTTATGATATTAGAGATTTTCTTGTACTCAGTGGTCCTCAGCATTTGAAAATCTTTAATTTCCTCAAAGATTCTGTAAAGAGGAGCTTCCATCTCATGTATTACTGGCATGAGCTGCCAAATGGGGACAAATTGGAGAGACCATGGCTTATATCTTGAAGACCCAGAATGTTGTATATTGTTTTTGCTGCAAACTGTTCCAGCCTAACACTTTGTCAGCAATATGGGAAACTAGAAAAAAACCATGACCCATGGCAAATTGTGTGATATTCATGCAAAAAATATATATGATTAATTGAAAGCACTTTCCAAATAGGTTTTGGCAGTCTCAACATTGAAGGATGTTTTGGGATGTCTGTGCAAGAAAGATGATAGCCCTCTTTCCAGGTATTGTACTTTTATTGCTCTAGGACAGGGGTTCCCAACCTTTTATGCCACGAGCCTGACTACACATCCCAGACAGCTAAGCAGGCCTGACCACACCCTGCGGAAGCGGGCATGTTTATGACAGTCATAAATACAGTAACGCCCCTACTTACATAAAAAGTCAGTTCCTTAGGCTTTTGCTTAAATCGGTTTTTTACGTAACTTGAAGCAAACCCATAGGAAAAATGAATTTTTTACGTAACTCGAAGCAAACCCATAGTAAAAATAATCTTTATGTAACTCGAAGCATACCCATAGGAAATCGTGTAAATCAGGACATGGTTTTAGCACAAAATCATTATGTAAATCAAATTTTATGTAACTTGAGGCATATGTAAGTCGGGGTTTTACTGTACACCCATTTCTGCCACCACTTCCTGCAGCGGTAAGGGCAACTGAATGCCACATGAAATGGTGCCGCGGGCTGTAGGTTGGGAACCCCTACTCTAGGCATACTTCTAACATTTCTTGTAACAGTTATTAGTAGAGAGCATAGTTCTAAACTGCAGCTAAAACACACCTGTACTCTACAATGATACAGGATAGAATAGATGGCCTTGCAGTTGTATGAGTAGAGCATGAACTGGCTCAAACTATTGACTTTAAAGAAACAGTTCATGTCTTTGCAACCAAGAAGGCTCAGATCTCACCATTGTGATCAGCCTTGCAATGGGTATTTCCTTCTCTTTATTCATATGAGAATGTTGCACAATTTAAAAATGTGGGCATATATAAAATTAGGTAAATTCAAAACAAATTAAGATGTTAAAATAATGAGACTTTTTATACATATGGTGAGGCAGAAATTGCATACAGATAAATACTACGTTGATTGAGTTTCTCCATATTCACAGAAACTTTGTCCTGTACCCAAGTAGCCCAATTTTCCTTGATTATTTTTTTGATCTTCCTAATTTACTTTGACATCTATTAGGAGACTTCCTGATGATCCATCTAGAATCTTGCCCTGGTGGGTATACTTTTCACAGACATCCGGTTGGGAAAGGGTATGGGTTTTGCTCTCCATAGCGTTAGCTGCAGGAAAGCGCAGACTGTTTTCTATGCTGACCAGAAATGTTAAGTTTGCTATTTGGAAACATGCAAATTAGTGGCTTCAAAACCAGGTTCATTCATGTCACTTTTCACCTGGCAGTTCAGAGCATAACAATGAAACCATGATCTTCTGGGGAGTCTGCAATAGCCATAACCCCATTTTTTCTTTCTGTTTGCATTCTCATCTTTTTCAAGAATCTCCAGCTTATTCTGTCCTTGAGAACCAGCTCTGCTCCTCTTTTTACCAAAATACTATCTGGCTCCATCATTTTGTTTGTGGTGAGTATGAACATCTTTGTGATTGCTTTAAGAATTGGTATTTTCAGCAAGACTGTCCTAATCTTTGTAGCCATTTTTTAAAAAAATGTTTGGAGAGGAGTGAAATTTGATGCTTAACTTTCGGTTTTAAAATATTTTAGGCTGACATTGCTAGTGGTCTGACATCTTATTCTATTGAGGATGGAGAAAATCTCTAGTGGACAATTTATGTATATCACAAGATGCAAAGTTTGGTACTTATTAGCCACTACGATACTGAATAAAATAGATTATGTTTTTTAAAAATTGATTTTTATATTTAATTTGGATTTTAAAATTTTAAACTGATTATAGTTTTCGGTTTAAAAATACATTATAGTCCAAAGATTATTCATCATGGAATAAGCAATTTTCAGACATAAAATTTCAGAACATGGTTCTTATGAGTGTACGTCTAGTCCAGGAAATGTTTTTACAATTAGAACCTACCTGCAGATCTTCACATATGAAAATGTACTTCTGTTTTACCCAAAGCTGTTTTGATATTAGGGACTTAATTTAATGGGCAGGATTTTTTGCTGTTACCATTGCAAGTTGGAAACCCTTGCCTATCTTCAAATCACATAAAAGACAATAGATTCATCTACCTCTGCCAGGATGTCTGAGTACTGGCATAGCTGAATCTAGACCTACCATTCCAGACTAGGAATGTTTCGCAGTTGCCTAGGACTGTCTTCAACTTGGCCTAATTTTCTAATGGCACAATAGTCCCTTGGTTGAAAGCAGTCTGGCTTTAGCATGACTCCATTTCTCCACTTCTCAGCTCACTTTTTTAAAAAAAAAATAAGGTTAAAATCCTGTTTCGCAGCTATACCTGTGTAACTTGAAATTGCATAAGTGATAGATAAAATCACATTGATAAGAGCTTCTGCAGTTGACTTCTGCTACAGTCACACATGATTGATTGCAGTCGGATTGTACTGTGAAGACTGCCTGAGCATAATTCCATCACAGTTCTGCAAGCATAAGTTTTTGTTATATCAGTTTAAACAGCTAGCTATCAACAATATAGACTCACTTTTGTGGGATCAACATTAGTTTAAAAACAATTAGGATCAAATTACCAGCTTGCCATCTGTAAATCTGAAAAGTGAGAGATTGGTCAAATACATTCTTTTTAAAAAATGCACCACTCTACTAGTAGTAGATTTTACTACTGAGTATGTTCTTTATATCTATACATAGTATAAAAATAGATTACATCGATAACTAGGCCAATGACACTATTTTTTAAAACTAGTAAGTACAGTACATAAAAGTATGAAGCTATTTCTTTTGACTGAAAATAAAATCGCCAAATTTCTTTATGTATTTTATAAAATTGATTAAGATTTTAATTAGATTACCTAATGAAGGAGCAGTGAGGGAAAGTATTTTCAGTATTGATTTTTTTCCTAGTTATTTGAAGTCCACACAGTTATCTGAATGATGATGAATTAAGACAGCTAGAGATCATTACTGTAGCTGACATCTTCATAAATCAGAAGCACCAGCTGGATATCCCTTTATAATGATGAATTGCTTCTGTCAGTGGGGAGCTAGGTTAGAGGGTCACCTTACATCCCTGTCCCCTGCCCTTTTCACTGTGCGTTTAAGTCTAGGAATTCCATTTTATTTGAGCTTTTGGTTTGATGGTGCTGGAAATACCATGTTTTAGTTCTCAGTTTGAACTGGGCCTGGAGGGAATATATTCTGCTTGTTCAGGTAACGATCTCAAAACAATGAATGTTGCAATCTTTGAACTTAATTTATCTTTCATACGTGCCAAAGAGGGTTGATTTAAAAAAAACAATTATTCTTTGGGAATAGTTTCTTGATAAAATCTTTACACTTTAAGCAGAGGTCCTCTTTTGTGTGCTTTTTATGGATTAGCCTTTTATAAATAGTATATGACTACACGTATGTGTTAGAAAAGGCTTGGCCACAAATTACTGTACTAATTTCAGCACAATTACTATTAATTGAATAATTTTTTTAAAAAACTGAAAAATGATGTTTGTGTTTGTTTTTTGAATTGGTGCAAAATTCTGCTCCAATTGGCTTCAGAATAATTTGCATTCAACTTCCTTGCTTCAGCTGGCAAGGAATAATATTTGTCAGAGTTCTGAGTACAGTATATTAATTTTCTTGATAGTTACTGTGTTCAAGTGGGAAAATATGCTTGTTAAATTAATGAAAATATCTTGCTAAATCTGTTAAATTAGCAAACTGAGCCTTAGGAAGTAATGTTCAGAGGGTCTAGTTAGTCAAATATATTGCTGTTTCCTAACAATACAGTATCTGCTTTTCAGTTGCTCTGTCCTGTGCTTTACACTTTCTTGTTATATGTAGTTTTAATAATTATAGTTCAAAATATTATTGAGGGTTGAGATAAGAGCTCATGTGTTTTACTGCAAATGTGTAGAGTTGCATGGTAATAATAATATGCTACCAAGTTAATTTTGACTTAGGGCAACCCTTTTCAATGTTTCCTAGGTATAAAATACTCAGAAGTGGTTTACAATTCCCTTTTGGGGAGGGCAGTGCAGCTTGCTCAAGGCTACACAGGCTGGCTCTCCTCTTAGGAGACACAGTGGGGAACTGAATATCCTCCAGGGAATATTAATTCAAGATAAACCTAAGTAAGCTGCCCTGAGATGTGAATGTACTTTGCTTTTTTCAGAGATGCTTTATAAATAGTGCAGCGCTGAAAAATAAACATAATAAAAGGTCTGAAATATCAAGAACATGTAATGGTGATAGTTTCTAACTTCTCTAAATGCATGCATACAGTTTTAGAAAATTTGTCGAACAATAACAACAGGACTAGAGTAGTAGCCTGTTTCTAGTCCTGACCATGATTTGAGATGGCTCTGAAACATACAACAAAAATGCATGTGTGCATATGCATTGCATATAATATCCATTCAGAGGGCAAGAAAACAAGTATGCAAATGTTGAGTACTTTCCTTTTCTCAAAATTTTGAGTAAAATTTTGTCATGAAGGACAATATTATTCAGAGTAAGTCTTATTAGGTTGTACTTGTCTCCAAAAGTTTTATTTTTTGTTTCTTTAGAATAATCACAATGTCTTGCTGACTACGATAAAGGTAAGGGTGTGTGTTGCTTCTTTTTCCTAATCCACAGTAATGAGTCTCTGCTTTAGTAAGATCAGGTCTCAATAGCTGACCCCTTATTAATTTTGAAAAATAATATACTTCTATTGTAATTTTTGGATGAACAGTGCTACGAAGTTGATGTAGAGTCCTGTAGCTGAACAATATTGCTGGCTCAATGATGATTTTTTTTTTGCCGTTTACCCATCTGAATTAATATTGATGTGGTTATTTCCTAATTCTGAGATGCCAGTAAATCTTTAAATAAGATAAATAACCTAATTGATCAGAATATTCAGATTTTATTTAAATATTGTTTCAGCAGTAAATACTTTGTTCTAAGATTTACTTGTGTAAAACTATATTAATTTTGTTTACATTTGTGCTAGCCTAATGTAGCAAGATGGCTGGAAGCTATTTAATCTGATGTATTAACTTCCTTTTTTCTTTTCAGGGGAAAAAGATAACTGAATACTACAGTTTCTAAAATATATAACATTCATTTATAATTTAGAAAACAGCTGTGTATTGGGGCTTGATGCTGTTTCTGAAGCAAGATTTATGTAAGATATTGGAGGTTCTTCAGCTTTTCCTAAGAGAGTATTTTTCCACATCTTTTTTTCAAAAACCTTGTCTATTCTTCAGTTCTTGCATAAAAATTAGGAGGATGGAAGGAAATTTTCCACCACACTAGTCCTGATCATGTGCTCTATTTAACAAAGTGAGAATCTTGTTTTTCACATCTTTGTTACACTCAAATACAATACCTGCTTTTTAAAAAAATCTTTTAAGTGTAGAATGATTGTTTGTCACTGAATTCATTTTTAGTTTCTCTTTCCTTAAGAAAAATAAATTGAGAGTTTCTGTAATACCAAAAGCAGATTTTGGTAGAAAATGGGGTATTTTAAGAGAAACACATTCTTAAATATTTTTGTATTTGTTTCTTCATGTTTCCCTATCAATCATTTTATGTGTCTTTCTTTTGAGTAAATATGTAAGGAATTTGACTGGTGTTTTAGAAAGGGGTGTGAGGGGTTTGTCTTTTCATCTGTTAAATGAAAGTTCTGGAACTACTTTTTGTAAGTTCCTAAACAGCAGAAAAAGAGAGGTACTGTGTGTTATAACAAGGTTATTATTACTACGACTGTTCTTATGTGCATTCTTGTTGCCCATGACATGCTCCTAATTGGGTTTTCAAGATATATGAGATATTTAAGTATATTTTGCTATTACCATCTACCCCAGTCAGGCTCTGTGCCTGAGTAGAGATTTCGAACCAGGATCTTCCAGGTTTTTAGTCTCTATACAAAACTGATTTTTTTCTTATTTCTCCTGCTGCTGTGAAAATAAGATGTGGGCCACTGTTGAACTATAGGAGAATAAATAATAAAAACTTTGGTGCAGCTTACCAAATGATATATTGCTTTTTTGATATATCCAGTGGCATAATGTGAACTTGGGTGAATTATTAACTGTTATTTTATTCTTTTATTTTTAGTCATTGTTATGTTCTGGACTATGGGGTGGGTTATTTATTTGGGGTTTGGGTCAGTTTATTGGCATTATTGGCCACCTAAGTTCAGAATTGTAAATAAAGCTGCTGACAAAGCGTTCAGTAACTGGTTATGTGTAATAAACTTAATAATTTAAACAACTGTGGAAGTTGATCTTATTTACACATTCTATTTTATTTTTTTAATAAATAATTTTTTAAAAACTCACAAGAGTAGAGCTCATTTTTTAAAACAAACGTTAATCTTCACTACTGAGAATATGTGTTGCAGGTGCATAGTTTGCAATGAACTGTATCAGTTGTTGATGGCACTGTTCCAGGTAAACATCCCTTTGAGTCAGAGAGCTCTCACAAGTTAAGTCAAATGGAAAAACAGCATTTGGAGCCACACAAAATACAGAAGCACCTGTAAAAATGCAAAAAGTGGAATATTTAATAGATATAAAATATTAAATTATAGCAAATGTTGGTGTCAGTGCTGCCAGTGTAATAGTTATAGTTCCTTTTCCTAGAGCAAATTGGAGGCACACAGAGAAAAGGTCCATGTTAGAAGTGTGATATTCACCTATAGACCTTAGTTTTATGCAAAAAAAATAGTTGTAAAATATAGCAATTCTGCTTTTAGAACAATTTTGCCAAGAAGATTAAACATGTACAGATATAGTTTGTCCTTAAAGTAAAATCTGAGTCTTAAAGGAGGATTTTCTCTTGCACTGATATACTGTATTCCTTTTTAAATTGGCCTAGCATTTAAAATACTCTAAAAACAGACTGAAATCCTGTTTTGTATGTTAGGCCACGTAAGGCTGATGCAGCAGTTTTTTCAGTTTTTTTTTAAAAATTCAGTATTGAGTCTCCCTCAGAATCCATTTTGTTGGGGGGAATCTGTTGGGGGGCAGTCTGAAGTTTGCTGCCAACAATAAAGTCATCTGGGTGGCAGAAATTATAGGACCCCTTCCCCATTTTAAACCCACGAAAGGGAAAGGAATTGGAAATTTGATCACCCTTTTATGGTGTAGCTGTGCAAACAGGATGCTACCTAAATGATTTGTTTTAAATATTATTATATTTTTGCATTTCATGCAGATTCTTTCAGCTAAAAAAGTAAGACTTCTTTACTACATTATTAGTTACTTTAATTAGTTGTGTTAGTTATTAAGTTAGGGAGTCAATATTATAAATATGAATATTCATATGAATATTATATTTTTAAAAAAGCTTAAGAGTACTATTTTTGTTATCTCATACTTGCCAGAATTAAAATGATACATTAATTTGAACTCTGTTTTAAAAGTAATATCTATAATATTTGTAAATTATATGTTTGTTATAAAAGGTTGAACCATGAGGAAAATAGGATTTTAAAGTCAAGTACTGTACTGCAGTGGCTCAAGTCGCTAAGACGCTGACTGGGAAGCGGAAGGTCAGCAGTTCGATTCCCGAGTACTGCAGGACGGAAATGAGCTCCCGTCTTCATCCTAGCTCCTGCCAACCTAGCAGTTCGAAAGCAAGAAATTGCAAGTAGATAAATAGGGACCACTTCGGTGGGAAGGAAACAGCGTTCCGTGCGCTCCGGTGTCTAGTCATGCCTGCCGCATGACCACGGAAACGTCTGCAGAAGCAGACAGCGCTGGCTCTTTGGCTTAGAAACAGAGATGAGCACTGCACCCTAGAGTCGGATACGACTGGCTTTCGAGCAAGGGAAACCTTTACCTTTACCTTACTGTATTATGATTGTCCTCAGAAACCTCATTTTTGACATAATTTTTTCATGCAAATAGTTAATATTTCTAAGCTACTCAGTGGCAGATTTTTAAATGATCTTAGAAAAGAGGACCTTTTATAATACACTGAAACCAAATGATGTGCTTCGGATATCTTGTTCTGTCACTGCTTCCTCTGTAGCCTACAATAAGCATACCTGTCAACCTTCCCAATTTGGCCGGGAAAACCCCGTAATTTGACGTCCATTGACGTCATAACCCGCCCCGCGCTGCCAAAACCCCGTAATTTGGCAGCGGGGGAAAACTCTTTCCGCGCATGCGTGGAAGTGCTACGCCGCTTGCGCAGCCCCTACGCAAGCGGTGTAGCCCTTCCGCGCATGCATGGAAGGGTTTTACCCCTTCCGCGCATGCACAGAAGCACTACGCCACTTGCATAGGGGCTGCGCAAGCGGCGTAGCGCTTCCACGCATGCGTGGAAGGGGTAAAACCCTTCCACGCATGCGTGGAAAGCGACCTGCGCACAAGCCATGTGCACAGGTCCTGTTTTTCCGGAGCCGCGAGTTGACAGGTATGACAATAAGTAATGGTTCATCAAACAAGAAAGGAAATAAAAACCTCATCCCTGGGAATAAGACCTTAGAATAAAATTTTCATCTATGGAACAGGGATGTTTGGTAGCTTTACACTGCTCCTTTTCACCTGAGCATAAAAGAAACCAATAGTTGATTACCTTATGTATTTGATTACCCAGTGTATTTAGAGAGAAGATTAAGAAAACATTTTCAGCAGAGAAGTATTCTTTTACCATGTTTTAAAGTAAGAGATGACTCAAATAACAACACTGCTATCAAAACATCTTCTTTAAGTACTTTTGTCCTTAAACTCAATTTAGCATGAGCCTCAGCCAGGGAAATCCTAAAATATAAACAAATATGTTTGAAACTTAATCTTAAATCTTAACCTTCAGTATTTAATGTGTTTTAAGGCCACCTGCTTTTTTTATTTTTTTATTTTGCAAACGCTGCTTATTTGCACTTACTAAATTATTTAAATTTTTGCCTTGAATTGATCCTCATAGAAATAGACAGGCTGTAAACTTTTAAAATTAACAAATATCAGGTCTAGGTAATGCTGTTTCAAATTACAGTACATGGTGAATTTTATATCTGAATTAATTTTTCCCGAGTGTTTTTTCAAATGTGTTTGTGCAAGCACTAGGATAATATAGTCATTCTATAAGTTGACTAATGTCCTGTTCTGTGTTCAACAGGCTGTGGAGAAGTACAGTATATGAAGAACATGGTTATGGGAATAATCCATCCACCATTCTTTCCTAGTTCTTAGTAAGCCAGTATAATTTTGGTTTGCAGCCATCAAAGTGGGTTAAAAAGTTTCTCACATTTTCTCTAGAATTTTAACCACACATTTTTCCATAATCTTCACAGCTTTAATGTAAGTTAGACTTTTAAAGAGGAATATAGACCCTCTTCGGGCATTCCCTACAATCTCTGGGCCACTGCATAAGTAGGAGCAGTGTCATGCTAGCTAGCAGGAGACAGGCATTTGTATTGAGTAAGGGTCACACAACTGTCTTCGTTTGCCAATTAGCTTATCCCAACCTTGAATGTAGAAAGCACCTCTCCCTTAATGTCTACAATGACACCTGCAAATTAAGAATCTTCAAATATAACAACTATATGGACATTGCCGTCCATGCAAGTTGGAAGCCTTCATGCAGGTTACAGCTGTGCATAAGAAGACGACATTGTCAATAGATTTTTGTACTGTATGAATGGACTGCAGGGGAAGGTACTAGTCTCTAGCTTCACATATTAGTTCAGCACACAAGTGTCTAAAAATGGCAATACAGTGTATTTAGTAAAATGAAAACATACAATGTCATCAATGAGGTTGATGAGAGATGTGATCCATTGATAGGATCTGTTCTAACTCTGCGACTTGCTAGGTAATAGCCATGAATGAGTCTTTCTGCTTCTGAACCGAGTTCTACTTGTAAATGACTGGAAAAGGCAAGGAACTGAAATGACAGTATATAATACAGTACTTCAGTTATTTAGGAATTTGGAGGAAAAGAGTTTCAATAGTGAACTTTAAATCTCAGTTGTAGAATGTTGTTTACAGTAAATCTATAGTTAAATACCTGTTTTGGAAAAACACCAACAATGTGTCACTTCATGATAGCTGACACATTTTCCACATTGCAAAGAATATAATTTTAAAATAGAAACAAGTGCTGCTGAAGCTATATAAATATTTTTACATTTATTGAGAAACTCCAATTTTTTTGATCAAACTTCAAGATGGCATGCATCCGATTGCACTAATATATACTACTATTTAGTGCTGTTTTGGATTAGTAGTATTTTGAGAGGCTGGTTAACTAAAACTTGCTATTTTTGTATTGTGAAGATATTTCTTTATAGAAATGAGACTTTCGTGTTATGAATTAAAACACACAAAAGAAGGATAAACAGTTTTTTGCATATTTTCCTCTCATTTAATCTTTGTTTACCCCTTGTCTATTGAATGATAAATATAAAAACACTGATGAACTCACGAAAACTGCATCTGAGACACTAGTGCTGGGAGGCTTAGCACACGCAACCTCTTTTTGGTATAATTCCTAATGTTTCTTACCTCCTCATAATCTTGTGTTGTAAACTGTTGGGGCATAGTATAACTTGCCTTTTCTGGATTGACAGCCTTTTGTAACACAAAATTTGCAATAGGAATATTTGAATTGCAAAACATTGATTCATTGCAGTGTATCACAAGTGCAAAAGCTTCTATAAGGTTAGCTGAAATCAAGTGTAAATCCTAAAAATAAAAGCAAAAGTAATATTTCAGAGAATTTTAGCATATGGTTGGAGTTTGAAATATGGGGGTCTAAAGTAATCTTTTCTTAAACATTTGAACTGTAGTGAAAATTACTGTTGCATATTCCATCTAATTCCAAGGCATCTCACGTGTGGGTGCCACAGGGCTCGGCCCTCTCGCCCTTACTCTTTAACAGCTACATGAAACTGCTGGGTGAGATCATCCGATCCCACGGGGTGAGATATCAGTATGCTGATGATACTCAGTTGTATATCTCAGTCTGTGGTGATCCCAGTGATGCAGTCAAGGTCCTGACCAGTTGCTTGGAGACGGTTAGGGTCTGGATGGGGGACAACGGACTACAGCTGAATCCTGGCAAGACTGAGTGGCTGTAGGTGAGGGGACCCAGTCCTCATAAGGAGTTATCACCACTGGTTTGGGATGGGGCATCGCCCCAATCCGACCCAGTGTGCAACCTAGGGGTCCTGGACTTGCGGCTTCTGCTCCAGGAGCAGGTTACGGTCGTGGTCAGGAGGGCCTTCGGGCAAGTGTGTTATTAATCAATTGTGCCCACTCCTGGACCGGGAGGTCCTGCTCACGGTCACCCTTGCTCTCATCACCTCCCATTTGGACTATTTTAATGGGCTCTACATGGGGCTGCCCTTGATGACCATCTGGAGACTGCAGTTGGTCCAGAATGTGGCGGCCTGTGCAGTGGTGGGGTGTAGTTGTTTTGCCCTCGCCTCATCACTGCAGCGGGAGCTGCACTGGCTGCCTACATGTCTCCAGGTGCAATTCAGGTGCTGGTTGTCACCTTTAAAGCCCTTCATAGTAGCAGACCAGGATACCTCAGGGACCGCATTATCTCTAGGACATCGACCCGTCCCATGAGAGCAAACCGAGAGGGCACCCTTCAGGTACCATCTGTTGGGGAGGCTCGCCTCTAGCACAAGGAAAAGGGCCTTCTCGGTCATAGCCCCCACACTGTGGAACCTCCTCCCGGTAGAACTACGCCTCCAGGCCCAGTTGCTACCATTTAGGAAAGAATTGAAGACGTGGTTGGCATAATGGATCTGGGGCCCGGGATTGTCAACAAGCTTTCCTTTCTGGCTTGTCTGAGGCTTCCTGCTCCTGTAATTTTTTTAATGTTGAGGTTTTGTAGATTTTATATTTGTTTTTAGATAATAAATGGCACAGCGGGGGTAATATTGCTGTTTTAAGGGTTTTAAAATTGTTTTATATTGGTTTTAACTTGTGTACACTTCCCAGAATCCATTGGATAGGACGGTATATAAATCTATTTATTTATTTAATTAAAAACAAATGTCACTGTGAAATCAGCATGGTTCCATAGAAATGGCTGCCAAGTAGGCTGGCTGGTAAATGGCTTTATTCTAAAAGGTGTTAGATACTGCTAATTAACATTGTTCAAGTCATACTGCAACAAATCATATTACTTACCATCTGGCCAATTAGAGTATCATCCTTTTGAACATGTTTTTTGGAAAGAGAAGAATCCACATCAATAAAAGACCAAAAACTGGTTTGAACTGGAAGAATAACTTGTTGATCACAGTCTTGTCCATATTTTTTCCCTGGGATGAATATGGTAGCTGTCCTGTTCTCTAGCACTTGTCAAATCAATCAATAGAAATCATGTTAGTTGTAATGGCAAATGAAACTGAATGTATGAAACAAATATTCACAATATCTTCTCAGCACATCTTGAGTTTTTCTTTTCATCTTTACTGTGGTGGGGTGCAGAGGCCACATAACAAAGAAATTACCCTTTTTCTTATATTTCTGGACCTGACTATATAGATGTTAATGCTGGGCAGTGAAAAAAGGTGACAGGAAAAATGGCAGGTTTACCTGTAACTGCTGTTTAATATGATAGTGAAGCAGAAGGCACGATAGTGAAAAGGATAGTACCATGAACTATCAGAAAGAAAAAGCAATCGGTTTCTCTGATTAAACCAAGTTGAGCGCTCTATTAGAAAAAGAATACTAAACTAGTCTTTCATACTTTGGTCAAATTGTGAAAATAAAGGACTCACTTGAAAGGGTGGTTAGCCCTAGGGAAAGTGGAAAGTAATGGGAAGAGAGGAACATAAAAGTATGAGATGAATTGGCTTAACGAGCCTGAGGCAATCCAGCAGTAATTTTGACTATTAAAAGTCACACACACACCCCGCGCGCTCCATCATGGTTTTCCAATGCAAAAAGGAGCCCATGGCAGCCTCAGCACCTGAAAGAATAGGAAACTTTTACTTAGTTTAAAGTAAATATTTCAGGCGTGAGATGATGACATAATCTGGTTTGTACCACGTATTTGCACACAAATAGGATTTTGTTCAGTGTTGTCTGAGGATGCCAGGGTGAGGAAGGTTGCTTTGGATATGTGGAGAACTTCCAGTTGGCCTACCTGTCTGCAACTGTTCAAGTTTATTCTTTTTATGAGAGGATAGTTCTCCAATGAAGCATATCCCGCCTTTGGCTAAGATAGCACTACCAGCCTGAATGCTAGCAGTTCCTGTTCCAAGTTTATCTTTGGACACCGTAGGAAAAATGCCACTGGATAGAATGTGCCGTATGCCTCTGGGCACAAGACAAACACTGTAATTCATAATCCTGGTAGATAGGGAAAGATGTCTTAGTAATTATTTTGTGGCATTATTGGATAAGAATTTTTTTAAAAAATAATTATATATCAAACTTGTTTTGCATTTCAATAGCAAGAATTCTATCCTTGAAATAAAATGTACACACAGTTTTACTACATTGAAATCAAAGTACAATCGTAGATAGAGCAAATACAACAGAAAGTTGCTTTTACAACTCAAGTTTTTGAGCAAGTTTTTTAAAAAAATAGTCCTCCCCAAGCTGAAAAGAACTGAATTATAAAAGAAAAGGAATCTTAGTTACCTTTCTAGTATTAAAGAATCATTTGTGATTGCCAAAAGATCCAGGTAAAGTGCTGTTGAGTCATCTCTATCAGTTGTGTGTACTAGACTCAGCAATATGGCCAGTTTGAGAGTATTATAAATGCCTGATGGAAGTACTTGTGAAGCAAAATTATAGGCCACAATAGCTGTAAATTGCCAACATGAGTTTGAAGTCAAGGAAAGCAAATACTTAAATTTTTCACTGATACAGAAAGGACCTAATTAAAAACAAAACAAAAACATGTTACTAGTTTTTACAAATTGAAGTCCAACTTAAGGATATAAATCTTACCTGGTTAGTTCTCACAGACTATACAAGAACTTTAAAAAAATCTTAATATGAGATTTGGGTGAGGTCCTCGGAGAATCTATTCATTTATTGTCATTTTGATAAATACACAAAACTTTAAACTATAGTAGTTGCAGTCTTGTTGAATGACAATAAAATTAATTCATTAGATGAGTTTGCATTTTTAGAACAGTCAACTTGTTCTTTTGTGTTTGTTGTGAGTGTAGGTGTACTTAACTTCACAAGGAAATTATACTAGACACACTTTGCATTACCGGTAATTGTGAAAATTATAACAAAAACTTGGCTATCTACTGGAGGCAAGGTCTCTCACAAGAACTTGAGTATTTTCAGTGGATTATTAAGCTGGCGTAGAGGCAGTTTGTCTCAACCATTAAATAGACATTGGTTAAATATATCCCTAGTTTAAATCCGCAGTTGTTTGGTTTGGGGGGCATTTTTAAGAACTCTGTTCAGAATTTTAGTACCCGTGGAGGCAACTTCTGGGTCCTATCTACCAACTATATGTGCATTGGCTGAGGGAATGTTCCTATTGGAACATCGCTGTATCTGGGACAATGTGAGCACACAAAGAAACAATAGTCCAACAATATATGGATTCTTCAATGATAGGGAAATATGTAGGGAGAGTTATGATTGAGAGGAAGCCAACTGAAATGTCAGTCAAAGGTTTCAGTTCTGTTCCTTTGAGATGAAGAAGGTGGTAGGACAGAATGTCTACTACAAGAAAAATATGCTTAGGCCTAGCTAGCTTTTTCACTTTTTGAAGGTCTGAAATGGAGTTATGAAAGCAAGAACAAATTTGGAGTACAGTAATTCCCTCTGGAAACAAATTGATTAATAGGATAGTTTGACTTTCTTATCCAAACAAATATATATTATTTTGTCATAACACAGAAGCTAACTAGTGAGGAATTTTTTACTAGTCAGCAGGAGGCTGATCAGTGAAAGGAACCAGCCATTACACGTCATGCAATAGCTATACACTTTATCTTAGCTGATACACCTTCTCTGAAGAATTCATTCCCAAGTGAACCTAGACATTTCATCTTCTTGACTAGATGTTTCACAGACATAGAGGAAAGAGGATTGTACTTATTGCTACTGCACCATTGATTCTTTGTAAAAGAAATTAAAGAATAATGAGAGCATAGGTTTCTGTAGTTCTTTTCATCTAATTATGGGCCGTCAAATCAATTCTGATTTACAAGTACCCTTTTAAGTTTTTTAAGGTAGAGAATACTGAAGAAGTGGTTTACTATTCCTTTCTTCTGGGGCATCCTGGGACTTCAGAGTTTGCCAAAGGCCATACAGGCTGGCTTCTCTGGGATACAAGGTAGGGAATCAAACTCCCAACTTCTGCCTCTACAGCCAGATACTGTACCGAACTCACTGAGCTATCCAGCCAGAAATAAGATTAAACATGAAAACTAAAAGATCAAAACACACATAGTATTTTAATAGCAATTTTATTATAGAGGTGTGTTAGTGTGTGTGTTCAACATTCAGTTTGTTATTACTGATTTTTAGTCAAGCTGGAAATAAACACATTTGTTCTCACTCCCCAGTTGTCTTACCTGTGGTACTGGAGTGGTGTATACTGTTGGCTTCCAGGCAAAGCGTGACTTGTGGTGAACTTTGGATACAGATGGGAATTCCTATAACTTTGTACCTGTTCCCTATTTTCATTTTATTAGATAGTTCTTCTGGGGGGAAAAAGTAGACCTTAGGATTTACTAAAGGACAAAACAATCCAAAGTAGTATTTAGAAAATCTGCAGTATAAGATTGACCACTTATCAAGCCATGCTAGGTCACTCCAGAGAGTTGGAGTATGAGGAAAGGACTTTTTCATAGCTTTGCTCATTTTTTTGTCAGTTTGTGTCACAATGAAGCCAAAAGCAACTTCAGACTGGGCTAATCTGTGGCCCTACTTGGGGCATAAAGGGACTTTCAAGCGCGATAATTATTAATAAGCCTGTGACCACTACACTGGACAACTACTTTTTATTTCTAAAACACTACTTTAAAAAGATGGCTTCTGCCTGCCAGCAGAAAGACACAACGAGAAGAGACACTGACTAGACTAGCTTGGGACGGAATTCCATATTCTGGGAGCAGCCGACAAAAATGCATTCTCCATTGTTTTCACTGTACATGCCGGTGAGGTTGGTAGGATTGAGAGGAGGCTTCCCTCTAAACATCTCGGAAGCAAGGGATTATTATATGGAAAAACAAAATCCTTCAAGTAGCCTAGCCCCAAGCCATATAGAGCTTTATAGATAGGTACACAGAAAAAGCCACGAAAGTTGTGGTATTTTGGAACCACAATAGGGCATACTCTGGGCAACAGCCACCTTGTGCTGGCTATTCTTTCTCATACTAGGTCGGGCAAAAGGAACTCACCAAAAGGTGCCTCATTTTGACAGTTTAATGTCTGGCCTAGACACAGAAGAAGAATGCCTATTTTCTAGCCCCATCCAGGAGGAACTATCCACAGCTACAGTTTTGAGCGGTGATATGCAGACACACAAATATATTTTAAAATTTAAATCAAGTGATGCATTGCTCACATAAAAAGAAATTTACTTCCCTTGACTGTTCATAGATAATATGGGGAAGTGTGCAATTTCTATCATGAGGTGGCTTGTAAGGCACTTTTATGATACTTGAAGTTGACCCTGGAAGCGACTTTGACAGCTGCAAGTCTCCCATATACGCCATCCCCAGCATCCATCAGTGCTGCATTCTTCTTCTTGTGCCGTTTCCAATTCCAAATATTGGCGCTCCCCATGGCAATCAACCATGAAAACTGTCCTGCGAATATAATGCTGTGGCCTTTTGTGTGCCTTCCGCATTGCACCATGACACCTGTACCACTGATCCAGTTCCGTGAGTCACTTTCTGGTACACAAGTTCCTCCTCAGCCCCAGGCCAGTACTGATGAAGCTGCTGCCCTCCATCAAGAAGGATTCAAGTGGGATTTAATCCACTTGGGGATTAGCACCCTTTCCTGTGGACTTCGCCAAGGCTGCTAGTCCTCAGGGTTGTCAGGTTAGTTAACCACTGCCAGATGCTCAGTGTTGAGTTGCTGGTAGTATGGTCTACTGTATTATCATAGCAGGATAACCTGGCTAGACTTGTGCTGCATATATGGCATATATGGAAGTGTGTCAAAATAGTAGGACACCCCCCCCCCCAAGGGGCTCAAAAGGCGTGTGATGGGGTTACTGGCCAGAACAATCCACCCAAAACTCAGCACACAACAGATTTAATGTCCATCTAGACAACCCCTGAGTCTTGAGTGCTGAAAAAAGCCATTTAAAAACTATAAAACTATAAAAAGTAAAATACAGAAATAGGAGAAATAGTCTTATCTATTTTATTCCTTTATTATTTTTATCTGTGCAACTGAATTGCTGATATGATAAATGGCAGAGATCACAAGAGAATGAAGAAAATAGCAAGATAGAGGAAGGAAGTTACAAAATCAAGGTTACTAAAGAACAATTTGATCATAGGAAACTAAAAGGAGGAAGTCAAATTCTGACATGAACAAGATGCTGCTGAAATAGTTGAGTCTTTGTTTAAATAACGGAATGCCTTTTTATTTACTAATATGCATGTCCATTCTCCAAATATGACACATAGCTCCTTGTACAACAGAGGTTCTCAACCTTTTCAAGCGGAGGGCCAAGTCACGCTCCCTCAGGCAGCTTCGGGGGCTGGACAGCCATTTTGCTCTGCCTGCCACACATGGCACTTCCGGGTGTGGTGGAGGTGGTGGTAGGCCACATGAAATGGTGTTGTGGGTCGCATCTGGCCCCCAAGCCATAGGTAGAGAACCTCTGTTGTACAAACTTGGAAGCTGTGGCAATGGGCCACTGCATGAGGATTTTATGGACCATATGAAATTTAAAAATCAAATTTTGTTTAGAGGCATTCAAAGAGTTTTAAAATGAATTCTAATCAAATGACAAAACAAATTTTCTAAAACATTTGGCACTTGTGTCTGTAATGATCTTATGCTACTTAATCGTAAAACAGAAATGAAGTTACCTCTGAGAAACACAGTTAGTGATTGAAATCTGAAATGCATGTTGCTTGTAGAAAATCCTTGAAATGCATTAATTGCTTTAGTATCAATAACTTCAACAACCTGTTTATCTTTAAAAGAAAAGCATAAAGAAATTACTAAATGTTTTAAATGAATGAAAGTTCATCCCAATCAATTTGCCCCTAGGAGATTAATATTAAGAATATTAAACATCATAGTTTAAAAAACAGAACCTCTATCCACACCTTTAAAAATCAGAAATACTTATGTATCATCACTTTCAGATATTCTTGCTGTGATGAGATACGCCACCTTGCTCTGACAAAATATTCCAGGGTTTTTCTTTCACCCCAGTGTTGATTTGGGCACTTCTGTTGTCATTTTGTGCACTTTTGGGATACATATTTTGTAAGTGTAATAGATAGCAAAGTCTCTAAACAGAAATTAAATGATTGTTCATGCTTAAGTAACAATTCAAAGACTCCCAAGTTTCTAAAATTACACCCACCCCAAAAGTTCAACACAACTTCCCATGAATGGTGCATCTACACTTTCTATCATGATCAAATGCCGAGAAAGCAAAGGAGGGCTAGGCTATAACAATACAGAATAAGACAATGTCAAGATGCAGTGATATCACCATGTCTTTCATCTTTCAAAGTCACATCCATTTAAGAGCTCATAGACATTAGGTGGCTGTTAAAAACAAAAATAAATAAATAAAGTGTAAGGCTCTTGTTAATTCCTAGCAGGGGACTTGTGGAATAAAGGAAAAGAGCTGAAAGTTAAGCAATGTTTGGCAAAACAATTCTCATGTGTATAGAGAGCAAGACACTGCATGATGAAAGATTAAGCACTTCCTGAAGCCAATCAGCTTATTATAACCAAGTCAGAAGGACATTTACCTAATTTCTGTTTCTGGCATCTCCATTTCTCCTGCCATTGACATTTGTGTGTGTGTGTGTGTGGGGGGGGAGTATGGCAGCTACCTTTTATTGCAGGCTGATTCATAATATTCATATCAGGGAAATAAAGGAACTTTGAGCATTTTATATCAAACACCAACACTGACCTGTTTA
This sequence comes from Bradypodion pumilum, assembly GCA_035047305.1. Lineage (NCBI taxonomy): Eukaryota > Metazoa > Chordata > Lepidosauria > Squamata > Chamaeleonidae > Bradypodion > Bradypodion pumilum. The sequence continues at coordinate 294,132,864 of JAWDJD010000004.1, read as the reverse complement.
GATAGGATCCTGTTTCAGGTTGTAACTCTGGCAGAAACTCCAAAAAGTGGAATAACTATGCCATAGAACTTTCCTCAGGTGTTCTGGGAAATCCCAAAATAGAAATGCCATCCCATCAGAAGAATAAAGTTTCGGCTATATTTCGTTACTCTTCAGATGGATTTTGGCTGGCTTTTCAAGTACTCTATTAATTTTCTTCTAGGCCCATGAAATTTTGTAAATATTTGTCTTCTAATTACAGTACTAGTATATTAGCCTAGAATTAGGTCAAAGCAAAAAACACTTCTGCCAACACAAGGTAAGGTTACTTTCTCCCCTTTCTCAGTATACCATACTGTTAATAGTGTTTAAATCCTCTAAAGTTAGATTTTCACAGGAGGCATCAAAAGGGCTGGGTGGGAATCTCCCTCAGAATTGAATACTTATTAACAAAGGGGACATTAGAAGACAAACTGGAGTCCAAATTTTATACCTAGTCATAACATTAATATTTTGTTGGTATTTTGAAATGGAAGTAAACATTCCGAATTCTGAAACAATCTTACAGGTCATATTTTATTTTATACTGAATTCTGGATTTAGGGCACAGTTAGAAATAAAATTGGCACAAGACCTGTATGAATACGGTACATACAGAATCCAATACAAATCCTACTTTACACTGTGAGGATAATGTTATACTCATCTACTCTTCTTTCATTCTCTTTTTCACAGTAGCATTCCAACATAATAAAGCAAGTCCAGCCATGAAAACTGTTTCTTTTAGTGCAAATAATAACACTACATATGTTTTACCACCAAGCACTCGGTACTTCACATCTTCTCGCAATGGTGAAGTACATAAACTGCAAACAAAGTCAGTTCTCAACATTGCAGATTCTGTAGTCCCAGGGGTATGTATTCTGACATGATAAAATCCTAACAGAAGCATAAAATACTACGTTAAGTTTTCTACAATTTCACAAGAAGGCAAAAATCTCTATTGGTTTTTAATTATGTTCATAATTGAATAGAAGGTAGTCTATGATAATCCAGCCCTAGGAATAATTTTCCCACAATTCATTTTTGGATACAAGTTTTGAAAACTGGCATCTCCTTTTGTAGCCACTAAGAATTTTTGTGTGGTGCATTTCAGCTTACATTATGAGTGGTCTATGGTTATATATTGATTATTCAGATCTTCTTGCTGTGGATTATAACATTAAGGTTATTATCCAGTTTCCAAATTTTGGGGCATTGCACATTTCATAAATTAGATATGGTTTAGAAGCATATTCACCTCATTAAAAGGGTAATATGTTGATTGCTCCCAGGAAATCACCACATTCACTGGCAAATTATCATTGTTATTTTTGTTGTTTCTTTGACATCTATCAAACTACTTCACTGGTGTATCAATGTTCTTCAACTTAGGCATGTTTCATGATTACAATCAGCCATAAAATCCTGGATTCTGCATAGACATGATTTGTGCCTACTAGAAACTTTGCCAACATGGTCAGAAAAGTTTTTCTTTTTAAAGTCCTTGTGTCTGACATGTACTGTATAATTGTTCAGTTCAGCTTTTTGTTCTATAAGGATTCATAATATAATTCCATTTTATTCAAAATATATTTTATTGTGGTGAGGGAAACAATAAAGGAAATTAATATAGAGGGAAATAATATCAATAACACTTTCTCTCCTCCCTCCTCAGATGCATTACAGTGTCTCATGATAGTGGGAAAATAATATTGTGAAACATAAATTGACTATTGGTTATCAGTCAACTGCTAGAATTCAAAGGTATGTGATGTTTTCACAGATAAGTTTCCACAGGTACCTTTTTACCACCAAGAAATGATAATTACACTATACTTTTTTTAAAACTGGGTATATGGTAGTTACTTTTTAAAAAACAAAACCTGAATTAATATTTTGAGTGTGGCATACCTTCAGAAAATTGACAAGTTTCTTCAGAACAAATAAATCTTGCTCCTTGTGTATATTTAGTAACAGTAGTCATTGCAACCACTATTCCCTCTATCATATAAAATCTCTGAGAAGTGTAATCAAATGGAAATTTGCAGAGGTCGAGAACATAACCAGGCAGGGAAGGTAAATGTGTTACTTTCAGCACTACTTTGATCTAAAAAAGTTAAAGATTATGTTAATTATAAGTGGGATAGTTAAAATATAACTATCACAAAAGGTTTATATAATTGAAGTTATGATATAAGAAAACTTTGCAAGTGTGAGTTTACCTCTAGGTTTGGTGCAGAAGCTGGTGCAGATTTCAGCAATACTATTGTCAGCATGTTATTGTGGTTAAAAGAGCTGCATTGGAAATGTTACTGATATGCTACCAGTCATGGTTAAAGGTTTTGTTGTTACAAATCAAAGTCCTAATTAATTTGAGATTGGATAATTTTAAGGATTGTCTCTCAATTTATAAGTCTGTGGAGAATGAGTACTTCTACATCATCCACGTGATACTGGATTTTGTCTTATTACTACTAGCAGTACTGTAGAACATTTAACATTGAAGCATGTACCTTCTGGAGACCTTGCCCACTTGACATCAGGTAGATGATTAAAGTCTTGATTTCGCGACATTTCCCTCAAAATTCTCTATACACTTTCCAAGTTATAGTGCTACTGTTGATCCAAAAATGATTGATTTATTGTTGTATTTTTAAATATATATATATATATATATATATATATATATATATATATATATATATATATATATATATATATATATATATATATATATATATATATATATATATATATATATATATATATATATATATATATATATATATATATATATATATTATTGGAGTTGTTATTGTGGTCATTGCTTTAATGATTAGTTAGGAAGTGGTATAAAAACTTGAAATAACTAACAGAATGTGTATTAACCATTGATTAAGCAAAAGTCAATGTTTGACTAGTGGAATATAATGGAACCAGACAGCAGGAAAAGGACACTCATGCTAGGAAGACTAGAAGGTAATAAAAAAAAGATGAAGACCAAATATGAGATTGGCTGACTCAGTATAGGACCCTATAGTCTTGAATTTGTAAGACCTGGAAAAACTATTAATGACAGAACTTTTTGCACATCACTGATTTGTAGTCTTACCCGTGTTAACATTTAATAATATAAATCACCAGCTGATTGCCCAGCCTTGCCGTGGTTATTGATTTTGTTTTTAATTGTGGGATGGTATGTATGACAGGGCAAGAGGCAGGTATCCGTCAGGGGTGGTGCTTTCCCTGGTGGATCCCTGCCTGGCGCCTTTGCATTTTCCCCTCAGCTGTTTAGTGGGCAACCCTCGAAACAGCTGAAGGAGAAATGCAAAGGCGCCAGGCAGGGATCTGCCAGGGAGAGCGCCTTCCCTGGCGGATCTCTGCCTGGCACCTTTGCATTTCCCCCTCAGGTGTTTCGATGGCTGCTCTCGAAACAGCGGGGGGGGGGGGTGAATGGCAAGGGCGAGAGGCAGGTATTCGTCAGGAGAGGTGCCTTCCCTGGTGGATCCCTGCCTGGCGCCTTTGCATTTTTCCCTCAGCTATTTTGAGAGCTGTGTGCAGTTTTTTTTTTGGCATGCGCAGACTGTGCTGCTGGTGGGATTTTTTCCCTTGCACGTGCATCTCAACGGCAACGGCACGCGGACCTTTCTCTCCCCCGTTTTGTGCGCAAGCAGTGTTTTTGTCTTGGTGGGGTGAACGCCCCACCCTCGGTCCCCGGACCCTCACAGCAATGGTCTTAGGGACAAAAGGTAGGTGTGCATGGCACATTACGGGATAGACTGGATGGGTGTGGAAACGCATTCCGCACATGCACGGCCACATCCCTTTCTTATAGGTTAAGATCAACAACAATGAGAGGCAGCACATGAGGTCCTCCCATATTGCCTACTAATATATCTTTACTCATGGATGCCAACATTATAGGTTCTTGTATCCAGTTTAGGGTTACTTCCTCCAGCACCACATGTAAATAGATTCAATGGAGAAATAAACAGGTATTTTGAATTTTGTCTAATTATGAGCTTCTAGAATATTTTCTCCTGTTTAATAACCATCAGCACTTGCCTGTGGCATTCTGCAAGCTGAAACAAAAATTATTCTTATACCATTCACACACACCTTAAAGCTACGGTGAGCGTAGGTACATTTAATATTATAAATAACAACTGATTTTTTACAACCAGAACCTTAAAAGCATTAAAACTTACCTGAGATTCAGTCTGCAGTTGTTCAATTAATGACAGCGTTTTAACAGCTGCAAAACATACCTATGATTCAAACCCAAAATTCACTTTGTAAGAAAAAATGCTTTAGAGAGAGCAGTCATGCAATCTATATCTATAAGAAAGTGGATGAGTCGTGCATGTCCGGCATACACGGCCACACCCGGCCCAACCATCCTGTACTGAGCCGCCTACACTTACCTTAACACCCTGCGAGCATCACCGCGAGGGTCCAGTCGTTGAGAGTGGGGCAACCACCCCACGAAGATGAACAACAACAAAAAAAACTACAAGGCCCAGCGTTCTCCACGCCACACCAACCCTCAGTCAATCAGGCTGAGGGACACGACCGCGGAGGAGGCCAGGAAAGTGCCGCACGTGGGGGAAAAACGCCGCCGCATCCAGTCCCTCTTCTCTCCACGGCCACGGCGCCGGACCCGCTGCGACTTTGGCGGGATTGCGGAGAGAAGAGGGAGTCCCTCTTCTCTTCACGTCCCCAGCGAAAAGCTTCCCTCCGAGAGATGGAGCCTGAGAACAGCGCTCTGTTCTCGGCCTCCGTCTCGCAGAGGGAAGACAACACCTTCCACGGAGGGCGAGGGCCGAACACTTCAGCCCCCATCCACCGAGGAAAACAAACAGCTTCCCTCCAGGAGACGGAGGCCGAGAACGGATCATCGTTGTCGGCCTCCATCTCCCGGAGGGAAAACCATTTGGAGCTCCCTCCCCTCTGTGTGTGTGTCCTCGCCAAGGCTACGGGGGAGGAGGGGGAGACCCTCCTCTCCCCACGCAGTTTCGGCATGTGTGTGTGTGCGCACACCCCAAAACCACCCATACCACCAACACTCAAAAAAAAAAAACGGGCAAAAAATGCTAGTATTTGATAAAAATTATGTGAGATTCCTTACGGATTGAAATATTTGGGTGGCTTTCGCTGGTTCGTGCAGAACATAGTCCCCCAACATAGCATCCAATTCAGTAATATCAGATGGATTTATTGATATAAGAAACTGAAACACAGCAAGACTTTGTCTTGAATCTGTAAGACCAGACAGGAACAACCATTAATCATTGCTCATACTCTAGTTCAAACTAAATAGCTCTACTGTTTCAACAGTATTTTAATAGTAAATACAGTATCACCATTGTACAGCTTGCAGTCATCCACAAATTTCTGAAGGCCACCACTCGTGTCAAGATAAACCAAGGCAATTTCCTTCATTTTCATAAGATCTGGTTTCATTTTCCCTGGATAGATTTGTCTTTATATATGATACTGGGAAAAATTAAATGTATACATAAGATCAAAACATTGACACGTGGACTAAGAACAGTGTAATAAATGATCATATGTTTTTAAAAAGGCCTAACAATGTAAAACTTAATTTTCTCAGAAGCATCAAAGAACTGGAGAAACTAAATTTGGCATAGAATGTTTCCAGTATGAGGTGATATCAGTATCCTCTTAATTGGTGATAATTTCAAACGTGTCTACAATTTAAATTCTTAACAAAATCGGTTCAACAAGTATGCAGATGTGAGATCATTTCTCATGTAATTTTTCAGGTGGGTATGCAGCAAGGAGTTTTTTTATCTTTAAAAAAACAACTAAGAAGCCAACTAACAAGCCCCCTCCCAAATATAATAGACTCAGTAAATCAACTGTAACTAAATGTGTGCTTAGAAGAAACACATAAATAATAAATATTATCTCTTTTTTGGGGGTTACATTTTTGGTGCAACACGAATGAGAATGGAATCGCAGAACAAGGAACTCTTCAGAGATTATTTTAGAAACATGAGGAAGTTCCTCTATTTGTTGTTTACAAATTTTTTCTCCAGTGAAAGATGGCCTTTCCCTCCTTCAATAAAATAAACATTTCATCAAAAAGTTCCTGTCGTGTTCATTTCATTCCCAGTGAGATATTTTCATTACTGGCTGCTGGCATTAATTTGCTTTGCCTCCTAGTGTGCCAGTTAGACAACTGGCTAGAAAAGCACTGCCTGATCAAGTGTTTCATTAGAAATGCCATTTTCAAATCCCTCCCTCAAAATCCTGCATCACAATGGACCCATCAACTTCCCTTTCTTGCAACTGCTAATGTTGTTCTATCCTATGTTTGGAGCAGAAGGAGAGTAATGTGGTACAATCTTCCCATAAAAAATGCTTTTTCAAAATCCCCAGTGTGTGTACGAGTAGCTTGTATGAAAACAGCCACATGTGTGAAAGACAGACCGTAGATGTTCTGTACAGCTGTAAATTCCCCTCAGCATCTTAAAAAATAAAGCAAATATATATACAGTATATATTTTCCAAGACTATGTTTAAATTGAGGGAAACTGCAAGGAGCAGTTGTCTAACTTTTTCTTTTTTGGTTTTGTTATGTATGATAACTGTGTTTATTAACTGTCAAATGTTCAAATCGCTTGTTTCCTGCGCAAGATGCTGTCAAACAGCAACGCTGTTTGACAGCTGCAAAATCTCGCCAAATAACGTAATATCGCAAGATTTCAGAGAGTGCAATTTGAACTTTGACAGGCATGTTTTGTATCTCTTTCATGCAAATGAAGGGATTAAGAAGTGTACAAAGGTTAATTGACCAATCAGCATTGTTCCCTGTTGGAAATGTACCTTTTGTGTGTGTGTATAAAAGTCCGTGTTTTGCCCCATCCAAGTTGTGTTCAGACCCTCCAAATAAAGAGCTGTATTTCACTTTCAATGCATGTCGTCTCCAATTTCTAAACACCAAAGGTTCCCTTCCCCAAATTAAAGTAACTCCCAGAGTGCTTTCCTCCTCTGTGTGAGATGTGGGGAAACATAGATAGCTGTTATTTCCTTAATTCTGCAAAATAGTACCTCAAATGTAGCAGAAATATCCTTACATTTTAAGACCTACAATTATATGTGACAGAAAGGGTAAATGTTTCAGAGGGATGGTCCCTGTCTCTCAAATGTCATTCTTGTGGACAATGATGGGAAACCGCCCCCAATAAATACATTTCTCTGCTCTATGAAAAGCAAAAGTTAATCACCTCAGATGATCAACCAGTGGGAACAGAAAACAGAAATTGTTAGAACTGTAACTCTCGAAGGACAAATAAGCTTTCTATATTTGCCATAAAACTTAAATCTTTGACAGAGCTGCTCCCCTTTCAGGCTTTTTCTGTCATCACAATGTTTTGTTTCTGCCACTTCTTCACTAGCCTTCAGTGGCAAGAAGACATTTGTCCCTGTTCTGTGTCTCGCTCTGAAGGCAACAGAACCAAGCAGAGGAAGGCATGTATCCCTCATAGTTATAGATGCCTTCTCCACAAGTACCCCTCAACCTCTGCAATTATAAAAATGCAGGTCGGGGCTCACTTCAACCTATTGCTATCTGATGGCTTAGTGATCTCTACATTCTTGGTTTTTTGTTTTGTTTAAACTTTCAGTAAAACAGCTAAAAACATCGGAAGCACAATTTTTTTTACCTCAGAAACACACTTATTCTGACTGATTTTTGTCAGACTAAAGGTACAGTCTATGACACAGTTAGGTCCCCATATGACTGTTGTCAGGTTTGGGTCCACTGGTTTAATTGTTCATTTTGCACATACTGATAGTGCTAAAGTACACTGATAGTTGCTAAAGTATAGTGCAAAAAACGAAACAAAAACAAAGGCAGATCTTCTCACCATTCCCTTGTCAGAAGACAAGGGATTTGAAGGATAAAAGACAATTTATTCTGGATGAATATAATGAAATATGAGCACAAAAGTTGTAATTAGGGCCCTGATTTTAAAAGACACTTGTTTTTTTAAATTATTGACCAGTTATAATTTGCTTTGTGAAGCTCTTGATGGAACTGAAAATGACAAATGTATTAAATAATAAAAATAAAAGAAGTAGGTTCCAAGGGTTTAACAGGTGGTCTATTGCAAAGTAAGAACTAGAGAATTAAGGTGTTTTTTTCTTATTTTTCTGGACAAGAGATTGTGCTGAGAGATATTGTGCTCACAAGACAAGCTGTCTGATGTGACTTTTCTTGTTTCTGAGGGAATACAGTTGGGATCCTGGTGGAATATAGATCCAAAGAAGGATGATGATAACTTGTAGAGATTTTTTTATCATTTAACATACTTGCTCTTGTTAGATCCAAGACTGGGTTAATACAGTTATTACTGAGTATCACTAATTGACCTTTTATTATGTTTTATACATTTAAATCTTTTTTTAAAATATTAACTGTAGAACTGGCAAGGCTGTACTGCAAAATCTAATGGCCTCCATGTTACAATGTTTTTACTATAGTCTGCTTTAGGTGAGCAGAAGGAAGGTACCATAATTTACGTTTGCAACATGAACATTTTCTAAAAAGCAAATATCTTATTCCTATTTAGCAAAGAGCTTGTTTAAGTTAAATGAAATATTCCTTTCTCTGGTTTCAAAAAGAGGCTGCTATGAAGCCTAGCATTATATATTCACACTCTTCTAAACATCCACAATAGGTAAAGGTAAAGGTTACTCTTGCTTGAAAGCCACTCTTGCCCGACTCTCAGGATCAGTGCTCCTCTCTGTTTATAGCTGTCTGCATCTGCAGATGTTTCCGTGCACATGTGGCAGGCATGACTAGACACCGCAGAGCATGGAACGCTGTTTACCTTCCCACTGAAGTGGTCCCTATTTATCTGCTTGCAATTTCTTGCTTTCAAACTGCTAGGTTGGCAGGACCTGGGACAGAGACTGAAGCTCACTCCGTCTTGCAGCATTCGGGTCTTGAACACTGCTAACCTGCCGACCTTCCAGTCGTCATGTTCAACGTCTTAACCACTAAGCCACCACAGTTCTAGTAGTTACTAGCCTATAAATGTTTAATGGCCAAATTCAAGTCAATGCAAAGACCAAACTGGATGAGATATTAACTTCGTAATTACTGCCAGGGTGCTTACTTTTGTTTTACTAAATAGCATTCCTGTATGTTGGTATGCATATATACACACAATCATTAACAAACTAGAGTGGAGAGTTTTTAGAGAAATTACACTACTATTTCATCATTGCTGTTTATTTTAAAAGAAAGCAGACAAAAGCTATTTCCCCAATAACCCAGCTTCCTAAACTGCTGTTTAAAATAAATGAGAAAATAATCTCAAGCAAATTTTATGAGTCAGTTGAAACATGAAAAAATTGTTTCTTAGATAGCAGTTATGTAATAAACTAGGTGCGCACACAAGCACGTATTTAACTGCATCATTCTATAGTTAATACTGAGAAGAGGCCTGGCCATGACATTGACTAACAATGATCAGAAATAAATATATTTAAAATGTGGTATTTTTGTGAGCTTTCAATTATATAAGTTGTTTTGAAACCTAATCCTGATTGAAAAGCAAGGCATATACAAAATAAAATTATCCCAAATAAGTACTCGGTTGTCTAGGAGAGACAAACTGTGTTCTGTTTGCATTAATATGATCTAGGAGTTATTTACTATCTCGATTTTGTTTTATTTTGGCAGATTCTTTTCATTATTCTTTTTCTTTTCAGACTTGTCTAGTATCTTTACACGAGAGGATAAATACCTAAATTTTGATCAGAGTAATAACAAAATACAACAGATTAAGTACTTTAGATGCTATATTCCACCTTTGTATTCATTCCTTTGAGAAGTCTTTATTTTACCCCAACTTTTCAGACCCAAAAAATTAGCATACACAGGCAGGTCAAAAAGCTATCTATAGTCTAACCAGTCTTTCTGTAAATTGTTCGTGGCAAGTGTCCTTAATCAAGCAAAAACTGAAATCCAAATCACAAGAGTGTAAGAATTTTAATACAATCAAAATGCAATATATTAAATTTCTAAGTACAAGAAGGAAATTTCCCTTCTACAAATGTTGTAATTTTTTTCATCTAGTTCTTTGGAAAAAAGATTAACTTCTTCTACAAGAAGAGGAACAAAACTGCAGTCATTATGAGACATGTTATCAACAAATATTTAAGGCTAATTACTTCCACCTTGGCCTAACTTAGGGAGAATATTTTTAGGTTTTACAATGGGAATGATTCAATTTTTTTGACTAAACTTGTCCTTCTGGAGTCACTGTGGCTGTAAACAACATATCTAGGAAATTAGGGGTACATGTTGTCAATAAGTCAACTAGCCTTAAAATTGTCCTGGATAAGATTATCTTTTTTTAAACAAAATGCAAAAATAATTGCATAATAACATTTCAAGATCAAAGTCAACATAGTTACAAAGGCCTTTAAATGGGCTCAAGTTTGCTGCTATTAAAGACAACCAATATGGATATGGTAATGTAAACTGAAGAGAAACAGTCAGTGTCTTTGCTTAGAAAGAGTCTTAAGATTAAGAAAGCTAACTAAATACATTTATTTTAAAATATTTTTGTGCAGAAGATGTAACAGTCAAAGTAATCCAAAATGCCCAGTTTCCTTAATAATTACAGCAGAAAAAGTTTGTTCAACATATTAAATGAGGCACTAGTTTCACATACTGTAAAAAAAAACAACTATTCACAATCAAAATATTTTAGTCCATTTAAGGATGATTCCTGATGTATTTCTCATCTCCAGAAGTTTTAGTGAAACAAGTCTTCGGAAGGTGGTGCATAGGAAAATCCAATAAATGCATCATCTGCTTCAAGCACACTGGCATTTACAATATTACAGTCAGAAGAAATGCAAACTGAATAGGGTACCATCTCTTCTGTAAATGCTGTATCAAAATTCCTGATGTCATCTGGACCAGACTAAGAAACAAAGTAAACATATGTCACTGCAAAGAGCTGAAATTCTTGTACTGATCACATAATTTAGTCTGCATTTGATTCAGAAATTTAGAAACAATCTCGTTTTGCTTGTTTTCATTCAGTGGCTATCTGGTATTATTTGGGTCCAAAGCTGAATTTCAATTCAGAAATTAAAATCTTCATTACTCCCACTGACTTTCTGGAACCAACAACAGATAATATATTTGGTTCTATTCGTAACATGTGGGTGGAGTTTTGCAGGTATGGTAATCCATTATAGATTGATTGCATTTGTCTACATTAGGTCCAAAAAATTGAGGCTCTGCAATACCTGCCACCTTTAGTTTGCTTCTTAGAAAAAGAACTGGCAGAAACTTTTTGCCAATTTCCCCAGAAAGCTGAATGAAATTTTGCAAGAAAGCTGTACTTGCAGAGAGGATCAAACCTACTAAATTTCAGATCCACAATTTTATAGTAAGAGTTATTTTTGAGTTTGGGGTTTTGAATAAATAATACACTCATCTCCTTTTTGTTAAAAAAATTGGAATTTAAAGTGTAGTCTACAACATAGCTGAAGCTTTGGTTAAGAAATCTGACAGGTTTCAGAAAGACAGTACCACTGGGTTTGTTTTTCTGTGCATGAAAATTGAGTATTCAAATTACAGAAAGATTCATTTTCTCTTATCTCCCCCTCCCTTTTCAGCAATTTGTATGGACATGGTTTTTTTTATAGAAGAACAAGAAATATGCAATGTTTCAGATTAGGTAAAAGAGTCAGGAAATTATTAAGAAAAATAATTTAAGACTTTTGTTTTCTGATCAATTGGCATCAAAACTATAGAAAATGTTGTAGCACAGATGTGAACTTGGAGTATGTATAATAAGACAAGGAAGAGAAATCTGAACATCCAAAATGCTACATCATCCCATTAATTCAGCTAAAACTCTTTTAGCTGGTCTGATGGTGTGCAAAACAAACAAACAACTAGTTAAGCTCACTGAAAACTGAGTCCTGCAATGTACGTACTCTGAAATCCTTGTCTAAAAATGCTGTGATTGGAGAGCCCTAATAAAAATTTATACAGTAGTACATATAATTAAAGGGTAGGACAGACAGTCACAAAATGACCCTCTCCTTATATTTTCATGACTCCCAATGTATTTCTGTTTATTTACATTTTTACCATGTTTTATGATGTTTTAATGTTGTATTTATTCTTGTTATTTTATTGTTCACAAACCTGTATAGCCTTTTGGCCAGAAGGGTGGTATATAAATTGTCAGTCAGTCAGTCAGTCAGTCAGTATTCCTTGCACAGATTAGTAGAAATGTATTTATTTGCCTGGGAGTCTGTTTTCCTCATAAACTGGATCGCTAACAAAGCTTTGAGAATGTTCAGATTTGACAATGGTCTGCTTCAAAGGGAGTTTACATCAATCTGGATATTTTTCTAATGTCTTCAAATCAGCCCATTTAATCTAGGACTCATAATCTGAAGCACATACATCTAAAATTATAAGAATTACAACTTGACTTAAAGTTCCATATTTTTTTGCCTGCATTCTCTCTGGATAATTTTCATCCTTCATTATTGAGTGAAAATTATCCAATATATTTATTAATTGTAGAGCAGATTTTTGGACAAGAAGAAAACAATAATAATGTGATATTTTCCCCGTGTCTTCCTTCCACCAATATCTTTGAATCTGAATGCAGTTATCATTGCTCTCTTCATCAACTTAACTATAATGACTACCCAGATAAATTCTTATATTTTTGTTTACTAAGGCAGTGTTCCCCAACCTTTAGGTTTTGGATTAAATTCCCAGAAGCCTAAATCAGTACATTGGATGATCAGTGCTTTGGGGAATTGACTAAGGCTTCTGGGAATTGAAGTCCAAAAACCAAGGTTGAGGAACACTGTACTAAGGCAGTATAAGCCATTGTACCTACCACGTTGGGATTAAAGGGTGGCTGGATCTTTTTTTGTACAAGGTCAGTCCAGTTGATAGATTCAAAGAAAGGATGCCTTTGAATTTCAAGCTGCAATGTAAAATATAAAATAGTTCAAGATATGCTACACATACATATTGTAATACAAAGCTGCCCTTTGTTATCCAAAAAAGAAATATTTGCAGTAATAATAATTGTGTGCCAGCAAGTCGATTCTGACTCATGTTGACCCACCTTTTCAGGGTTTTCTGGGTAGAGAATACACAGAAGTGTTTTAACATTCACTTCTTCTGGGGTTGCCTTGGAAATGTGTGGCTTGCCTAAGGCAACACTGGGCTGCACAGTGGGATATTGAACTTCCAACCTCTGGCTTGCCTAATTAATTGAACTGTTTCACTCAGTCTTTATTTCATTCTTTCAACTTAGTAGTTGTCGTCCTACTTGGTTACAGAATTGTCTTGGACATGGCTTAACGTCGTTTTCAACCAGAAAAGATCCTCAAGTGTAAGGAGGTGTCACTGGAGAAAGAAGGCAAAATCACCCATACTATAATATTCTCAGTTACTATAGGGTAAAGGTAAACGTTACCCTTGCTTGAAAGCCAGTCATATCCCACTCTAGGCTTCAGTACTCATCTCTGTTTACAGCCAAACAGCCAGCGCTGTCTGTCATTTGTAGACCTTTCCATGGACGTTTGACAGGCACACCTGGACACCGGATTGCATGGAATGCTGTTAAAATTACTATAGAAGTTCAAATATTACAATAATAATGACCTAAACTGCCTGTTGTAGCAACTTTCTGCTACAATTTTCTTAAATCCCTGTAAATTCATGATTTTTATCTGATCAAAGACAATTCTTGCTGTTAAGGCTCTGACAAAGCAAAACATGGCTATTGTGAAGCGATGTTCAAATGGATGAAGCCTGGGATACTCATGATAAATTCTCTACCATATGTAATTAAAACATACTAATTAATACACAAGTAATTTTTTCCTGAATGTTAACTTTAGATGGGATCTGTTCAGTGGTCAATGTTTGATTTTCTAAATGACGCAAGGAGTATTGTTCTCTCCTCCAAACAACGCTGCAATTCATTTAAATACTTCTGTGTGATTTAGTTGCACCCTAGCTGGAAAGCATCTGTTTTATCAACTCATTTTAAAGAATGGTTTATATTTAGAAATGAATTTTGTCAAAAAGAAATTACAGTAGTCAAGTTCAAGCTTCCTGGAACCACTGTTCCTGTTTTAATGTAACTGGCTGTATTAATGTTACTGGTAAGTAGGATACATCCTGAAACTTAATGTAGTATGTAAGTTTTTTTCCTTTTGAAAGGGACTTCTTAGCATAATGCTAGGAATAAGTGCCTCGTTGCCAGTTTCCTGAAGGTGCGTTCTTTGATGCTGAGGCAGTTGCTCCTTGAGTCTTGGCCAGAAAGCTATATTGTTTATTAGGTTTGTGTATTTTATGTTTAATTTTATTTTGTTATTTGTGAAATTTTCTTAATCTGCTGTATGCTGCCCAGAGTGGGAGAATATCTCAGATGGGAAATCAATCAATCAATCAATCAACCCACCCACCCACTCACCCATCCATCCATCCAATAGCTGGATTCAAATTAGTAGATGTTTCATATGATATGCTTTTTACAGTTAACTGCCATGGTAACTATAAATTTAAATGACAAGGATATATTTAAAATTCTCAAGACTTTAGAATATTCTTCAATATGTTTACTATTTCTTTTCAGATACCGGTATATTACATACAAAGTCTTCTTTAGCTCCAAGTCTGTTTTGTCTCTCTTTTTCCAGAAGTTCTTCCAAAATAGACCAAGCGGTAAGACTGATTCCTGGCCTTAAGTGTAGGGGTTTGTGAAGAATATTTTCATACATCTCTGCAACATCACGGCAGTAAAAAGGAGGCTGAAAAAGAGGGAAAAGGCACACTGTTAGGAGACAAAATAAAAATTTAAAACAGGCTAGGGTAATGATGGTAAACCATTTAGAGACCGAATGCCCAAAAAGAGGGGCAGGGCAAACCCTGTGATAGGGGGGAAGCGCTTCCATTGGGCTGCTGGGCAGAAGGGCGGGGCAAACTCTGTGATGGGGAGGGAAGGAAGTGCTCCCTTTGGGCTGCTGGGTGGGGCAAACTCTATGCCAGGACAATGGCACATGTGCCCACAGAGAGGGCTCTGAGTGCTCCCTCTGGCACATGTGCCATATGTTCACCACCACTGAGCTAGGATGTAACAACATATACTAAGATAGAACTGCTTCTACCACCAAAATTGGGAGAGGGAAAATTCTACTGCAACTTCCCATGTACCACAAATAACTGCCCCCAATGGCTGTGAAGCTTCCTCTTTTATCTAGAACAGCAGAGGTGGCCAACCTTGGTATCCCAGGTGTTCTTAGATTTCAATTACCAGAAGCCAAAGTCAGCACACCTTCTGATCAGGGCTTCTGGGAACTGAAGTCCAAGAACATCTGGAGAGCCAAGTTTAAGGAACCCTGCTCTAGTACAAGGATAGCATGGGGGAAGTTAGGAGCTAAGCTAACACAGCACTACATTTAAGTGATAATTTGGAATGCTTATTGGTGTCACTTGGGAGAAAGTTCATTCATTTATCAGTGGGCTTAGGCACTGTTCCTTAGCCAAATGTTTCTCATAGAAGCTTATGAAAGAGGAGATATAAGATGGCCCCTGCTTTCAGGCTTACAATCTAAAATTTAAGATAAGGTACACAAAGAATAAGTAATACAGAAGGAAGAGTAAAACAAAGGAAGTGGCCCCAGCTATCAGGCAGTTTGTGGCCTAGCCCAGGTTAAGGATAGTTAGAGGAAGACAAGGGCTAGAAGTGTATTTGCTATTTCTCGTCTTCCTCTGTGGATGAAGCAACCACAGCTGGAATTTGGAGAAGCTTACCACACATAAAACCACGAGCAGAATAGCTAGACCACCCAATTTATACAGAAATTCTTGTCATAAGGCTTTGAGATAAACGGGTTGTGTGTTGTTTTTTAAATGACTGGCCCACTAAGTATTCTCTTCTCTTAGAAATTCACTGAAGTGAATATTGCACAACAATAAGTGTGTGTGTGTGTGTGTGTGTGTGTAAATATAAGAAAACGACCTCAGCCAGAAAGATATGGAGTAAAAAACAATCAAGCTGTTACATGAAATCTCCCACCTCATGGTCAAAGCAGGAGAGCAGTTCTGTTTTCTTGGTATTCTACAATGTGAAAGTCTGCAGTAACATTATTATGTCAGCTTACTGCCTCTTAGTATATTGTTTCATTGATCCAAAATCTATTTTAATAACTTTTATATGTTTTATATTATGTATTTATTATTCGACTTATATGCCGCCCCACTCGCAAAGTGGTCTCTTAACCAACATCTCTGACATCGGCTTTTGTCAGGGAGAGAAGTCATCTTTTATGAGACAAGGAAGGTGAGGGAAAAAAATTATTCAAATTCTGAAAAACACACTTTGAAGAATTTAATTTAATTTAATTGTTGGATTTCTATACCGCCCACTTGACCAAGGCCGACTTAGGGGGGTTCACAATCATAGATAAAACAGATAAAACAGAATTAAGAACCCACCCCCTAAAAAGGGGTGCAGGTACCGAAGGAACCGTGGGGGAATATTTATGACAAAAGACTAGAATAGATTCTTTTTACTTTAGTACCAAGAAGAAACACAGGGGTAAATAAGAGAAAGCTATAAGACCTGTTGAAAATGAGAACGTGTAGCTAATGTTCTGGACATTGATATGGCCAGCCTTTTCTAGCTGATTCCTTTCTACTTAGCAATGAATAGGATCATTGCCACTTCAGTTGCCTGTTCCATTTGTGTTGGGTGACATAATCTGTTTCCATTAGGAAGCCAGGAAATTAACACCACCAAAAGCAACACACACACACACACACCCAAAAGAATAATAACAAAGCCTGCTGAAAATGAAGTAACCTATTCACAAATATGCATCTTGAACATTCTGTTAGTTCATAATGCTGCCTTTAAGAATACTGCAAAGGGGTGAGCAAGGATCCCTATATCCAGCACTTTGTCTCTGACTGTGAAAGCAGAATACAAGGGCCATAGCTTTCTTACAGTTTTGTTCCTTAGCAATACTATGGCTACTAAGTGTCTCCTCCCACAAACGAGCGAAACTAGCTGTTTTCTAGTCAGAATTAATGGCTTGGTGACTAGATGCTGATGAAATGAATGAGATGGTGATTAGAATGACAACAATGGAAAGCTTGGGGCACGTCCAACCAAGCATTGGCATATTTATTTACTATGTTAATATTTATACCCCACCCTTTTGATGCAAGCACCACTCAGGGCAGCTTACAATATATAAAGAATATACAACACACATAATACATACAGTGGAACCTCAGTTAACATAATTAATGTGTTCTCTGGGACGTTTCTTACAGCAAAAATTACTTTAACCGAATTTCCCATAGGAATGCATCGAATGGAATTTACCATAGGAATGCATTGAGAACCAAAATATATTAACCAAAACGCAGTTTCCCATAGGAATGCATTGAAAACCAGTTAATCTGTTCAAAAAAAATCTGTAAATCAAGCCACTATTTTCTATGGATTTCTTTTGTTATGCGATTTTTATGTTAACCGAGCCGTTTGTTAACCGAGGTTCCACTGTATATAAGAGACCAGAATAAAATCATTCACTAGAAAGCCTACTTGACGTTAGTGGTGACAACAAAGAAGTCCTTCTTCCCTGCCACCATTGTATCTGCACTGAATCATCTGGCCAAACGTTCTTAAGTGGACAGGGGCCTCTTATGCTCTGACACAGAAGGGCCCATGGTGAAAAACTGGCACAACAAGGTAGACAAAATTGCTTGGATCTGCTCTGACTTGGATGCTACAGCTGATACACCTCTGGTGAATGTATTTTTAGTCTTTGCTAATAGATACTTTCATTCTGTACCACCTCAGGATGTGACAGGATCACAGGAGAAATACCACATATACACGAGAAGAGCCCTGGTGGTGCAGTGGTTAAACTATTGTAGTGCAGCCAGAATGTTGTGAGTTCGATCGTCAAAGGATTCAATGTTAACTCAGCCTTCCATCCTTCTGAGATCAGTAAAATGAGTACCCAGCATGTTGGGGGCAAAATGCTAATCAACTTGTGAACTGCCCATAGAGTACACTAAGTGCTATGGGGTGGTGTATAATTGTAATCGCTATTGCTACTAAATATTTGCCCTCCTGCTTGATTAAAGCAGGTGGAGAGGGAAGACTGATGGAATGGATAATAGGAATGGCCAAGTACTTCTTGCAGCAAAGGAAGGTTCCTCCATACCTAAAGAAATTGGCAGTGCTACTCTTGATGCATTTCTCCATTCTGGATAACTACCAGCCAGCCTCCAGTATTCCATCTTTGGGCAAGGTATCTAGAATGTTGTGGCTCCTCATCTCCAAGAGTTGGAATCCAAGCAGGGACTAGCTATTAGCAACTATTTGCTGCTGTGAGTTATGCCTTTTTTGTGCCAAAGTACTGTAACTACAAACCAGGATTTGGATCACTGTTTTTTTAAAAAAAAAATCTGTATTGGAAGCTACCATAAATTCTGCAAAGGAGAAAGGCAGGATTCAGAAACATTGTTTACAGATGAAGATGTAAACTAATAAATACTTACCAGACCATATAGCATTTCATACAGAACAGCTCCTAGGCACCACCAATCTACTGTGTTATCATATGGTTGTTTTCTGATCACCTCTGGGGCTAGATACTATAGAAGGAAACATCAACACCCATTTAGAGATGCAACAACATTTGTCAAAAATGGGTGAAAAATAAAACTCAATTTATCTTCAGAAACGTTGCTGAGACATTCATCTAATGCCAGCACAAACTATCTTGTAGTGTGAGGCATTACTTAACAATATTTAAAAAATAAACTGAAAACAACAATAAATGACAAACATACAGCATATAATGAGATATTCTATAGCAAGCGCCATCCTTAACTACCAAAATCTGTTCTCCCAATAAAAAACAATCTTGCCGTAAATGAGCAATTTAAATTCTAGTTTTTGTCTATACACTTTAGACCAGGGATTCTCAGCCTGCGGCCCTTGGGCCGGATGTGGCCTATGGCACCATTTCATGTGCCCCCACCACCACCTCCACCACACCAGGAAGTTACATGTGGTGGCCGAAGGGCAAAATGGCGATCCAGCCCCTGAAGCTGTCTGAGGGAGCATGACCCGGCCCCTGGCTTAAAAAGTTTGAGAACTGCTTTAGACCAACTGGAAAACAAAGCGGAGTCATTGAAACTTGGAAAGGGTTGAGAAAGAGTTGGATCAATATATGGACCTAGTTCAGCACCAGTGCAGTCTTCTGCATTCTGGTTCCATTGACCAAGAAGCCAGTCTGTTCAGGAAGCCCAGATCTCACCGTTGGACCTCTTAGTAAGAAAGTCTGTGAAGCATTGGGTTCAGGGCTTCCTTGCCTTTGCACCATTCCTAGTAGTGAGGGTCAATATGACTGCAGTGAGAGCAGGTATAGGGAAAACCTCCCTTAAGGGAACTGTGCTGATCTCAGTTCCCAGGGTTCTTCTGCCCAGCATTCTCCTGGTGTTGCCACTCTTGCTGTCTCTTCCTACGCCAGTGTTGGCTCTGCATGAGGATTCTCCCGCTATCCTCTCAACCTGCCTCCCATGTTCACCACAGTATGGCGGGTGGTAGGGAAGCTTGGGTGTTCCATGTTTTTCCGCTTCTTTCTTGGGGACTCTTAACCTTTTCCAGAGGTAATTTTCTTTATCAATGTAGTATAATTCCCATGGACTCTTGCTTTTCGCCAGAGAAGTCCTCCAATCAGTAGGTTCTGGTCCAATATTCCTGAGTGTCTCCCTGATCCTTGAGATTTTCTCCTCTCAGTTTTTCAACACCACCTGGTTCTGCTACTCTCAGTTCTCCAGATCACCTTTCTCTTCCAGTTCACCAGAAGCACCTTACCCTTCCTCCTCAGGACCTGCCTCTAAGTCTTTCCCCGTGAGTTCCACTGGGGTTTCTTTTCCCTCCTTCTCAGGTCTTTCTCCCTCCTCAAGGAGCCCTGGTAGCATAGTGGTTGAACTGCTGTACTGCAACCAAAAGGTTGTGAGTTCAATATTGACCAGGGCTCAAGGTTGACTCAGCCTTCCATCCTTTTGAGGTAGGTAAAATGAGTACCAAGAATGTTGGGGCCAAAATGCTAATTAACTTGTGAACCGCCCAAACAGTGCACTAAAAGTGTGATTGCTTTGCTTTAATCGGACATTCTACTTTCTTAAGTGTCCCTTTCTCCCCTCTGGTGACAGGGCAGACTTTATTTCTGCTGGAGACCCTGTAGTAGGCTCACTGGGAGGCTGAGTAGACTGTGAAGGTCCTACATTGGAGCTCAATGGACCACCGACAGAGACATCTGTATCCCTGCCCTTCTCATAGGCACTCAACTGGGTTTCACTGTGATTAAAATTAATGGACACAATAAAATTTTAAAAATGCACTTGACCGTATTAAAATTAAGCACATTTGACGTACATTTACCTTTTCTGTTCTACTTACAAAAAAGATTTTACAGCCTCTTTACACAGTTTAATCAATTGCTAGCCCACCATCAGATTTGCAGTGTTTTCCTGATGTTTCACCTATATTAAATTTATTGCAAAATGTAGGTTGCAGGTGCAAAGAAAGCATTCTTTTCTACAGATTTAATTTGGCCTAATCCACCTGACTGAAGCACGTGAAGTATAAGAAAACAAAATATCTGAAATAGTGTTGCCCTTATATTACACATTCTGTCCCTGTCGTTTAGGTTTAAGTGTTCTGCTCTTTCAAGAAAAAACAAAACAAAACAAATACAGTGAAAAGGAATATGTAGTTCGGTTTTTCTAGTAGGTGTACAAAATTACCATTCAGGGAAATTAACTTACTTCTGGTGTTCCACAAAATGTTGCGGTGGTGTCTGAAATAGCAATTCCTTCTTTACAAAGCCCAAAATCTGTTAAGACAACATGTCCCTGTATTGAAACAGATATTCAACTGTAAAAACAATGTAGAGTTTTAGTGATCTAGTTAGTTAAAACTATACTGGAATAAAAGGAATAATTACCTACCACTGAATCTAGAAGGATGTTTTCTGGTTTCAGATCTCTGGTTATTCATACAAAAAAGAGAGGAGAAATAGGAACACAACAGTTCAGAATAAGATAATTGAGTGAAACGTCTAGCACAGTGGTGGCGAACCTATGGCATGTATGCCAGAGGGGGCATTCGGAGCCCCCTCTGTGGGCATGCACACTGTCGGTCCAGCACAGAGTTCACCCCGTCCCTCCTCGCCGCAGCCCAAAGGGAGCACTTCCTCCCTTTCCCCCCACAGAGTTCACCCTGCCCCTCTGCAGCGCAGACAGCAGCCTGTTGAGTTTGGGCACTCTGTCTAAAAGGTTCACCATCACTGATCTAGCAATAAAAAGGTGCCCTCAAATAAGCTTTTGCGAACATTTAAATCAAGAAACTATATTTTGTAAATATGAGAATCCAAGAAGCATGACTAATGCAAAATGCTTACATTCAACATAGTAATTATTTACTTTTCTCTTCACAACTAAATGCATCTAAATATTACCTGTATACAATTTTTATGGAGTGGAGATAGCCCAATGCACTGGCTATTTCAGCAGCATAAAACCTGGCTCTGTGCTCAGGAAACGAACGTTCTTTTTGCAAATGAAAGAAGAGCTGTAAATAGGCAGAATGAAAATTAAAAGAATAATTTTTAAAGCATGTTATCATCATTCTTAGAGACAGATTAACACAATCTGCAATTTCCCTCTCAACAACTATCATAACAGTGAAAACACATTCTGTGCATAATTATTCACATCCTTCCTTTAAGCCATTTCCTTATTTTGTCATATCTGTGGCCCCAGTATGTTTGGGCTACAGATGGTAAATGAACTATAAGTCTGTTCTGTAGGAGGTGTTAATGTATACTGCTTCTGTGCATAAAATGATTGTACCATATATTTATAAGTTCTCATTATTCAGTAAAGAGGACCATAATTAGGATAGTATAAACAATAGGTAGCTATTTAATTGATTCATGTAACAAAATGGTTGTTCTGAATTAAGTTGACCAACAATTAGTTATTGCTGCTAATTTTCAACATAGAGTTAATTAGACCCAAAAAATATACCTACCTCTCCGCCATTAACAAAATCCAGAACAAAGTAAAGCTTCTCTGTGGTTTGGAATGAATAATGCAATCCCACTAAAAATGGATGTTTCATATTTTTCAACAACACATTGCGTTCAGCCATAATATGTTTTTGCTGCAAGGAAGTGAAAGGCCAATAAGTAAATAGGAACAATTTTGTAATTGGAGAGGAAAATAAGGTATCTATTTCCTTTCACCTCTTTCCTGTTGAGTACAATTTTTTTCTGAAGTACTTTAACAGCATAGTAATTCCCATCCAGTTTTCGTTTTGCAAGAAGAACCTGAAAAAACAATAACAACCCACCACCAATTTATATATTAAAATCTGTGTTCATACCAAAGTAACAAAGAGAACATTTCACAATTAACAGGTCCTTAGGCACTTCAGATTAAAAAAAACTCTCTTAGACCAGGGATCCTCATCTTGAAACCTACCAGGTGTTGCTAGAATGAAAGTTCATTCACCTTGAACCATACTGGCTATAGCTGATGAGATTTATGGTCCAACACCTGCAGTATTACATGTTCCCATCCATGCCTTAGACTATTTGCTTATTTAGCCCAGTATTATCTGCTGCTTCTACATCTGAGACTCTCCAAGGTCTCAAAAAAGGTCTCACACTTGCTGCTATCTAATCTTTTTCTTAACTATGTCAGGTACAGAAGTTAAGCGTCCTGAATTCTAGGCTCTGAGATATTGTCCCTTCTCCATGTCAACAAGTAAGGAGGATATGCCCAAATGGTGGGTCCAAAATGAGCTCAGAAGGAACAATATGAAAGAATACATAAAACAATTATCAATTAGAGCACAGGTGGCCAACCTATGGCCCACATGCCTAATCTGGCCAATGGTGGGGACCTAGGCACCACCGGAAGCTCCCCACCACCACAAGTGCCAAAAACACAGTGAAAAATAAAAAAACTGCAAAAATGCTCCCTCTGCCACCATGGGAAGCGGCGGAGGCAAAAGCAGCTAAAAAAAGGCCGCAATTGCACCTGCCGTGGAACCTGGAAACCAGAAGTGCGAAAACACGGTGGAAAATCACAAAAATGCTGCGAAAATGCTCCCCCATCATGGGAAGCGGCGGAGGCTGCAAAAGCAGTTGAAAAAATGCCATGATTGCGCCTGCCGCCACCGCCGTGGAACCTGGAAGCACCGGAGGCAATGGGAGGAACCATGCCTCCGGCCCACCCGTGGCGTGAAAACGTTGGCCACCCCTGAATTAGATCTTACCTTGCCAAAGCTGCCTTTTCCAATAACTTTCAGGAAATCAAAGTCTGTTGGTTTAGCACTAGAAGGAAATCAGGACAAACGGGGTCACTTAAGGTATTTAGGGGCCACTCAACAATTATGTGATCCATTTTAAGGAAAAAATTACCACCTCCGCCCCCCATGTAATCTGATCGTAATTTTCGCTTTGACCCCCCTTTTAAAATTATGTAATCCAGAGCTTTTGTATCGAAACTCTAATTTTTAGAGCTTTTCACTATTGGTGCCTAATGTGGAACATATCGGTGAGGATTCAGTAATCTCAAATCAGATCAAAATTCCCAGAGATCATTGTTAAACCTAAAAAAGTGCCATGTCTTGAAACCACAACAGCTCCAAATGGATTACGTAATCTTTGACCTAACATCCCCCCACGTAATTCAGATGGCAGAACTCGCCCCCCTCGAGGATCACATAATTGTTGAATAGCCCCTTAGGGCAGTAAAAACAAAAACAGTGATACTATTTATTAGCCTGATGGCAAACAACACCACATTATTCTTCCCTACAGCACCTGCCTTCCTTTACTACTACTTTAAATATTGCTTCTATATTCTTTTGAGTTCTCATCTACAATAAAGACTTGTCTAAGACATTTTACCACCTGAATGTGAAGGAACTGAAAAATAAGGGGCACAGAACTTAGAAATCTTCCATTAAAAGCTCTGTGTACATGGCTAGGAATGTGAATAGGCTTGCTCAACCTGAGCTAAAAAGCCAGTGTGCCATGAAGCAGCTACTGAAGATTTTTAAAAGTATACTGTCTGTTGTAGTAGTGATGACCTTGCAAGGTAGGCCTCTTGCGCCCCAGAGCTTAGCCGTATGGGTTTTGGTAATTTTGAACTCCCTGAATTCCTACCAAGTTCAAGGTGGACTGGGGTGTTGAAAGGACACAGTGCCAGGCAAGGGCTTATCATCATCACATCTGACCCTTTCTTAGGCTCACCCACTCCAAGAGAAGAAGGTTGTGTGACTGGCTATAAAAGGGAGTTTCTGACAGTGGATCATGACATTGAGGTAGAGTAATAAATTGCACAGTGATATATAATATGCCTCCTCTACCTAATGGTGAGGTTAGCTGCCTCCATAGTTAACATTTAACAAATCATGTATCTGCTTTCTTTCAACAAAACTGAACACAAATGGTCCTGCAACACATTCTGTTTTATATATGTGCTTCTCCATGGTGCTCAATCCTTGTTTTATTCAACTGTTATTTCATTAACTTCCCAGAAGTTCCTTTCATCCTTTAATTTTCACATAACATATAAAGATTAACTTGATACCAAAATGCAGCAGTTTCTCTTTCTTCAAACTGTCTGAAATGGCCAATACAGTACAGTAGAACCTTGGATAAAGTCCAAACTCCGTTCCACAAGTTTACACTTTATCCAGTTTTGGACTTTATCAGAATCAAATAGGCGATGCATCGGATAACGTCCAAAAATGGACTTTATCCGAGGTTCCTATACCAAATACCTCAGATAACGTCAATTTTTAGCGGTTTTGGACTTTATGCGATGCATCACATGTGCATGAAAACCGCGATTTTATCCGTATCAGACTTTATCCAAGGTACCACTGCATATGCATGAGACTTCTCTATTTTTTGATGGATAACAAAGTCAGGTTTATACAGGTATATACAGTAACTGAAACTTACTGAGGGTTTGCAGATGGACCCAGGTTGATATTCTGTGAGATAGAGCTTAGCTGTTGAAAGCAAGAGGAAGAAAAACCAAATGTAAGTGTCACACCCAGGTTTTCTGTGTTTGAATCCATGAGAAATATTTTTCCCTAACTTCTGTCACCCTGAGAATACACAAACAGGTTTGGCTAAAAAATAAATGTAAAAATAACAGAGCATTCTTACAACCTGGCCTTTGAAATGAGTAAAGGTTAATTAGTGTATGACCCCAGTCACTGCAGGATGTTCCCGACACTGATGGTTAACACTCAAAATGCAAATTGCTCTTCTTTCAAGATTTTGTTTCCCAGACAGTTCCTTTCATTTTTGAGGGCAAAGTCTATGCCCTCTATAAAGCCAAGTGTGCTGACAGAAAATATTGCAGCTTGTTTTGACAAGAAGCTATGAGACTCACACAGGAAATGCAATAAAAATGGAGTACTGATTGTTGTTGTTCAGTCACACATCATTCCGACCTTTTGCGACCCTACTGTATGGACCATTGTCCTCCAGGCACCCCTGTCCTCCACCATCCTCCTCAACCCACCCAGCTCTGTGCCCATTGCATCTACAATACCATCTAGCCATCTCATTTTTGGCCACCCCTTCTTATTTTGCCCTCCACCTCTCCCAGCATCAAGGCTTACTCAAGTGAATCCTCTCTTCTCATTTGATGTCCAAAGTACTTTAGCTTCATCTTTACTATTTGACCTTCTAAAGAGCAGTCAGGGTTAATTTTTTCTAAGATTGATCTGTTTGTTCTCCTCACTGTCCAGGGTGCTGGAAGCTGCTTACATCAAATACTACCCATGTATTCAGCTATACTGTCTACACCTACAGCTTTTTCCTCCCTTAAGAAAAATATATATTTTATTTCAGGAAATATATTTACCATTTAGTTTATCAGCATTACAGGGACAGCATTCAGATAGGGAATTGTCAAGCTAGCTTCACTATATGTAGTCAAGATTGCTTTTTGTGTTTTGCGTTGCTTCACAGAACTGCAGAAAGTTTACATGGTGACTCCAAGGCATACCCAAAAATATCTGCACTGTTACCAACACCCAGCATTAGCAAAGCCCACCAAGGTTCATGAAGTAGGATACGAACGAACAGGCTGAGGGTCCTCTCTAACCCAGAAATTATCCTGCTGACAGTGATTTTCAATAAAGACTTCCTGCTCCTGTCCCACAGCTTCCCCTGCTTTCTGATGGCAAGAGATTACACAGGAGTCATAGATTTATTTATTTATTTGCTCACCGGAACGAATCTGGGTGGCTCACAATGTTAATATCCCAACGCTCAGAAAATTACAAACTCTTAAAACTTTAAAAATTACAGAATTCATTACAGCTTACAACAATTAAAATCTGTTGCTAAAAATTCCCCCACTAATTGAAAATTAAGATTAAACCTAAAAGTACAAGCGGCTATCATTGTATCAGCCAGCTACTGTATCAACAGTGCCCTACACCTGCTTCACCAGCCATGTTTTTAGGTCTTTTCTGAAAGGCAGCACCTCTGTCTGGAGACGTAATTCAGTTGGCAGAAGGTTCCATAGGGCTGGAGCAGATACTGAAAAGGCCCTTCTGCTTTCTATTGTAGCATAAAACACAAAATTATGCTGGAAGCTGGAAATCGATGTAAAGGAAGTTACCTTTTGACTGTTTCTTTCGTCCTCATCTTCAGATGGATAATAATGGTGCTTTGGATTGTCCATCTGAAGAAATGATCGGACATCTGGGCTGAGAAAGATAATAAAACCTGTCCATTATTAATAATAAGCCATTATACATTTTCTATAGGAGTTAAAGTTTTTATCTATTTCCTTATAAAGACATGATTTGTTTCTTAGTTCTAATTTGTACAACACAGTCAACCAGAATAACACATATATGGAGAAAGAAAACAAATACCGTCAATTTATAAGAGGAAAACTGACTAAAATAGAGATTAATTTAAGTATATTACTGTATCTAAAAATAGCTTAATTAAAACTAAACTTCCAAGAATAAACACTAATTGGGTAACTTGTGAGCATGATTGGTGGGGATCTGTTTCCCTTATGACACTTTTAATATTCATAGTTTTAGATTTTTTTTATATGTTATAAAACTAAACTAAAATAGCATAATCCAAATCACACACACCTGAATGAAAGCTGCAAAAAGCTCAGCAGCAAAAATAGTCCCATACATTTATTCTAAAGACTTCCAAAAAAATCTACATTTTTATAAGCCACAGAAAAGCCAGCAGTGCAGTTAGAAGTTTCTAAACACATCTCTGTTGGCTGGGCTTTCCACAGAGTGGAAGCATATTGCCTCATCATGTAACTTCCACATTCTTTCTGGATGAGACAGGAATCAGTGTCTTTTCCCATCAATCTGAGGACATAGAAGGTACATATTGTGCCAGTGTTTTCAACTGGACTTAAAAACTAAAGAAAACCCAGAAACCAAGGGAACATGTGACAATATGCTTCTTGTAACCATTTTTTATCAAGAAAGGCACAACATTCATGGTACCGGATTCTTCCCAAAACTAAACAATAAAGATTTAGAAAAATACTCTTGTGTTTTTGAAGTGCCATGATATAAAGCCTTTGAGATGTGATAATACATCAGGACTTCTTAATTCATTTCTTTTAACATACTGTTGACAAGTAAAACTGTACAGATATGAATATATAGCAACTGAATGATCTAGGGATATTTACATGGTACTGTATTCCATTTTAGGTCCATTTTTTTGTTGTTAAAACCTAATCTTCAGATTAATGTGATTTGAAA
This sequence comes from Bradypodion pumilum, assembly GCA_035047305.1. NCBI lineage: Eukaryota > Metazoa > Chordata > Lepidosauria > Squamata > Chamaeleonidae > Bradypodion > Bradypodion pumilum. Next base: position 294,104,911 of record JAWDJD010000004.1, on the reverse strand, counting down.
TAGTATTACCAAAAATATATATGATATGCAATGGTTGGTTTCTACATCTATATATATAAAACAGAAGTGCATTGTTGTATGTGCTGTATACAAAACCGCACCCCTGTACCGACCGTGCTGAAACTTCACATGCACCTACCTTGAGCGTGCAAGAGGGTCCCTGCAGGGGTCCGGCAGTACATATTGGGGTTTGTGCCCTCCAAAAAAAAATCAGACAGCCCCCCTCCCACCTGCCTGTAGAAAATGGCCAGGGAAGACAGCAGAGCATGTGCGTGCGCATCCAAAGCCAGTGCGCATGTACAACCATCTACACCTAAAACAAGATCTCAATGGCAATCCAGACGGGGCCGCATGTGCGGCGGCGCATGTGCAGGCCAGGCCAAGAAGCGTCTTCACACCCAAAACAGCAGAGACGGGGATGGCAGCCGCGCCCCAGGACCATTCGCGAACCAAACCACGGCCCCAGAGAGCCGCCACCGCCCACAAGCGTACTGTGTGCACCAGCAGCGCAGTACGCCCTGTGCCGGACCCGAACCCCCTCAGCAGGATCCCAAATGGCCAGGACGATGGGGGAGCCGGACCCCACCAGGCCAGGTAACCGCAGGGAGGAACGCACCTCCAGTGCGGCCAGAGGTGATCCTGGGTGGCGGCGGTGAGCCAAAACCAGGGGTGATGGGAGCTGCTGCCATGGCCTCCAACCACCACCGCCTGCCCGCCAACAAGCAACCCGGGCGAAGCCGGACGCCCAGCTAGTGTATAATATCAGCTGCCTTGAGGACTCTATTTTAGAACAGAAAGGCAGGATAAAAAAATCTCAAATAAATTATGCTTAGTCTTTAACAAAGGATGTTTAGTCACAACCCTCTAAAATTCTAAATGCTTATTCTATAGCAATTCAATGAAAGTATATTTCTTATAAATCTAAGAGTAATCGAATACTGCTCTTAATCACTATTATCAGTGATTAGCTTTTCCTTTTACATGCATAGCATCTGATAATGACAGAAATTTTTAATTCTTCAGTCAGATTTTTTCACTACAATTTACAAATCTCTTGGTCAAAACACCCACTCTGGCTGAGAGATTGGGACTTGTGATTCAAAATGTAAATTAGCCAAGCTCTTCCATGGATGACTTAAAACCAGTATATAAAAGATGGCTTCTATTATGCAATCTGTCACATTTTCTTCTTTAAATAACCCTGCACAGGGAGATAGGTTCACTTACTGATTGCAAAGTTCTGCCTGTCGTACTAAATTCTGAATGAATTCATTTAGGCCTGTTCTTCTCTGCTTAATGAAATCTGTTTGGAAGGAAAATAAATGTTAAATTTTGTGTTTTAAAATTCAAGTTTACACATTTGAGATTATTTAAATGTTACTCAATTTCATTCAGAAAACAGCAAATCATTTGTTTCTACCTTTCTAATCCTGTGGAAGTCAAGATAGAGTGGTGAAACAGATTAGACCAAATTCATATTTTCAAATTTATAATATATAGGAACTTTTTGTTTTTAAAATTAAAGATACAGAAGGGCATTTGAATATGCACCAATCCCCTCAGAAAAGACATTTAATTCCAAAAGTGTTTCAAGGGTAAGGGGAAGAATGGGGAAATGGATAATATCCAAGAGACACACATGGCAGATACACTAGTGTTTACAAAAGGACTGTATACTTTTGAAGGGGCTGTGCATATGTAGGAGGGAGCTTTTCCGGAGTACAGATTAAAACATCATGAAAACCAGACCCCTTGAGCGTATATGTCCAAGCCTTAAAGATTATCATCTACACACCGCCTTCACTGTCAAAATACATAGGACATTCAACAAACATTTTAATTAATGGCATGTAATATTATCCTGCTGTAAGGAACCACAGCTGGAAAATAGCTGGAAGTAAAGGTGGGATGACTATCTTGGATGCATCACTAAACAATTGTATAGATATCATGCATCCAAAGTCAATATTGCTGTGATGACACCCAACTTCTGGTAAGGAGAGGAATGAGAAATATTGATTTGTTACACATTAAACCGAAAGGCGGAAAACAGTTTGCAAATTGAACAAAGTAGTGAATCAGAATCAGGGGCTGAAGTGAGTGAACTGGGTGTATAAACATAGATGTTGTATATAGAATTCAAGGAAGAGACAGATTGGGTGAGGTTGTAGTTGTGGGCTTGAAGCTGATTGTGGCTGCAGTTACATTCCCACCCAGAGGCAATCTATTCTGGGTTGCTTTGGAAAGGTAGGACTTCATTAGAACACTTCAGTGTCAGTTTGCCAATATTAAACAAGTCACTTTCAGATATTGGAAAATTAAATCACTTCCCTGGCCAGCAGAAGGCTGGGGAAGTTAATTTAACACTAGAACTAGGGGACACTCCATGAAACATTTGGGTACTAGTTCTCAAACAAATAAGAGAAAGTACTTTTTCACCCAGAGGATCACTGGTCTATGGAACTCCCTGCCAGAAGAAGTGGTGACAGCTGTCAGTCTTGACAGCTTCAAGAAAGGATTAGACAAGTTCATGGAGGACAAGGGTATCAATGGCTATAATTATCGATACCTAAGGACAACCTCCAGGTTGGAGAGATAGGCAGGATATCTCTCAGTGCCATTTCCAGGGAATCCTAAGCAGGTGAAGGCATCTGCTTAGGAATACACTGAAGCAAATGGTGAGCCACTATGTGTGACAGAATGTTGGAGTGGATGGGCTGTGGCCTGTTCCAGCAAGGCTGTTCTTATGTTCTTATGTTATGTTCTTATTTTGTATATTACTGATGTGATATGTCAGTTATAAGAGAAATCCAGCGAGGCTTGGACAGAGGTGATGCTAGTAGGCGGGTAACCAATTGCAGGTAGAGAGGATTCCCATTAGCTTGGGAAGCGTCATTCTCCCTTTGAAGGAGAACGTACGTATTCTGGGCATGCAACTTGGCCAGTCTTTGACTCTGGAAAATCAGATGTTATTGGTGATCAGGCCTGCATTTTTTCCATCTGTGGCACATAGCCCAGCTCTGCTCTTTCCTGGCTATGAAATTTCTGATAGCTTTAATCTATCCACTGGTAATGTCCAGAACCGACTATTGCAATGACCTCTACACAGGGCTGGCTGGTATGAAGTCTTCAGTGGGTGCAAAATGCAACAGCCAGGCAGGTTGTGGGTATTGGTCAGTTTGACCATATCACACCAGTTTGCATTGGTTACCCGCGGTGCTCCATGACAGATTCAATGTGTCAGTGTTGGCCTATAAAACCTTAAATGGTTTGGGACCAAGCTATCTGAGAGAGTGCCTGTTCCTCAGAAGTAATACCTGGAGCACCCAGGTACGTAAACTCTGAGTAATTACACCTATAGAGGCAAAAAAGCAATAACCACATTGAGAGCTTTCTCTGCCATAGCCCCACCCTCTGAAATGATTTGCCAGTGGAGATTAGAACTGCTCTTACATTATTAACATCCCGTAAGGCGCTAAAGATTGACCTGTCTCAGCAAGCCTTTCAAGGCTCATAAGATCATTAGTGTGTGCCCTGGATTTTCCCCCTTACTGTTACTTGTTTCTCTCACTGATGCTGATAGTATTTACTATGACTATTGTCAGGGTCGTAAGATTTTCTGATGTTATCTGGTTTTGTCTCTGGGTTATTTTAGGATGAGTATGTATGTATGTATGATCTCATCAAATAGATCATTGGTGTTAATGGGAGATGAAACATAAACATGACCCACATGATAAATTCACTCAACAGATTCATGGACCTAATTCAGTGCAAGTTAGGGAGGGCCCTTAGCATCCATGGAATAGCACAATCCAATGTGCCACACTACCCTTGGAAGCAGTATATTGATCAGGCTAGAAAAATTTATTTATCTGGTTTTGTCTCTGGGTTATTTTAGGATGAGTATGTATGTATAAGCAAGCCACTTTATGATAGTATTGGCAAATTGACAATGGAGCGATCTAAACAACTGCATGTGAAAATGTGTTAACTTGGAACTATCTTTAATTGTTCCAAATAAACAGGAGGCTCCAACCCTGGAACAATCTGTGATGGATTTATTTTATTTTATATTCATATTTATATAGCCACCCAACTCACAAAGACTCTGGGCGGCATACAATCTTAAAAACCCTTAAAACAAGAACAACTGCATTAAAACAAATTACCCCGCTAAAACCCCCACACATTAAAAAGAGGAAAATTACTTTGATATTAAACCAACCAGCAGGTGGGGGTCACGACATCTTCAGGACCCCACGCCTGCCCCGCCAGCCATGTTTTCAGATTTTTCCTGAAGGGCAGTAATTCTGTCTGCAGATTGGGCCATATTAGGTATGGTTTGGAATGCTTTAACACAAATATCATGTAGTCAATGTTTTGTGAGTGCTCATAACCATTTTTTTTTGGGGGGGGGCTACAGAGTGGGCTAAAACCTCTTGTAGCTGGGATCTTTGTCTGAACATTTCTTTGTGTGTTTTTGGATCCTGAGAGCAGATACATGCTTTGATCTAAACATATGGTGCTATAGAGCAGGGGTGCCCAAACTACGGCCCGTAGGCCATAGTTTAGGCACTCCTAATTTAAGCAGAGAAAATGGCAACTTAAAACCTATCTCATCCTGTTGCAAAACAGATTGCAAGGCACATTTTACTTCCACTTCCGATGGGAGGAACCACGTGACCAGCCCACTGAATCACGTGACCGGCCCACTGCCTGAAAAGTTTGGGTACCCTGCTATAGAGAGTAGTCACAACAGAGGGAAAGTGAACCATTGATTTGATTGAGTTACTATCAGCTGCATTCCTAGCCCTTGTGACTTAAACCTCTTGATATAGCCCTAATCATTCATTTCAGAAGAGAAATCACAACTTTATCTGCATGTAAGTGAATAGACAACTATTCTAGTTATTTGCAGAATAGCTAAAATGGAGAAGAATTTGCTTCTCTTACAAATGCTCTTTGTCAGCATCATAATGGACCAGGACATGTGCCACTGATATGTGCAGAGAGAACATATTGCACTAAGAATTCCTCCCTTCCCTTTCAGAACTCTGATCCTTAATACACTTATGTTGACCAAATTCCACTGATTAACAAAGTCATTTCAACCTGTTTTGAAAGTCTTCAGCTATAAATAGAAGGAAATGAAGTCAGCTGTGAAGCAAGAATTTAAAGGGCTCTAATCACAGATTTGTGCAGTTGAAATAAACCAAAAGGTCAAGCCAGTTCTGTGCCCCGAAGGAGCCATTGCCACTTGCCAGCTTCTCATAGATGAAACAATGTGTTGTGTTTATTTATTTGAAATTATATCCTGCCCTCTTGCCCTAAGTCAACAATCGCATAAAAATATTTTTAAACCCATAAAAACAGCAATAAAAGACTCTTTAAAAACCATCCCATATCTAAAAAGACCCTCCCCTCCCCACACTCAGTAAGAGGGACATATAACTCTAACAGAGCCAACAAGCAGGAGTCAACACCCAGTCAGCCCCCCAGACTTGCCCTGCCAGCCAGGTTTTCAACCCTTTCCTAAAAGGCAGCAATTCTGACTATAGCCTTAATTCTGCCGGCAGGAGGTTCCACAGGGTTGGGCGGACACGGAGAAGGCCCTCCTCCTTGTGCTAGAGAGGCGAGCCCCTCTAGCCGATGGAACACTGAGGGAGCTCCTCCGGTCCGCCCTGGTAGGATGGACAGACTCTCTTAGGGCGATGCGGTCTCTTAGGTAACCTGGCCCACAACCATGAAGGGCTTTAAAGGTTATTATCAGAGACAAATGTAACCAGTGCAGCTCCCGGAGCAGAGGCGAAGCACGGGCATATTGCCTGCACCTCATTACTACCCGAGCCGCCACATTCTGGGCCAGTTGCAGCCTCTGAATGGTCATAAAGGGCAGCCCCGTGTAAAGCAAAAAGAAAATGTGAAAAATAAAGGTACACCAACTGACTAAGTTGGGACTCAAAGCTCTACTGTCCACTTTCATACTACAGTGGAACCCGCATAATGAAGGGGTCTTATAGTGAAAAACTCGTATAATGAAGGGAAACCAAAAACAAAATGGCACCTCGCATAGTGAAAATTTTCGTTATGTGGAAATGGCGTTTTCTATGGGAAATTTTCACATAACAAAAATTCCTATGGGGAAACTCGCATAACAAATATTTTCGCTGTGCGATTTTCCCCACAGGAATTTCCGCCATGTGGAAAAATTTTCATTATGTGAGTTTCCCCATAGGGATTTTCGCCATGCAAAAAAGACTTGTACAGTATAACGAAAAATCGCAGTGAACAACCTCATGGAACGGATTATTTTCGATATGTGGGGTTTCACTGTACTACCAACAATAATCAGACAGAAGCTATATTTATTCAAATTGCGTACGTAGATAGATTTTTAAAAACTTTATAGCATGCTGGAATCTATACACAGCAGAAATCATAGACCACAATTCAGACACAATATATGACTTCTGATAATACTGCTAATCTAATTCTTTTATACCAAAAGCAAAAAGCTAATCCAATTAGTCCTAGCTAGAAAAGACTAACTGAATCAGTGGAACTTTGGTAAATCCACATTTGTACAAGCCCCGTTCATCACTTGGTCTATTCAAGCTGAGACAAGCAATAGGATTTAGCAATAATCCCTGAAGCTCCATCTTGCACTGCATGGCAAGCTGCTTTTAATTCTCAGAAAGGTTTAAAGTGAATGGAATTAAATGAGTTTTTAAGTCTATGGCCATTATTAGCTCCACAATCCTGAACTTTCCTTCAGGGAAAGAGTATATTCCATTGTATTTGTTGTATCACACACATACAATATTATAATGTACTCCTTATTCACTGGACCGTCAGAAAGACAAACAAGTTGTTCCTAGAACTGATCAAGCCTAAATGTCTCTGGAGGCAAAATGATAAGGCTAAGGCTGTTCTACTTTGGGCACATCATGAGAAGGCAAGACTCTGGAAAAGACAATAATGCTCAGAAAGGAAGAATGCAGTAGGAAAAAAGGAAAACCAAACATGAGATGGACTGACTCCATGAGAGAAACCTCAGGTTTGAATCTGCAATTACTGAGCAGGGTTGTTGAAGGACAGGATATTTCAGAGAACATTCCTTTATTAGATTGCCATAGATAGGAGATGACCTGATGGCACAAAACAACAATAAAACTAGAAAATAAAGGAAGTTCTGATGGACTGGCAACGCAGGAAGAAAAATTGTTGAAGAAAGCAAAACCCATTGATACTAACTGATAGTTAAAAAAAATCTCTTTCAGCTAGATTCAATAGTAGAAACCAAATATATACCACCTCTTATTTCTGCTTAATAACAGATCTTTTAGCTCTCCAACAATTGATAAAATTTGTGGTATGTCTCTTGTTCTTATATTACTGTGTTGTTTATTTTCTTCCTTGTCTATGGGCATTATTATGTCTACCAGCCAATGAGTGATCTTGACTAGAAAATCTGAGAGTAAATAAATCAGAGCAGCAGAAAGAAAGAAAAAAAAGAAAAGAAAGATAAAAATGTTGTGCCACCTTAAAGACTAACTCCTGTATTTAATTGTGAGTTTTCGTGGGCTTGGTCCATGAAAGCTCACATTTAAACACGAGTTAGTCTTTAAGGTGCCACAACATTTTTTTTGTCTTTTTCCCCTGTTCTGTTTTATTTACTCTTAGATATGCTTGCACGGCTACCACTTCAAATATTTTGACTAGAAAATGTATCTGTGTAATAATTTCCTCTGCACTCTACCCTTTACATACTGTTTATCAGAGAAGGAAAATCAGGTATTGTATACTAGCCACCTGCTCTTCTCAAGTATTACTTCTCTGAATCTTGAAATGTAGAAGGAACACATTTCCTCAACTGAGTAATATCAATTACATTTCTGTTGATATTACTAGCAAGCTTCCAGTATTTGATAAAACACTTGCACACATAAAAAGGTGACAAAAGAGTCAAATCTCTGCATTAGAATTGTTGTATTCAATCCTGGTTATTTAGCTCAATATGAATTCACTTGCACAGATGCACATAAAAGCAAAATAACTTACCTGGATCAAAATTATCTCCAAATATTCTTTTAGCTGGAATTCTCAAATTCATAGTAGGAAATTGTTTCCTTAGCTAAAATACAAAAATAAAGTTTTGCTTTGGGATGCAGTTAAAACTTTTTGACTACAAAATATTAGTAACACAGTTAGTGTGGCATTAGAAGGCATTCCCTGATCTACTTTTATCACATTTCCCTTTACTTACTGTATTATACAGTTTATCAAACTCAGCATATCGTCTGAGGACGAACCATTCAGTAGCCCCAATTGAAACCAGAACTTTGTATACCTGTAGTGGTACAGAAGAAAATTATTGTAATGACAATTGCATCTATATAGCTCTGGGATTATGCAACCTTCACTCATTTAATTGCTTATATTAAATCCTAGACAGCATGCGAACAGATTGAGTACCCTACACACACTGAAATTCTTCCAGATGGATATGCAGAAAGCCTCAATGCATGAGATGCATAGAGTTCATGAGGTTATTTGTTTGGGATTTAAAACTGAAAAGAATGGCCAACACTGACTTGGTTTCACGGTCAATTAGAGCTTTTTGCTCAAATGATTTACATGGACCTACATGCTTCAGTTTTCTTTTCTACTGCTAAGTATCTTGTATAGTCAAATTAGTCAAACAATGTAAAATGTGGAAAAGAACATACTTTACCCTCATCCTTATTGTGCTCCTGAAAAAACAAAGCTGAATTGTAAGGAAGCATTAAAATAAGATGGCATATGATGTGATACTATAGAAGAAGAGGGGCTGCTGTGGCCAATTAATATTGTCCTCTCCCACATATACTTGGTATGTTTTTTTTTTTGGCAGGTGTTGGACACCTTTGGATTCCATGCTCTCATTCAAAGAGAAATGTCTCCAGAACTGGTATTTAAATTTTAAAAAGTTAAATGAAAGCAAAATAATTAAAATATAAATGATGATTTCATTAGATGTATCTGGGAAAAGTTAACCAGTCCAGCCAGGTTATTCTGTAACTTAATGCTGATTATCAGGCGGTGGTTAACTAACCTGACAACCCTAAGGACTAATGGCCTTGGATGGCAAAGTCCACAGGGAAGGGTGATGGTCCCCAAGTGGATTAAATCTCACTTGAATCCATCTTGATGAAGGGCAGCAGCTGCCTGGGGCTGATAAGGACTTTCCGTGCCAAAAGGGCTCAGGACCAGAAAGTGATTCACAGAACTGGATAGGCGGTATGGGTGTCTTGCTGCGATGCAGAAGGCAAATGGAAGGCTACTGCATTATATTCTCAGGACAGTCTTCATGGCTGATCGCCATGAGGATCACCCATATTCAGAATTTGATACGGCACAAGAAGAAGAAGAAAGTTAAAATTGTATTCTAGTTCAAAATTATTTAAAATAGAAACTACGCAGAAAGAGTAAACTTCCATAACAAGCAAACTGACTGGGCTTGATTTAGGAGCATGTGCTCTAGAAAACAAAAACAGATAATAGGTAAACGCTGCACTTGCTCAAAAGCCAGTCGTGTCCGACTCTAGGGTTCAGTGCTCATCTCTGTTTATAGCTGTCTGCATCTGCAGATGTTTCCATGCACATGTGGCAGGCATGACTAGACACTGTAGTGCATGGAACGCTGTTTACCTTCCCACTGAAGTGGTCCCTATTTATCTACTTGCAATTTCTTGCTTTCAAACTGCTAGGTTGGTAGGAGCTGGGAAAAAGATGGAAGCTCACTCCATCATGCAGTACTCGGGTCTCGAACTGCTGACCTGCCAACTTTCCAGTCATCAAGTCCAGCATCTTAACCACTTGAGCCACCGCAGTCATCTAATAGAACCTACTTATACTAGGTTGAACTTCTTTTCTGCTAGCAGTTAAGTATTCAAAAGACCAAACTACATATCAAATTACTCCATTTTAAAGTGAAGTGACACACACTACCACCTAAGATTCTCTCTCTAATCACAGTTGATTAAGTCAAAAGTTTAAAATTAGGTAACTGCACTGCTGGTATAAAGTTATTTTATAAAGAACAGAATGCACAATGAATTACAAAAATCCTTTAAAAACTGATTCCTGTATCACACAAACTCTGACAGACTTTGAGTACTTGAAATGACACTGACCGGCAGACCCGTAAGAACAGGCCACATGATCTTGGTATAGCACTGCGGTGGCTTAGTGGTTAAGATGCTGAGCTTGAAGACTGGAAAGTCGGGCTTCGATACCCTGAAACTGTACTGTGGCCTCTGTGATATTCCGTTTCCTTCCACTGTAATGCTCAATATTAGCACTCAAAATGCTTTTTAAAAAAAAACCCTTAATACACAGTGAAAACCATAAGGCCCTACCAAAAATCTTACGCTATCTCCCTAGGGACAGGGACTGGATTTCCAGCATGATGAATTCTATGGTAACTCCAGAACTTGGGTTCCCTTAGCAACTGACCTGCAATTTTCATCACATGCACACGTCTCCCTTACCAAATGAATGAATGCAAAAGTATTTTTACAAACCTCGCCACTGAAAAAACCGATCTTTTAATAAATAAAGTATAAGCATATGAACAGGTTGCATGCTGTTGTAAGCAACTGTAAAAACAAAGAGGATTATTTCCCTGGAAACAACTTGATGATATAATCTGCTTATACTGGGGAAAAGTTCAAAACACCAAGTAAAGAAAATCGTCTAATCACATCTAACTGGAAATTCTAAACTGTTTTTACAGCTTCTACTTTCACATCCTTGGGGGGGTCCTGCATGGGGGTAGACATCATAAATAATTTATTTCAACTAGGAAACCTCCAAAGAAAAATAGGAAACCGAGACTGTAAAGGCTGTACACCGAACACAGCACCATTCTCCACCAATCGAAGTTCCAATCAAGACAAATAACATCCCAAATTTTTTCCTCGATGCTCCAAAGAGGTCTCATAGATGTTCCTTCTAACCTTTTCCCACTTTCAACCTAAACACCAAAGAAAGGAATTTTTGAATGGTGCCAACTCAGTTTCTCATCCTGGACACTTCCTCTGTCCAGTTTCCTTCGATAAGGCTCAACCCTACATTCTTAACTCCTTGCAGGCACTAAAGGGTTTGCTTGCTGGCTAGTTATAGTGTCTAATAAAAACATGTTGCCCCCTTTTTTGTTATTTCACTGCAACATCTAAACTCCAATCCCTTAATACCTATCATCAAACATCTCAATGTTTATTTTACAAAGGAAAGAAAGAGCATAGTCTCTTTGGTGTCTCCTGCATGTATCTGATTTTCTGTATCATCTCTGTTAACAATCTAGATACTTATTAATCAGACCATCTTTGGAAAGGATTCTCCTTTCTTTAAGGAAGACAGGAAGTATGCACTAACTTGAGTTCTAAGCTGGAGGAGGCACATGTCTTGATGGCAGGAAACTTTTTGAGTGTACTATTCACACAGCGTTTCTAACTCTTTTCTCCAATTTTCTATAGGTTGTTCAGATACTGATTATGAAACAAACATTCCAGAAGTAGTGTTGATGTACAGTGGTACATATAAATTATTTATATAAAATTATATAAAATCATATAAAATTATATAAAATCATATAAAGATTTTAATCCGTTCCATGGGGCTCGTTGTTGTACGAAACAATTGCTATACGATACACACATTGTATAGCGATTTTCTCTATGGGATACATCACACAACAATTTTTTTTGCTAAGTGGTTTCTCCCACTGAAAAATTGTTGTATGATTTTTTTTTCCATAGGGAAAATTGTTATGCGTGACGCCATTTCCCCCCAAAACAAAATTGTTATGTGATTTTGTTGCTATACGGGGCGATTGTTGTATGAGGTTCCACTGTATATCTGTTTCAATGTTCATAGATTTACTTTGAAGTGGCATTAGCAGGCTCTATCACCACTACAAATGCTACGAACATTATAATCACAAAAGTGCAAGATTGCCCAACTAATTAGAGAGCAGGGTGCCAAAGATACTTTTCGCCACAGGCATTCTTTATCTTAGCATGACCTTTGCTTATGAAGATGAAAAAGAAAGTTATTTTGAACTAGAAAACATCTGTTTTAGCGGAATCAAGTGCTACTCCTTTCCCCCCCCCAGAGATAAGAAAAGATGTCCACAATCCATTTAAAAATAGATAGAAACCTTGCATTCAAAGAACATCACATCCTACTGATTTATAAATTGGCAGAAGTTCTTGTAGAGGAGATAAAAGAAACAACATTTTCACTTTTAGAGGAAACTATGCAGTAGCTCATGGTTTTGAAAGGGATGTTGGGATCCCACTTATACTATGCAACAGATTTACAAAGCTTATGAAGAATATTATGAATAATTATTGTATTCTATTGATGAAATATAGATTATCCCATGCCAAAATTACACACATAATACAAAAGTCATATCTGGAAGAACATTTAGGATAGATTAGAGAATAAGAAAAGGAAACAGTAAAAGGAAAACAGAAGCATAAAGGCACAAAGACTAACAAAATAGGAAATTCTAGTTAAATTAGACAATGATTTGTTGTAACAAGCCAGGATCAGATACCATTTTCGCTCCTAGCTTGTTTCAATAAACCATGCCACTTAATTCTTCTCAGATGCACCAATAAACCATAATAACTTTAAAGGAGAAAGCAGATACCCAACCCCTCAATTCTATTTACAGAAGCCAGAAGAAGATTGCATTGAAATAGGATGGGAAGACAGCATACAAGCGCTGAATTATAAAATTATGTGTGAATTGGGCCACTGTATTGTTCTAATGAAATGGAAGCACAAAAAGTAAAGTGCTTTATACCAACATACTTACAGTAAATCTTTTTTTCTTCACCCTCTGTTCATCAGAGCTAGGTATGCTAACACTGGGACAGCTTTCCTTGAGATCCATTTTATGTCGTCTTTAGGTAAACAAACCAAGACCACCACTCCAAATTATAGCAGAATGCAGAAAATGTCAGCAGTATTCATCTAAGTCACGTAGTTTCTCTTGCACAAATTTAACTTCCATCATGTATACCTTAAAGCAATTAAAACATAAGCTGATCAATTGGTAACCACTTTCATTCATGACTAAAAACTAAATGTTAAGATTGATCCTATTTCCTAAAGTTCATCTTATTAAAGAACAAACAAGGAAAGATCAGAAAATAAGAGAGATTTGGGAAATTGAATGGTCAGGAATAAACAAGAAAAAACCCAATGTGACTATCAGGAAGGTTTGGTGATAGCACATATAGATAAATGAAATGAAATATACTTGCATACTACTCGGCTCATCTATGTGGCCAATTTCTGAAAAGTTTCTTTACATAGTACTGTACTGTCAAATCTCAGTACACATGTATGTATGAACCATTTGTGTGCAAGACATTGTTAAACCATTAGGTTGTAAAATGTAAAGAGTAATACAACTTTTTATAAGGACCGATGAAACATTGCAAGCCTTTCAAGTACTACATAATTCTTCTAAAACTCAACAAATTATTTTTTAAAAATGGGGGGGAGAGTACCGTAATATCTATTGTTGGCAAAAGCACCATCTGCAGCCAGCAGCCAAAAAGGTACTTCTTCAACACTTAAATAGAGACAACTGATCTCCTCATGCCACCTCGTATGTATTCAGTGGGCCTGGAAATCCTTACGTGGTGGTTAGCAATATGTGGAGAATTGCAGTGGGCTTCTCTACTGTTAACACGTGACATAAACCCCTATGATTCCCTCCAAGACTGAGTGGATATGGATAGGGGGCTATGGATAGTGGGTTCCGCATTATCCAGGGAGCTGCCAACTTTGGTCTTGGATGGGGCTGCTTTGCCCCAGACAGATCCGGTACACAACTTAGGGGTCCTCCTGGATTTAGGACTACTACTTGCAGATCAGGTGGCAGTCGTGGCCAGGAGGGCTTTCGCACAGCTTCACGTCTCTCTGCTCATGGTCACACATGTTCTGGTCACTTCCAGGCTAGATTATTGTAATGCGCTCTACATGGGGCTGCCCTTGATGACCATTCGTAGGCTGCAGCTGGTCCAGAACGCGGCAGCCCAGGTGGTGATGGGGTGCAGGCATTATGCTTGCGCCTCGCCATTGCTTCGGGAGCTGCACTAGTTACCAGTTTGCCTCCGGGTGCAATTCAAGGTGCTGGTTTTGACCTTTAAAACCCTACATGGTAGTGGGCCAGGTTACCTAAGAGACCGCATCATTCCAAGAGTGTCGACCCGTCCAAACAGAGCGGACCAGAGGAGCTCTTTAATTGTTCCATCAGCCAGAGGGGCTCATCTCACTGGCACACGAAGGAGGGCCTTTTCCGTGTCCGCACCAGCCTTGTAGAACCTCCTGCCAGTAGAGTTGCGAATGCAGATGGAGCTGCTGCCTTTCAGAAAGGGTCTAAAAACCTGGCTGGCAGGGCAGGTGTGGGGTCCGGATGGAAGAGTGGCCCCTGCCTGTTGGCTTTTAAAATAAAGCCTCCCCACCTTTTAATGTGGGTAGCTTTAATGTGGTTAGTTTTTTAATGAAGGGGTAGGTGGGTGGGTAATTTAGGGGTTTTAATTGTTTTTTATATGTTTTAACCTGTTGTAAGCCACTCTGAGTCGGGTTCGCCTGAGTGGGCAGCATAGAAATTTTAAATATAAATAAATAAATAAAATGATTCAACATTTTAACACAATACAGTATTTTGATTGCATCAAAACAATTCTGAGTTGTTTGAAAAGCAAGAGGCTCTGTGCATTTCTCTGTAGTTCTAAACAGGAAGACACAGATCCCTCGCATGGCACAAAACCTTATATAAAAATATCTGCATTATTATATGCATAATACTGTATATAGCAATGCTGATACAATTTATAGTTGTCAAATTACATCCATTTATATTAAGGTACCCTAGCAGTAGGTCAGGCTGAGGAATATATAGCAGGGGTGCCCAAACTATGGCCCAGGGGCCGGATCTGGCCCCCAATGCCAATTCATCCTGCCCGTGAAGCCCTCGATGCTCCAGGAATGACAAGGGCTTTGTGGGCCGTATGAATTGGTGTCAGTGGCCGGATCCAACCCCCAGGCCATAGTGACCGGCTCCCTGAACTACATGACCGGTTCATGGCCTGAAAAGTTTGGGTACCCCTGATCTATAGCTTCACATTTTTCATCTTTAAACAGAAATATATATTTGAACTGCAGATGCTCCTAAGAGTTTTCAAAAAGCTGATGTGGTAATTCTCCTGTTAGGGAGACACCCATGTTTGTATTGGCTGAGAGGACAAAGTTCTTCAAAATTTAGTTAAGCAACACGTTTGAAACATCCAGATAATAAATTATACATTATGATGACCTAGTTTAGCTTTATGTGCTCAAATTTTTTTCTATTTCATGGTTCAGTTCCTTTTTGAGAACTCTTAATATTGTAGTGTTTTTTAAAGAAAATTTACACAATAAACCTGATAGAAAATAATAAATTGTTAGGAAGAGTGACAGAGAAAGCAGCAGCAACACCACCAGCTGCAACCTTTTATATTGATCTTTATTTGCTTCCTAAAAATCTAGGATAATATTTAGGCTGCACTTGGGGACATGAATGGAGCCTCATTCGGGCATTCCTTGATCCCAGTTTCTCCAGCAAAAATCCTTTCAACCCAGAGTAATCTCTGACATGAAAATATTATTATAACCACTTCCAAATCCAAATGATTTCAGCAGGCTAAGCATATGATCTCAGTCTGGCCAGGTTATCCTGCTATGGTAATAGAGTAGAGCATACTGCCAGCGACTCAACACCGAGCGTCAGGTGGCGGTTAACTAACCTGACAACCCTAAGGACTAGCGGCCTTGGCGAAGTCCACAGGGAAGGGTGATGGTTCCCAAGTAGATTAAATCCCACTTGAAACCATCTTGATGGAGTGCAGCAGCTTCATCAATACTGGCTTGTGGCTAAGGAGGACTTGGCGTGCCAAAAGGGCTCAGGACCAGAACGTTACTCGCGGAGTTGGATCAGTGTTACGGGTGTCACGCTGCGATACAGAAGGCAGATGCTATAAGGCTACAGCATTATATTCACAGGACATTTTCATGGCTCATCGCCATGATGATCACCAATATTCGGAATTGGATATGGCACAAGAAGAAGAAAGCATATGATGATATAGCTCAGAATATCACTAATAAAAGTGTTTAGGGATGGCTAGGTTATGGCTACTTTTCTGCCAGAAGCACAATGTGGAACATAAACAAAATCTGTTCCAGTTCTTAGCATTTTGGTACATGGTTTTCAGAGTACAGTATACCACATCTTCTTTTAAATATTCAAAATGCTGTGTCCCAGCAAAACATTATTCATTCCATTTGAATGATTCACAATGATTTCTAAATTAAAAATATTTTTTCTCTAATGCGCTTTCCAAACTTGTTGACCTTTAATGAGATATTGGAGTACAGTACAATGCTTATAGTCCTTGAAACATCTGGATGGCAGCAGTCTGGGCTAAGCTCCTCTCTATAGCAATGACTAACATGTTTGTACGCACATTTATTATCTATTCTGCTGCAATTAAACACTTTTATTCAACAAACGTAAAGCTAAGAGAACCACCATGGCTTTCTTGGTAGAGTATTGGACTTGGGAAACCTGTAACAAGTGGCACAATTAACCAAGCAAGGAGCTTATTAAAACCTATCATTTATATGGTGCAAATTATTCTATAAATGAATAGCAAGAATATTTTGTTTCATCAAGTATCTGACACAAACAAAAACCAGGCAGCAGCTCTTGATCATTCAGAAATAGGTATTATGCTACATAGTTTCAGCTAACATTAAGATGTTACAGTATTAGTTCAGACAAGAGCTCTAAAGTTAGAACCAGGTAATTGAGTTGTTGTTGTTGTTTTTTTGGGGGGGGGGTCTAGATAGGGGAGATAAATAATATACATTTTTAACCTCAATCAGGCATACTCTGGTAACGGCAACCTTGTGTTACTGGCTAATCTTCACCGGGTCAGGTGAAGGGAACTGCAGAATGAACTCCCCCAAAGTGGCTTCATTTTGGCGATTTCACATTTGGCATAGACACAGAAGAAGAAGAAGAAGAAAAAGAGAAAGAAACATTCTGCTTTTTCAGAAAGGTGCAAGACTGCAGTAGCTGAGAGAAGCTGATGCTATGACTTGCTCTGAGGATGATCTCATGCTATCTTGGTGTTCTTGAGTGTTCTGAGATGTCCCACAGAAAGCCCCTTCTAATGCTTTCTATTCTCTTTTGGCAATAGTGAGCCCCACAAAACCACATAACATGCACATACATGTAACCACAAGCTCTCTCTTCAAACAGGTTTTACTTTGAGCCTCGTCTTTGATCTTCAGCCAGGAAATTCTTCTCTGTATTACTGGAAAGTTGGTTTTGAGATTAAGTACTTTGTTGTTTGATTTTGTTCTATATTTCCCTTTAGTAATGGCATTGCCCTATCAATTAAGATATGATGGTGGGAAAAATATCCTCCAATGGTGTTCCCCTATGTCCGTGATGGCGAACCTTGGCACTCCAGTTGTTCTTGGACTTCAATTCCCAGAAGCCCTAGCCCCCATGAATCCGCATGAATGGGTTTACTGCAATTCATCCGGTCTGTGCCACCTTCATCATTCCTGGAAGCAGAAGTAAAATGTGCCCATACGGGCGCATTTTACTTCTGCTTCCAGGAGCGACGAGGACAGCGTGGGTCGGATGAATCGCAGTAAACCCATTCGTACGGATTCATGGGGGCTTTGGCTTCTGGGAGTTGAAGTCCAAGAACATCTGGAGTGCCAAGGTTCGCCATCACGGCCCTATATGGTCACTGTCAATTTAATCACTGTTCAACCCATTTGATTCCAAAAGGTTGAAAAAACCTAACGTAAAGGTTTGGGAATAAGTAATCCCTAACAAAGGTGTTACTGTATAGCAAACAAACAATACTAAAACTACCAAAAAGCTCAGTATAAAAGTAACAGATTTTCCATAGCTCAAGAATGCAATGAAATCTAAGGCTGAAGAGATAGCAAGACATTCTGCAGATTCAAAAGTCGCTGATTCAGATAGAAACTTCACTGCATTAGAATAGCCTGTGCCAATTTATGTTGCTCCCACATACAGCTATAATTTTCTTTGTAATTATTATAATATGAACAATGATTATTATGTATTTTTTATTAAGATTATCTACAGCAATTTAAAACACTGGAAAAAATGTAATACGGAAAATTCAAGCTTCCCATGTTAACAACTTAATATTACGATTAGTATAAGAAAAACCATAAACAAAGTGACGTATTCGAAAGGACTGTTTACCTTGCAGTTTCTCAGGAGTGAGGTTCAGATCTAGAGACAGGTAACATTCAAGATAGGAGGTTTTGCAATGCCCATATGATATTGATTCTAGCTGTAGGACATACCTATATGCAACAAAAAGAACAATTGTAAATGAGTCAAATCAACCAGTATCACTCACTAACTCTTATATTTTTAATTTGATTTGTTGTGAATATAATTGTAATGCATATTCAGTAAAGCCGGAATGATCATTTGTTTTGGTAACAAACAGGGACCTGAATGAGCAATGTAATTCTCCCCTGTTACAAAATAAATTAATTATGGGTCATTCAATGCAAACTAATCAAACGAAGGCAGCTAGACAATAATAGGATATGAAGATATTAGCTTGCATCACAACATGTTATCCCTGTTATTGAACTGATGAGTTTCTATGCTTGTTAAAGACACAGATAACAGTCTCTAGCTTGCATGTCCAACTACAGGCACTTTCAAATTATTGGGGTGGGGGTGGGGAAGTCTGGCAAATGCAATATATGTGCTAATCATAATATGCTGTCCAAATGAAATGGACTCTCATCTCCACCCACTTCTAGCATACTAACTGGAGTATTAGCGATCACTATGCTGTACAAGTGGAAAAATCATTTGTTGTAGATAATAGTACTGCTGCTATTCTGGGACACAGAGGAAGTAAACGACTCAACAAGAATCACCATGATGTACTGTTGTTGGAGGAAGTCTGGTTTCCAACCCTTTACATGTGACAACATTACATCAATGGATCCATAGGGAGAAGACAAGAAAGGTGTGAAATCAACAATGACTTTGCAAACATAATCTCATTTCCCCTCCTGAAAATGTAGGAACTAAGGGAAGACTCCAATTCCAGTTTGATGCCTCTTGCATACCCAAAAAGAATAATCACACCTACTTGCAGCTGGTGCACAGCCAAGCATACTACCAACTGGAATTTTTAAAAACCAAGACTGACATAGCTTGCCCCTCCCCTCCCCAAATTCAAGTCAATTTGGCAAGGCCCAGTCATTTTCCATTCAGTAGGATTCTGTAGTTAATCTCACTGTTTTAGACACCGCGGATAAAGAAGAGATGGATTATTTCTAGGACTAATTTAAATTATTTAAGTATCAGCTCTATGAGTTCAAGTGATTTCTCTGTGAGAAGTCTACAGAGCACTTAATCAATGAGATATTGTTTATGAATAGGCCAAGATCTAACAAGGTGTACAACAGACATCACCTGCAGAATCAGAACTTTCTTGAACACTTTATCTAGGCTTTAAGAAAGAAGGTGGATTACGGATTTTGAAAGTAACTACCAGCTCCTGCTCAGGTATACCATTGGATCCAACACACAGAATGAACTGGAAAACTCAGCAGTTTTTTAAAACTCGGAGTCACCTTAAGAATTGGTTCCCATTTGAGTACTTGACTATGAATAATTCAGTTAGTGGCTGAGCTGTGAAATGTTTAGTGAACTGTAAGCAGGTCAAAGGTATTGGAAAACATACACAGAAGGACACTATTTGTTGGAAACGAAAGATAGTGGGAATACCAGACCTTCAGAATTGGGGAAAAACAGCATCTTGTTCAACTGTATCAAAAATATTTATTGGATTTTTAAGGAACGGAGAAATATAAATTAAACAAATTTGAAATAGATGGTTGATTGAAAAATGTATATAAGCACTAGCATATTTTGCCCGGCGGTGCCGGGATTTTAAAAATTGTGTTGGATAGTAAAGGGTTTCTTTTTTTTTCTTGAACCAATGGTGCTGGGCTGTTTTAAATGGTGTTGTAAGGTTTTGTGATTTTGTGGCTTCGAGGCGCTGCGTCCGCCTGCGGCGGACTTGCGCTCCCAGTTTTATGGGGTTTTTTTTTGCGTGCTGGGCTCTTTATATTGATTTTTGAAGGTTTTTGTTTTATGTTTATGCAAATTTTATTTTAATTTATTTAATTTTATTTTATTTAGTTTAAAATTTAATTTTGGTTTTTTAAATCTTTATTTTTATGCATTTTTTTCTTTTGTTTTTTTGGAGTGAAAAGTGATTTCTGGTATTTTTGGTATTTTTTGAGATTAGTGTGATTATTTTTTAATGTTTTTATAACTTCTTTGATTAATTTTGGAATTAATCTTATTATTTTCAATATTTTTGAATGTTTTTTTCTCTTTTGGCCTCTGAGTGGGCTTTTCTTCCTCTCTATAATTGTTCTCTTCTGTCCTCTGGGTGTCGCTTCCGGTGATTTTTTTTTCCTCATTTGAGTTACGGTCCTCATGGATAGAAGACATCTTTTGGTAAGCTCTCTGGTTTTTTTTTTTTTTTTTTTTGGGTGGTGGTGGTGGTGGTTTGGATTTTTTTTTTGGGGGGGTGGTCTGTGTGTTTTTCTTGTTTGTTTTTGGCTGTTTTTGTGTTTCCTTTTTGGATTTTTGAGTGTTTTTGATTGTTTTTGTGTTTACTTTTTCAGGGGGAGTGGCTTTCTTTCCCACGGGCCATTCTGGCTGGCCCATGGGAAGGAAGGGCAATGGCGGGGGTGGTGCTTTCTTTGCTTTCTTCTCCACGGGCCATGCTGGCTGGCCCGTGGGGAAGAAGGGCAGCGGCGGCGGGGTTTTTTTTACTTTTATTTTTCTTGCGCCGGCTTGCCCATCGAAAGGAAGGGCAGGGGGGGTTCTTTTATTTCCCCACGGGCCATGCTGGCTGGCCCATGGGGAAGAAGGGCAGTGGCGGCGGGCGTTTTTTCTACTTTTATTTTTCGCACGCAGGCCGCCTCAGCGTTCGGCGCGCTAATGGCACGCAGGACGCTGGGGCTTGTAGTTTTGCCTGCGCATGTTTGCTTACTGTGGCGGTTTTTTCCTGCGGCTTTTTTTTGATTGGCCGCGGCGCGTTTCCGAACGTTCCTTTTGCTGCGCCGCTCAGCCTGATTGGCTCTGGCGCGGCGCAAGGAACGTTGGGAATTGAAGTTCCCTTTTTTTGTTTGTGACTGGGGGGGCTCCTGCCCCGGGTCGAAAATTTCAACCCGACAGTTACCTGCGAACCGGGTTCGGGCGAGTGAACGGAGGCCCATTACGGGCTAGTGGGGCCTGGTGCAACATCCTTTGTCACATTCCAACGGTTAACGCACCATTTTATAGGTATAGATATACCTGTATATTGTCCCACTGGGTGATATACATACTATATTAGTATATAATGCAGTGGTTCTTAACCTTGTTGGAGGTACTGAACCCCTGCAAGTTTCATACATGCATTCACTGAATCCTTCGTAGAATTTGCCATAAATACCCTGGTGAACGGAACGGACACACACACACCTCCGCCAAACCCCTGAGACTGACTAAGGGGTTTGATTGAACCCAGACTGACTCACTGAACCCCTGGAGTTCGATCAAACCCAGGTTAAGAACCACTGATATGTGTTAAGATTGTGTCTTACTAAATTTTTATGTTTTTGGTTTTCTTTCTTTTTACTTCTTTCTTTTCTATTTTAATTTTTCTTTTTTGTATTATAAAAAAAAGATGATTTATAGGATTTTAGAGGAAAAGGAAGAGGCTTCCCTTGCCTAAGAGACTTCATAGACTACATACAGTATAAAATATATAAATATCAATGCCACTGTTATTCACCATAAACATTCCAAACAAAGCAATACTCTCCTTGAGATAATCATAATGAGGAACTGAAAATATCTCTGCTTTTCAAAAATCAGGAAATGAAAACATAAGGAGATGACACACTATTTCAAGAAATAATTTGGCAAGTAAACGGCCTTGGGTTTTCTAAGGCTAGAAAATCCCAGTCTCCAGTTGCATGTTTGTCTGAACATGTGTGCATCCATTATTTCCTTTTGTGAAAGATAGCTTGTCTCCTCCTGGGTAGCTGCATGATAGTGCATGTCCCCTTCACAATTGGGAGAACTGTTTCACACTAGCCATTCAGATTGGAAATTAGCCAGTCACACTGCAGGCAGGTTCATGGCCATACTATGCTAACATATTTTGAGGTAACCACATACCTGCCTACTTTTTCACAATTAGCTGGTATAAACAAGCTCACCTTTCTGAGGCCTCACTAAATTGTTCAAGCTTTGAAAACTTACAACCCATCACCACAGCTCTCAGGCAATAATATTCATGATGATTCATGATAATTACCTCCATCAGCACATGATGCAGTCTTATTAGCACTTCTTTCATGAATTAACTTCAGTCATTAGTGCAGCTGGAGTACACAGAAAGAGCCTCCTTGATAATTGTGGCATTTTTGAACCACAATTGGGCATACCACGGGCAATGGCAACTGCATCCAACTCATCCAATTTTTCATTAATAATTGTATGTCCTTATTTAGAAAGCAGAAAAGGCACTATCAACTTTCAGATTACAGACTGGAAAAAAGGCTGCAAATTGTTATTTTTAAACTACATGATCAGATTACTGTATGCCTTGGGAGTAAAAAAAGTACATAACAATTTTATGGGTTCTAATGAGGAGCTATT
Organism: Bradypodion pumilum; assembly: GCA_035047305.1. NCBI lineage: Eukaryota > Metazoa > Chordata > Lepidosauria > Squamata > Chamaeleonidae > Bradypodion > Bradypodion pumilum. The sequence continues at coordinate 294,082,044 of JAWDJD010000004.1, read as the reverse complement.
TGCATGAGTTAATAAGGTACAATGAAGACAAGTGAGATTGTGGCATCCTTTCCTTGTTATAAAACTGTTCCTTCTGTGTGTCTTTGTTTCAGTTACTGGAATATTTATTCACTTCAATACATTTTAACACTCTTAGGCCAACCTTTTTAAACTGGGGGCTGGATCATGCCCCCTCAGACTGTTTACGGGCTGGACTAGTGTCCCCCCCCACTGCTGCCACCCACCAACACTTTCCCCCGCGCTGCCATCACCACCAACACTCGCCCCACTGCTACCAACACTTTCCCCCATGCCGCCAGTTCAGCCCGCAAACACTCCCCACTATGCCACCATTTCCCTGCTTGCCGGCCTGCTCTGGCCCATGCTCAGCAGAGCAGCACCCAGGAAAGATGTGGGCGGCTGCATGTGTTTGTCACTTCCGCTTCCACCAATGGTGGTGCTGTCCTTGTCCCCTCCGCCTGGTTGGTTGTGTCCCTAACACCGCTCCATAGCTGGGCTTATGTTGTAAGCCTTCTTACAACATCCACCCCGCTATGGAGCGTGTTAGGGATACGCCAAGCCAAGCGGAGGGAAAAAGGACGGCAGTGGTAGCAGGAGCGAGGGCCAGATGGAATGGCACTGTGGGTTGGATCTGGTCCTCAGACTGTAGGTTGAGAACCCCAGGCTTAGGTGAACACTCTGTTGTTTTTGCACTGTTCTCCATTATAAACTTACATTCCTTTCCATAAGCTGAAATAAAATAAGACAGCATAAGTGTCAATGCAAGTGTCCATCAGGAGTCAATGAAGAAATAGATACAGGTCATCATATAGATGATAGGAGGCAACCACCCCGCAAATAAGATTTAATGTTTTGTGACCAAGTAATAATGTTTACTTTTTGTGCTTTTGTACAAGAAAAAGCTCTTTGGAATTTCATACCTTTGCCTGAAATCAAAATTTAAAGTCTGAGACAAAGATAGTTCTGAGAAACAGAAACCATACCACTCGTAGCACTTTCAACAGTCTATCGCTTTCAACAATCAAATGATAGCTCCCTATCTCCAGTCAAAGGAGCATGTGCCTTGAGCTGTATGCTTACTTCATTATGTAATTTACACTCAGTTCAAGCCATTTTTAACCCTCTCATTTCATGGCTACTTATATTTGATTGATATCAAAACACTAAATATGCTTTATTTTATCCTACCGCAAGTCTCAAAACTTTTAACATTAAAACAGATTTTTAAATAAAATGCTTAAATGTTATACAGTATTAATAATCAATTGCTTACATTTTATATCAATTTCAAAATTACTTTTTACCACTAAAATTAATCCTAAGGAAACATACCAATCAATGGTGATTGTGGGATAACACAAAAGGAGAAGAAAGTGTTTCAAAGAGGCAGCAAATAAATACCTTCTTTGTACCCTGAATTATAAATAGACATAAACATGGTTACCATATAATCAAGAAGGTATTCTTGGAACAAGTCTGCTTACAGGATTCAAAGTAGAAACAAACATGCATTGTTGCATGAGCATTTTTTAAATAGTTGCTACAAGTGCTCAGGAAGACCACAGATGCAAACAAACACCTTTGGGGGATAATGTGTCAAATAGTGAGGAATGGATAGGGTTAACTGTCCTTCCAATCATACTGCTGTATCGATTTGCACTCCCATGTACCATCAGCCTCATCTCCGAAATTCAAAACATACAAGCAAATGCAAATATACATTTTAAAGCATGCAGTTTGTCCCTCAGACATGCCATACCACTTTAAGTCGGGGATTTTCAACCTGTGGTCTGCAGGCTGGATGTGGCCCATGGCATCAGGTTGAGAACTCCTGCTTTAGGTGATAGGAGGATTTGGGGGATTAAATACCTATCTATATAATAAAAACTGTCACATCAAAGATAATGCCTATAGTTTAGTTCTGTAATTTTTGGGAAACTATGAGAACACATCATGTCCTATGGCAAGAGTTCTCTGAACAATTCACAAACCTAGGTAAAAGTTGCCCTTGCTTGAAAGCCAGTCGTATCTGACTCTAGGGTTCAGTGATCATCTGTTTATAGCCAAAGAGCCAGCACTGTTTGTATTTACAGATGTTTCTGTGAACATGTGGCAGGCATGCACAGAACGATGTTTACCTTCCCACTGAAGTAGTACCAATTTATCTACTTGCAATTTCTTGCTTCAAACTGCTAGGTTGGCAGGAGATGGGACGGAGACGGGAGCTCACTCCATCATACAGTACTCGGGTCTCAAACTGCTGACTGGCCAAATTTCCAGTCATCAAGTTCAATGTCTTAACCACTAAGCCAGGGGTCAGCAACCTTTGTAAGTTGGCGGCCGGGTCACGCTCCCTCAAACAGTTGAGGGGGCCGGAGTGGTGTTCCTCCCACCCTAAACGCTGCCGTAAATGCGTCCACGGCCGCTTCTGGTAACTGGAGTGAGGACAGGGGCCGGATTATTTGGCACCATGGGCTGGATTTGACATGCGGGTTGTTGACCCTAGTACAAAGCCATCGCAGTCACAAACCTAGGATCTCTTAAAACACAGATTGCATACTACTGCACTGACTAACACAAGATTGATGGAAAGAAGCTGCTGCTTCTTCCTTCACATATTCATTTAAATGCCAAATTCACTTCTGATAACAGCTTTACCCCTCCCCCCGTCCCATGTGGTATACATCTAGATAAAAATGTACAAGCAACAGTAGTGAATCTCATTAAATAGCACTTAAGAGCTAGTGCGTGACAGTAATTAAAGCTGTTTTTAAATCAAACATGAACTACTACTATCATAGTAACTAATAATACACTGCTACCATTAGGCATTTACCTTGAGTACAAAATCCTTAATTTTATGTAACCTCTCTACTGAACAGTCAGTATCTGATTACTTTTCTCTGAAATTCTGTTGATTAAATTAGCTGGAGGAAAGCCTTAGCATAATAAACTGAAGTTTGCAAAGATGATATTCATTTATGCAGAAGCTGATTACTGTATCTAAAAGCAAAGACAGCTGAGACTTTATCAGACCAACAATGCTAGTTTTCAACCCATAAAACTCTTCATCAGGCTGGGCACCAATATATTGTGGAGAGTGCAAAGGAAACATACGAAAGTTCAAAAAATCATGGCAGATGTCGGTGTCAGGTCTTAAAAGTGAATTCCAAAATGCAGGCTGCAAATACAAGTAAGGAGAGTATTTTTAAAATTCTACAACTGATAGTCACAGTTTTAGATAATTTCCTCCAACACACCAAACAAGGGTCTGTCAGGTATTCAGCATACCCCTGCCCCTCATTTCTTTATTTTGAAACTCAGGGTTTCTACTTGGCAGGGGATTGAGATTACACAGAAATGTGGCAAAAACACATCAGAGAATTAGGAATAAAATGTATTTTACCTAGTAATAATAATCACCATAAGCTGTCAAGTCAATTCTGACTTGGGGTGACCCTTTTTATGGCTTGCCAGGTAGAGGATACTCAGAATGGATATTCAAGTCATTACTCTCAGGAGGCACCGGCTCCACAATCAGATACCTAAATCACTGAGCTATCCAGCCAGCCAGTCTACCCAGTAGATCAGGGGTGGCCAAACTACAGCCCACGGGCTGGACCTGGCCCTCAGCACCATTTCACGTGGCCCGTCGCCACCCTCACCGGAAGGGGAAGCATTTACAACAGCTGTAAAACGCACCTGCACATTTGTAAACACGCCCACACCTGCCATAAACACTGCTGTAAATGCACTTGCGGCTGTCATAAACATGTTTACAACAGCCATGGATGCGTTTTACGGCAGTGTTTATGGTGGGAGGAACCATGTGACCAGCCTGCTCAACTGGCCACAGCACGAAAAGTTTGGGAACCCCTGCAATAGATAAAGCAAGTTGCATCCAAATTAACAATATTACATAACAGATAGAAACAGATGTTTTGTTCAGTTTGGAGTCCTACTTTGCTGATGTTTAGTGTCATTTTCTTGTAGTTGTCAGTCAGAGACTACAGTATACTGTATTTCAAATATATCATCATAATACTCAATTTATATTGCATAATCTTGGGAGTATGAATAATTTTAATAGAATTTGTTATTATTGATCGCAAGGAACAAGAAATCTATGGCCTAAATACAACTGTTAACTTTAACTACTACCATACTCAATAAATAAATACTGATTATACTACTGTTGACATGTGACTAGCACTCTGCTTTAGTTCCACTAACATTCATATTTATGCCTATGAAATATACTAACTTTTCTTTTTCTTTTTTCCTGCAAAAATATAGTGCACAAACCATACAGAGGCAGGCAACCATTCTGATCTGGGAGACCACATTGCCACAAGAACCAATACAGTGGGGAATAAAAAGAAAATGCAATATATGGTTCTTTTGCTATAATCAAGGCAGTTTTATACGCAGGGTTATAATGCTTATTTCACAAACATACCTGTCAAGTTTTGAATTTGAAAATAAGGGAAATTTTGGCCACACCCCTCTGTGGGCATGGCCAAATCTGTGGGCGTGGCCAAATATAGCCATGTCATTTGCTGGGCTCTAGTCATGCCTGCCACATGGCCATGAAAATGTCTGCAAACACAGACAGCACTGGCTTTTTGGCTGTAAATGAAGATGAGCACTGCACCCTAGAGTTGGATATGACTGGCAGATTTTACTTTCTTAGGATCAAAGATCGCTGCAGATGGTGATTGCAGCCGTGAAATAAAAAGGCAACTGATGCTTGGGAAACAAGCTATGAGAAACCTGGGGAACATAGTTAAAAGTAGAGGCATCACCTTGGAAACAAAAAATTGCATAGTCAAAGCAATGGTATTCCCGGTGGTAATGTATGGGTGTGAGATCTGGACCATTAGGAAAGCTGAGCGCCAAAAGAATAGATGCCTTTGAAATGTGGTGTTAGAAATAGGTTGATCCTAGAAGAAATCAACCATGACTGCCCATTAAAGGTCAAATAGTAAAGATGACGCTAAAGTACTTTGGACATCAAATGAGAAGAGAGGATTCACTTGAGAAAACCTTGATGCTGGGAAAGGTGGAGGACAAAAGAAGGGGGTGGCCAAAAATAAGATGGCTAGATGGTATTGTAGATGCAATGGGCACAAAGCTGGGTGGGCCAAAGAACCCTTTCCCCATCTTCTTGGGGGACTTTTGTTTTGTTTTATTTCTTGTTTACTCATTTTTAATTTAAAAAAAATTCTGGGAAGCAAAGAGCAGAATAGTAAACCAGCCCCCTAGGGTGAACTAGCCCTGCACGTGGCTAGACACCCCCCCCCCCCCGAATTAGGGTTGAGGAGCAAGGGATTAATTCTCCCAAATTAACCAATCTATTTGTTCCTCACTGCAACCAGTTGAAGCACCAACACCTGAGAATGTCGGATCCAGCTTAAGGAAGAAAATTAGTAAAGTAAAAAGCAACCTCTGTAGTTTCCAAGCCTCCCAGCAGCTGAGTTAATCTCCATATATGAAATATCGCTCACCTAGAGTAGACTCCCGTCCCATGGTGGCTCCGACCAGCTCTGCAGCAAAAACGAAGCCTCCATGACCATGTGGCAGGGAAATGAAAGAGAAACTACAGAAGGCCCCCAGCCCCCCCCCCCACCTTCTCTCTCTCCTTCCATAAGCGAAAAGCCACAGCAGCTTCTGGTGGCAGGAAAAACATAATGCAGCGTCGCCTGTGAGGGCTCTGGTCAGGATTTTTTTTAAAAAAAATAAGGGATATTACGGGGAAATTAATAAAACGGGAGGGGGTGGGAAGAGGTAAAAATAAGGGGTTTCCTGGGAAAAACAGGATACTTGACAAGTATGTTCAGAAATCATGTACAAATTTACATATATTGACAAACATGATGGTTTTACTCTATCACCCAACTATACCTGTACATTGAAATCAAAAGATTACATTGATCCAAAATTGGAAAATGATCAATATAAACCCACTCCTTTTGTCTACATAAGACCTTATATTTTCGTCAGCAATACATAGTTTTACAAATAGAGCACTTGAAATACAAATGGTTGTATTGCTGCTTGATGTATTTTCAAGATCTGAAATTAAAACTTCTGAGTTGCTAAATTTATTCATTTGTTCTGACTCACAAATGTTATGGTCAGATCCTGTTGCAAAGTTATACAAGAGTAAAGGAAATGATAGTGATCTGATGCAAATTAACAAATCTCTGCTTCAATTCCTGGTTGCTTGCCAAGACACCCAACTGATGTGCAATAAAGACTCCAAACAGGGAGTGGTTCTAATTCAGTGGTTTAAGTAGAGGAGAACACAGAAAGAGCCTCCTCGAAGATTGTGGTATTTTTGAACCACGATCAGGCATACCCTGGTAAAACCAACCTTGTGTTACCAGGGTACAAGGAACTGCAGAATGAACTGACCAAAAGGTGGCTTCATTTTGGCAGTTTCATGTCTGGCTTAGACACAGAAGAAGAAGTGGTTTAAGTACAGTATATGTCTATAAAGCTGTAGGTTTGGAGTTCGATTGGCAACTGTGCATACTGTATGATCCATGTACTCAATGATCCATATGGGCCCTTCCAACTCTGCTGTTTTAAGATTATTCTAAGATTCTAAGACTATTCTAATTAGCCGCTTTTTGGCACTGTGAGTTATGCCATTCCACTCCCCTGAACCTTAAACCAAGATTTATAGATATCAAATAACCTTTGTGTCAAGGTAGCCTACTTGTATATTTAAAAATCTATAAAATAAGCCTTGAGAAAGTTGCTGTGAGAGGAATACAAATTTTATCAATTTCTACTGCTCTGTTCTGGAGTGTCAATTGTGAAATCACTCTTGTACTTTAACCAAGCTTCATATACAGGATGTGGCTTCTTACGCAATGAGGAAAGCCTAAAGACTTATTGGAGGAAGAAAGTTTATTCACACTAAACATATGGTATGGATGACTGTTTACAGACCAAAAATCCAATTGTTAGTCCTAATTCGAATAGACCATCTGAATTACGGTAACTGTTGAATGATGAATCAGTAGTTATGTGTGTCTCACTGATTTCAATGAGTCTACTCTAGCTGGAACCAATAATTTAACTTGGGCATTCCCCCACCCACCCAGATTGGAACTACTCTGTCTGCTTCCAATGACCTAGCTAAATTCACCATTGCATGTATTGCTGAGCCATTAAAATAGCATTTAGCAGGCTTGTGCAAATCCCAAACCTTACAGAAGTACCCCCTTCTAATGAAGAATCTGAAGAAAAAAGCTACTGCAAACCCCCCCCCCCCATCCAAATCACAAGATGCTCAGTGGCCAAAGAAAGTTGACTGTTTGCAAACAAAACAGAACACCAGAGGAGGAATGGGAAGGTTGGATTCCTGAATAGAGAGCAACCCCCTTTGTTCCAGTTCCTATTTGTATTTATAAATAGTCAACACAGAGTACTCAGAGTCATGTGTTTTGGAGTGCCGGTGTGGTGTGGAACAGCTTGTATTTCTCTGTGTCTCCCAACACACACACACACACACACACACACACACACACACACACACACACACACACACACACACACACACACACACACACACACACACACACACACACACACACACACACACACACACACACACACACACACACACACACACCCCTCAATACCCATGGTCTATTACCCATGGTATCATGCATGGGTAACAAGAATTCTACTTTTACTAGCCTATACAATGCAGAAATTAGAACCACCAATAGAGAGTTTATACTTTCTTCCTTGCACTTAAAAACAGCTTTTAAATTACAGTGCAGTGTCTTTTTTGGAATAGTAGCCATGTTAGTCTGAGTTTCAGGCATATCAGAAAACAAAAACACTGCAGCACTTTAAAGACTAACTGCTGTATTTTTAATGTGCAATGCCTGTACACTACAATTGGACAGCTGGGCTGAAACCTGAGGTACCATTGGGCACAAAATAATCCAGCCCCGGCCCTTCCTCCAGTCGCTGCTGGCAGTACTGGAATCAACCGCGGACTCATTTATGCCTGTCGTAAACGTGTTAGGTTTACATGTTTACAACAGCCATAAATGAGTCTGCAGCTGATTCCGGTGGCGGTGGTGGTTGGAGCACCAGTCTGGCCTGCCAAATGTTTGAGGGAGCGTTACCCAGCCCTCAACTTGGAAAAAGGTTGAGAACTCCTGTGCTGCATCAAAGGCACTCTTAAACTGCAAAGATGGGTTTCTGTTCTCTGTAGCATTAGAGAAGCAGGGACACAATGTTGTTCCAATTATCTTACTGTACTACCCTGTGTTACCTAACCTAACCTCTTCAAGTTGCTCAGCTACCTGAAAGGAAATACAGATTTGCTTGGGAAGGTTACTTCAATCATGGCACTGCTCGCTCCCACTCTGGCCACAACATTAGAGCCAGGGCCAGCAGAGAAATCCCTTTTCTTGCATAGTGCCCATTCACATGGAGTACTTTTTGTCGCTTAGAAATCATGCTTCTCTCTTCCCAGCGTAGTCCCCAGCTTTCTAATTCAAGCCAGCCACAATTTCTTTGGAGGCCATCAGCAAGCCTAGAGTGTGGAAATGTGTCTTTTGAGTTACATGATCGGGGGGAGTTTCCGAAGTGTTCCCCACTCGTCCAAGCGAAAAGCGGGGCTTTAATTTCTCGCCAAAGACCCCCCATCTTCCTATGTTTGAGTCTACATCTACTCCTACCCAGAAGAGGCAAGTTTTTGTTGAGTCGCCCCCTACTCAAACTTCTCAAAGGAGGGACTTTTCATTGAGTTTCCCCCTTCTAATTCTAACTTTAATTTTGAGCAATCCCCTGCTCCTGCTTCATCTAAATGGGGTTATGATTTGGTTTTTCCCCTTCCTGGTTCCAATTCAGAATCGAGACGGTGCTCCCACAATGCTAATAACTTTGACAGAAACCCCAGTGCCGGGTATTATTCAATGGAACCAAGTCTTCCTAGGTCTACAGAACCCAGGCAGGTGTCAGTCCGGCCCAAAAGAGTCTATGGGCCTCCACAATGGTTAAGGGACTTCGTCCTAGGGGGAAGGGATGTTGTGTATGTAACTGAAATATTGCTTTAAACAGTTTGTAATTATTATTGTGGGATCGGGGTGATCCTCCATTTTGTCTTCTTCATGATGCTCAGCTATAGCGGGACTTGCATTCCCGCCCTTTCTAACGAGACGCGCGAAGTCTCCCTAGTCTCCGGTCACCCCACTTCTCTCCCAAACAATCCTGTTATTACCCGCCTGAATATATCCATTGTATATTGTATATAAAGCGCTGCTGCGCCATTGCTGTTCACGTTCAGTTTGCTTACAATAAAGTTCTGTTTGGCCCTGTTATGCTGGCTGCTTCTCTTCAATTCCTGAACATCAAAGTGGCCATGTGTCCTATGTTACATGTGAAGAGTCTGGTTTAAAAGTAAAGAACAGTAAGGGGGAAAAGCTGATCACCAGTATCTGGCACTTCCAAAGAAGCCTGAGAAGCCATAGACAGCCCTACTATGGTGAGATATACTGGGTTTCTGTTTAAATTAGTTATTTTTAGATTTGGCAGATTTGGTCACTTAATTCAACCCTTCTATTGTTTAGACTTCTTTATAACCACATAGTAATAATAATAATTTTGTGTCAGAGATTACTTTGGGCTGAAAGGATTTTTGCTGGAAAAACTCCACTCAGGGAACGCCCAAATGAGGCTCCTTTCATATTCCCAAGTGCAGCCCTAGGTCATAGGGTTAGAAAGGATTCCCAAGAGGACATCCTGGTTAGCCCCTTAGGTTATCAAAACATATTCTTGAAGAGACTAGGATAGTTTAATTAACATTTCAAACCTTCACTTCCAATCTACTTATGGGAATCATGTTACCATTTTTCAGTGTCGTAAATCAGAAAAGGACATTATATCCTGAGAAATAATTAACAACTTAGAGATTAAAATGACAAACTCTAAACTAAAAGATGGACAGTTGACAGTATAGAAACTTGTTTTTACGAATTCTAGAAATATCAGCCAGGCACTGGAAAGGAGAATTCTGCCCTAATATATTATATAATTCTGTTCTAACGAAAGTCTACTTCATCTAAGTATTTACACAAATCAAACCTTTGAGCATTTGACAGTTCTTTTTTAGAAGTCACCTTAACCCTGCCACCTGTCCTCTTGTAGCCAATAATTACTTGCCTGGGGATAATAATTTTACCACAGAGTGTACTATGTAATTCTACATGTTGATGATAAAATTGTGCCAAGACTAGGATCCAGAGAGAGACAGCAGAAATAAAATACATCCATCTGTACACATACCTGTCAACCACCCCAATTTGGCCGGGAAAACCCTGTAATTTGACGTCGATTGATGTCATAACCCGCCCCGCGCTTCCAAAACCCTGTAATTTGGCAGCGGGGGGAAATGCTTTCCGCGCATGTGTGGAAGCCTACGCCGCTTGCGCACCCCCTACGCAAGTAGCGTAGCGCTTCCACACATGCGTGGAAGGGTTTTACCACTTCCACGCATCGAGGAAGCGCTACGCCGCTTGCGTAGGGGGTGCGCAAGCGGCGTAGCGCTTCCACGCATGCGTGGAAGGGGTAAAACCCTTCCACGCATGCGTGGAAAGCGACCTGCGCACAAGCGATGTGCGCAGGTCCCGTTTTTCCGGAGCCGCGGGTTGACAGATATGGTTGGACACTCATCACAAAGGTTTGAATATTAGCCAGGGGTTTCTGGGACATTATCAAGTTTGATACACAGATTGTTATATGCCACTATATATTTTGTACATTATATATTGTTATATTATACCACCTTCACAAACTTTCCTGTAATATTCTCTTTCACAACATGTCTCACAGAACAAGGATGTGCTCATACAGTAATGCAGAGGTTAAACTCATTAGCATATGTTCAATGTCAGGTGTTTGTTTTGTATCTCCCCACATTTAAAATTGAAAAGGGGACATTTAGACAGTGGTGGGATCCAATTTTTTTTACTACCTACTCTGTGGGCGTGGTATGGTGGGCGTGGAGAGGAGAAAAGCCCTGCGTTGCACCCAAATTAGGACTACTTTATTTCAAAACTTGGATGGGCAGAGTCTGCCAGAATTTCTGCTACTGGTTCTGGCGAACTGGTGCAAACCTGCTGATGCCCACCACTGCATTTACAGCTAATCTGAATAACAACCAGAGATCATCTGCTACTTCCAGCTGTGGGAAGCTTTACTGATTTGCATTCTTACCTGTCATTCTGATTGATCACACTCTGTGCCTCTGTATCTGATGTATATAAGCTCATGCATTGAAGTTTCACTCCTATGTCTGATGAAGTGGACTTGATCCACGAAAGCTCACATTAAAATAAGCAGTAAGTCTTTAAAGTCCTGCAGTATTTTTGTTTTCTGATACATCACAATATGAATTACAGTAAAACCCCAGGTTACAACAGCCTTGGTTTAAGTTTGTGCGGTTTACAATGACAAATCCTATGGAAATGCCATCCAATTTACAAATTTTAATGTTTTTTTCCAGTTTACAACAATCAGTTCAGGACCATTTTAAATTTTTTAATTCATCCCTATGGATGTTTCGGTTTACAATTTTTTTCAGGTTACAACAGAGGTTGTTAGAACGGACCTCTGTCGTAACCCAGGGTTTTACTGCATATTAAACAGAAAATGAATATCCACAATTTGTATATTACTCTTTTTCTTTTCTAACAGATGTACTGAGTGATCAGGCAACAGTAACAAAGTTGGCACCTCACAGCTGGCTTTCTTGCCTAGCAATTCACACCTCTGTATGTATAAATTTTAACAGAACAATCTGAGTAGTAAGAAACACTTCTAAATAACAACAACAACAACAACAACAACAATAATAATAATAATAATAATTTTTGTGGAAGAAACTCCACTCAGGGAATGGTCAAATGAGGCTCCTTTCATGTCCTCAAGAGCTGGGACAGAGAAAGACACTCAATCCATCATGCAGGACCCAGGTCTGAAACTGTCGACTTGCCAGCCTTCCAGCTAACAAAGTGAGCTTCTTAACCACTGAGCCACCGAGCTCTTTGCTCATCCTTCATCTATACCTATAAAATGGTGCATTAGCCGTTGGAATGTGACAAAGGATGTTGCACCAGGCCCCACTAGCCCGTAATGGGCCTCCGTTCACTCGTCCGAACAGGGTTCGCAGGTAACTGTCGGGTTGAAATTTTTGACCCGGGGGCAGGAGCCCCCCAGTCGCAAACAAAAAAAGGGAACTTCAATTCCCAATGTTCCTTTCGCCGTGCCGCGCCAGAGGCAATCAAGCTGAGCAGTGCGAGCAAATGGAACATTTGAAAACGCAGCGCAGCCAATCAAAATGAAGCCACAGGAAAAAACCGCCGCACAAACCGAAAACACAAACGCCAAACTACAATTCCCAGCGTCCTGTGCGCTATGAGTGTGCAGAACGCTGAAGAAGCCGGCACGCGAAAAATAAAAACACAAACCCACAGGCGGACGCAGCACCACAAAAACACCCAAACCCTGAAAACACCCAACCCCCGACACCACGCAAACCCCGACATCACTAAACCACGCAAACCCGCTGGCCTGCTTGCACGGAGCAACGGGGAAGAGAGGGACACCCTCTCCCCCACGCTGCCCCGCAGAAGACAAGGAGACCCAGCGAGACAAACTCACTGGAAAAAAATCCAAACACCCCCCCCCACCGCTGCAAAATCGCAAACAAAACAAAACAAGGCCAGCAAGCAAACCCCCACACCCCAAACACACAAACCCCAACCCAGCCCAGGCCAAGGCAATACCCTCCCCCAAACGCCACATGAAACGGCGAAGCAAACCCCCACCCCACAAACACACACACCGCAACCCAGCCCGGGCGATGGCAATACCCCCCACCAAACGCCGCATGAAGCGGTGATGGTATTTCCGTGGGCCAGCCATCAAGACTGGCTCACGAAAATACCCAAAACACAAGTCAAAAACAGACACGTAAAAATGCAAAAACATTAAAAAAAAACCTTCAAAAACACACACACAGAAACCCCCACCCAAAACCCTAAACACACACAGAACGCCCCCCGAAACCCAAAACAACCTCCCCCCAAAAAAACGGAGAGAGCTTACTATTAGACGTCTTGCCTCAACGACAACCGGAACTGAAATGAAGATAGGAAGAGACTCACCGGAAGAAGCAATACACAAAAATTGCTCAACACCACCACCCAGTGGCCAAACGAGAAAAAACATCCAAAATATTTCCAAAAATTCAATTAATCCCAAAAATTAGGGTAATCAATTCCAAAAACATACAAAAATATCCAAAAAACAAAAATAATTCACAAATAAATAAATAAGTTTTCAATAAAAAAAGAAAACATATAAACACAGTAAAAAACCATGAATTTAATAAAACATATATTTACACATTTTTAAAATTATTATCCAAAGTACAACTATTTACAAAAATTCACAAAGTAGCACATTCTTTTTTTAAATACAATAATTAAAAAAATAACAACCTGTCCTCTTTTTAAAATCCAAAAAAAACAAAAACAAAAACACAGTTTAAAACAGTCCGTGTGTATAAATAAACATTTTCACAAACACAAATAACAGACTAACCTCATTTCCATAAACAAAAAACAAAAACCTTCCAAAACCACTTTAAACAGCCCAGCATCGCTGGGCAAAATCTGCTAGTCTTATATAGAAAGAAAATGGTTAAGGAATTACAAGACTAGGATCCAGAGAGAGACAGCAGAAATAAAATACATCCATCTGTTGGACACTCATTTTTAATACCTGCCCCAAATCTTGCAGATATAGTTGTATAGGAACCAAACTGTTTGCAAGTCTGTTGTCCCAAATGATCGACAAATTCTACCACATGTTCAGTTTTTATATTACAGATACAGTTATATATTTGCCAAGCCTTATTTTTCCATATCTGCTGCGATAACAGTACAGTACCTTTGAAAGCAAGATTAAGAAAGAATTGCTTAGCAGAAATTCAGCTCAGTGATGAGCAGCTTTCTAGTACTCTCGGAAGACAAGCACACCACTGTTTTAATCCAAATGTAGAATAATTCTGGGATTCATAAGCATGCCAGCCTAAACTTTGCTCTGAAGAAAGTCTTTGTTTTCAAATACATCAAGTTTGGCAAGTAAATGGCTGTATGAGGAATCTTATTCATCCACCACATACTGAGAACTCTTACAAAATACCGGAAGGCAATCTTTTCTTCCTGTATTACACAAACTTCAAGTGCAATATGTTATAATTACAGATTAAAATACTTTCATATCAACTTGATGAATTACAAAAAAACTACCAAAATGCTATTGATTTTTTTCTACAATCATTCATTCTCCCCTGTTGGCTTAGTGGTTAAGGCTCTGAGCTGGAAACTGGAAGGTCGGGTTTCGATAATCAGGAGCTGCAGTTGGGGACATTAAAGGAGCCTCATTCGGGCGTTCCCTAAAAAAAAAAAAATCCCTTTCAACCCTTTCAACATTCAAACAATGTTGCTGAAAATTTGCTTATTTGATTGCTAACTAAATAAAATCACAGTTCTTCACTACAGGAATCGTGGACAAGGAATTGTGGACACAGATAGCAAAACACAGTAACCCTCTTGTATGCAGAATTTGTGCGTGTTTAAAATGGAAAAAGGAGAGACACAACACTTTTAAAAATCTACATAGAATCAGATAAAATGATCCACAACATGTGCCAATGTTTCTAAAGTCTCCAGATCCATATACCGTGGAATCCCCTTCCCAAAACTGATGTTGTTAAATACTTAGGATCTAATTCACAGTGACTTATAAACTATTTTACAAACCAAATGTGCTGACAGTGCTTATTTATTTTAAATATTCTTTCATCTCACAAAATGATTATTTTTAAACAATAAAATTTTATGAAACAACTAATCAAAACCGTATTAGAACTGAAGGCTTTCCAAAGAAGGAAGCTTTTCCCGTAATATACCTGGGAAAATGTTCTGTTTATTTTCCTTTTCCTGTGTACATGAAAACTCCACAACTATTTATTGGCAACCAGATCTGAGGTTATGTCATGCAAGCAGTGGCATTTAGCTGTTTCCATGGCCCTTTCGTTGGCAACGCATGATCTTGCATCTATGTTGTGAAGCCAAATAAGAGAATGGTATAATCCATTTTAATCTTCTTGCAGGAAGTTAAAAACAAGGAGCTACAACTCCCTTTAACAGATAGCACAGTGATGCTGAACCTTTTAGAGACCGAGTGCCCAAACTCAGTTCGCACAGCAGAGGGGTGGGGCAAACTCTGTGATGGGAGGAGGGAGGAAGTGCTCCCATTGGGCTGCTGGGCAGAGTGAACTTTGAGCTGGGGGAGGGAGGAAGCGCTCCTATTGGGCTGCTGGGCAGAGCAAACTCTGTGCTGGGGCAACGGCGCGCTTTCCCACAGAGAGGGCTCTGAGTGCCTCCTCTGGCACACATGCCATAGGTTCGCCACCACTGACATAGCATATTAATACAAACTCTCCTATGATCCAGCCAAACCTTTTCTCTTCTCCAGCAGGCCCACTCACTGAATTCCTTATGGCACAATTCCTGGAAACACTTAGCACAGGTACCCAAACCTTAAGATATCTAATCTATAGCTCACAAAACAGTACTGTATGTTTAGAAAAAATACTATTTGCTTCAAAAGAAAATTTATTTAACTTAATGACAATTCAGATGTGACTCTAAACCAAGAATTCCTCTAACTTTTTTCTCACAGCGTCAACATTTAAACTCATTCACTCTTTTCCTCTCTAGAATACATAATACCATACAACTCATATTGTCTATGGAGTGGTCCAGCATGGAGCCACCTGGTTTAGAGCTACTTTAATTAATTGCCCAGGGTATCTTCTCTCCAACTTTATCAGATGCCTTCCAGATTTATTCCCATTATCCCCAGGCAGCACAACAGTAGAGGGGAAGAGTGCACCAAAGCCTCAGTTAAATAGCAGGGTCCACTATAATAGCAGAATTCCACATGACAGGAATCCTGGAAACTGGACAAGAGGTGGGAACAGCAATGTTAATCAGATTCCTTCTCTTTTCAAAGCAACCAATAGAAGCCCTGACACATCAGCCAACCCAGAAGCCTAGCAAAGCTAAGAAAACTGAAAGCTCATATAATATTTCTACATAATACAGTAATGGAGATTTCTTTGTTAAAAATTACATATTACTGTGACAACTACAGATCCTAGCAAGATTGTGTTAAATCTCAATGGAATAGATAAGAAGCCATTGGCGTTTGTGGTGTGGGTAGGCTAAAACCCAACTTCAAACACTATGGCCAACGTAAAGGGCTGATGGGAGTTATAATTCAGTAAAATATAGACAGCCACGTGCTTCCTTGTCTTTGCAAAAGTTCATGAATGGGAAGACCATTTCTGGATGGCCGGACCCAGTCGGTGTGGTTGGAGAGTGAGAGGTGCTCTCTCCTCTCCTATTCAACATCTACATGAAGCCACTGGGCGAGATTATCCGTTCCCATGGGGTGAGGTATCATCAGTATGCTGATGATACCCAGCTGTACATCTCGGCCCATGGGGACCCCAGTGATGCGGTCAATGTCCTATCCAGATGTCTGGAAGCTGTCGGGATCTGGATAGGGGACAATGGGCTACAATTGAATCCCTCCAAGACTGAGTGGCTATGGATAGGGCCCCCCGCGTTATCCAGGGAGCTGCCAACTTTGGTCTTGGATGGGGCTGCTTTGCCCCAGACAGACCCGGTACACAACTTAGGGGTCCTCCTGGATTCGGGACTGCTACTTGTAGATCAGGTGGCAGCTGTGGCCAGGAGGGCTTTCGCACAGCTTCGTGCCATCCGTCAGTTGCGTTCGCTCCTGGACTGGGACTCCCTGCTCATGGTCACACATGCTCTGGTGACGTCCAGGCTAGATTATTGCAATGCACTCTACATGGGGCTGCCCTTGACGACCACTCGGAGGCTACAGCTCGTGCAGAATGCAGCAGCCCGGGTGGTGATGGGGTGCGAGCGTTATGCTTGCGCCTCACCATTGCTTCGGGAGATGCACTGGTTACGAGTTTGTCTCCGGGTGCAATTCAAGGTGCTGGTTTTGACCTTTAAAGCCCTACATGGTAGTGGGCCAGGATACCTAAGAGACTGCATCGTCCCAAGAGTGTCTGTCCATTGAACCAGAGCGGACCGGAGGGGCTCTCTAATTGTTCCATCTGCCAGAGGGGCTCGCCTCTCTGGCACATGAAGGAGGGCCTTTTCTGTGTCTGCACCAGCCTTGTGGAACCTCCTGCCAATAGAGTTGCGGGAGCAGATGGAGCTGCTGCCTTTCAGAAGAGAATTAAAAACCTGGTTGGCGGGACAGGTGTGGGGCTCAGATGGAAGAGTGGCCTCCGCCTGTTGGCTTATAAAATGAAGCCCCCCATCTTTTTAATGCGGGCAGTTTTAATGTGGTTAGTTTTAATAGGTGGGTGGGTATGTTGGGATTTTTAATTGTTTTTAATATGTATGTTTTAATCTTGTTGTGAGCCGCCCTGAGTCGGGTTCGGCTGATTGGGCGGCCTAGAAATTTGAACAATAAATAAATAAATAAATGAATGAATGAATGAATGAATGAATGAATGAATGAATGAATGAATGAATGAATAAATAAATAAGACCACCTTCTTCTTCTTCATGTCTAGGCCAGATGTGAAACTGCCAAAATGAAAGCACCTTTTGCTGAGTTCATTCTGCAGTTCCTTTCGCCTGACCTAGTGAGAGAAAGATTAGCCAGCAACACAAGGTTGCTGTTACCAGGGTCTCAAAAATTGTGGTTCAAAAATACAGTACCACAGTCTTTGGTGAGGCTCTTTCTGTGTACCCTGGAAGACCAGCTGAAGATGACACAAAGCAGCCAATGGGGGCTGTACTAGGTGAAAGCGTCAAATTCCCAAAGCCAGTCAAGTTATTTTGGTAAATGTTATGCATGTTAACTGTATTTTCTGATGGGAGCAGAATGTATCTTTTCTCATGTATCTCTTCTTATGCAAATAAGTGGATTGAAAATATGCACACTGTTAGCCAATGGGCTTGTTGTATTATTGTTACTGTTACTGTTTATAGTGTATATAAGTCTGAGTTTTGCCCCATCCAAACTGTGTTCAAACCCCACTATTAAAGAGCTGAATTTCACTACTTTACTTGTCTGCTTCTTCATTCCCTGAACACGAAAGTAAAAGAGACAGAAAACCCCATGAGCACTTCTATCAATGAGATAGAAAGAATACAGCAACAACAGCAATAACAAAGAAATAACAGCAATAACAAGCTAACTGCTCTTCTGTGAGATCCAAAACTGGTACCTAAGACAATGTTTTCAATTCTGCCAAACAATAACATTGACCCTGGTCTCGAAATTGCCTTCATACATCAGATATATTATTTCCTTAACAATCAGAACACACCAATTGCATCGGATGGTAGAAACTTAAACTGGGTTGGCAGTGGTGAGATTCAAAAAAAATTACTACCTACTCTGTGGGCGTGGTATGGTGGGAATGGCCAGGGGGAAAGCCCTGCATTATTTCAAAACTTGGATGGGCAGGGCCAGCCAGAATTTCTGCTACCAGTTCTGGTGAACTGGAGCAAACCTGCTGAATCCCACCACTGAGGGTTGGTCCTAAATATTACAGTACTTGAAAAGGAGGCTATAAGGTAATATGAAGGATTTCCTAGAAGGCTCATGAAAGTCTCTTCCATCAAACTTCAGAAAGCTATTACTGCTCAGAGTTGACAATAATGAATAATGATTCAGCTTAAGGAAGCTTCCTACCTTCTTCATATTGTCAATTTACATATTTAATCATGAATAAAGTGGCTTCCGGTGATGAGTCAGCAGCACAATCATACTATTATAAAAACCATAATGTTCCTTGTATAACACATTCGGGTTTACAAAGCAGCGGCACTGGGTGTCCAGCTTAAGAATGCCTGGAACAAAGGTAAAGTAACTTGCCTTTTGCAGCTAATTTTCATGATATCCGACCTGTTTCCATGACTGCCCAATAAGTGTTACATGTTTATTATACATGAGGCCAAGTAATTAAGCTGCCAGTTCTTGGGAAATGCAGTGAAAGGTATCTAAAGAAGCATGTTCTCCTTCAACACTACCTATCTTTCACCAGATTCCTATGCAATCAATTTCAATGCAGTGTTAACAGCAAAATTACAAAATTAAATCGGGAGTTAAGGATCTCATATGCTTGGCTGCTCCCAGCTCAACTAATAACACATGGATTGCTTAACACCTGATTCAGAATGTGTATGATTAAAGCAGTGTTTCCCAACCTTTGGTTTTTGGACTTGGATTCCAAGAAGCTTACCGGTAAGTCAATTCCCCAAAGCACTGATCAGCCAATGTACTGACTTAGGCTTCTGGGAATTGAAGTCCCCCTGTGGGGCATGGGCCCCATGTTGTTGGGAACCACTGGTTTAAAGCAATGGTGGGCTCCAAAAAATATTACTACCACACTGTGGGTGTGGTATGGTGGGCATGGCCAGGGGGAAAGCCCTGTGTTGCACCCGAATTAGGATGACTTTATTTAAAAACTTGGATGGGTGGGGCCAGCCAGAATTTCTGCTACCGGTTCTGGCGAACTGGTGCGAACCTGCTGATGCCCACCACTGGTTTAAAGCCTTAAATGTAATACCTCACATATTTCAAATACTGTATATGAAATGAATATCTCAGTCAACATGACACAAAAAACAGTGCATCTTAAGTACATCTTAGCTTTCAGCTCAGAAAGATACATGATTTTTAAAATATGGATTTTTATAGTTCCATAACTCTTAAGACCACTTAATGGGTTCCTGTTTTTTTTTTAATCTGACAAGTTTTGCTAGAAAAATAGCACAAAAACTATATGTCTAGGTTTCATTTTTAAAAAAACACTCCAGTAAATCCTAAGGCATGATTCAAAACTATTGACTGCCAAATCACAGGGCAATGCTTTAACATTTTAAGAAGTACAGTTATTTAATACTTTCAAAGACAGGTTGATACCATTTGCTTTTCCAAGAACAATTTTTCAATAACCTCCTTTTCCTGCAGTAGGAAACATCACTCATCCTCTGTACATGGGCCTTGAAAAAAAGGCAGGACAGTTATTATGCCAAATAATGCAGTCAAAGTCCTTTCCAGATGTCTGGAGGCTGTTGGGGTCTGGATGGGGGCTAACGGGCTACAACTGAATCCTAGCAAGACTGAGTAGCTATGGATAAGGGGTCCTGCGTTATCCCGAGAGCTACCATCTTTGGTTTCGGATGGGACTATTCTGCCCCAGACTGACCCGGTGTGCAACTTGGGGGTCCTCCTGGATTCACGGCTGCTGCTAGAAGAACAGGTGGCGGCTGTAGCCAGGAGGGCTTTCGGCCAACTTCAGGTGATTCGCCAGTTGCGCCCGCTCCTGGACCGGGACTCTTTGCTCATGGTCACTCATGCTCTGGTGACCTCCAGACTAGATTACTGTAATGCACTCTACATGGGGCTGCCCTTGATGACCATTCGGAGGCTGCAGCTGGTTCAGAATGCTGTGGCCCGGGTGGTGATGGGGTGTGGACGTTATGCCCATGCCTCACCCCTGCTTCGGGAGTTGCACTGGTTACCAGTCTGCCTCCGGGTGCAATTCAAGGTGCTGGTTTTGACCTTTAAAGCCCTATATGGTAGTGGGCCAGGTTACCTAAGAGACCGCATCGCCCTAAGGACGTCTGTCCATCCAACCAGAGCGGACCGGAGGGGCTCCCTAATTGTGCCATCGGCCAGGGGGGCTTGCCTCTCTGGCACAAGGAGGAGGTCCTTTTCTGTGTCCGCACCAGCCCTTTGGAACCTCCTGCCAGTGGAATTGCGTCTCCAGACGGAGTTGCTGCCCTTTAGGAAAGAACTAAAAACCTGGCTGGCGGGCCAAGTTTGGGGTGCAGGTGGAGGGGTGGTTTCTGTTGGGTGGCTGGTTTAGACGATTATGCCTTCCCCCTCGGTTCCTTCGGTACCTGCACCCCTTTTTAGGGGGTGGATTTTAATTCTGTTTTTATCGGGTTTTATCTGTTTTATGTTGTGATTGTGAACCGCCCTGAGTCGGCCTTGGTTGAGTGGGCGGTATAGAAGTCCAACAATAAAATAAATAAAAATAAATGGTGCCAGGACCTGACTGAACATTCAAGCAGTTACAGAGCATCATTTTAAGCATGCCATAGATACCTTGCAAAGAAGGCGTGCAGATGCATTTCAACAAAATATAATCAAATATAATCTTCCTAACATTCCTCAAAAATAGCATTATAAACCTGCTTAGAGTATGAAAATTACTCAGGTTAGCTCGCCCAGTAAAAGCCAAAGGTAAAAAGCCACCCTTCTTCTTCTTCTTCAAGTGCCATATCTGATTCCAAATATTAGCTATCATCGTGACAATCAACCATGAAGATTATCCTAGCAACAATATAATGCAGTGGCTTTCCGTTTGCCTTCTGCATCGCAACATGGCACCCATACCACTGATTCTAATTCAGCAAGTCACTTTCTGGTCCTGAGCCCTTTTGGCACGCAAAGACCTCCTCAGCACCAGGCCAGTATTAATGAAGCTGCTTCCCTCCATTAAGATGGATTCAAGTGGGATTTAATCCACTTGGGGACGATCACCCTTCCCTGTGGAGTTCACCACCCAAGGCTGTTAGTCCACAGGTTTGTCAGGTTAGTTAACCGCCACCTGATGATTGGTGCTGAGTTGCTGGCAGTATGGTCTACTCTAGTGATGGCGAACCTCTGGCATGCATGCCAAAGGTGATATGTAGAGGCCTTTCTGTTGGCACACGTGCTGTCAATGGGACGCCCAGCCCTACCCCGCCCAACTGGCGCCAATGGCAGCGCCACTTTCCCACCACTCTTCTCCCTCTGCCAATGGAGAGAGGGGAGGCTGAAATCCCACCCAGGAGGCAGCAGTGAGGTGAGGTAACCAGACACACCCACCCCTCCTAGGAGTTGGGTGCACCTGCAGTAGTGTCGGACACGTCTGTACAGGGCCGCCATCAGGGGAGACCATCAGGACTTCTGTCCCGGGGCCGGAGATGACGGGGGCCCGGCGGCGCTGGGAAATCACTGATGTGTGCATGCGCAGGAAACCAGAGGGGTGTGGCGGCACCAGGAAACCACTGCTGTGCGCATGCGCAAACAAACAACGCATGCACAGGAAACCAGAGGGGCATGCCCAAAATGTGGGAGGGGGCGCATACCGGGCCCGGAAATTTCTGATGCCGGCCCTGCATCTGTAGGGGTAGGGAGAGCCCGCAGGGGGCTGCACTCATCATGTGACTTCACCAGAGGTGCACCAGCAGCATCACATGGGTGTGTGGGCATGCATGGTGACTGCCCCGTGAACCTCTTCCTCCTCCTTGGGCACAGTCTCTAAAAGGTTCGCCATCACTGGTCTACTCTATTACCATAGCAGGATAACCTGGCCAGACTGGTAAGAGCCACCCTAACTGTACAACAAAACTGCAATTTCCCCCTGCAAAGCAACAAATCTCATTGGTATCTTCTTTTTAAGTATTCCAGTTTCTGTGCTTTTAACACCATTGCAGTTCCCAAAAACAATAACCATAATTTTATTAAAAAGCAGCAGGATGCTTCTACTGTCTCTAGCCAATTACACAATCCCATTGTGCAAGAATGGAAATCTACACACCCCAGAAGTTGTTCTTCTCTATATTCAGAACCAATTCTAGCATTATTCTTTTGCAAGAGGGCTCAGCTGCCTTTTTTTATTCAGAAATATTTTATATTGTACTAAAAGGTGCTTACTCCCAGCTCATCATTGAAGTCCAATGGATATTCAAATGCAGAATCAAGGCTCATATTAAGATTTTTAACTCACATTATTATTATTATTATTATTATTATTATTATTATTATTATTATTATTATTATTATTATTATTATTATTATTATTATTATTATTATTATTATTATTATTATTGGATTTATACCCTGCTCTACTCAAGGATGAGTAACAGTAGTAAGGATGAGTAACAGTAGTAATACACGACTAGTCTTGGCACTTCATTTCCAAATGCTCACATACATGCTTTGCTACTTCATTTTCTTAATTCCCGCACCTGGAAGTTATACTGTATTACAGAACATTCAAGTTTGTTCTGTATTATAAAATATCAGACATCTGACCAAATCACTAACAATGGAGATACAGAATTATTGAAATATTAACCAGGCATGAAGTAGTGAGAGGCATCACATTATGCCTGAATGGTCTCATAACAGAATATCAATGTTGACATATGGAACAGCCAAAAAATGCTGATCTTGAAGAGTTCTCAATTTAACTCTAAACATAGATCCACTCTAATTTGAAAACTTTTCAGGTAGCCCTATGCTACATTTGAAATTTAACATTCTAGCTGCTGAGCTGCAATTCTGCCACTACAGTATGTACATTTCAAATTCCCACTTCTTAAAAAAAAAAGCTATTGGTAAACGTGTCACAGGTTTTTTTTTACAGTTTCTTCCCTGGAAGGCTGTTGTTATCCAGGGGAAAATGCTGGGTTGAAAGACTGCCTCGTTCTCCATCAACTTGCTTGAAATAATTCACTGAAAGTAGTCAATGACCTAATGACAGCATTCTCCTTAACTATGGAGAGTAAATTTTAACTTTTATGGGCCTGGAGGGCTGCTAAAGTATTTGGGTGTTTGATAGAAGATGCCACACAAATATTGGTCAAATATGGCACCTTTATACGAAAGATGTATCTTTCAGAAACGGAGTGTGATAGGTTTTTTAAATTCTGCATTCAGACTTATGAGCAAATTAACATTTCAGTAGTGAGATGATGATTCCCTATCGCATAACACTAGAACTAGGGGGCAATCCATGAAACTTTTTGGTACTAGTTCTCAAACAAATAAGAGAAAGTACTTTTTCACCCAGAGGATTACTGGTCTATGGAACTCCCTGCCAGAAGAAGTGGTGACAGCTGTCAATCTTGACAGCTTTAAGAAAGGATTAGACAAGTTCATGGAGGACAAGGGTATCGATGGCTATAATTATGGATGCCTAAGGACAACCTCGGGGTTGGAGAGATAGGAAGGATATCTCTCAATGCCATTTCCAGGGAATCCTAAGTAGGTGAAGGCATCTGCTTGGAAATACCTTGAAGCAAATGGTGAGCCACTGTGTGAGACAGAATGCTGGACTGGATGGGATGTGGCCTGTTCCAGCAAGGCTGTTCTGATGTTCTTATATGTTCTTATGATTACTGATACCTAGAACATGCAAGTTCAAGGCCATTGCAAGACCTCTGCAATATCAGAATGATGTAATGCTTTTGGCGTTTGAAGGGTTTCACTTCATCCAATCATTTTGAAATGCTATCTCATTCAGCTTTCAATTAATTTTTTTAAAATCTAGTATATCATCTAAACAAGTAGTAAGCTGTGTGTTCAAGAAAGATCAGACTATAATAGCCTTGAAAGAGCCACAATGCTTTTCATTGCTTTACTGTAAGAATCTAACCCGGCTATCCTGTAGAAACACATTAAACTAATCCTGCGCTTACTTCCTCTTTATTTCTGTTCTCTGCCTATCAAGAACCTTATTCATTTCCCTAAAACTGGAGATAAACCTGGGGAACTGTGGGGTTTTTCTAAAACATGGGGTCATCATATCTTTCTCTCAGCAATTCTAAGTGTAACCTAAAATGAATTCAACGCATAGTAGAGCCTCATCTGGACTGCCCATTTATACTTCATCCATGAGCAAGTTCCACTCGTTTAATGCAACTTGAATTCTAATTCCAAGTAGAATCTACTCAGTAAATACATAAGATTGTACTGTTAAATCTGCAATCTCCTCCAACACTCTATCTGTGATTAAATGCAGACTTTGTGGCTACACTGAACTAGTTCATCATTCAGCAACCCCTCTTAACTGATGTTTCCCTAATGTTCAGCTCCACAAAGCAACTGGGAGACCTTGAAAACTTGCTCCTTATTTTGTGCCAATCCCAACTATCACGTTACCCAATTGCAGATTCTTTTAATTTTTCTCTCCTTATAAACTAACAATGCTTCCATTACTTTTTATATGGCTTTTACACAGCAAACTGAAGCTCTTCGTACTGAACAAGGTTGACCTAAAACATTTTGCTGCATGCATGATAGGCCTTACGTGCCATGTTCTTTGTATACTTCAGCACTGTAATGGAACAGCATTCTCCTTCCCATCTGAGTAAGAAGAGCAAGCTATTTTATGCAGGTCAGGGCATATTGATAAGACACAGCCCTCTCAAGTTCCTTATTTGTACCTATGTGCCCTATCACATTTATCTCTTGAGGCAGCTGCATTTACTTTCTCAGAGGGCCAACCAATGAATACTCATACAGTGACCTTAGAAGTGGGGCCTTCGTGGTTTTCACAAGGGGTTGCAGTGGCTCAGTGGTTAAGAAGCTCGCCTTGTTAGCAGGAAGGCTGGCAAGTTGGCAGTTCGAGACCTTTGTACTGCATGACAGATTGAGCACCTGTCTCTGTCCCAGCGCGTGGGGACATAAAAGGAGCCTCATTTGGGCGTTCTCTGAGCAGAGTTTCTTCCACAAAAATCCTTTCAACCCAGAATAATTTCTGACACGAAATTATTATATGGTTTTCACAAAGAACTGGAAATACAGTTGCTGGCAATATATATATATATAATTCTGCGCCTCAATGTGTTACTCATGGCTTTCAGCTTCTGTGAATAAAAAATGCCTTGGTTATGTTAACTGGAATGGAGAAGGGAGACGTGCCAAAAGTTGAAAGCATTGCCATCCAAAGCACACTGACATGTTTAGTTGTCTTTGACCTGCAGACAGAACAGCATTACACTTATATATTGCTCCATAGAGCTTAGTGTACTCTCTGGGCAGTTCACAAGGTAATTTGGCATTTTGTCCTCAACATACTGGGTACTCATTTTACTAACCTCAGAAGGATGGAAGGATGGGTCAACTTTTGATCCCTGTCAGGATCAAATTCACAGCCTTTTGGCAGCAGTTTAACCACTGTTCCATGAGGGCTCTTAGAATAGGAAGTTTAGTATGGATATTTATTAACTGATGTACACATATATATTCTTTCATTACCACTAG
The DNA here is from genome assembly GCA_035047305.1 of Bradypodion pumilum. Classification (NCBI taxonomy): domain Eukaryota; kingdom Metazoa; phylum Chordata; class Lepidosauria; order Squamata; family Chamaeleonidae; genus Bradypodion; species Bradypodion pumilum. The sequence continues at coordinate 294,055,830 of JAWDJD010000004.1, read as the reverse complement.
TACTACTTGTACCGAAGGGTAATATTAAATATTTAAATATCTTTTCGTTGTTCCCTCTTGATGATTTATATGAACTGACATGTATGTATATGGAGTGATTTCTGCACATTCACTCAAACACAGCTCAGCTAATACATCAGCAATGTTCCAGGGAATAAGCTTGGAAGGTCATCATTATGCCAAAGAGAGCCTGAAAATTAGACATGGGAAATACTGACACAGAATCTCTCATTTCAGGCAAATAAGCTAGTCTTACCCAACCTTTCACCCTGTACTTGTTTAACTAAGGCTGCATCTACATGGTCAAATAATTATGGAATTGTTCTGTTTATAAAATGGGCAAATTTTAAGTATTTTTTACTGACCCATGATGAAATGGCTAATTCAAATAAGTCCTGTCTCCTGCCACTGGAGAGCTTCTACTTTTCCAAGCCAGAATAATTTGAATCATACCTGTCAAGTTTCGGGAAATTTCCCAGCCAAAACAGGAAACTGGACAGCTATGCTTATCCTGTGCTGGCCTCCAGTCTAACTCCAGTCTAATTGCAGTCTAACTAATACGGGATGACGGCGGGAAAGAGTGTAAAATACGGGGGTTTGACAGAAATTTCCAGAAACTTGACAGGTATGGTTTGAACAGGCTTTTTCCTGTATAGTTACTTATGATACACTTTTGTAAAGATGGGTGTATATGTGTCCATTGGAGTCTGACAATGGAAACACATCTTTGCATTCTTTCATCACCCTTCATTATCTCTCAGAAATGTTTTATTTTAAAAATTGGTTATATGGATGAAGCACCTTCTTGCTGGTTCATCCTCTTCTCTTCCATAAAAGGAGCTCAAGTCGCTAAGACGCTGACTGGGAAGCGGAAGGTCAGCAGTTCGATTCCCGAGTACTGCAGGACGGAAATGAGCTCCCGTCTTCATCTCAGCTCCTGCCAACCTAGCAGTTCGAAAGCAAGAAATTGCAAGTAGATAAATAGGGACCACTTCGGTGGGAAGGTAACAGCGTTCCGTGCGCTCCGGTGTCTAGTCATGCCTGCCACATGACCACGGAAACGTCTGCAGAAGCAGACAGCGCTGGCTCTTCGGCTTAGAAACAGAGATGAGCACTGCACCCTAGAGTCGGATACGACTGGCTTTCGAGCAAGGGAAACCTTTACCTTTACTAACCTTACAGGTGGGAGTAGAAGAGGAAAGAAATGGAGGGCTGTAGGCAGGAACACAGCAGTGGCTCAGTGGTTAAGAAGCTTGCCTTGTTAGCTGGAAGACTAGCCAGTTAGCAGATCGAGGGTACTGCATGACAGACAGAGCGCCCATCTCCTGCCAACCTAGCAGATGGAAAGCAAGAAATTGCAAGTAGATAGACAGGGACCACTTTGGTAGGAAAAATAATCTTGGGGACATGAAAGGAGCATCATTCAGGGCATCCCCTGAGCAGAGTTTCTCCAGCAAAAATCCTTTCAACCCCAAATAATTTCTGACATGAAATTATTATCTTATCTGGTATGATCAGTAAACTTCCAAATCAATCTGCAGCCCGAGTGTGAACAAAGAGTGTGGTTTCAAATGTAATTCAGGCTGCATACAAAGCAAATCGCTCCAATTCGGCTTTCCAATATAGCTGTAACCCACATTATTTCTGGCCACTGGCCATTATGTCTCAGGCTGATGGGGATTGTAGCCCACAATATGCAGAGAACAAAAAGTTGGGGACCACTGAAATAAGTATTTTTAGCAGATATTTTAGTGCCCAGGTACAAAGTGGACTTAATATCAGGATGGATAGATGCAGAGGTTGGAAAAATATCTTAAAAAGCAGTCAGCTACATTACAATTATAATCCCATACTACAAAAAATTGTAGTAACTGATAGTCACTTTTCAGACAACTACGTCTTTACCCTCACACTGAAAACAGTAAAAATAAAACCACATTCTATTTTTTTAAGTCTGTAAACTACAAGCTAGAGGCCTCTCCTCCCATCACCTTATAAACACCTCAATATACATGACCAGGTATCATGAAGCAGTATAGGGCATTGTATAAACCAGCTTTTGAACCATATGATATTTTCCCCGTCATCTATTAAGACCACGCCTTGTAATTATAAAAGCAACACCAATTACACCAAAAAGCAAATGTGTTTTTAACACAAATGTAGCCGAGCTGTGGGTCTGTTAGCGGGGAAAAGTAATTAATTACAATTGGGTATTTGTAAGTAGGTATTACAAGTTTTTGAGACCTCCCATATTACAAGTTCCTTAAGGAAAATCTTAACTTTCTGTTAATATACTGCAGTTTTACTTTTTTAGTGATTAGTTCACTTTTACCCAACTGCATACCTAATTATCTTCCTTTTTTAGAAACTTAACAGTTTTTAAAGGAGGGATGGATATTTTGTGAAAATATTGTTCTTCCAAAAAAACAATTTGAGATAAGCTTACTGACAGAACCACATGGTCAGGAAATTCAAGACTAAAGTTCAACAGTGTGATCTTATATTTATATTTAACTGGAAAATGTGATTTCTTTAGGATTTTCTCCTCTTCCTGTACATATTTTTTTCCTTACAACAGAAAAGACAACAGGTTGCACAAAAACTCACAACTTTAGCTGAATAATCATTTACTACTTTGACAACTAATCTGAGAACAGGAAATGGATTTACAAAATGCTTTCATTGTATTGCCTACTAATTCATACTTTTTGTCTACACAAGGACCAGGAAAGGGAATTAAGTGTAGACAAGTCACATATCACAAAATCCCTCCATGCAATAGTTATTGCCATATAGTACTTATTCTTAAGTAAACCATCACTATAACTTCCTAAAGATCACGTCTGTTACTATAGGTCAGGGGTTCTCTACCTTGTCGCGCCATGGGTTAGAAAACTCCCCCTCAGACCATACCATGGGTCGAACGCAATGGCGGCGGGTGCGTTTGCGCATACGTGGGTGCATTTGTGCATGCGTGGGCACGTCCGCTTTTGCGGTAATCGCCGCGGGCCATATGGAACAGTGTCATGGGTGGGGCTGGTCTGCGGGTTGTAGGTTGTAAACCCCTTCTATAGGTAGATACAATGGGCTAATATTTAATTCAATTTTATGCTAGTCATGAACATACTTTACAGCTACAGTTCAACAGACAAGAAAAAAGAACACTGCAAAACATTATGAGCAGATAACTGAATAACAAGAAACAAGGTAATGATAATTATGTAACTAAATACTTATGGGCTTTAATATATAAGTGATAATTTAAATTGATCACAAATTAGGAGAAAATGAATAGTGTTGTACTTTTTTAAAAAACAACTCATTAAATTACAGGTTTTAGTATGCTGTTAAAATCTTTAACTATTAAGAGCTATATAGAAGGACAGAAGTCTGGCCGGACATCCCACTATGGTAATGGAGTAGACCGTACAGCCAGCGACTCAACACTGAATGTTGGCCTGCGGTAAATAACCTGACTCTCTAAAGGGGCCAACGGCTATGGGCGGATGAGCCCCTCTAGGTGGGGTGATGATCCCCTCAGTGGAGGAAATGCCACTGGAAACCATCATTTTGGGCCCAACGGCAAAATCAGCAGAGGAGGAATTCTGATTCCCAACATTCATGGAAGCAGAAGAGGCCATGCCAGATGGACTGGCTGTGAAGGTGCACCTTGACAATATCCTCAAGGCTGCGGCAGTCCATTGCAGTCCCAGTGTTAAATTCTGCATGTCTCATTTCATATGTGATGCAGGAGATAGCTCCGTGATCATGGTGTGTGGGTCACTTCATGGCAAGCTGGGATCCACCTTAAACAAATTCACACCAATGGCCTTTTTCCTTCTTCAGGAAAAAATGCATTCTCGGATACGATAGGATGGAAAAGTTACTCAAAACTTAGAAATCTGGGCCTGAAAATTAAGCTTTATGACAGGGGTTCTCAACCTTTTAACGCTCCCTCAGACAGCTTCTAGGGTAGGATGGCCATTTTGCCCTTCCTCCACTACATGGCACTTTCTGGAGTGGTGGAGTCGGTGGAGGGGCCACATGAAATGGTCCCGTAGGCCGCATCCGGCCTACAGGCCACAGGTTGAGAATCCCTGCTTTATGACAATCTTAGGTAAACGTCACCCTTGCTCAAAACCCAGTCATATCCAACTCTAGGGTTCAGTGCTCATCTGTTTCACAGCCGAAGAGCCAGCGCTGTCTGCCTCTGAACACGTTTCCGTGGTCATGTGGCAGGCATGACTAGACACTGGAGCACACAGAATGCTGTTTACCTTCCCACCAAAGTGGTCCCTACTTGAAATTTCTTGCTTTCGAACTGCTAGGTTGGCAGGAGCTGGGAGAAAGGTAGGAGCTCATTCTGTCCTGCAGTATTCAGGTATTGAACTGCTGACCTGCCGCCTTCCAGTTAGCCACTTGAGCCACTGCAGTCCCATGACAATCTTACCTGAACGAAAATGGATTTCCAGGAGGGGACAAGCAGCTACTAGTCAGATACAGCAGAAATGTGAAAACACAACTATGTTGATCCATGTGTTAAGAGGCTTTTAAAGACGTCCTAACTGCCAAACAGTAGGTTCAACTATCCTATTCGTCGCCACGTGTGCTTGAGCTGGCTTTGACATTTTTTTTAATCTGTTGTGCACCGTCCAGAGTGGGAGACTATCCCAGTTAGATATAAATGTAATAAATAAATGTATTAAATGCAATAAATAAATAAATAAAACCATAAGTTCCCTCGATCCTATAGCTTTTAGGACACCGCCAGGCCAGTCCTATCCACGTCCCACTCAGGAGGAGGTGGTTTTGGTGCCCGAGATAGCCCCTCGTGGGAAGTACCCAAACCACGCAACTGGTTATATGTGTGTATGTGGGCATCGAGACCGACCCTCATCCCGATCTCTGGCAACAACAAAAAACAGCAAGCAATCCCGGACGGCCTTTTCATGAGACTCCCAACACGATTTGGGGTGAGAGGGAAGGAGGGGAGGGTGTCCGGCGGCTCTGCTCTGAAGTCTCATGTGGGACTCCAACCTAGTAACGCCGGGGCTCTCCAAAACCAGCAACTCCTCCACGCCTGGCTCCCTGGCTCGAAAGACAGTCGTATCCAACTCTAGGGTTCAGTGCTCATCTCCATTTATAGCCAAAGAGCCAGCGCTGTCTGCGCCTGCAGAGACGTTTCCGTGGATATGTGGCAGGCATGACTAGACACCGGAGGAGAGCACGGAACGTTGTGACCTTTCCCTTCCCATGCGGTACCTATTTATGTACCTGCAATTTCTTGCTTTCGAAACGTCTAGGCTGGCAGGAGCTGGGGCAGACGACGGGAGCTCACTCCGTCGAGAGAGCAGCACTCGGGTTCCGCACGCACACACCAGTCGTCAAGTTCAGCGTCTTAACCACTAAGCCACCACATGTTGCAGCACGCAAAAAATGTCCCTGGCGCCTCTCCTTCTCTTCCTTGGGGGGGGGGGGGAAGGGGGGGAACAAACCAACCTTCAAACTTATTCCAAGCCCAGGAGTCTTGCGCTACCTGTAAGTCTGCGCCGCTCTCTCTTGGCGCTGCCCAGCGCCTCCCGCACACGTTTGGGGGGGGGGGCGGGCTGTCTCTCCCCACCCCCCTTAATGACGTGTCAGCCCAAGCCCAGAGGGCAGAACCGGCCTCTCTGCCGCCACACCAACCCCAGTCCCCGGGGGAGCTTCACCGGTCTCCAGTCCCGCCCCACCTCTACCCTCCCTCCGCGCCAACAGGTACTCCGTTAGCTCGGAGCCCGAGAGCAGCAGCGCCGCCGCGCGCCCGCTCACCCGCCCCTGCGAAGGGTGGAGCTTTCGCCCGACCGACCGACCTCCTTCCTTCCTTCCTTCCTTCCTTCCCGGGACGAAGAAGCCGCGCCGCCTCCGGAGCGCCGCCCGGCTTCCCTCCTCCCTGGCGGGTTACAGGCAAAGGCAACACACACACACACACACACACCTCTCTCTCTCTCTCTCTTTCCACCCAGCGGGTGCAATCAGCACACCTGGCCCCCAAGGAGACTCCAACCTGTGCTCGCTCCGGCGGGTCCCGAGGCGGAGGCGGCGTCTACTCCGGAGACAGCCCCGCCAGGCGCCATCAGGCTGTGCCGCAGCTCCCAGGACTGTACTACTAGGGCGCTCTCTCGGAAGGGGAGAGGCCGAAAGCTCGCCGGGGTCATCCCAGGACAAGGCGGCAGCTCCGGCCGGGGAGGGACGCGCCGTCGAGGAGGGACGCGCGCTCCACCTGGCGGCCAACGGAGGAAGGCGCTGCGCTGCAGGCCGGTGGTTGATGCAATGGGCACAACGCTGGGGGGGGGAGGAGGGGGGTTGTTTGAGGAGAATAGGGGTGCCTGGCGTGCAGTGGTCCATGTGGGGTCGCAAAGGCATAGCTGTCAAGTATCCCTGATTGGCCAGGAAAACCCCTTATTTTACCCTCTTTCCCACCGTCGTCCCTTATTAATTAGACTGCAATGCCCTATTGCCGCCATTGGAGGGCAGCACAGGATAAGCATAGCTGTCAAGTATCCCGTATTTGCGGGGAAATTTCCCTTATTTCCGAATCCAAAACTTGACAGGTATGCGCAAAGGGTCAGAAACGACTGTGCGAATGAACAACAACAAAATAGCCAAGAAGTTGGCTTCTTTTTGGCAGCCCAAAGTTTGACCTGGACGCAGAAGAAGACACGAAACATAAGTTTTTAAAAAAACAAAAACAAAAAGTTGTGGCAGCAGCTTAAAGATGAATTGCTCTTTTTTAATGCTGGGGTGCCCAAAATATGGCCCAGAGGCCAGATCCAGCCCCTGATGCCAATTCAGGCGAAACACACACACCCCGAACCAGGCACTGCTGGGGAGGCCAAGCCAGCATCTACTGTTACTTCTCTCCTGAACTTAGATGGAGAGATGCCAAAAAGATGATATATTTTCTTAACTGGTGTAAGTTTGAGACATCCTTCCACTATATGCATTGCTTCATTAACAGCGATGTCAACTTGTTTCGCATGTAAGGATGCACTCCATAATGGAGCAGCATACTCTGCCACAGAGACGCTCAGGGCCAAAGCTGATGTACACAGCGTGGATGGTTGAATTCCTCAATTATTGTTTGTGAGTTTCCTGATGATGTTCCTTGTGCTAACTTTAGCTTTGTCTGATAGGAGGAGACAAGTACAGTGCATAACTGTCAAGTATCCCGTATTGGTCGGGAAAACCCCTTATTTTACCCTCTTTCCTGCCATCATCCCGTATTAATTAGACTGCAGTGCCCTATTGTCATCATTGGAGGGCAGCACAGGATAAGCATAGCTGTCAAGTATCGTGTATTTACCGGAAAATTTCCCTTATTTCCAAATCCAAAACTTGACAGGTATGGTACAGTATCCCCTTTTGCCTTCTTCGTCAAGAGAAACAAACAAAACAAGACAAAATGTTGTGGCATCTTAAAGACTAACTTCTGTATTTTAATGTTAGCTTTCATGGATCAAGTTCACTTCATCAGACATAAGAATGAGACTTCATAGCATCAGTTCATGGTATAAGGGTGAAACCACAATGTTTGTTTTGCATCCATCTAATAACCATTTATAACTCAACAGAACCAAACTTCACAGTAATTTGAATCCCAGTTAGGGATCTGCTGTTATTACCAGTTGTAAAAAGCCATACTTATTTTCAAAATTATCTGTTATACCACGGATTCTCAATCTGCAGCCTGTTGGCTGATTGTGGCCCACAGCATCATTTAATGTGGCCCTCCTCCTCCTCCACCATACCAGGAAGTGCCATGTGGTGTAGGAAGGGCAAAATGACCATCTGGCCCCCAAAGCTGTCTGAGGGAGTGTGACCCGGGCCCCAGCTTAAAAAGGTTGAGAACTCCTTAGTTATACTAACCAACCATTGTGTACCTCTATACCTGATATGTATAAATTAATGCCATGAAGTCTCATTCAGTTAGTTTTAATGTTAGTCTTAATGTGCCACAATGTTTTTGTTTTTTGTTTACTCCTGTGATCTGTTTGCACAGACTAACACGGCTATCACTTCAACAACTTCAATGATAGGTAGAGTAGCTAAGGCTAGAACTTGGAGAGGTTTATTTATTTATTTGCATTTATAACCTGGCCTTCTGGTGCAGGCACCAGTTATGGTGGCTTACAGTATATAAAATATACAATAAAATATTACAAGTAAACCTAGCGTGGTTGTACTGGAGCAATGGAGGCCCCAGCTTCCTCTGGCCAGTCAAGGGGGTCACACTGGATGCAGGTGTTCTGGGAGAAACAGTCCAAAGAAGTAAAACTTCCAAACTCTGCCTAAAGGCATCCATGTTGTTTTGGTACCTGGAGAAAATCTCACAGTCACCTTTCCATCTCCGTAAAGGTAAAAATACAGTAACAACAATCTGCTGCCTTTTTGTGACACCACAGAAAGAGCCTCCTCAAAGACTGTGGTATTTTTGAACCACAATTGTGTGTCTTGCACGGAAGACAAAGAAGGAGCCGCAGTAAGGGCTAAAACACAACTTTATTGCATGATGGTCAGGGTGAACATGAGGTAATGGCGGACAAAACAGCTCTATTTATAGTACACTGTACATTTGAATATCCCGGGTGGTAGCTCATTGGCTACTGTCCGCGTGACGTCATAGATCGTCATGCCCATCTTCTCCAGGTGTGGTATGGCGGAAAGGTTTCCCACTCTTCAGGTATTCGGGGAATCTGTGCCATGTGAGCCAGATGCTTGGCCACTTAGCTCGCATCTTTATATAGCTTGCTACAATGTGTCTCTGATTACATACATTGACTGGATACATTCTGTTAAGGGGACTTGCAGTATTCATTCAATACATAACACCCCTCCCCCCTAGGTGAGGACGAAGTCCTTTAGCCATTGAGGCTTCCCGCATATTCGCTTTGGGCGAGTGGCGGCCGCACTTCGGGCCGGAGTTCCCGCACGCTCCTGATTACTCTGCCCCCGTCCTGCAGTGGGAGAAAGTGGCTCGTTAGCGACTGGCTGTGAGTCCCGAGCCGGGGATTGGGGAGGTCTAGATGTGGGGGTAAACTCCAGGGATGTGAGACCGGGAGCTCCAGGGACTAAAGAAAAACCCTGCTCTTCGCTTGGACGGGTGGGGGACCACTCCGAAAAATCCCCCCGGTCTCCTAAATCAAAGTCTAACAACTCCTCGAAATCCCTCTCTTCCAAGTTGTCCCTGTTACCCGGGGGGTCAAAAGGATGCGGGTTTGTTTCATTTCCCTCCCCCCTATGGTCTGCGTCTCCACCTTGGGAGAAGCGGGTGGGGAGAACCCTAACGCTGAATGCTCTGCCTGGTCACTCGAGTCTTGCCTTCCTACTACACTATCTCTGAGCTGGTCGGCGTGCCTCCTCCAGAGAAATCCTGTGCTTGTCTCGACATTGTAGGAGACTGGCCCTGTTTGCCCGACCACTATTGCAGGCACCCAGGTAGGTCCGCCAGCCGCGTAATTACGGCAATGCACTGCCTGGCCGATCTCGAAACTCTTGGTGCCCCCTGTTTCTATGTTTCTACCCATGTCTTCCACCCTGGTTGGGTCTAACCTCGAGAGGATCGTGGCGGGTTTCCTCCGCATGAGGAGCTCGGCGGGTGACAGACCTGATGCTAAGGGGGTTACACGATACCTCAGTAGGAATTGGCAGAGTTGCAAGTTCAATTCCCTGGGGCCCATCCTACGCATCCTTCGTTGTTTGCACCAGGCATTCCGCTTGACCATTTGTAGCAGGGTGAAAGGGGGCTGCAGTTATGTGGTGAATTTTGTTAATTTCCATGAATCCCTGGAACTCTGCTGACATGAAAGTTGTGGCGTTATCGCTCACGAGTACATCAGGTAAACCGAAACAGCTGAATTCCTTGCGTAATTGCTTAATCGTCGCAGCTGACGATGTACTGGCCATCAGGATTACCTCCAACCATTTGGAGTAAGAGTCCACTATTATAAGGAAAAGGGTGCCCCTGAAGGGACCCGCAAAGTCCACGTGCAGATGTGACCACGGCCCCCGGGCTGTGTCCCATTCTCTGTGCAGAAGTCGGGACTCCTCGGGCCGGGTGCTCTGGCAGCTCTCGCAAATGCCAATAATGTGTTCTATGTCTGCGTCTAGTTTGGGCCACCAGACGTAACTTCTAGCTAGTGCCTTGGAGCGCACGATGCCTGGGTGGCTGATATGCAGCATCTTGAGCACCCGAGACCTCAGAACTTCGGGGATTATTACCCGCTGCCCCCAGAGTAGGCAGCCCCTTTCTAAGGAGCGTTCGTCTCTCCGCCTACCATAAATCTTGAATTCCTCCATCGGAGAGGTTGCCGGCCAGCCTTTTTGTGCCCAGTGACTTATCTTTCGCCGTAGCCTTGGCGATCTCAGCTGGCAGAATCGGGGGCAACTCTAGGGCCTCGATCAGGCGCACCTGGTGGTCCTGCTCTACCTCGCATTCTGGGTCCCCCGCCTGTGGGAGGGGTGACCTGGAAAGAGCGTCGGCATGGCTGATCTCCTTGCCGGGACAGTAGGTCAACGCGTACTGGTACGCGTTGAGGAAAATGGCCCATCGCAGCATCCTTGGGGATAAGATCTGCGGGGTTGGCTTATCTGTTGTGAAAATCCCTAACGGGCTTATGGTTGGTCACAACTGTGAATGGTCTACCATAAAGGAAGTTGTGGAACTTTTTGGTTCCTGCGACGATCGCCAGGGCTTCCCTATCTGTTTGCGCGTAGTTGCGCACTGCCTTGGACAGGGATCTCGAATAGAACACCACCGGGGCTTCTCGCCCGCTCTCTAGCATGTGGCAGAGGACCACCCCCACCGGTGAGGCATCACAGACTAGCACAACGGGTTTCTTTGGATCGAAGTGGGTCAAAACAGCCTCAGAAGATAGAAGCTGTTTGAGCCCACGGAATGCCCGTTCCTGGCTGTCCCCCCACCGCCAAGCCGCATCTTTTTTGATTAATTTGTGCAGTGGCTCTGCAATCAACGCCTTTCCCGGCAGGAAAGAGTGGTAAAAATTTAGGAGCCCTAGGAAGGACTGTAGCTCGGCCTTGGTCGTGGGGTGAGGGGCATCCTGCACAGCCAACACCTTTGACTCTGCCGGTTTGATACCCTCAGGAGTTATTCGAAAACCCAGAAATTCTACCTCCTCAGCGAAAAACACACACTTATCCTTTCTCAATCTGAGCCCCGCTTTCTCAAACACGGTTAGTACCCAGTCTAACCTCTTGGCCAATTCCTGTTCCCCTCCCACCGTTATCAAAACGTCCTCGAAGTAGGGGAAAACACCTGGGAGCCCTTTCAACAATCTTTCCACGAGGGACTGAAAGATTCCTGGAGCCGAATTTACGCCGAATTGGAGGCGAGTCACTTTAAAGGCTCCCTTGTGGGTAACAATGGTTTGAGCAGCGGCTGCAGCTGGGGTCACCGTTAATTGTTGGTATGCCTGCGCTAAGTCTAGCTTGGCGAAACACCTCCCCCATGCAAAGTTGCTAACAGGTGACTTACTACCGGTACCGGATACGCATTTGGGCGAATTGCCATGTTAATCGTGCACTTGTAGTCAGCGCAGATTCTGACCTCCCCATTAGCCTTAAGCACCGTGACAATGGGGGTTTCCCACTCGGCAGAGTCCACCAGCACCAAAATCCCCATACCCACCAGTTTGTCCAGTTCAGTCTCAATTTTGTCCTTTAGTGTAAAAGGCACTTTCCTTGGCTTCAGTCTGATGGGTCGGATGTCGGGATCCATGTCGAATGAGACGGGGAGCCCCTTGAACTTCCCTAGCCCCTTCTCAAAGACGGCAGGGTGTGCGTTACACACCTCCGTGATCGGGTCAGCCTGCACGGCGTGTATGCCTCCAATGAAAACTCTCAGGGGACCAAACCACTGCGTACCCAGGAGGTAGCAGGACCCTTCCTTTAAAACTACTAGGGGCAGCTGCACGGAGCGCCTCTTGAATTGTACCTTGAACTCTCCCACCCCCAACACTGGGATACTTTTGCCCTGAATGTCCCCCAAGTTAGTCTTTAGGGCCTTCAGTTTGGGGCGTGACTTGGGGGGAATGTGCAAAAATTCCCGGTGGGAGACAATGGAGTACGACAACCCTGAGTCGATCTCCATCCTTACTGGGACCCCCTGTATCAGTACCTCAACAAAGAACCGGTGGTGCCGCAAGGGCACGCTGTGAACCGCCTGGTCGCGGTTGTCGGGAACCCGTTGAGACACGCGGTGCTCCTGGGGCTCATCGTCATCGAAGATTCGGCCGACCCCATCTTCTCTCCGTTGGGGCCTTTCTGCCTGGCCCTTGCCATCGTCTCGACGCCGCCTGCAGACTTTTGCGATGTGCCCGCGCCTCCCGCAGTTGTGGCACTCCGCCTTCCGGAATGGGCATCGGCTCCGGTCATGGGATGCCCCGCACCCGTCGCAGCGGTGGTCCTCTCTGGTGCGGTCTCGAACCTCGGGCCTTCTCTGCACCCGCTGCATGTCATTGTCCTCGCTGAAGTCGGAGGCGGATGTGGTGGACTCGGAGGGCCCCTGCTCTCCGTGTGAGGAACAGCTGTGGACTGGGACCGCCGGCGGGGGCCCCCAACCACGGCGGTCCTGGCCCGGCACACCCGTTCACCTTGTTGCACTGACTCGGCAGCTTGGGCGATGCGCAGGACATGCTCGAAGGAGATGCTCTCGTCCTTGGCCAGCAGTTTTTTCCTGGCCCCCTCATCTCGCAGGCCCAGCAGGAGCCTGTCTTTCAGGGCTTCGCTCAGGGACGCTCCCCACTGGCAAGGCACGGCAGCCACCCTCAGGGCTGCCACGAAGTCTGCCACGGACTCACCGGCCCGCTGGCACCGCTGCTGAAAGGCCAGCCTTGCCAGAAACACCAACACTTTCGGGCGAAAGTGTTTCCTCAGCTCGGTGAGGATCTCATCTAGGGGTACCTCCCTGAGCGGCCTCGGCCTCAGGAGGTTCGTTGCCAGTTCTAATGTTTCCAGGCCGCACTGGGCCAGTAGGAATGCCCGGCGCTGGGCTTCCTCCTCGATGCCCTCGAGGTCCATTGCATATGGGAACTGCTGCTTGTAGAGTTCCCATTTCTCTGGCTTCATGGTGTCGAAGGGCACGATGTTCACTTTTCGGGACCATCCCACCTTCGTCGCCAATTTAGTGTCTTGCACGGAAGACAAAGAAGGAGCCGCAGTAAGGGCTAAAACACCACTTTATTGCATGATGGTCAGGGTGAACATGAGGTAATGGCGGACAAAACAGCTCTATTTATAGTACACTGTACATTTGAATATCCCGGGTGGTAGCTCATTGGCTACTGTCCGCATGATGTCATAGATCGTCAGGCCCATCTTCCCCAGGTATGGTATGGTGGGAAGGTTTCCCGCTCTTCAGGTATTCGGGGAATCTGTGCCATGTGAGCTGGATGCTCGCTACTGCCACCTGTGGCCACTTAGCTCGCATCCTTATACAGCTTGCTACAATATGTCTCTGATTAGATACATTGACCGGATACATTCTGTTAAAGGGGATTTGCTGTATTCATTCAATACATAACACCCGGGTAATGGCCACTTTCTTGTGCCGGTTAATCTTTCTCACACTAGATCAGGCAAAAGGAACTACAGAATAAATTCGCCAAAAGGTGGCTTCCTTTAGGCAGTTTAAAGTCTGATCTAGACATGAAAGAAGAAGAATCTAAAGCAGCCATACCTGTATCCTAAAGTGGCCACTGCCTTACAGCAGTTTTTTGCTGCCTCATTTATGTTTAATTTTGGTTTGCTTGAAGTTGATTAATACCTCTGACAAGTGGAAAACAGGCAGAAATTCAGCTGCATTCCCCCTCCCCCCCCCCAATGTCAGGTAAAAATTTCCAGTGAGATTTTCAGTATTCCTCGTCTTCACTCAGAAATCTGAGGCAGGCAACCTAAGAACCTGTTATTTCAAGACTTGTTTCTGTTTCTTTATAATTACATGCTCTACCCTTCAATTTATTTCTTAAAGACAATGCACATCTTTCTTTACTTGTATCAGGGTATTGCACAGTTTAAAACAATGATGGCTAACCTTGGCACTCTAGGTGTTCTTGGACTTCAATTCCCAGAAGCCCAAGTCAGCACTCCTGATGGTCAGGGCTTCTGTGAATTGAAGTTCAAGAACAGCTGGAGTGCCAAGGTTAGCTATCACTGGTTTAAAATCATGGCCATATATGAATCCATTTTATTTTACTTTCGCCATTTTTATATCACCCATCTGGGAGGAAATATTCACTCTGGGCGGTTTACAGCATAAAAAAACAACAATTAAAATTACATATAATCCTTCTTGATGGCAGCAGCATGGAACAACAATAACAGCTTTAAAAAGTCTACTCAAATGAAATAGGGCCCCAAAAGTGACAATACTAAGAGACTGTAGAGCAGGAGTGCCCAAACTTTTGGGGTCGTGAGCTGGCCACATGTTTCAGGGGTGGCCAAACTACGCCCTGGGAGCCGGAGCTGGCCTCAACACCAAGTCATCTGGCCCATGCCACCCTCATCGCTCCTAGAAGTAGAAGTAAAATGTGCCTGTACGTCCGCTCTGTGAGCGACAAGGGTGGCGTGGGCTGGATGAATTGGTGTCGGAGGCAAGATCCAGCCCACGGGCCATAGTTTGGGCACCCCTGCTGGAGGGAGTAGGTCTTTAAATGCCTCACTTTTGGTGACTCTTTTCACCAAAAAAAGCCACCTTTTGGTGAATCAATTCCATAGTTCCTTTCTCCAGCATACATCAACCAATGTTAAAACAGTTGCTACTGTTATTTAAAATAATTCAATTTAAAAACAAAATTACAATACATGGCAGGAGTACAGAATCAGTGTATTATTTGTTATGTGCTGTCAAGTCAGAACCAACTTACAGTGACTTATAAGGTTTTCAATGTAAGTGAGAAATGTAAGGAGTGATTTTACCAGTTCCACACCTCCAGTGTGGAATGTGTACCACCAATACAGCAAATACAGTTCCATTATGGTACACATTCAGTGTTGAATGGACTCATGGAACTAGAAAACCTACAACGATCTCTTCAGCTGTACTGTAATGCAGTATAAGGAACTATTAATTAAGTAAATATGATTGATTGATTACTTACTTACTAACTTACTTAGTAAAGGTAAAGCTCACCCTTGCTCGAAAGCCTGTTGTATCTGACTCTAGGGTTCAGTGCTCATCTCTATTTATAGCCAAAGAACCAGCTGTCTGCATTTGCAAACGTTTCCGTGGTAGACATGTGATAGGCATGCCTCAACACCTGAGGGCATGGAACGCTGTTTACTTTCCCACTGAAGTGGTGCCAATTATCTACTTGCAATGTCTTGCTTTCGAACTGTTAGGTTGGCAGGAGCTGGGACAGAGGACGGGCGCTCACTCCATTATGCAGTACTCGGAAATCGAACTCCAACCTTCCAGTTGTCGAGTTCAGCATCTTAACCACTTTAGTCACTACTTCTAGTTGGCATGTTGCAAATATTGTTAACCATTTTATGAGGTTATTTTAAATTTTTTATTGTATATTTTACGATGATTTTCATGATGTCTATTTACCATCCTAAATGGCAAACAAACAAACAAACAAATAGAGAATTAATAACAGTACTGAATGCCTGAGTTAAAAATCAGAGTAATATAGAGCTAAAAAATATACGTATGTAGAAAATTATACAATGGATTGACTTAAAAACACTTGTCTATTTTTAAGTATTACAAATATAGGGAGAGGTCTAGTACATCAGCATGCTATATACCCATGAGTGGAAACCCCTGCATAAATTAACATTTTATAATTCATTTGACAATTCCCTTTAGCTATGAAGAATTGATTCATTTAATTAGAATAATGCCACAATCCTCTTTAATTCAACAGGCACCTCCTACATTCACATCATAGTTCTGTTATTGCTGCCCTCCTTCATTAGGTATGGTTGATTGGCTTTTTGCTGTTATTAGGGAAACACTTGTGTAAAAGGAACATTGATACAGTGTCTTTTGAAGTTATTATTAATACTCTCAGTTTATATATCAAACAGACCAGACAAAGTGTTTTGAATAAAGTGAGAAACACAATATCAGAACAAAAAAAGAGATTTTTTTTAAAAACTAGGTCAGTTCTTATTTTGCTAAGGGCTGTGTTGACATCAATATTGACATTAGGGAGCTGACCTAAAGTTATTGCAACCTCATCTAGTCTTTCATCAGGGTCACCAGACATAGATTATTGGCATTAATCAATTCTATTTTGTAGATATTTGTATTAATACCACAGCATCGTTATTCTGTTTATGTTTTCCGAAAAAGAGGACAGTGGCCTTTAATCTTACCACTACTGTGTTGTACTTTTATTTTGGCCTGTGTTGGTGATCTGATCATTGCAAACCAGAGAAAGATTAAAAAAGATTCTACATTACCTTGGCAAAGAAGTTAAAGCATTACTTCACAACATAGCTGTTTAGCCATTCAGACTGAGGAGGAAGTAGATCAATCCCATACAGTGATACCTCATACAACGTCCAAACTTGGTTCCACAAGTTTGGACTTTATACGGATTTGGACTTTGTATGAGGCATGCAAAATCCTAGCTGTGATGCCTCATACAACGTCTAAATCCTTGTCCAACGTCGTTTCCATAGAGATAAATTGTACTGTAACAGCACAGACTTCAGGGCAAAGTCAAGGAAACAGACAGGAAACTGACAGAACTTTAAGAAATCATTGTCTAAAGGCTAAATACATTACAAAAACATGTCAAACAACCCAGATTGTCCAAGAACCTGAAGAATGCTGCAAAAATCCCAGGAATTCTTCTAAAAATTCTGATGAAAAAATCCATATATATGGAAGGTTCACTGCGCATGTAAAAATCTCACCACTTAAGAGAAAGAAGACTAGCTCTAGAGTAGGAAAAGGGAATGTGTGGCCTTCAGGTCGCTCTTGGATTACACCCAGTGGTGGGCTCCAAAAAATTTTTGCTACCACACTGTGGATGTGGTATGGTGGGCGTGGCCAGGGGAAAGCCTTGCGTTGCACCCAAATTAGGACTACTTTATTTCAAAACATGGATGGGTGGTGCCAGCCAGAATTTCTGCTACCGGTTCTGGCGAACTGGTGCGAACCTGCTGATGCCCACCACTGATTACGCCCCCCAGCATTTTAAACTCTTGCTGTGATGCTAGGAGAGGGTGGGAATTGCAGTCGAGGGCAGTTTTCTCTACTGTTGTTCTTTAAGCTTCTGTACCCATGCTCTTCTGCTGACAGAAATGTTAGACTTTCTCTGGTAAGAGAATAAATGGAACCATCAGTGGGAAAACACAGGATGATAGGGTTCCTGTTAGGAAATCAGGTTGTGAGGACACCTTTTAAGTACAACCAAAGGAGCCACAAAATTGCACAATGAATCCTTGTCTATTGATAGCTGTAGATGCCCCAATAGAAAGCAAATAAAGTGTCAGCAGCATATAAAACACTTAAGCCATTATGCTTACAAGGCTCTGCTGAATGGAAAGCACCAGCATAGCAATGAGAGATTGTACTGCATTCTTTTTCTGGAAGTGGTTTCTGTGAACAAAACATTTGCATACACAGTTGAATCCTGCATTGCATTGCTGTTAGGGCTTTTTTCTCAGGAAAAGCTGACTTTGGTGTAAAAGCACCTAAACTTAAGATGACAAGTAGATGCTCTTACATAAACATAACAGCAGGTAAGCCATTATAGTACTACCTGGAATCTCTAGTAATTCAAGCAATTTATTCCCTTCCCACCTCTCCATAACAGAAAGCATTTTGTTAAGCATTTAACAATGGGTTAAAATCCATGTTCTTATCTTTAAATTACTTACCCCTTACACAACTATGTCTATGTCATTACACAAGAAATTGCAATATTGATATTTTCCTATCTATCTTAATCCTTAATAGGTGGCGTGCACTTACCAGTAACAACTTCCTGTTTTAAAAAAGAGAATAATGAGTTTTAAGTACAGGTATGGGAATGTATGGGGGAAGGAGGCGCATGGATGCAGTGTGAGGGACAGAAATACATGATGTTGATTGCAAAGGTCAGGTGGATGGCATCAATTATATACTTAACAGAAGACTTCTGGAACTCTTGGTAGGTCAGGGTCATCCCACAGGGAGGCCCTGCCTTTGGACAGAGAGAGGCAATGGCGTCATGTGGCCCCTTACTCCTAAACATATTCCTTCATGGCCCAAATCCTGTTGCTTAGTAGAGTAAATCACATTAGAGTTTGGTCACTGAATCAATGTGGATTTGGTAAATCAACTGCTCCATAGGTTCATTGGTTGAAATGGGCCTATTCTAAACTGAACTAGAATAAGACACATTTAGAGTAGGCCCATTTTAATTAATGGAGCTTATAGAAGAGCTGACTCAACAAATCCCGATTGGTTCAATGGACCTTCATGAGTGTAATTTACTATGCTAAGCAATTGGATTTGACCTATTGTACTGTAATGACACATGCTATGTGTGTGAAATATATCGACATATTGCTATTCAGTTTTGACGCACACATTTAATTTAATTTTATCTTTTGCATATACCCTTGATATTACTATCGGGCACCTTACTATTGGCACATCATGGTTTGCCTAGCCAGCAGGTGACATAATATCCAAATGGCTAAAAATCCGCATGCAGGTGGACTTGAGTTCTTTGGTCCATTTGCATGTGTGGAACGTTGTTGTGGAGATGTCTACTGGTGTGTGGACTCCTCGCTGAATAACGACTCCAAGATATCCAAGGTAAGGTACCTTACTATTGGTCTCCATAACTGTTGAGGCTGCTTCAAATAAAATAATGTTTTGGGTGCTACCCTAGTGCTTTGCAGCCATAGGGAAGAGAATCAGCAAAGCATGTGTAAGTCAGACAGAGGTGGCAAGACGTTGTTAAAACCAAAGCAATAGCTTACCCCTTTCAAACCAAACACTGGCCTGATCTCAGTAAGACAGATACAAATGGGGGCAGAAGTAGAGGCTACCACCTGATGCCTGCTGATGGGGCCTGTTAACAGCAGCAAGAGCAGTAGCAAAAACT
Organism: Bradypodion pumilum; assembly: GCA_035047305.1. NCBI lineage: Eukaryota > Metazoa > Chordata > Lepidosauria > Squamata > Chamaeleonidae > Bradypodion > Bradypodion pumilum. Next base: position 294,036,718 of record JAWDJD010000004.1, on the reverse strand, counting down.
CCCCCAGCCAATACGATCAATAACCATGTTGGCTAGGGGAATCTGGGAACTGTAATTTAAAAGAACAACTTCTCAAAACACGAATTACTGGCAACAAGCCTCAGGATCATTTCCCCCTACACATTGGGTGAATTATTTACAAGATAAATTATAATTGTCTAATATTCTGTTCGCACACAGTTTTCTTTTCTTTTCATGGCCCTGGCTGATGGGGGTTAATATGTTTAATTATTGTTTTCAAATAAAACAGGCCAGTGTCCAAATATTACATACAGAGAAGCGTTAGTTAGGTAAAGGTTGCCCTTGTTCGAAAGCCAGTCATATCTGACTCTAAGGGTTCAGTGTTCATCTCCATTTATAGCCAAAGAGCCAGTGCTGACTGCATCTGAAGATGTTTCTGTGGTCATGTGGCAGGCATGCCTCAACACCAGAGTGTACAGAACGCTGTCTTCCCACTGAAGTGGTACCTATTAACTACTTTAAATTTCTTGCTTTCGAACTGCTAGGTTGGCAGGAACTGGGACAGAGACAGGAGCTCACTCTGTCGTGCAGCACTTGGGTCTCGAACTGCTGTTCTGCCAACTTTCCAGTTGTCAAGTTCAGCGTCTCAACAAATAAGCCACTGCAGTCCCTTCTGCTGTTAATACTGAGATATAAATAATCAATATTGATTTCACATGAGAGTCCCAGCTGGTTGTCAGATATGTTGGGCTACAACTTCCAGAACCTACCAGACAGATGCTAGCTAGAAGACTGTGGGAGATAGAAGTTCATTTGTCAAAGCATTAGGTTGGGGAAGGCATGTACCTGTATAACCCAATATTTTGGGCTGTAATTTTCTTACCTAGAGATACATGTTAGGCCAAGGAGCAAACAAAGTAAAGTGATACCTTGAGATACGAATTTAATTCGTCCCTTGAGGTTATTCATACAGTACAGTATCTCAAAACATATGTATCTTAAAACAATGCAAAACACATTGCATTACCAGAGGTGGCCACTAGAAGCTACTGTATACTTTTTCGTACTGTACAGTATCTCGGGAAAAAATCCATTAAGAATTCATATCTTGAAGCAATCCCCCTCCCCCCTGAGATTTCCATTTGTATCTCAAGTTTTTTGTAAGTCAAGGCATTCATAAGTCAAGGTTTTACTGTACAGTGCACAACTTGTTATAGTATAATCCTAATCCTGCTTCTAAAAAGAGATGTCATCATGAATGTTCAAGACAGTACAATGTTTATTTACGTACATTCAGCATTGGTTGGAATGGCTGGAATGACTGTACATTTTGTTAATTCTTTTCTTTCCCTCCTCTTATATCAAAAAAGGTTTAGTAATATTTATGTACACTATGTACACTTACTCAGGAATAATCCCCATGGAATACAGTGGAATTTTCTTCTGAGTTCACATGCACAAGTTTGTACTGAAAATCTGACACAGTTATCAGACACAGTTGTGGAGCTAAAGTCCAACACTACTACAAGAATCATAATCCATCATATATTCACTCCACACAGCTCAGGTGTCTCTGAGCATGTCTGTCTTTATAAGCTTAGATTTTATTGCTAACAAAAGTATGTTCCTGCAATAGTTAGGCATATACATTGTTGAAAGCACATAGGAGTACATCTCATTTCCCAGTCACCACAGCATTCTTTTACGCCATTTCTGATAAAAGGGAGCATACATTTTTCCTGGAAGTCATTTTTTTTTCAGGTGATGGATTTGTCTCTGATGATTCAATAAACCGATCCTGGCATGAAACTTAGACTAAAGGTTACTCAAAGGCAGAAAAATGAAGTTGAAAGGACTATGTTCCTAATGAGAAGAGGCTCAGGGAGGACAAGAATCAGAATGCTGGAGTAGCACATCTTTAATTTTTATTAATTAATGGTGTTTTTCCTCCCTCTTTGCATAGCAAAGAGCAGCCTGAATGTTGACACCAACAGTCAAGCTTGTCCAGCAAATTTCTTCATTGTCAATGTTAAAGTTCTGTAGTTCTTCTGTAGTCATTATTTTTGAATTCTTCATATTCAACTGCAATCTTGCTTTTGCATTTCATCCTTTCACTTTTTTAAAAAGTTATTTCAACTCAATACTGATTTCTGTTAGTAAAAAGGCGTCATCTGCATATAGTATCTTTGATGTTCTGGTCTAAATGCGAAGCAGCCAGCATAACAAGGCCAAACAACTGTATTAGGCAGTCAGAACATGAGGAGCAATGGCGCAGCACTGCTAAGTATATACAATGAGGAATGGATACATTTGGGCAGAAAACAACAGGATTGGACAGGAGAGGTGGGGTGACTGGAAGGTCATCGGACCAGAGTGAAAACTGTACATGACTACATAGTTTAGGCGGCAACGCAGTCCTGCGATATTTTAAGACCAAGAAGGAGACAAAATGGAGGATAGTACTGATCCCAATTATATTACAAATCGTTACAGCAATAAATGTATTCAAACACAACATCATCTTAAATTATTGTTCCCCCATTAATTTCCCCCTTCTCCTTCATCTGACTCTAGTTTAGCTTTCTGTATGATGTTCTGCAAAGCCCAAAGTTTCTCATGATGATCCATACAGTCTTTAAAGCTTGACTGTAGTCTATAGAGCACAGGCTGATCTTTTTCTGAAATTCTCTGTTGCGCTCAAGTAGACAACAACTAATCCACACAGAAGGAAAGTGAAAATAAACCATGATTGCAACCACCCTCAATAACTGAGACAGCGCCTGGAAAGCTAGATATAAATCGATTGGTTTTTAATAAACAGTGAGCAACCATGTATAATTGGAAACGCAACTGCTCTTTATTCGCTATCCTGAGATTTAAGATTGTTTTGCACACCTGCCAAGCAAATGGTTAACTGCAGTGGCTCAAGTGGCTAAGACGCCGACTGGGAGGCGGAAGGTCAGCAGTTCGATTCCCGAGTACTGCAGGATGGAATGAGCTCCCGTCTTTGTCCCAGCTCCTGCCCACCTAGCAGTTCGAAAGCAAGAAATTGCAAGTAGAGAAATAGGGACCACTTTGGTGGGAAGGTAACAGCGTTCTGTGCGCTCCGGTGTCTAGTCATGGCCTGCCACATGACCACGGAAATGTCTGCAGAAGCAGACAGCGCTGGCTCTTCGGCTTTGAAACAGAGATGAGTACTGAACCCTAGAGTCGGATACGACTGGCTTTCGGGCAAGGGAAACCTTTACCAAACACAACCCTTTGTGCTGTGCATGTCACTTTAATTATTTTGGCAACTCTCTCGCTCAACACTCGGTGATTCAATCCGTTGACGCATCGAAAGCGTCAGAGACAGCCGCAAAGCATCCTAGGATATGTATTCCCCTCACCGCCCTCAACCCTCCTCCATTTCCTAGGAGTTCACATTAAAAGACTACGTTTCCCGGCCGCCCCTGTGCAAGGAAAAAAAAGAGTTTCCCTTTTCCGCTATGCTCTTGTAACGTGACACGTCACGGTATTGGTAGTTTTTTCAGCAACACCACACGGTTGAATAGCGCGCGGCTTCCGGGGCCGAGGAAACTACAACTCCCGCCGGCCTCCACCGCGCTTGCGCTTTGGACTGGGGGGTGAGGGGAAAAGGCCGTTACGTTGTGGGCAACGGCCAGGAGGACCGTGAGGAGGCAGTCGCTGGTGTTGGGTGTTGGAGAGAGGCTTCCGCGTTCGGTTTGTGGTGGGGGGTCGGGGCTCCGGCTGGTCGGCCATTACTGAGGGGAAGAAGAGGGAGGGATGAACCCGTGAGGGGAAGCAACGGAGCCGACGGGAGCGGAGGGGAAGGAGACCGACCGGCCCTGAGGAGAAGGCAGAGGCGGAGGCAGAGGAGAAATGTCTCAGCCGCCTCAGCCGGAGCCGCCGCCGGTGGCCGCGAAGAAGCAGGACCGGCGCGTCTTCTCGGGCACTTGCCCGGACCCCAAGTGCCAGACGCGCCTCTTTTTCCCGGCCCACGGGCCTCTGAGCAGCGGGAGCATCGAGTGCACGGACTGCGGGCAGCGCCACGAGCAGCGGCAGTTGCTGGCGGTGGAGGAGGTCACCGACCCGGACCTGCTGCTGCACAACCTGCTGCGGAGCGCCTTGCTGGGGGCGAGCGGGGCGGGCCCCCCGCGGAAGAACACGGAGCCGGTGAAAGTCATGGGCCTGTCCAACTACCACTGCAAGCTGCTCTCCCCCATCCTGGCCCGTTACGGGATGGACAGGCAGACGGGCAAGGCCAAGCTCCTGCGGGAGATGAACCAGGGGGACGTCTTTGACTGTGCTCTCCTCGGGGACCGTGCCTTCCTGATCGAGCCCGAGCATGTCGACACGGTCGGCTACGGCAAAGACCGCTCCGGCAGCCTCCTTTACTTGCACGACACGCTGGAAGAAATCAAGAAGGCCAACCATAGCCAGGAGTGCCTCATCCCTGTCCACGTGGACGGCGATGGCCATTGCTTAGTCCACGCCATCTCTCGGGCATTGGTGGGCCGGGAGCTGTTCTGGCATGCTTTGCGAGAGAACCTCAAGAAGCACTTTATAGAGAACCTCAACCGCTATAAAGCTCTTTTTCACGATTTCATTGATGCGGCAGAGTGGGAAGATATAATCAATGAATGTGACCCATTGTTTGTTCCACCGGAGGGTGTGCCGATGGGCCTTCGGAACATCCACATCTTTGGATTAGCCAATGTGCTACACCGGCCCATTATTCTCTTGGATTCTCTGAGTGGAATGCGTAGTTCAGGAGACTACTCTGCTACTTTCCTTCCTGGTTTGATACCTGAAGAAAAATGTATGGGGAAAGATGGCATGTTGAACAAGCCAATCTGCATTGCCTGGAGTAGTTCTGGACGCAATCATTATATTCCTTTGGTTGGAATAAAAGGTGCTGCTTTACCTAAATTGCCTATGAAATTGCTTCCCAAAGCTTGGGGAGTACCTCAGGACCTTATTAAAAAATACATCAAATTGGAAGAGGACGGTGGATGTGTAATAGGAGGTGACAGAAGTTTGCAAGACAAATACTTGATGAGATTGGTTGCTGCCATGGAGGAAGTTTTTATGGAGAAGCACGGCATCCATCCAAGTTTAGTTGCTGATGTACACCAGTATTTCTATAGACGGACAGGTGTAATAGGAGTTCAACCTGAAGATGTCACAGCAGCTGCTAAAAAGGCAGTGATGGACAGCCGCCTTCACAAGTGTCTCATTTGTGCTGCCCTTTCAGAACTTCAGGTTCCCCCAGAGTGGCTCGCTCCAGGAGGGAAATTGTATAATCTGGCAAAAACTACCCATGGCCAATTGAGGCCTGATAAAAATTACAACTTCCCTCTTAACAATTTGGTATGTTCCTATAATCCTGTGAAGGATGTACTTGTACTAGACTACAGTTCGAGTAATTTGACTGCCTGTAATTGGTGCCATGGCAAATCAGTGCGTCGTGTCAGAAGTGATGGCTCAGTTGTGTATTGGGATGGTGATAGAACAAACACTAGATCTACAGGTGGCAAATGTGGTTGTGGATTCAAGCATTTTTGGGAAGGTAAAGAATATGACAATCTCCCTGAAGCTTTTCCTATTACTTTGGAGTGGGGCGGCAGAGTGGTGAGGGAGACAGTGTACTGGTTCCAGTATGAAAGTGATCCATCCCTGAACAGCAACGTGTATGATGTTGCAATGAAACTTGTGACAAAGCATTTTCCAGGAGAATTTGGTAGTGAGATTCTTGTCCAGAAAGTTGTCAACACAATTCTGCATCAGACAGCCAAAAAGAACCCTGATGATTATACACCTGTAAACATTGATGGTGCTCATGCTCAAAGAGCGGATGATGTGCAACAAGAACAAGGCATGGGATCTCAGGTTCCAACCAAAATTATTCTAACTGGACAGAAAACAAAGACATTGCACAAAGAAGAGCTGACGATGAGTAAAACTGAAAGAACCATCCAGCAGAATATTGCAGAACAGGCACCTATTATGCAAAAACGGAAAACGGAAAAATTGAAACAAGTACAAAAAGCACCACTTAGAACTGCATCCCCAGGTGCTGTTCCTGATGGGTCATCCTCAGCACCTGCTACCCCCACCAAGACACTGTATTCCCCAACATCTACAAAGGAAAAGAAAATACGCATCACAACAAATGATGGGCGGCAGGCCATGCTCAATTTAAAGTCCACAACTACATTTGTAGAATTGCAAGAAGGCATTGCAAGAGAATTTAATGTTCCTCCACATTTACAATGCATTCGCTTTGGTTTTCCTCCAAAAGAACTTTTGCCACCCAAAGAAGGGCAGGAAAATGAACCTGTTCCTCTGCTGCATGGAGATAGAATAACTATAGAGATCATCAAAGGAAAGGAAGATAGCAGCCAGGCTCCTTCAGTGCACTCATCCCATGCTGTGAAACATGATGATGTTGCAGTTACTAGTAAAATCTCTTCCAGGGAACTTCAAGAGCAAATCGACAAAGAAATGTATTCTTTGTGTCTTCTAGCAACATTTATGGGTAAGTTAAAACTTAATCTCAAGTTTTCAAATACAGAAGTGTATCTAAATTTTGAATTTTACGAAGAACTACATACAGGCTCTGACTAGTTGTAAGTGCAAGTTAGTGGCATGATTGTCTCTCTCTCTCACACACACACACTTGTATGTTTGTGTTTGACACAGGTACATCTTGTTGATCCTCTGTTGTTTTAGAGTAGGGGTGCCCATGCTGTGGTTGAGTGAGTCACGTGGTTCCTCCCACTAGAAGCGGAAGTAAAACATGTCCATGCATGTATAAAACGCTGCCGTAAATGCACCCATGGCTGTTGTAAAAACGTTTTAATTATTTCTTCAACTACAGAAGATTCATGACAAGATTTGCCAAGGTAACTTGACTGTTTTACTTTTGATTCTTAGTTTCTTCTCAGTTTCATTTCTAAGAGCAGAAACACCACTAAGCTTTCTATTCATGTAACTTCCTCCTTCTTTGAAGCAGTAATTTGTATCATTTTATTTACTGCTTTAAAAATCAAATGTAAGCAATACAGATGATGTCAGTGAGAATGATAATAGTCAAGAGCCGCAGGTGCATTTATGGCAGCGGGCGGTATGGGCCAAATTATTAGGTGGCACGGGCCAGATCTGGCCTATGGGCTGTAGTTTGGGCAGTCCTGTTTTAAAGTATCTTGAGCCTTCTATATTTTTATATTGCTTATATTTGTATGTTGGATTTTGTCTTGTACCTTTTGTATTGCAGATGGTTGATTTACCCTGGGTAGCCTTCTCGGAAGAAGGGCAGTAAATAATAATAATGATTGGTTCTATTCGAACCAATGTTTAGGCTTTATATAGCAAACTAGTGTTTTGAAAACACAGTTGTATTTGAATGCAAAATTGCTTGTCAGAGAAAATAGATAATATAAATTATTATATTGACACACAGCTAAATACATTGAGTGTCTTTTTGCTACACAACCACACCTAAGGATGGATGTATTTTAAGAAACCTTTTAAACTAAATTAATTGGCAATGTTACAATCTCAGTCAATATGCTATGGGCCTGGCTGTTATTTTGTAGACTACAGGGCATCAAAAGTACTGCTTGGTTTCTAGTTAACACATACAGTACAAGGTATGTATATTTAAGGAGTCTTTTGCTGCAGCTAAAACTCTTTTTGATCTTTAAAGTTTCCAGAAGACTTTCAGGATTAGTACCTCTTGACTATTATCATTCTCATTGACATCATCTGTATTGCTTACATCTGACATCTGTTTCTTAAAGCACTGAATAAAATGATTCAAATTGCTGCTTCAAAGAAGGAGGAAGTTACATGAATAGAAAGCATAGTAGTGTTTCTGCTCTAGGAAATGAAACTAAAAATCAAAAGTAAAACAGTCAAGTTAGCTTGGCAAACTTTGTCATGCATCTTCTGTAGTTGAAGAAATAATTAAAAGCAAAGCAATCACACATACATACCGCCCCATAGCAAGGTAGTAGCACTTCAAATGTGTCCATACTTTAACAAAGTTAGATATGATTCCAACCTCCTCTTTTCTCATCTGGAGTGTGATATAAGGTGGAAGAAAGAAGAGATTATGCAACCTCTTCCATTTTGGAAGGTCTTTAAGGAAAAGATGGGGAAAGTAAAAAGCTTAAAACTAAACTGTGGATTACTTTAGACGTTCTAGTACTTTTAACACAATGGGACAATTTAAGAATCAGCATTGCATGTCAAGAAAATTACAGTACTAGCAAACTGTGAATCTGCTTTTCATGTGACTGCAGTTCTTTGTAGGGTCCAAACTTGGAAAGCCATGGTTTATTCTGATTATGATTAGAACTAGTCATTATATCAAATCACTACTTATTCTGCTTCGTTCATTAACTACAATTAGAGCAAGCCATGGCTTTATGGATTTAAATACACAAAAAGGTTGTGATTCAGAAAGAGAAGCTTTCTATTTCCCTGTTCAGACAATTGAAAAAAGAGATGGGGATATTTGAACTTCAGGCATGTGCAGTCTCATTATTATAACAACAAAATACATTTCTTAATCTGAATAAGGTAATGGTGTAAATTGTGTTGGGAAATGTCATATAATTTGGTACATAAAAAGTGTGTTCCTATCCACTGTGTCTTACTGAGAGTTTATTTAAATTTTTACAAGTTGCACTTCCCTCAAAGGTCTCTAAGAAATCAGTCTTCTATTTGTTTTGGTTTTTAAGAATTATTACAGAAGCCATGTTACCTTGACTCCTCTGGAACAGAGGTAGACAATTTGACACTCCAAGTGTTCACAATTTCCATAAGCCTCAGCCAGTAAAGCAGGATTTGTATTCCAAAACATATGGTAGCTTCCCTTGTCTCGTTCTAGAAAACAATGGCTGAAATCTGCTTATGCATTGATATAAACAACTTAACTTTTAAGGAAATTCACTTCCAAAAGTTATATTGGTTTGTGCAATAGGATTTCAGCCAGTAAAAAACAATGAATCACAGTCAATCTATTTCTGATCATATTAGAATGGAATTGAATGTTGAAAAAGTTTGGTTTCATAATGGGAACTGGCTTTTGTATTTATATAGAGATAGAGTTTATAATGTGTTCTTCTAATTCATCATTTTCTCCCCTTTTTCTGTAGGAGAAGATGTTTGGTCTTATGCAAAGGGGCTTCCTCACTTGTTTCAACAGGGTGGTGTGTTCTACAATATAATGAAGAAAACAATGGGTATAATATCTAACTGTTCTTTTATACTTTTCCAGCAAGTTTTCCAGTTTTGTTCTTGATGTACTGGTATTAGTTAGCTTTCTTACATGAAACATTTGTAATATATATTGTTGTCATAGACCAGGAGTTCGCAACCTATGGCCCACGGGCCGGACCTGGCCCATGACAGCAAATCATCCAATCTGCGGTGGTGACCTGCGGAAGCGCTCACGACAGCCATAAACACACCTGTGCAAATGTGCCCACGCGTGTGGCTGCCACAGTTTATGGCTGTGTTTACAGTGTGTCCGGCCCACTCAGCTGTCTGAGGGTGTGTGGTCTGGCCCATGGCGCAAAATGTTTGAGAACCCCTGTCATAGACTGTTGTCATAGACTCCTCATTCGGGTGTCCCCTGAGTAGAGTCCCTCTAGCAAAAATCATTTCAACCCAGAAAGCACCTTTGTGTGCTTCTGACATGATTAAATAAAAAAAAAAAGGCTGCAGCAGAAAATATCAGTTTCAGATTATGTGTATATATTGTAGACAACAAAGTATAATACTTTCTGTTTTGCAGGAAGTTGGGGGTATATAAGGATGTCCAAGGTTGCTACTATCATAAAATGTTTTCTTTTGGCTTACTGAACTGAAATATGTATGCATTCTATTTCTTAGTGAAGGAAGAAAATCTGAATAATGAACTGAAGACAAGAACCTGAAAGAAAACATTAGTTAGTTATTAAAGGTGTTAAAGCATAAAAGAAAGTGAAGTTCTAAAGTTCTGTTGCTCTGATTGTGCCCTACTCTACTCTGGTCTGTCACTCTTCTCCGCCTGCTGCTGAAGGCCAGAGCACTTTTCAAGGTGGTAGAGAACAGTGGTAGCAAACCTTTGGTACTCCAGGTGTCTTTGAACTTCAATCCCCAGAAGTCCTGATCAGCAGGACTGTTGACTTGGACTTTGGGGAATTGAAGTCCAAGAACACCTGGAGTGCCATGGTTTGCCATCACTGGTATAGAATGTGGCACAAGTGCTGAAGCTGTAAGATAGAATAGCTTGTTTCCCTGGTGCCTCTTTGGGTGTTGACCCATAGATTTGTAAATGGTGTTTAAAAAATCAAGTTGACTCCATAATGCTTGGTGACTGCTTTATGAGTGAATATTGATTTAGCATCCAGTAAAGGAAACATGCAACACATCTACTACTGTGCCACATAGAAAAATTGTAAATCTACAAAAATAAATAAATGTATGTTTACTTAAAATAGAAGTACTGTCTAGTCTTTTACTGAAGCTAATGATAGCTTTAACGTAACATATTTCTTTGTATATATTATAGTATTCCCATCAAAAAGCCTGTCTATTTTGCTTTTTGTCTTTGTAAAACTGATGGGCATTATGTACAGTATTTTCAAAACTAGTGTGGCATATTTATATTCTAAGTTTAAAGGATATATGGGCCAAATTTAACATTAGACCCAGCTAGAATAGATCCATGGAAATCAGTGAGACTCGTTAGTGGTTGCTAGCCAGGTTCTTGTGTATTTCAGTGGCTTTAGTCCAAGTAAAGTTACATTTAGGTGTGTATGTGTGCATGTATGCTTGAGTGCGCACACACAAACACACGGGTTATGATGGCTATATGAAATGTCCAGGTTCCTAGAGAGTAATAGTGGAGGAAGACAGTTTTATTTGGAACTTAGTTGTCCATTTACTGAGGGCATCTTTTTGGTCATTGCAGAAAGCACTTGCATGAACTTTCATGTTTGCCCCAACAGAACTGCTGTTTGTTCTTATTTTTAATTCTCTTGAAATTTAATCTTACATTGTATTTGTTTGCAAAGATAGTGCATTTTATATTTTGTTTTATTTTAAACCACTTTATAAAACAGGATATAAATATTATTTCTTTTCTCCCCTGATAGGCCTGGCTGATGGCAACCACTGTACTTTTCCACACTTGCCTGGTAAGACTTTTGTATACAATGCAGCTGAAGATAGATTAGAGCTCTGCGTTGATGCTGCTGGGCATTTCCCAGTGGGTTCCGATGTTGAAGACTTGGTTAAGGAGGCTCTAAGTCAAGTGCATGCTGAGGCTTCTTCAAGAAGCAGGGAAGCAAGTCCTTCACATGGAATCCTTAAATTAGGTAGTGGTGGAGTTGTTAAAAAGAAGTCAGAGCAATTTCACAATGTAACTGCATTTCAAGGAAAAGGCCATTCTTTGGGAACTGCAGCTGGAAGTCAGCAGCTTCATCAAAGAGCGAGGGAATCTCCACTTACTAGAAAGCAGAGCAAAGGCACAGACTTCAGTCCCAGTTCTGTCAAATCTGAGCCTTCTACATATTCAGGCGATTCTGGAAACAGTGAGCTTATACGGATAGCTCCTGGAGTCGGAACAATGAGAGACAGCAGGCAGCTTGATCCTAATTTGATCGAGGCACAGCGGAAAAAATTGCAGGAGATGGTTTCTTCCATTCAGGCTTCAATGGACAGGCATTTGCGGGATCAGAATACAGAGCAATTGGCAACAAATGATTTCTCTCAAAGGAAATTGGAGGCAGCAAGTTCATTTGTTACTACAAGGAGCCCTCAGATGGCTTTGTCTGAATCATTCACTTTATCAAGTGGCAGTGGACATCTGAATGCAGAAACAACTGATAGTAATGTGTCCAATGCATTGGGAACAACCTTCCCCAAAAGATCAAAAGCGCAAAAAGGAAATTCTATTGAGGAAGCTGAAGAGATGGACAGTCATGATGGAGAAATCACTAATACAGCTGAGCCAATGGATCATTCTTGAAGAGTTAACAGCAGATAAAGATAGAAGAGATTACTGTGCAAATGTCATATTTGTTGGCTGGGCCACATGAATTTAGTCATTGAATCTTGTATGTTTCAAAGATTATATCTTATTCATTGCATGATAGCAGGTATGTGATAGACTATAGCTTTTAATATGCCATTCTTCCAGCCAGGCTAGCTCTCAGTTACTGTAAATTAGTTATTAGGACATGCACTGAGCTAAATATCTGCTGTAGATAAGGGATATCATTTGTTTTGTAATTTTAATTCTGTTAATATCTTATTGTCCAGCCCATGTAAAATCATAAATTTATTTTAGTATTGATAAGTGAAAATAAAACCTGACAAATATAGTGTGCTTTCTCAGATATTGGTCCATTCAAAATTGCCGCATAAAGAGACATTTTCTTATAACTAAATGTTTCTGTTCATTTAGGTTTGTCTAGTTTCTTAAAATACTCAGATATATTTATTGAGAGCTCACTGATTCAACTTAAGAAATGGTAGGCAAAAGTACCATATAATATGAAACTATGCTAAAGCAGAGGAGGTTTAGTTATGCATGGTAGTCTGAGCCAGCATAGCTTTTTCAGTGCTGCGTTGGCAAGTGATTGCATGATTTAGCTTTCAGGTGATAAAGTACCATGATGTACTTTTACATTCAAAGGCAATAGTAAGCATATTTTAAGTGACTACAGTATACTAATAAGAAATTAATTTGTGCAGGAAATCTTGAAAGTAGCCATTGGTTATCTGTCCTGGTTATTAACAGTTCTGAGCATGTTGGATTAATGAGATTTTACAGAATTTCATCAGAGTTGTTTTCATTGGCATGGTAAAATATTCTTTTAAACTTTCCTGGGATTGGGATGTATTCTGTCTTTTTACATCAGCGCATCACATCATCCAGGAAAACAGCATATTCATCAGATCTACAGTGCAAATTTTTAAGAAACAGCCATTGTGTTTGCTCCATAAAGATAGAATGTTTATCTTGACATTAATGTTGCACTTTTGCCTCTTTGCTTATTTCTACTTTATGTGCATTAATACTGCTTCTCATCAGATGAAAATAAGCTTTGAAAGGGTGAATGGCTTATAGGACAGAAAGATATTGAAATCTCAAGTGCTTAGCTATCGAAGTCAGTGCTTGTGCACACATGAGTTTTACTTGGTCCACAGACATTACGTTTGTATGATAAATGTATTCTGAAAATATGCTCACATTTTCTGCAGTTATAATCACAAAAGAAAACTTTGAACAATGCTGTGATTAAATATCCCATATAATTGAAAGTTTATTTTTTATGTGGGAATTTGACTGAAGGTACAGCTGCCTCAGTTCATTCTAGTATATTAATCTACTCAAACACTGTTTTCACCCCTTTTCTCATACAGAAAATACCTATTTTATCATCTAGTGCACTGCCTATATATAAAGCATCACGTTTTCATGAATAAATGATTTTAAATATACAATTTTACTATTTTTACTGTTCACTATTCAAGAAAAGAAATATGGGATATAAATATGGAATTTTAAATTTGATGCCATACTCCTTTGAGAAGAGTATTTCTGATGTTTCATCTAGAAAACTACTGTTACTAACAAACGCACAACCAATTCTGTGGCCGTTATCCAAAGAAACCATTTATGCATTAATAAGATATTACACATGGTGGGACAGCTTTCTGGCACAGCAGTGGTCCGTGTCAAACTTTGAAAGGTAGTTTGTAATAGTTTGTAAGCTGATGTGACAAACAGGAAAACCGCTGTTCTGTTTCTGATCAAAGGGCATCTGCATGGAGTATAGAAGTCTTTTTGAAAATAGGGTTAACACCTGTGGCTTCTATCAAATAACACTTGGAACTATAATAGTCTTAGTGCAAGAGAAATTTGTTGTTTAAGAATGTATAAAACATTCACAATACTGTATTGCAATTCCTATTATTCTTTGGATGAGGGTGGTGGCAGGCTAGAACGGAATTGAATGTATAGGTTGTGATCCTGTTAAATACTTAGGTTGACATATGTTTCAGTGGCTGATTGCAAGTTAAGATGTCAGCGCAGGCATTTATTATCTTACACTGATTCATATAACTGGCGTGCAATACTAAATGCTTGTGCCGACTTCTTAACTTGTGAAAATCTGCCACTGAAATTTATGCCAAAGGAATTATATTGATGGGTGTAACTGACAGGATTCTCTCCATAGTGTTAATAAATAGCCTGACAGTTTAGAGACTTCTGTAATGCAGAAATAGAATGATGACTCTTCTGTGGTATAAGGAAAAAAGGTATTGTGAATAACACATAAAACTCATGTTTAAATGAACAAGAGCTACACAACTAATGAAGCATGGATGGCTTTATGATTTCATCTTTTTTCTGTAAGATTGCTCTTGAACATGAGTTAAGTATTTTCTTGGTAGTAACTCCTTTGAAGAATGGTATTGTGACATTTTCCTCTTAACTAAAAATAACACTGCAGATTGTTCACTTCTATATTTTCTCTTTTGTCTGAAGTATTAAAAGATTCATGCTCAGTTTTAAAAAATATATTCAAGGCTCACAAAATATATGAAAAACATTGTTTCTCTATGTTTGGAGGGGAAATTAAATTTAATTCTTAATGTTAGAATTGTGCACTCAGTACACAGGCAGATTGGCATCAAAGTTAATAGGACTTAAGAACTCAAATAAATGCAAAAGCCCCATTGACTTTGCTGGCTCCTGTCATAACTCATTTGCTGGATTTTACTGTTGCTGGCCTCAAGTTTTAGCTTTAATGGTTGAATGTCAAATATTAACTGCATTTATGGAAATTGTCAATTTTGGTGAGAATATTAGAGATGGCTGGAGTAAGCTTCAAAATTTGTACAGTTGTCTGAGTTAACCTGTTAACAGGTTTTCTGGGGTGTGTATATGTGTTCAGTTTAGAAACAGAAAAACTGCTGTTTTATCAAATCAAGGATTAACCTAGATTAAGCAAGCTTGTTTTTGAGCAGTTTCATGTGTATACAATAAAATGAACAAGAAATTAGACAGTGATAGCATAATGGTATTACTATTTTGGTTTACTAAGAAAAGGGGTAGATCTGATAAAATCAGAAGGAACAGATAATTAAAAATGAAGTGCATTTGAAAAATTTCTAGAATTTAAATATGTTAGTGGTTTTTTATTTTAGATTTAAAAGTATTTTATTGTATATAATGTATCCATGAGATGACTGTTCTACATTTCTCTGGAAATTTAATACTAGGAACTCACTGCCATTTAAAAGACCAAAATGTTAAATTTTCCCACAACTGCAAAATGGCTTGTTCAGTTAATTTAACTTTGGGAGGTGTGTAGCATGTTACTTATATAGAAAGAAAATAAAAGTAAGGGAGATAACTGTTTTTTTAAGGGTGATCCTTTGACAATATATTGTTTTTTTTGTTGTTTTATCCTTATACACTCTTAAATTCAAAGTGACATGTAACGGGGACAACAGTTACGATTTGCTGTGTTATGATCTAAGCATGACTTCTAGTAATGAAAACAGAAGATACACTGAGATTTGACAGTCTAGTGGAAAACTTTAATAACCACTCCACCATTAGTGTATTCAACCTAGATGGATTTTATCCAAGTACAGTACTTGTGAGCCATAGGTAAATCTTACTCATGCTAGTGGGACTCAATTAAATGTGTGCTAAGAATCTTCAGGATTATGCTATCTGTTCCTGATCGTTTTGCCATCCTGGTTGGCAGTCAGAATTTGACATTCTCAGGGCAAATATTGACATTATGGTCCAGCAAACGCTCTTCGTATGAATATCTGATATATATTTTAAAGCGTTACTTTTAAATTTATTTAAAATAGCATTCTTGCTTTGCCACTCTGATTGTAGTAATGTTAAAAGACTGAATGGTGATTGCTATTTTTAGATTTTATTTTAATGAAGATTATTACCAGGAAGAGAAATAGTGCACTTTTAAAAGTAACTGATCTAAAAATAGTGTAAATTAGCATTAGTATTGTATATATTTAGGAAATCTTTTAAATAGCAAGTGCTTTACATCTGAGTTCTACTAGAATAGCAAGGATACCATGTTCACGATGCTGGCTATTCAGCATATATGGATTTTATTTGTGATTGCTGTACTAATTTGTTTTTTATCTGTAATGTAACAATAGTGTATTATAACTGTGTACTATATTACACTTTACTGTACAGTATTTGGAATTCTCTTTGATTGCAGTATTAAAAAATACAAGTTAAACAGCTCTATTTTACTAATTTCTGCAGCAAAATTACTTCTAGTGGTTTAATTCATCTTTCCCCGTGTTTTCTGTCAAGAACATATCGAAGGCAGTAAAGGTAAAGGTTTCCCTTGTTCAAAAGCCAGTCGAATCCAACTCTAGGGTTCAGTGCTCATCTCTATTTCAAAGCCGAAGAGCCAGCGCTGTCTGCTTCTGCAGACATTTCCGTGGTCAAATGTTGCAGGCATGACTAGACACTGAAGTGCACGGAACACTGTTTATCTTCCCACTGAAGTGGTCCCTATTTATCTACTTGCAATATCTTGCTTTCGAACTGCTAGGTTGGCAGGAGCTGGGAGAAAGACGAGAGCTCATTCCGTCCTGCAGTACTCGGGAATCGAACTGCTGACTTCCCGCCTTCCACTCAGCGTCTTAGCCACTTGAGCCACTGTAGTCCCATTGGAAGGCAGGACCCCCAAAAGCATTCCTTCCCAGTACAAAACTTTTGTCACAACATGCACTTACATATGTAGGAATTGGTGATAATTATATTAGCAGAGTGGAACAAGCTAGTAAGTTGTGTTTGTAAACTAGGAATTACAAGTAGTTACAGTCCTCATGTGATTAAGAAAAGAAAACTTGCATTTATTCTAAGAAATCTATTCATGAAACAAAATAAAACCTATGCTTGAGTACAGAAGCTCCTACATGGTTCCTATGTATGCAAGAATGTTAGAGACAACAACATGGTTTGCTATCCATTGGAGAGAAGAAAAAGCTATTTTCTTAAAGAAGTGGGAAGTGGCCTGTGAAGAAACTGTTCAATGAGCTCTACAAAATAGCAGGAGTAGACAAAATTCCTACATCCCCATGGAGCCAGGGGTTAAGCATATCCGAGAGTAAACAAAACAAAAAGACAAAAACATTGTGGCACTTTAAAGACTATCTGCTGTATTTTACTGTTAGCTTTCGTGGATCAAGTCCACTTTGTCAGACATAAGAGTGAGACTTCATGTCATCAATTTATACACGTCAGGTACAGCTACTAATCCCCTACATATAAGTGGTTGGTTTTGACATACAGTAGTTGCTCAAACTACATGGGGTAAATTTTATTCACAAATGTTAACCACTGGCTGCTGAGTTCAGCTGATGAGATCCAAGTGTCACTTGCATGGATGGCTGTGCTTAGAACTGAGCTTTAGTCAGTCTTACTGAAAAGTCTTATTTTATGCATTGCAGGTAGATGGTCTGATTCAATAAGCTGAGTTACCTCACAATGTCCTTTTCAGAATGATACTGTGTTTTTGGCAAGAATGGCCAGAGAGGCATGTAGAATGGTATCCAAGGAGCCCCCAATGGTCCTTGTCTTTTTCCTTTTGTGGGAGTAGTTGAAAGTAGACCCAAGTCTATTGCCAGCATCTTTCGGAGTGTTTTCTCCATATAAAGAAAATATAAAATATATTGTCTTTTGAATTTTGAGGGGGTTGTCATAAGAATTTAGTTTGCAGAGCTAGGTTACTAATTGTTGGTTGAAACAATTGCTTCCTGTGAAATTTGTTGTTAGGGCATGTCAGTTTGCTTGACCTAGTTGTATATACGCCTGATAGAGCACATCTTTATACTTCTACACTAGCACAAATTCTATAAATACTGTATTCAATTTTGCAAGGGTTTGGAATGTTGCTGTCTCACCCACTTAAGTGCACTTTTAATCTAACTCTTCCATAGGCTAGTGAGCTAATTAGAATTTTGCTCTTCTCATGCTCCTCTCAGCTGACTACAAACTAATTCATCCTATTTATGGAACCTCTAACTCATGAGTCCACATGAAATGTTCAAAAATAGAAATGATTATTTTTATTTATTTATAACTCAAATTTCTAGGCCACCCAATCAGGCGAACCCGACTCAGAGCGGCTCACAACAGGATTAAAACATACATATTAAAAACAATTAAAACCCCAACATACCCACCCACCTGTTAAAAACTAACCACATTAAAACTGCCCGCATTAAAAAGATGGGGAGGCTTCATTTTATAAGCCCACAGGCGAGGGCCACTCTTCCATCCGGGCCCCACACCTGCCCCGCCAACCAGGTTTTTAATTCTTTTCTGAAAGGCAGCAGCTCCGTCTGCTCCCGCAAGGAGGTTCCACAAGGCCGATGTGGACACGGAAAAGGCCCTCCTTCGTGTGCCAGAGAGGCGAGTCAATTAGAGAGCCCCTCCGGTCCGCTCTGGTTGGACAGACAGACACTCTTGGGACGATGCGGTCTCTTAGGTATCCTGGCCCACTATCATGTAGGGCTTTAAAGGTCAAAACCAGCACCTTGAATTGCACCCGGAGACAAACTGGTAACCAGTGCAGCTACCGAAGCAATGGTGAGGCGCGAGCATTATAATTGTTACAGGATCCATTCTGTGATTCTCTTTCTTAAACTGCTTATAATTCAGTTTTATCAAAGGTTATTGCACCTTCTATCTAGCCAACATTCCAAGAGGTACCCCACCAATACATTATTTTCTGTATTTAAAATATTTTGCATTGAAACTAAAAATTATCTGCATGAGCTTACTGGATAAGATGGTTACTAATAATTACACAATACAGCCTTATCTATGGTGAGCAGACAACTAATTACTACCATTCCTCAGCCTTATGGATGACTGTGTGGTAGATATGGAGAACTGAAGTGTCCTTTAGTCACCGAACAAACGTGCTAATCCTTGGTGTTAAAAAGAAGAAAAAAACCAATTGAGTGTTGAGGCACTTCTAGCACAAAGATGGGTTCAACTTCAGCATGGACTTATTTTGGAGGGTTTGTTTTAAAGTTTTAAAATTACTGCTGACACAGCCAACTCCACACACAAAAACAATAACACCATAAACCCTGCAATTTGAGATACCCATAGCAGTTGGCGAAATTTTTTTCAAATTTAGTTTTGAAGATAATTAATTGAGTGTACAAGGTGTAAAGAAGAGGTTCTCAACCTTTTTAAACTGGGGGCCAGATTACACCCCCTCAGACTGTTGGCAGGCCGGACTGGTGTCCTCCCCCACCACCAGTTTGGCCTGCCAACACTCCCCCCATACTGCCACCACCACTGCCACCACCAGCACTACCCACCACGTGACCAATCCGGCCCACCAACACTGCTCCTGACACTGACGCCAACACTACCCCCACAGCCACTGCAACTGCTGACACAAACACTTTCCCACGCCACCAGTATGGCCTGTAAAGACTCCTCTCCACTCTGCCGCCGCTTCCCTGCTTACCAGCCTACCATGGGTGAAGGAGACGTCCTGCTGTCCTTGCCAATGCTTGGCTAGAGCGGCACCCAGGAAAGAAGCATCTTCTGCTTCTGCCACCGGCGCTGCCATCCTTGTCCCCTCCACCTGACTTGGCATGTTCCTAACACCACTCCATAGCAGGGTGGATGCTGTAAGCCTTAGGGACACGGCAAGCCAGGTGAAGGGGAAAAGGGCAGCAGTGGCTGTGGAAGCAAAGGTGTGGGCTGGATGGAATTGCACCATGGGCCATATCCGGCCCACAGGCTGTAGATTGAGAACCCCTGGTTCATTTTTAATGATGATTTGCTTGTTGCTCTGTTTTAATGCTGTTTTTAGCTGGGGGTTTTGGGTTCATGTTTTAGCTACGGTTGTTTTAATTGGTTTTATATTGTAATTTTTATCTATTGTATTTTTCCCCTCTCCCCTTTCCCCTTTTGTTGTTAGCCGCCCTGAGCGGTGTACCCACTGGAGGGCGGGATATAAATGTTTTAAATAAATAAATAAATAAATAATTGTGAGTTCCTACAATGTGAATTTCAGACATGTATCTGCACAAATAATATTTATTACTTTAGGAAGACCGATACAGTAATTGTATCCTTGTTTTGTCGGTTTACGACTTATGTTTAATAATAATGCATATTCTTCAACAATAAATGTCTTGTATGTTGTTGATAATGCTGTTTGGTTTAGGATGTGATGTGGAAGAGTGAATAGTGTATAATTGTCTGGGATTCTCAGGGCAATTCAGACCTATTAGTCTATAGTTCGTTGTTCAAAAGCAGTTAGAAAAGACTGCCAAAAAAAAAAAAAAACCAGAACAAAAACCAAACAAACAATGTTGCAACGGTGGAGAAAAGGAAGAGTTGTGGAGAGCAAACAGGTAAGACTTTTTGGATCAATTGTTGTTGCCTCTGTTAACCAGACCATTCACTGAAAAAGAACCCTCGCTGATGAGCAACTTTAATGGCCGGATCCGGATTAAAAAATTCCCCGCAGAGTTGCTCCTGGGATTAAAGTTGATGATCCGTACTGATGTTTGCAGCAAATTTATCTACACCAATTGAAGAAACCCACTTCGAAAGGATTGTTTCGCGGCTTTCTGGTGTACCGAGTGGACCCTTCCTTCATTTTCTCTTACGAAATACTTGAATGCAAAC
This sequence comes from Bradypodion pumilum, assembly GCA_035047305.1. Lineage (NCBI taxonomy): Eukaryota > Metazoa > Chordata > Lepidosauria > Squamata > Chamaeleonidae > Bradypodion > Bradypodion pumilum. The sequence goes on along the minus strand of JAWDJD010000004.1, from coordinate 294,016,020 downwards.
AGACACATTCCTACACTGTGTAAAGTTTGCAAGACATATCCTTTAATATGCGGACTGTAATATTATTTCTTTCACAAACTTTCCTCCACTTTGTTAAAATAGATTTTGAGGGACTATTCTCTGTGTACTTTCACCTAGGGGGAGGTCCTGTTGAACTCGGCGAAATTTACTTCTGAGTAAATGAATATTAGTCTCAACGCTGCAGCGATGGCGCAGGAAGCGTTACTAAGGCGTTTTCACACCGTGTGGTGAAACAATCCTACCTGCATAAGTTTACTGCACAGATATGTTTACAAATCAGTCTGTCTTGTTACAACTGGTAATAACAGAAGGTCCCTGACTGGTATTCAAATTTGCTGTGAATTTTGGCCCTGCTGAGTTGCAAATGAGTTGTAGATGGATGCATATCTACGCAAACCAATAAAATCAGGATTTGAATTTATCCTCACTTCCCATGAGTGAAATTGTTTTTAAAGATAATTTTGGAAACTCTGGACGGTAGTACTGTTGCGGTAGGAACGGATGGTTAAATCTTAATTTAAAGTTGCATATGAAAGCCTCATGAAGAAGTGGGCAGTCTGAAACGTCAATGACACAACAACAACGTGTTTTCTTTGCTGACAATGTAGGCAGGAAATAGAAGGCCCCTGCCAGTGTGCCTTCGATAGCTCAGCTGGTAGAGCGGAGGACTGTAGAGGGTTGTTCCAAGTGGTGATCCTTAGGTCGCTGGTTCGATTCCGGCTCGAAGGAGGCTTCATTTTTCGGTCGGATTGCGTCTAAATCTCTAAGATTATTTTTACGTTTTATTTCTAGCAGCTGTCTCATATTTAGAGCCCTATTATAATCGTTATAGATAGTCCTTTCCCTTTGAAGGTGTAAATCAAGAGAAAGTTACCTCGTACAATACAGTACTCATATTCCATGGAGTAGCTATGTTAGACCTCTTCCTATTTTTGCAAAAACAATGTTTTGACGACGTGGGACAGTTAAGAAGTTTTATTTAACATCAGCCTTCCTAGAATTCAGCTCACTTTTTCAGACTCATGTTTACAACCCGCAAAAGCTTCTGCCAAATACATCTCGTTAGTCTTTAAGTTGTCACAAAGCTGTTGCTTTTGCGGCAAGTTATCTCTCGGACTAACAAAAGTATCAGAGAGTAAACAAAACAAAAAGACAAAAAACGTTGTGGCACCTTAGAGACTAACTGCTGTATATTATTGTTAGCTTTCGTGGATCAAGTCCACTTCATCAGACATAAGAGTGAGAGAGACTTCATATCACCAATTTATACACAACAGGTACGGAGGCACACAATGGTTGGCTAAGCATAACAGATAAGTTTACAAATAAGTCTTGTATTTTACAACTAGTAATAACAGAAGATCCCTGACTGGTATTTCAATTTGTTGTGAATTTTGGCCCTGTTGAATTGCAAATGAGTTGTAGATGTATGCAAAACACACATTGTGGCATTACACATTTGTTAATGAGTTTACCCTTCAGACCTAGCATCTATTGACCATGCTGTGTGAAATAGACAATGGTGTCGGTGTGAGTGACCCAGGGAGAGCACCAAGTCCTTCCCTTGTTCTGTGAGGTGGCCTGAGGCTATGGATAGAAATCACTGTCCAGGGCCCTTCTCTATAGTTTGTTCTGTAAAGGTGCTGGGGGAAAATTGCAGCATATAACAACCTGTTAGTTGTGGCGTATCAAATCTGATAATGTCCCAGAAACCCTTGACTAAGATTCGAACATTTGAGGCTAACATTAAAATACTGTACAGCAGTTAGTCATTAAGATGCCACAACATTTTTGTCTTTTTTTGTTGTTGTTTACTCTCCGATATGCTTGGACTAATAAGTTTGATTGATACATTATTTTGAGTAAATTTTACATCTAACTTTATTGCGATTGTATCACCCTACTTTTAACCTGTTTTGATCCTGTTTTATGTAATCATATTTCAACCTGACATGATCAGATAACGAATCAGTTATTAATAAAGGACAATGATGACGGCGGCGAATAAATTTTTATTTGGCGTGAACTTTCCTGACTTGCAGCCCACGACCTCAGAAGGATGCATGTCACACAGCCAGCAGGAGGAGCAGGTGAGAAGCTACATTCTGTGTTGTGTATTTTGAACGTGTATTGCGAACGTATGGGCGGCGGGGAGGGAGGAGGGTGTGTGTGAAGAAAGGTAATACTCTAGGTATTATTACCAGCAAGCAAGGGATTATATTTTCCTCATTTTTTGTTGTTCAGTCGCACAGTCGATTCCGACCCTTTGCGCATACCTGTCAAGTTTCGGGAAACAGACTGGAGGCCAGCACAGGATAAGCATAGCTGTCCAGTTTCCCATTTTGGACGGGAAATTCCCCTTATTTGACAGAAATTTCCTGAAACTTGACAGGTATGCCTTTGCGATCCCATTGCTTTGACTATGCGAATTTTTGTTTTCAAGGTGATGTCTCTGCTTTTCATTATGTTACCCAGGTTTCTCATAGCTTGTCTCCCCATAATCAATTGTCTTTTTATTTCATGGCTACAGTCGCCATCTGCCAGTGATCTTATAGTAAAGGTAAAGGTTTCTCTTGCTCGAAAGCCAGTCGTATCCGACTTTAGAGTGCAGTGCTCATCTCTGTTTCTAAGCCGAAGAGCCAACATTGTCTGCTACTGCAGACATTTCCATGGTCATGTGGCAGGCATGACTAGACACCAGAGCGCGTGGAACGCTGTTATCTTCCCACCAAAATGGTCCCTATTTATCTACTTGCAATGTCTTGCTTTCGAACTGCTAGGTTGGCAGGAGCTGGGACAAAGACGGGAGCTTAATCCATCCTGCAGTACTCGGGAATGGAACTGCTGGCTGACCTTCCGCCTCCCAGTCAGCGTCTTAGCCACTTGAGCCACTGCAGTCCCTCCAGAGATCTTAGATCCTAGGGAAGTAAAATCTGTCACTGCTTCTACTTCTTCCCCATCTATTTCCCAGGGACTGATCAGACCTGTTGCCATCATCTTGGTTTTCTTGATATTAAGTCTCAAGCCAGCTTTTGCACTCTCATGGGTGGCTGGATATTCGGCGGGTGGGTGGGGTGGGGGCTGGAAACCCTTTCCCTCAGCCTCAGTCCTTCCTTTCCTAAGTAATTCCTTAGTCTTGGCCGAGGGAGGCAAAGACTCGCCTTCCCGGCATGCCTTGCCCCCTCAAACCCCGCCTCCGACTCCTCCCCGGCCTCGAAAGCCTCCCGCCACACCCTCTCTAACTGGCCGTTCCCTCCTCCCCTCCCTCGCCCCAAACACCTCGGTTGGGTCGCGTGCCTCCGGCAGCAGCCAATGGGGAGGCAGTCCGCGTGCGCAGATTCAAACGGCGGCTCGGGCAAGAGGCTGGGCGCGAGATTCGGCGGCAGGGACAAAAAAGCAGCGAGGAGGGCGCCGCCGCCGCCGCCCTCGCTCGCCAAGGGAAGCCGGGGAGGAGGAGGAGGAGGAGGAGGAGGAGGAGGGAGACGGCCGAGGAGGAGGAGGAGTGACAGCAGCCGCCCAAGGAGGCTGCCGTGGCGGCGGCGGCGGCGGGAGGGGACTGACTGGGCGCCTCGTCCTTCCCGACCCTTTCCCCCCTTCCGACCGGGGCTGAGGGTCGGGGCCATGACCGGCGGCGTGCCAGGGACGCAGCGGGGCCGCCGGGGCTAAAAGGCAGCTCACCCCGCCCGCTCCTCGGGTCGTCCCTTGGGGGCTGCCCGACCGCCACGGCTCTCGGTGGGTGACGGCGGTGCTGACGACCGTCTGGCGCCCCTTCCTCCCGCCTTATGGTGCCCGCCAAGGATGGCGAAGAGGCCGCGCAGGTGAGTAGCCAGCCCTGGTCGGCCGCCCCCGGCCGGCTCTCTCCCCTTCGAGCAGCTCTCGACAGCCTGCCAGCCTTCGCTTGCCGCCCTCGCTTCGAGAACATCGCTCTTATTCGCCACTAGATTCCCATAACCGCCCCAAGTGTACTCTCTGGACGGCTCACAAGTCAAGTAGTATTTTTTGCCCTCAACATGCAAGGGAACTCATTGGACTTATTACCTCAGAAGGATGGGAGGGTTGAGTGTCAAACTTGGACCCCTGTCACGATCGAACTCACAACCTTTGGGCTGCAGTACAACAGTTTAAAAGATGACTGCAGTGGCTCAAGTGGATAAGACGCTGACTGTCAGGAGGAAGGTCAGCAGTTCGATTCCCGAGGTAAACAGCAGAACGGAATGAGCTCCCGTCTTTGCCCCAGCTCCTGCCAACCTAGCAGTTCAAAAGCAAGAAATTGCAAGTAGATAAATAGGGACCACTTCGGTGGGAAGGTAACAGTGTTCCATGCGCTCTGGTGTTTAGTCATGCCTGCCACATGACCATGGAAACGTCTGCAGAAGCAGACAACGCTGGCTCTTCGGCTTTGAAACAAATGAGCACTGCACCCTAGAGTCGGATACGACTGTCTTTCGGGCAAGGGAAACCTTTACCTTACAACAGTTTAAAAAGGGACTGCGGTGGCTTAGTGGTGAAGATGCTGAACTTGATGGCTGGGAGGTCGGCAGGCCAGCGGTCCGAGAGCCGAGTGCTGTGCCATGGAATGAGCTCCAGTCATCTGTCCCAGCTCCTGCCAACCTAGCAGTTTGAAAGAAATTGCAAGTAAGATAAATAGCTACCGCTTTGGCGGGAAAGGTAACAGCGTTCCGTGTGCTCTGGCATCTAGTCATGCCTGCCACATGACCACAGAAATGTCTGTAGACTCAGACAACGCTGGCTCTTAGGCTATAAACAGAGATGAACACCGAACCCTAAAGTCGGATACAACTGGCTTTCGAGCAAGGATGATCTTTACCTTTACAGTAGCTTTTTTATTTATTTTGATTTGTATTGCCGCCCCCTCGCCTGGGCGGCTCACAACCAAATTTACAATGTAAAAACATTCACACTAAAAAAACACTGCACCACAAAGGCTCTTTTTCCTTTTCCACCTGCCTGAGATCCACTCACTCCTTCTGGTCTTCTCATGGACGCCCCCCTCTCGTCCCTCGCCCTGTACCTTTCCCCCAAAGCCGACACTAACCCACTATGTGGGTTGCCATCTGTTCTTTTGGTCCTCCCACCCCCCACTATTCCAGCGCTTCTATTTACAGTCTTTCTCTTTGGAATAGCAGTAGTAACTACGCTTATATACATTGGTAGACTGAAGGGGCATAATGCTCAACTGTCTTATGAGGGGAACCTCATTTCTCTTATCGCTAATATCAGCTATCGAAAACAGTTCTGATAGTTCTGAGATGGGAATAGCAATAACACTTACAGTTCTATGCCACCCCGTAGCGCTTAGTGCACTCTTTAGGTGGTTCACAAGTTAATTAGCATTTTGCCCCCAACATGCTTGGTACTCATTTTACCAATCTCAGAAGGATGGAAGGCTGAGTCAACCTTGAATCACAGACCACCCTGCACTCTCTGTTCAGTTCTCTCTCTTTTCCCACACAGATTCAGGCACATGTCTTGCTTATTAGTAGTGCATGCCTTCTTACTCGGGTATCTTCTCTCTTGTTTTTATTCCAATTACATTTCCTGTAGACTTTTTCTTTTTAGGCATGGGTTGAGAGTCTGAAGAGTGCATTGTTTGATTCAATTGTAACTGAATTTGCCATGACTCTATATTGTGTTTTGAAGGAGATATGTAAAATATTGTTTGCGCGGAGAGTTCACAACCAGGAACAAGGAGGACAATGTCTTATTGGTTTCCAGTGTTAAGACTTGAAAGGATAAGCTTAGCCGTTTTGCCTGTATGTTGACACATAGTGTTTACACACAAGAACACTTAGTTGATGTTTCTAAAATAAACAATTCAAATGTCTATGCTAGTAAGAAACATGTAGACTTCGGAGGCCAATGTGCTTATTTTCTGCATTTGAATATTAAATAAAGTATCCTAGTTGCTACAGTGGTTTGGGAATTACTGATAGAGAAGATTTAGAAAGTAATCACACTTATATACCGCTCCATAGTGCTTAATGCACTTTCTGGGCGGTTCACAAGTTAATTAGCATTTTGCCCGCCCCAATGCTGTGTACTCATTTTACCAACCTCAGAAGGATGGAAGACTGAATCAACCTTGATCCCTGGCCAGGATCGAACTCACAATGTTTTGGTTGCAGGACAACAATATAACCATTGCACCACCAGGGATCCTTAGAAATATAGTTTGGGTATGCAGTATGGTATTTATGGCAGTAATGATACTGTTTTTATGCTCTCACATGCCGGTAAGTTCTGCTTTTGTTTTGGATATTAGGTTTGTTTTTGCCGAATTCAAGTTACATTTATGTATTTTCTGTCTTCAGTCTTGATTGAAACTGCATTTAAAAAATATTTGTCAGCTTAGTTTGAATGATCTGGTTATAGTTCTGTAATACCCATGCCCAATTATTTGGGTTCAAGTCCTTTATGAATAATTAGTAGTATTTATTTTCATGTTAATGTGAGTAGACTGCAGGTCTAACATGAATTAGTTTTTTTAAAAAAAAGTAAGACTTGTTATTATATGTGAATAAAAGTCTGGTCTAATAATTCAAATGTAACACAGAACTGTTTTTAAGAAAAGCAGTCACATATTTTAATATCCATCTAAAGCCTATCTGTGAGCCACGAACCCAGGATTTGAAACTAAGTGTAAATATGGTTTGCAAACTACTACTGTTTGTGTTTAACAGAGTTTCCCTTCACACATGAGGTTGGAAATGGTATGAAAGCAAACAGTAGTCTCTAGAAAAGTGTGGATATGAAAAACATGATGCACGATACCTTCCAGTTAAGAGGGAGTTTTAAGTATGAAATACTGAGTGATATCTAGTGGCTGGTTGGATTGTTCATTGAGTTGGGTACTTGGCTGTGGTGCCAGAGGTTACAAGTTTGATTTTCAGTTATGCTTGCTGGGGGAGCCACCCTCTGTAGCCTTAGGAAGACTGCACATTTCTGGAACACCCCCAGAAGGGAATTGTAGACCACTTCAGATTACTCTGCGTCTTGCAAAAAAGTGAAAGGAGTTGCCATATGCGGGCGCTAACCTGATGGCATACAATTATATTGTTGTTACCTGTATGTTAAAGATACAGTACATGTTAGTCGAGTTCTACTCCTAGATGCATACAGTCTAGGTTTCCCTTGCTCGAAAGCCAGTCATATCCGACTCTAGGGTTCAGTGCTCATCTCTGTTTCAAAGCTGAAGAGCCAGCGCTGTCTGCTTCTGCCGACATTTCTGTGGTCATGTGGCAGGAACGCTGTTAGCATCCCACGGAAGTGGTCCCTATTTCTCTACTTGCAATTTCTTGCTTTCGAACTGCTAGATTGGCAGGAGCTGGGACAAAGACGGGAGCTCATTTTTGCAGTTTTTTGAATGCTATCCTATAGGCAGAAAAAAATTAAATAGTATTTTATAAAGAGCTCAGAAAAATAATATCTGATAGTGTTACCCCAATTACATTCAGAAGAGGCTTGTGTGTATTATGGAGAGATACCAGCTTTACTTTATGCTAGATCAGGGGTTTGCAACCTACGGCCCGTGGCCCGGCCCTCCACGCCATTCCATTTGGCCTACGGCAATGACCCCGGAAGTGGAAGTGCATGCACAAACATGCCTGCTGCCATTGCATCCGGTCCACAGCGTGGTCTAAGGGAGAACTGCCTGGCCCATGGTGCAGTAAGGTTGAGAACCCCTGTGCTAGATAGTCTGAAGTTACTTCAGTCTTGCAAATCTATAATATATCCTTTTGCCCTCCTTTTACTGTGAAGATGTTGAGTGTTGCCAATTAACAGTTTGTTGTGTACCAATATTAATGATTTTTGTCTAATTGAAATAACCGCATTTTGATTGTTTTACACATGGCAAATATGTTTCATTTGTAAGATTTTTCCATTCTACATATTTACTAGAGAACGTTCTCAATGACTGGACAGAATCTGGTTTACAGCCTAGTAAACAGAGTGTTCCTGGCATATCTTTAAATTAAAATGTTTATCTCATTAATATAATTGATATTGAAAAAACAAGTGCTGTTTATTCATGGTCTATTTGCCAGGTTTTGATATTTTTCTAGTATATGTGTGGTTTAGGTCTGACAAAATAGTGGAAGGTGAGAAGATTCTGAGTAATCAAACCAGAGGACTTTCCTCTAGTGTTATTGTTACATCCCTATGCAAAACATGGGAAAGTGTGATATAAATGTGGTAAATAAAAATTGTGATGGAAACACCTGATATTAAAATTAGCATTTTGTTAGAAGATGGCATATGATTCTCATGTAGGTACAAAGGTGACAAATTTGGTTTTTATTTGCATTCCTCAGTGAGTTTCAAGTTGAATTCTGTATTGATATTAAAGATTCAGATGCATACTTTCAGAAGGTTTGGTTTTTGATCAGTTTTGTTTCATCCCCTAGGGCAATGATGGCAAACCTTTTGGAGACCGAGTGCCCAAACAGAGGGGTGGGGTGAACTCTGTACTGGGGGGAGGGAGGAAGCGTTCCCATTGGGCTACTGAGCAGAGGGGCGGGGTGAACTCTGCTGGGGGGGGGAGGGTGTGCATGCCTATTATACATCACAGTTGAGGATAATGTATTAATAGTTGAATAGGGAGCAGATTGTCTTCAAAGCCAAATATATTGATTCTAAATTTTATGTAAATACTGTATCTTATATCTTGAGCAGTTGCAAAAGCATACTTTCACTGTCTTTGTTAACTTAATATTAGCTTGTACTTTTCAGTGAGGAAGATGATGACCTTCACTGTCTTTGTTAACTTAATATTAGCTTGCACATTTCAGTGAGGAAGATGATGATGACCTTCATTATGCAGATCACGATTATGAAGTGCCACAGCAAAAAGGGGCAAAGAAGATATGTAATAGAGTAAAGTGGACCCGTGATGAGGTGAGGTTTAGACAGTGTCTTTTCTTTTATGCCTCAATCCAGTGCTGTGTATGTATTTATCTAATGTTCTTGCTTGAATAGGATGAAAAGCTGAAGAAGCTTGTAGAACAACATGGGACAAGTGATTGGACCTTTATTGCTAGTCATCTGCAAGTGAGTGGAAACTGTTTCCGTAAAGTTTTTTTAAACATGTCCTCAAGTGCTGTCTGTATTCATTAGTCAGTATGAAAAGGTAAAAATATACAATGATATCTCTACTGAATAGCAAATCTGAGTCTTTGTGAGAGCTCTCCATATGTTTTGCTGAATATTGTGTGCCTTACATAGCCAATAATCAGGAAGACAAGTCTACATAGATATTTCTCCCTCTCTTTTGCAGAATCGGTCTGATTTTCAGTGCCAGCATCGGTGGCAGAAAGTTCTAAATCCAGAACTTATTAAAGGCCCCTGGACAAAGGAAGAGGATCAGAGGGTAATTAATGCATTTGTTTCTGTTTCTAAACAAACATCAGGGTTAGCCAGCAGTGTACTGGCCTGTTCAGCATTACTTTTTAAGGAGCACTAAACATGGTTGATTGTTTATCTTTGAGTTCCTGTTAATATGTTTTTGGATGTTGTTGGCCAGCTAGGGTAGTGTCTTGCATTAATTAGGTGGAATATAAATCAAACCATTCAGTCAATCAACTCTGTATTTCTTTATCAATGATCTGTGTATTTTTCTCTTTGAATGCTTTTTTTTCCAAATTTCTATTCAATTTGGATTCCAGGTTATTGAACTTGTTCAAAAATATGGACCAAAGCGCTGGTCTTTAATTGCAAAGCACTTAAAAGGAAGAATAGGGAAACAGTGTCGAGAGAGGTGGCACAATCACCTTAATCCAGAGGTAAAAAAATCTTCTTGGACGGAGGAGGAGGACAGAATCATCTATGAAGCGCACAAACGTTTAGGGAATCGGTGGGCTGAAATTGCAAAGTTGCTACCTGGAAGGTATTTTAATTTTTATATTTAACGTGTGTAAAAGATAGTCTCAGTACACAGTATTTCTATATTTCTGAGGCTTTTATGCAAATCTTTGGCACAAGCACATATTATGTCATTCAAAGATTAAAGATGCCACAAGGTGGCAGTCGTGGCCAAGAAGGCTTTTGCTCAAGTTCGAGTGATTCGCCAGTTACGCCCGTTCCTTGACCAGGACTCCTTGCTTATAGTCACCCATGCACTGGTCACCTCTTGGTTAGATTACTGTAACACGCTCCACATGGAGCTGCCCTTGATGACCATTCTGAGGCTGCAACTGGTGCAGAATGTGGCGGCCTGAATGGTGATGGGGTGTGGTCGTTACGACCATACTACATCCTTGTTGTGGGAGCTGCATTGGTTGCCGGTGTTCCTTTGGGTGCAATTTTTCCCTTGGGTAACTTGCTTAAATCCCCAAGTGCATACAATTTTTACTTATTTCTTCTGTAGAAAGTGTGATTTCAAGTGGCTTATCTTTGGCTGACTTGTATTTTATAATTTGTTTAGAACTGACAACTCAATAAAAAATCACTGGAACTCTACTATGAGAAGAAAAGTTGAACAAGAAGGATATTTACAAGATGGAATCAAAACTGAGCGACCTTGCTTATCAAAAATGCCACAAAAAACCTGTGTGTCCACAGATCATCTTCATGTTTCAAACCAGTTCTATATACCTGTTCAGGCACATGTAAGATGATAAATTGTTGTTGTCTGTAGGGGGGGAGGGGGGACTTAATCTTTTAAAGCTTATCAATACTTACTGAGAGCAAACCACATTAAATGAATGCTTTAAAACACTATGTAATAATATATGTCCCAACTATTATCTAACTATCATCTAACTATAACAGTTACTCTAGCTGGTAAAAATGATTTGTCTCAATCAATTCTTATCTCACTGTAAATGGTGGTCAGGAAATAATTATTAGACAATTTCTTTAATCTAATTGAGTGTTCCTGATTTGTCTCAAAGTAATCAGCTTTTTCAAGTAACAATTTTTAAAGTGGAAATTTGCTGAATTGAAGAATGAATGTTAAGGAAATGCTCAAAAATGTGTAATTTGATAGATCCCAGGATACCAATATGTGTCAACAGAAGGCAACTGCGTAGATCATGTTACTACTCCAGACTTCATACAGGTAATGTCCTGACTATTACACTTAATCTTTAGTCTTCTGCAAGAAGTTGAAAACTTCTTGGACAGACCACATGGGAATACTTCATAGTGTACAATCTATTAGTGAATGTACTAAGCAACAATGAGATAATTGTCAGCTTGTGAAGTGAATGTGTCCTGAAATGTATAGTAGTGGCCCTTATTTAAATCATCTTCTCCTTTAGAGGCAGAACTTTGTATGAGCATTTGTCTACAAAGTTAGTTTGAAAGATTGAGTTTTTCTACTTGGGGAAAGAGACATTATAGTACCTGTCATGAAGGGTTTTTCTTATGGGAATTTTTACTTCACCTGAAAATGGCAGAAATCTAGAATAAAGGTAGAGGGTCAGAATCAAGGGTATTTGTAGTTTATGTCACACACAAAAATTGAAGTCATATTTTCTTTAGAATTATGTATGCTGACAACAAAATTGGAAACTGTTTATAGAGGGAGTGACGATCTTAGTGCCATGAGTCTACTTCATAAATAATTCACTTAAATGATATGTAAGAAAGAACCTACAGAGTGCTATGTTGAGACCGATAAATTATAATTAAAGCATTGTACTTCTCGGACATAATTGCTATTGCATTGTTTCTTGATATTTCATCAAAGAATGCACTATGCATCAGTCTTAGGATTTAGTTGTTTAAAGGTCTACAGGATAAAATTCTAACATTATACATCTCAAAATTTTGAGCAGATCTTTTTGATACATTGGTTTAATAGTGCAGAGATTTCTCCCCAAAAGACAGATTTCTGTCTTTGTTTAATTCATTAAATTGAACACAGCAGTAAGTGAGAGGATGAGACCCAAACAAGGCACCATATACAGTGGTACCTCATACAATGATTTTAATCCATTCCACGGGGCTCGTTGTTGTATGAAAAAATTGCTATACGATACATGCATTGTATAGCGATTTTCCCTGTGGGATGCATCGCACAGTAGTACCTCGAATAACGAGCAAACTTGGTTCCACAAGTTTGGTTTTTATCTGATTTTTAGGGCTATCCAATGCATACATGGGATATCGCTAAAAAAAGCCGACTACCTCTGGGGAGGATCCGATCCGCGCTGTTTCCGATATCCCCGGATCCCCCTGGGCACTGCTGCAAGGCAAAACGCCAGGGGAAACTCCTTCCTCAGCTGCAGGTTTTGCCTTGCAGCAGCGCCCAGGGGGGTTGGGGGACTTCGGAAACGGCACGGATTGGGTCCCCCGCCCTCCCCAGAGGCGGCAGTCCATCCAAACAAAAAGGACAATGTAATCTACCTTTCCACGCTGTTTGGGGCAGAAAAAAATCGTCATTGCCATGTGCATTTTCTCAGCTCTGCACCTCCCCAGCAGCCTCGGGGGGGGGGAGGACCTTTTCCGCGCTATTCCTGGCTTCCTAGGAGGTCCCTGGGCCACACAACAGCTGACAATAGTTGCAGCCGCCATTTTGTTTAAAAAAATTAAACAACAGGTCCCCACAAGTCAATTTATTAGTAGCCTGAATTGACTTTGAAGTTCCTTTTTGCAGATAAAATAGCTGTATTCCTCTTTAGTTTGCAAAACAAGGTTATATTGCTACTTTTGAGAATTATTATTTTTAAGTTTCACTGAGTGTTCTGATGTTAAAAACAACAAAGGAAACATCCTTGCACAAGTTGTTGTGATTTGAATGTTCTAATCATAATTGTCTCTGGATGTTTTGTTTGCATTCAGCAGCCATTTGATGATGATCCCGATAAAGAGAAAAAAATAAAAGAACTCGAACTCCTACTTATGTCAGCTGAGAATGAAATCAGGAGAAAGAGAGTCTCATCTGTAAGAATGCCTTGTATAAGTATTTTTGCTGTATATGTTGTGCTGATCAATAATAACTCTGCATCCTTTAACTGCATTAACGAACAAATTGCTTTGATTATTGAAACAAAGTATAGAAAAAATACACCCTATGACAGGAGTTCCCAACCTTTTTAAGCTGGGTGCTCGGTCACACTCCTTCCGACAGCTTTGGGGGCCGGACAACCATTTTGCCCTTCCTCCACAATGTGGCACTTCCTGGTGTGGTGGAGGCGGTGGGTGGCCACATGAAATGGTGCCATGGGCCATATCCAGCCCACGGGCTGCAGGTTGAGAATCCCTGCCCTATACAGTATGTCCATAGATGTTCATTATCTGCATGGTCATAAACTTTGCTGTAGTCTGCAAGGCAAAGACTGAAATTATTGTGAAATGCTTTGGTATGCCCCAGCAGCTAACTTATGTTTGCCTTATGATCTCTATTTCTTCCTTTTCTGAATCCAGTCTGAACAATTTGTCCTGAAAGTAGTATCTTTTCCATAAGTTATGTTTCTGCTCCTTGTGTGATATAATAGTTTTCTGAAAAATTGGATCAGCACTTTTGCCTACTAGGGAAATAATGCTACAGTGGAACCTTGTATAACCTCGTATAACGAAAATAATTCATTCTATGCGGCTGTTCGCTATGCACTTTTTTTCATTGTACAATTTCCACCCTATACTAATGAAAATCCCTATGGAAAAAAATTGTACAATGAAAATCTATGGGGGAAAAAAAATAATACAACGAAAAAAATTTCGCTATGCGATTTTCCCCATAGAGATTTTCATTGCACGGTTTTCCCCATAGGGACACTCTTGTTGTATAGGGCACCATGTTTTTTCAATTTCTTTTCTCTTTGTGATTTTTTCGCTATAGGGGATATTTGTTATACGAGGCTCCAATGTATTCCCATCCATTTCTTTCCATGGTAATAATTTCATTTGTCCCCATGTGTAGGAATCTGGCTTTTTTTCCATGTTTTGCTTCTTGTTTGTTATTAATAATTTTAAGAATTTTCATCAGTCATCCATTTTGGCTTTTCTTATGATTACAGGAATAGTCTTTCTGCATTTCCCTTGAATATTTCCCTGGTCCATTGTGTTATATTTCTTGATTTATTATTTCAGTCTTACCTTGATTCATACTAGACACATTCCATGTTTCAGTTATCTCGTGCAGCCTCTTACTTTCATTTTGCCTCTTTGCATGCTGGTAACTAGACATTCTTTTAGCTTTAATCCAGTTGTTTCATTAGCAGCAACAATATACACTAATACCTCGGATAACGCTAAAACTTGGTTCCACAAGTCTTAGCGTTATCCAATTTTTAATGTTGTGCGATACATTGATTGCACAACGTTAAAAAAAAGCCCAGTTTCCTTTCTGAAGAGGAAAGGGAACGGGGTTGATCTGCCTGTCTCTTTGGAAAGAGCAGCGGGGATTCCATGCATGGAATCCCTGCTCCCTTTTTCAAAGAGGCAGGCGGATCGAGCCAAGCTCCAAAGTTGGCAGGACTGGTCTCCGACTTTGAGGCTTGGCTCTCTGGTGGTCTGAGCATCGGAGCGCCAGTTTCCTTGGGGTGAGGACGCATGCGGGGGCCTCCCCCCAAGGAAACTGCAGCTCAGACCACCGGTTTTCTTGGGATGAGGGCGCGTGGTCTCCCCCCAAGGAAACCAGCTGTCTGAGCATCTGAGTGCCAGTTTTCTTGGGGTGAGGGCATGCTGGGGCGGCAGTTTCCTTGGGGGGAGACCGTGTGTGCGCCCCCTCACCCCTAGGAAACTGGCATTCTGAGTGCCGGTTTCCTTGGGGTGAGGGCGCGTGCCCCCGCTCTCATCCAAAGGAAACTGGCGGTATGAGCGTCTCATCGCTGGTTTCCTTCGGGGGAGAGCGCATGGCCGCTCTTACCCAGAGGAAACCAGCTATCCGACACTTGGATCTCCGGAGGCCCCCTTGGGCCCCCCAGCAAGGGGGCCTCCGGAGATCTCTGTCCCAAAGCCCGCAGGGCTGGTCTGCTTTGGGGCAGAGATCAACATTGGGGAATTTGAGGAAAACCTTTGCATCGCACAACGTTATCTTAACGTTGTGCAGTGCAAATGATTTCCTCAAATTCCCCAACGTTACCCGGTTTTAACGCTGTGCGGTGCACACGTTAACCGGGGTATTACTGTACATCCTTTTCCTTTTCTCATATCTGACTTCAACGAGAAGGTCTATGTTGTTGCTTGGCTTTTGGTGTGATCTATTTAAGTTTATTTTATTTCTTTGTAACTGCTGTTTTCTGTTGGCAATAAAGACCCATACTTCATCTCATCTGTATTGAAGCAAAATAATATATTTTTGTAAGTCTATTTTAAAATATCAAATTATTTTATGGGGTTTAGAGTTTATTAAACTTTATTCTTCTTATAATTTCTTCTATAGGTGAAATGCCATTATGAATTTGGCAGTTAAACTGACATTTTAATCTGGAGCTACTGTTGTTCTGTTGGCCTTTCAGAAAGGGCAAACCAGTTCTCCTAAATAGCTTAGGTTGTCTAAGGCGCTAAGTACACATTACACATTGATGTGCATAGAAGAGACCTGATGTACAGTATCTCTGGTATTTGTTCGTTTATTTTTTAAAGATGCTTTTCTTAAAGAAAAAATAATTTTAAAATTCATATAGAGGTTTTGTTATACACATTACTGCAATTAACATGCCGGTCACTTCATAACATGCAAGAATCTTAAGATACATGCATGTTTCACATAGGAAAAACTAACAAGCCATAATTTGCACCAAAAGTAGTTAAAACACGAATAATTTATGTACACATATACTATGCATGTTTAATGCTTAGTTAATTTTATATTTCATGTTTAATTTCAATAACATGGCAACACTTTTTTGTATTCTTAGCAAGCTGGAAATTTTTCTAACTGGCCTGGAAGCTTCATCATGGAAGAACACATAACAAATACCCTTAATAGCCTTGGGGAGCAAACAATTGATTTTTACAATATGGATGATATACAGTCTGCAGCAACTCAGCAAAGCTCACCTACCAAATATTTGGCGGTGGAGGCAAATGCTGTATTGTCATCTCTACAGACAATTCCTGAATTTGCAGAGACACTAGAACTTATTGAATCTGTAAGTCATGATCAATGTGTATGATTTTACCTTTCAATATGCAAGGAGAGATTTTAAAAACCTAACTCCTTAGTACAAATTCAGCATTTACTGTTATGTATGCCTAATTGGAGGGAACTGTGGTAGCCTAGTGGTTAAGACACTGAACCTGACAACTGGAAGGTCAGTAGGTCAGCAGTTTGAGACCAAAGAGCTGCACAACTAAATGAGCTCCCATCTTTGTCCCAGCTCCTGCCAACCTAGCAATTCGAAAGCAAGAAATTGCAAGTAGATAAATAGGTACTACTTCAGTGGGAAGGTAAACAGCATGCCTGCCACATGACTACGGAAATGTTTGCAGACACGGACAGCACTGGCTCTTTGGCTATAAACAGAGATGAGCGCTGAACCCTAGAGTCGGATACGACTGGCTTTAGAGCAAGGGCGACCTTTCCCTTTACTTATACCTAACTGGAGGCCAAAACAGGCTTTTAGTATGTAGCTTGTTTACTTTTGTGGGGACAGAATCTTAGTGATTAGAAATGTATACAATTCTGGAAAAATATTAGAGAATTATATTATAGTTAAACCAGTAAAATGCATGTTTTGACTAGAGTTAATATTTCTCAGGCTACATTAGAGTGAGTATGTTGATAGAAATTTAGTTGAAATCATTATTTCCTTAAACAGCAACATGTGATAAACTTTCTTTTCTTCTATTTAATTTGGATTACTATAGGATCCTGTAGCGTGGAGCGATGTCACAAGCTTTGACCTTTCTGATGCAGCTACGTCTCCAGTCAATCATGCTCCATTAAAACTAATGAGGATTCAGCACAGTGATGGAGCAATGGAATGCCAATTTAATGTAAGTGTTGTACTTGATGGCAAAAAAACAAGTGATGAAGAAGAATCAACAGCCCCAAGTGTCCCCAAGTTCAGTACTCCAACTATTTTGCGCAAGAAAAAGAAAATCAGAGCTGGACAGTCACCAGTCAGTGCACAGAATGATGTCTACAGTAGCAGTGTTCCCAACATTGCATTAAAACAAACACCAGTGAAGACACTACCTTTTTCTCCTTCCCAGGTAAATGCTATTATTACAGTTCATGCAATACATTTTTTTTAATATATGTTATTAAGTTCCTGCAATGTCCAATCACCAGAGCTTTTGCCAGTTCACAGACTGGCAAGAAAGCCTTTAAAATACAAGTATAGATTACCATGTAAAATCTATAGCAAAGTAAAATAGTCTGAATAAAATCTGGGTGAAACAAAAAACAACAACCTGAGAACAACAGCTGTTTGCTGAGCTGACTAGTCCTTATCCATTACTTTAATCTAGTTCAAAATAAGATGATAGTTCATCTTACTTGGCTTGAAAAGTTAGATAATAAAGTATGTTGTTTTCTTTTTTTCTGTGTGTCATTTATACAGCAACATGTACATATATAACTACAGAAGTGGACCATGTTCGCTAGTAATTGTCTAAAGATCTGTATGTGCATCGTGCAGTTTACTACTAGCATATACCTGTAAATATATAGATGGATAAATAAATTCTGCAGTTTTCAAGTAGAAATGAAACATCAATCTTGAGATGTTAAATGGCAGATACGAAGATTTGTAAAGATCTTCCAGTTCTTTTGTGTAGTTCTGGTATTTTTTCTTGTCCTGATGACTAGGGATATTATTTTAGATAGGAATGGTAACTCAACATTCAGAAAATTAGCAGAATGAAAGCGATGTCTCACTGTAAACATTGCTAGGCCAGCTGCTATTAACTGATTTCTTTTCTGGTGAAGGAATAGTGGAGCACATCTGTGGATAAATATCAGAATGTAAAACACAAAGACTATTTTGCTTTTAGAACTGCAGTGTTAAATATTCATACAGTAATATATGCAAATAGAACAACAAAAGTGAGTCATGTTTGCTAGTAATTAATAGTAATGAAATTTACTATTAGCATAAAGATACATAGGTAAATTTTAGATGAAGTGCTGAATAAGGATTTCTTTTGCTACTGTGCTATTCTGAAGAATATGTGTAAAAAGTAAAAAAAATAGAACAAGGTATATAAACCAATTGAGGATAATTTCTGAAATTTGAAGAGCAGTTCTGCTCAATTTACAAAGCATTTTATGTGCTTGTTTCCTATATAGTTCTTCAACACATATTCTGGAAATGATCAGTTCAACCTTGAAAATCCTGCGTTCACATCAACACCAATTTGTGGGCAAAAAGTCCTTATTACAACTCCTTTGCATAATAAAGAATTGACACCCAAAGATCAAAAGGAAAATGCAGGGTAGGTGAATGATTTGATTCAAAATAGCTTTTAGAATTTAACATGATTTTAAAAATAAAATCTGGAGTTACAAAAGGCTAATATCTGAAGTATCACAGAAAATGTGGATTTACTCTCCAAGCCTTTTCTTAAGAATGGCTGATTTTGACTGTTTAAATTGAAATCTGTGCTTAACTTTTGTTTCTTGTCTAGTTTCAGGACACCTACTATTAGAAGATCTCTAATGGGTACAACACCACGGACTCCTACTCCATTTAAGAATGCTTTAGCTGCCCAGGAGAAAAAATATGGCCCTTTAAGAATTGTGGTATGTAACATTTTGATTCATATACCCTTGATAAATAAAAGAAGAAAATAAAAAGGGAAGAATTTTGTTGTTGTTGTTCAGTCGCACAGTCGATTCCGACCCTTTGCGACCCTGTGGACCATCGTTCTCCAGGCGCCTCTGTCCTCCACCATCCCCCTCAGTCCTCCCAGTTTTGTGCCCATTGTGTCTACAATACCATCTATCCATCTCATCCTTGGCCTCCCCCTTCTTCTTTTGCCCTCCACCTTTCCCAACATCACGGCCTTCTCAAGTGAATCCTCCCTTCTCATTTGATGCCCAAAGTACTTTAGCCTCATCTTCACTATTTGACCTTCCAATGAGCAGTCAGTGTTGATTTCTTCTAAGATTGACCTATTTGTTCTCCTCGCTGTCCAAGGTACCCTCAAAACTCTCCTCCAACACCACATTTCAAAGGCATCTATTCTTCTGCGTTCAGCTTTCCTAATTGTCCAGCTCTCACATCCGTACATTACCACTGGGAATACCATTGCTTTGACTATTCTAATTTTTGTTTTCAAGGTGATGTCTCTGCTTTTCACTATGTTCCCCAGGTTTCTCATGGCTTGTCTCCCTAGAATCAGCCGCCTCTTTATTTCATGGCTGCAATCTCCATCTGCAGTGATCTTAGATCCTAAGAAAGTAAAATCTGTCACTGCTTCTACTTCTTCCCCGTCTATTTTCCAGGAACTGATGGGGCCTGTTGCCATTATCTTGGTTTTCTTGATATTGAGTCTCAAGCCAGCTTTTGCACTCTCTTCCTTCAAACCGATCAAGAGATTCTTTAGGTCTTCCTCACTTTCTGCCATTAGGGTGGTGTCGTCTGCATATCTCAGATTGTTGATGTTTCTCCCAGCAATTTTGATCCCATATTGTGATTCCTCCATCCCTGCATTGCGCATTATGTGCTCTGTGTATAAGTTGAATAAGCAGGGTGACAAAATGCAGCCTTGTCTTACTCCTTTTCCTATTCCAAACCACTCGGTCATTCCGTGTTCTGTCCTAACTGTTGCTTCTTGGTTCATGTACAGATTTCTCAGGAGGCATATGAGGTGTTCTGGTATTCCCATCTCTTTAATCACTTGCCACATCTTGTTGTGATCCACACAATCAAATGCCTTAGTGTAGTCAATAAAGCAAAAATAAACTTGTTTCTGGTATTCCTTTGTTTTCTCCATGATCCAACGTATGTTGGCAATGTGGTCTCTAGTCCCCCTGCCTCTTCTGAAACCAGCCTGCACCTCTGGTAATTCTCTTTCCACATGCTGCTGAAGTCTATCCTGTATTATCTTGAGCATCACCTTGCTGGCGTGTGGGATGAGCGCAATTGTTCGATAGTTTGAACATTCTTTGGCATTGCCCTTTTTTGGGATTGGAACATATACTGATCTTTTCCAGTCCTGTGGCCACTGTTTTGTTTTCCAAATCTGCTGGCATATTGAATGCAGTAATTTGATGCCATCATCTTTTAGAGCTTTGAAAAATTCAACTGGGATACCATCATCTCCACTAGCTTTGTTGTTTGCAGTGCTCTTTAGGGCCTTTCTGACTTCACTCTCCAGGATGTCTGGCTCAGGTTCAATTTCTTCATCATTGTGACTATCAGGAGTGTTGAGTTCCTTTTTGTAGAGTTCCTCTGTGTACTCTTTCCATCTTTTCTTAATCTCTTCTGCATCAGCTAGCTCCTTTCCGTCTTTGTCCCTTATCATGGTCATTTTTGCTTTAAATGTTCCCTTGATTTCCCGGATTTTTTTGAAAAGATCTCTGGTTCTGCCTTTTTTGTTGTTTTCTTCCATTTCTTTGCACTGTTCTTTTAGATAGTTTTCCTTATCTCTCCTTGCTTTTCTTTGAAATTCTGTGTTCAGATGATTGTATTTTTTCCTTTCTCCTTTGACTTTTGCGTTCCTTCTTTCCTCTGCTATTTTAAGAGCCTCATCAGACAACCACTTTGCTTTCTTACTCTTCTTTTCTTTTGGTATGGTTTTCTTTGCTGCTTCCTGCATGATGTCCCTCATCTCTGTCCATAATTCTTCTGGCACTCTATCTATTGAGTCTAAGCCATTGAATCTGTTCACCACCTCCACCGTGTATTCTTTAGGGATGCTGTCTAGGTGATATCTGTCTGGTCTCTTTGTTTTCCCTATTTTCTTTAGTCTAAGCCTGAATTTTGCAATCAGTAGGTTGTGATCTGAGCCACAATCTGCTCCAGGTCTTGTTTTTGCTGACTGTATGGAGGTTCTCCATCTTTGGCTGCAGAGTATGTAGTCAATCTGGTTTCGGTGTTGGCCATCTGGTGATGTCCATGTGTAAAGTCGCCTCTTGTGTTGCTGGAAGAGGGTGTTTGCTATGACCAGTGCGTTCTCTTGGCAGAACTCTATCAATCTTTGTCCTGCTTCATTCTGTGTTCCAAGACCGAACCTGCCTGTTATTCCCTCCACTTTTTGATTGCCTACTTTGGCATTCCAGTCTCCTAGAATAATTTGAACATCATTTCTTGGTGTTTGTTCTATGAGGTGTTGTAAGTCCTCATAGAACTGGTCCACTGTGGCTTCATCTGCACCCGTGGTTGGTGCGTATATTTGGATCACAGTAACATTGAAGGGTTTGCCCTGAATTCTTACTGACATCATTCTGTCATTTTTGAGGTTGTATCCCATTACTGCTCTTCTCACTCTTTTATTGACAATTATGGCTACTCCATGTCTTCTAAAGTTTTCTTGTCCACAGTAGTAGATGTGATGGTTTCCAGAGCTGAATTCGCCCATCCCTGTCCATTTGAGCTCACTGATTCCCAAGATGTCAATGCTTATTCTTTCCATCTCATTTTTTACCACTTCCAGTTTACCTTGGTTCATTGATCTCACATTCCATGTCCCTATACAGTATTGCTCCTTACAACATTGCATTTCCCCTCCCCCTTTCCTGTCCATCCCCTTTCTCCCCTCTGAGGTGTTAAGCATCCTGTATCACCTAGCCTGCCCTTTTGTTTTGCCTTTTGTTTTGGTCCATAGGGTTCTCTTGGCAAGCTTTGTGGCGTGGTTTGCCGGTTTCTACGCCATTTTTTTCCTCGCATCATACATCATATCACAGTTTTAAAAGTTTAGAACAGTTTACACTACATATTGTCATGCATAATTATCACACTCTAAAACACAGTCTCTATGTTACTTGCTATATTAAGTCAGTATGAAGTCTCTATGTCAGTCTCTATATTAATTCAGCTACATTTTTCACATCAGCTACTTATCCTTGTGTCCTCACTCCCCAGGTGGGGTTGTTGTCTCTGGGTCCCTTGCTCCAGGGGCATCGCAGTGGCGGGCAGTGGATGTTTTCCCTGTGTCTCAGCTGTTCCTCTTCCTCTGCCTCTGGCTGCAGTGGTGGATGGTGACCTTCTCCCTCCCACTTTCTTCACTCACCTCCCTCCAAGGCTTCTGGATGGTTTCTGGGCAGTTGGGCCTGGTCTTTCTCTGCCTCTTTCTTCCTTACACCCAGGTTTTAGGATGGGGTGGAAGGGAGGGGCCGATTCTTCACTCACCTCCCTCCAAGGCTTCTGGATGGTTTCTGGGCAGTTGGGCCTGGTCTTTCTCTGCCTCTTTCTTCCTTACTCCCAGGTTTTAGGATGGGGTGGAAGGGAGGGGCCGATTCTTCACTCACCTCCCTCCAAGGCTTCTGGATGGTTTCTGGGCAGCTGGGCCTGGTCTTTCTCTGCCTCTTTCTTCCTTACTCCCAGGTTTCAGGATGGGGTGAAAGGGAGGGGCCGATTCTTCACTCACCTCCCTCCAAGGCTTCTGGATGGTTTCTGGGCAGTTGGGCCTGGTCTTTCTCTGCCTCTTTCTTCCTTACACCCAGGTTTTAGGATGGGGTGGAAGGGAGGGGCCGATTCTTCACTCACCTCCCTCCAAGGCTTCTGGATGGTTTCTGGGCAGTTGGGATTCGGATTTCATTTGATAAAGCAATTCCTCAGTTGATAACTAACGTTTCAATCCTATGCACACTGAACACATGAAAACGTTCTGTTGAGTGCAGTGGAATTCATTTTTGTGTAAAATGTGCATATAGTTATGTTGTAATAGTATAGGAAGAAACTTTTCATTCAACCAAGAAGCCTGAGGACACCATACCAGTTTGCTTTCAACCAGTTATTCATACTCTTTTGTCCTTGCTTTGAAAGTGGAGTTTGGAAACTTATTGGGAAGGTTTCATATTACTGTATTTAAAAAAGAAGTTGAATGTGGGGCTTTGTAATCTTTAGATATAAAAATCTTGTGCAAAGGTTAATTGCTATTCTTTCTATCATCTAACGTTGTGGTGTCTCTAGGTGGTGTGTCAATTACATGATACCAAATCAAACTTCTTATGTATTTGGATGGATACATTTCAAAGTAGTGTATAGAGGTTACCAACACCCCCCCCCCCCCTATCTATGGATTCAATTTCCACTGTTTCACTTATTTGTGGGTCTAAAAATATTCAATTAAAATTTTATGAAATACATAATATATATGTATTTCTATGGCTAATTACCAGGACAGGCCACTAGAAGGCACTGTCTGTGAATTAATGTTTAGAAGGAATGGAGGCAGACATTCTGTTACCCGCCATGTAGAATGATGGAGGCATTGGACCCCTCTACTTGTATGGGGCAGGTATATGTACTTAAATCTGGGGTTTGCTGTTTTCTGTGATCTCTGAAGCTATCCCCTACAGATACAGGGGGTGATGTGTAATGTACTCCTCAGGGAAATATATTTATTGATAGTTTTACTTACACATATTTTTGTTCTCTGAATGAACAAAAGTGATATGAAACACAACATAGAGGTATAAAGCAGACTTAATTATTTGAGTAAGTGAGAACAGTCTCCCTACTCTTTCACAGTGAATAGTGAAATAAGCAAGTAATCACTTCTGAGATGGAAGTGTTGTTTTAATGTTTTTATTTTAGCCACAGCCCCTTGCTTACCTAGAAGAAGATATCAGAGAAGTTTTAAAGGAGGAAACTGGAACAGATATATTCTTCAAGGAAGGGGAGGATTCTGTCTATAGGAGTTGTAAATTAGAGGTAAGCTACAATACATGTAAATCCGCAGTTGCAGGAGCAATAAAAGCCATTTCAAATTTCTTTGTTCTTAAAACATTTGTTCCAGAATCCTTCTGTAAAAAAAGTCAGAAAATCGTTGGTCTTGGATCCCTGGGAAAAAGAAGAGCTTAGTGCACCCCAGTTTTTTACAGAAGACTGTGTTTCTGATGTACAGGTGAGCAACAATGATACAAAGTGCAAATATTTTAAGTAAAATGGAAACAGATCTGAATATATTGTAGTTACAGTATTTGTGGAACAAGCAATGCAACAAATCATGATCTTGCCATCTAAAAATGCTGCCTACAAAGATTTAATTTAATTTAATAGTCATATTTATATATGCCGCCCACTCAGGCAGAACCCGACTCAGGGCGGCATTACAACAAGTTATAAAAACACATAAAAACACTTTAAAAGACCCATATCCCACCCACCCATCCCACCCACTATAAAAAGAAGAAGAGAGAGTTAATTGTTTACATAAGCCAGCAGACGGGGACCGTGTTCCCATTAGGGCCCCACACCTGCCCTGCCAGCCAGGTCTTCAATCCTCTCCTGAAGGGCAGCAAATCAAGATTTATATTGATAGGAGGAAATGGGAGGAAAAAGCAACAATATTAATTTCTATTTGATTGTAGAATTTTATTTTATTACTACAAAAATGTTTAGGCTGTTTTATTGTTAGATGAGCACTTATGTTAGTGGTACCAGTGGTACCAGGGCACTTTTAGCGAGATTTATATGACGTATTAAAGTGGAGTTTTGGGAGTGAAGAGGACAATAGCGTTCTTCTAGACATATTATTTGAAGGTTAATATAGTAAAACCTCGAGATATGAATGCCTCTACTTACGAAAACCTTGCTTTGAGATACAATTTTTGGGGGGTGTCTTCTGATGCTTCCCACAGTAGCAGGAGGGTGTTTGGAGCATTTATCTAGGAGGATAAAGAGCCCCCACGGCCATGGGAATCTGAAGAAGCTGCTGCGCCCTCCTTGGCTGTCCCACTGGCCAGGAGGATAAAGAGCCCACGTGGCCACAGGAGGCTGAAGACTCTGCTGCACCCTCTGGCCCTCCCACTGGCCAGGAGTATAAAGGATCTCTGTGGCCACGGGAGGCTGAAGACACCGATGCACTGACGTGCCCCCCTTGGCCCTCCCACTGGCCAGGAGGATAAAGAGCCCCCGTGGCCACGGGAGGCTCTGAAGACGTCGCTGTGCCCTCCTTGGTCCTCCCACTGCCCAGGAGGATAAAGAGTCCCCGTGACCACGGGAGGTTCTGAAGACGTCACTGCACCCTCCTCCCTCCCCCCCCCCCGGCCATGAGGATAAAGAGCCCTCGTGGCCACAGGAGGCCGGGGAGGCTGAAGATTCCTACACAACGTCCTTGGCCCTTCTATCAGCCAGGAGGATAAAGAGTCCCTGTGGCCACAGGAGGCTGAAAACGCCGACGCGCCCTCCTTGGCCCTTCCACCAGTGGTTTTGGTTGGGGTGCCATGACATATTTGTCCGGTGACTTGTTTTTGTTGCTTGTACGCAAGCTTGTATGCCGCCGATTGGGTGGCATACAAGTCCAATCAATCAATCAATCAAATCAATTTCTGCTCCATTTTTGGAATTTTTCTTTGTGTTTTGGCACCGCAGGAAGCTTGCTCCTGCAACCAGGAAGTGCTGAAAAATTCTCCCTTCCCCTCAACAGCTGATCATTGGGACTAGTCCTAGAGCTTTCCACTAGAGGGTACTGTTGGAAATGTGCTGTATATGTATTGAAATGCATTGAAAACCTTCCAGAGCTCAGAAAAACGTGGGGGAAAATGTATTTTATTGGTTCAAACCTCTTTCTAAAGTGCACTTTGGTATTTTTGCCATGTTTTTGCCACTTTAGAAAGAATTTTGTACAGAAAAAATACATTTTTTTGGCTTTTTTTCTGAGCTCCAGAATGCATAATTTAATTTTCAGTGCATTCCTATAGGGAATCACATTTTGAGATATGAATTTTTCAACATACAAAAAACCTAAAAAATGAATTAATTTCGTATCTCGAAGTATCACTGTAATTCAAAGTACTGTATATTCTTTGTCAAAGGAGATGAAATCCTTCTAAATGTCACTAGGTACAAATCTAATGAGAGACAAACCTGCTGGTTTGTATTGCTACTGTTCAGCTAAACTGTAGGATGCTTAAATGTTACTTCTTTTCTTTGCAATACAGGCAGAGAATATTTATACATCACTCCTGATGATACCATTATTGGAAATACATGAGAATAGAGGCAATATGACTCCAGAGAAATCGGACTCAAATTCAACAAAGCTGAATGTAGCAATGAAAAAAAAGCTGAACACTTGCATTTCAAAAAATGTCAAAACTGAAAAAACACTTCAGGTCTGTATTCTGGGATTCTTAATATTGTGTTTGGTCCTTGTATGTTGAAAATAATTGGTTCCACAAAGCACTTAGTTTATACATTTTTTTTCATTGTATGATCCATCCATCGTACGATGAAAATCTATGGGAGAAATCGTACAACGAAATCTCTATGGGAAAAATCGTACAATTGCACGATTTTTCCCATAGAGATTTTCGTTATATTATGCATCCATTTGATCCAAAATTCTTTTTGTTGTACGATTTTTTTCGTTGTATGATGCATTTGTTATACAAGGTTCCACTGTATTTGTATATATTATCTGGAGTAATGCAGTAAAACCCTTACTTACAAAAAAAAAGTCTCTTCTGTAGGCTTTTGCTTAAATCATTTTTTGTGTAACTCGAAGCAAACCCATAGGAATAATTATTTTTACGTAACTTGAAGCAAACCCGTAGGAAAAATGAAATTTTCATGTAAATCGAAGCATATCTATAGGGTAATGAATTTTTATATAACTCGAAGCAAACCCATAGGAAAAAGAATCTTTATTTAACTCGAAGCAAACCCATAGGAAATCGTGTAAATAGAGATGTAAAATTTCCAGAAATTTTGAAGCTCAGGAAAAAAAAACAATTTTTTTTCGGGGGGGAAACGAAATTTTTTGGAAAAATTGAAAATAATCTGATACCATACATATTTTTTTTAGAAATGATTTATAAAATATTTGAATCTGGCCGTATCTTAAAATATTTTATTCATCATGTTAAAATAAAACATTTCATAATATATTTTTTCAATTTTTCTAATTTTTCGGGGGGACAAAAGGGGGGGGGACTGTCTCCCCCCCCCCCCCCCCGAACTTTTCCGGTTTCCCCCCAGGCCTTCACATCTCTAATTGGGACATGGTTTTAGCACAAAATCATTATGTAAGTCGAATTTTATGTCACTTGAGGCATTTGTAAGTCAGGGTTTTACTGTACTTTCGAAATGGTTTATTCTTATTTCTTAATATACACATATATACCAATAAAGAATGGAGTTATTATATTTGAACTGTTATCTGTAAGTTGTTTTCAGTTTCTTACCAAAGATGTTAAAATAATAAAGACAATTTTGGTGGCTTAATTGTAGGTTTAGTAAACTTCATGTAGATTTTAGTAGAATGCAGTCTCTGTCATTAGAAAAATGTTACTAACAAGAATGCCGGTGCACTCCAACCAGATTTCAAGAAAACAAGAAAGGCAGGACAGTTAATAGTTACATGCAAACCTTGCTGTATATTGTATACACATGAAAAATGTAGTACTGTACTGTAGTACTATGCCTTCCATCTTCACACCTAATATGTACATTCCTCTGGACCCTGACATTTATGTGCTCAGTGGAACATAGAGGAGGAAATCCTACATTTGTAAATGGGTAGCTCACTTTAGGGACATTCAGCTCAACATGAAGACATCAAAATTGGCTAATGGACATAGTCTCACTCCACTGTCCTCATGTATACCATGGCATGGGGAGATTAGCATGTGTCAGCACTTTATTGGCTACAAAAATTTAGAAAAGATTCTTAGAGCGAAGTAGAACCGTTCAGGTGTTGTTAATTTTAAACAGGTTGTCAATTTAAAATAAACCTAGTTTCATATTTTAAAAATTTTGCGATACGAAGTTAAATGTATACCAAGAATACAGATGTTTAACACACTGACTGAAATCTGATTGCTGGTATAATGTAAATAGCTCAACTTCTAGTGACATCTTTCTGCAAGAAGTCAGTGAAAACTGGCCAAAATCCTATTGCTTAGCTAATAATTCATGATACAGTTGAGATATTGTATCAATGGATATTTCATGAGTTACCTCTGTAAGCTTCAGTAATTCAAATTGGCCTGCTTTAACTGTGATTTAGTAAGTTGCAGTTAGATTAGGCCTGTTTGAATCAATGAAATTTATAGAAGAGCTGACTCATGAAATACCCATTGATTTAATGGTATTAAATTTTCTCTTTAGATATCATAGATATCACTAGTGCAAGTTTCTACACTATGCAAGAGGATTTTGGACAACATGAGGCACATACCTAATCATGCTGTTCAGCAAGCAGCAAATAAATCCTACAATGACTCTGTGTCTTGCCAAAAGTTTTGCCATTTGAGTTATGTTAGCAATAGGATTTTTGACAAATTTTCTCTTTAAACATCATAGATATCACTTGTGCAAATCAAAGATGTGCTCCAGTCTGCCAGGTACAGAATCCATACATAGTACAGCACTCAATTATCTTTATACCTGGAGATACAGTAGAAATAAATTCAGTCAGAAGCTTTGTGGGCATACCATTTGTGTTTATATTGGCCTGTAAGGTACCCAGTACTATGCCTCCCCATTCTGTAGATGTGTCTTACAGTAGGAGTATGTCTTAAAATCACTCAGTGTGATTTTAGTAAAAATTTGGGTTTTACCTTCTTTATTTGATTTTGGTTTTTAGACGCTTTTGTCTAGAAGTTAATAGGTTTGATTTGATTTGTTAACTAGATTATGTGTTACAGGAAAATTGCGAATGGGAAACTGTTGTTTATGGGAAGACAGAAGATCAGCTTATTATGACTGAGCAAGCAAGAAGATACCTGAGCAACTATACAGCTGCTAGCAGTACTTCAAGGGCTTTTGTCTTGTGATGGTTTCAAAATGTATTCTTCTCCCCAACCCCCATGGACTTCATGCTGAAATCTCCTTTTCAGTGATATCTCTATTGATTTTTTTAAGGTTTGAGGCTGCCTTATAAAGGATAATTTATGTATTTTTTTAGAACATGTCACATGTAAACCTTTTAAAGAAACAAATCTTAAATGGTCTTTTAAAAGACCACTCTAAAAAAGCAGCTAAAAATAATTCAGTATTTTCTGTATGCCATTTAAAAAATTCTTTAGTATATACGTCTTTCCTTTTAAAGGAATGTTTTAATAGTGCCTGGTTTACAAGAATTTTTGATCTGTCAGAGAAAATATACATGAAAATACTTTTGCTTAAATGTTTATTTGCTAATGTAGCAATTTTTATAAACACAGAAGAAATTAAATGAAAGGAAGAATAGAAGGTTGCACTACTTGTACTAGGTATGCTGCACAAAATTTACTAGTGTTAAATGTATTTATTTGAAAATGGTACTTCTAATATGAGTAGGCGAAGGATCTGAATTGAATTTTTATTAGTATGAAGCATCAGTATTCATAAATCGCAGACTAAGACCATTGTTGAATGTATTGTACAGCATGTGGGAGCAAGAAAGCTATTGCAAATTAGAAGGCAGTGTATGATTAATTTATTTTTTTCACAGTTTAATGCTGCAATCTCACTAAGTGCCCAGTATTCCTGCTGCTTTGTAAAACAATGTGAATCCTGCAGAAAGCTGAAGCAAATTTGGTCCTTGCAAAAGGGAGAGATATAATCGTATCCTAGTGCTCACTGCTCAGAAACATTGTGAACATGCCCTGCTGACTCTCCTGTTTTATATTTTTGTTATAATTTCATCCATGTACAGTAAGCACACAATCCATTCTAATTCTTTTTATGATGAACTGCATTCCACCACTACTTCTGTCTTCTTTCACCATTCCCAGACATCTCAGTGACATTTGGGCAAAAACAACCTGCCAAGCTTGGCCAAGAACTCAGTTGTCTTTGAGAGATCAGTCTAAAACATGCCTACCAACTCCTTTTTCCAGCATTGCTGCCTTCATTCTGGTAATATCTGTAAGAATTTGCAAAGATACCAATGGGCAACAAGGGGAAAAAATCAGAGCATTTTTAGGAAATTGAAAGTATATGGACACAAGTGGGTTAATTCTGATACAACTGTACCGTGAAGTGAAAGAGAAAGGTTATTTTTACTTCAGGAAGAAGTGAGCAGTTTTCTTAACGGCGTCTTGTCATTTGCAACTGCAGAGTGTACCTTCTGATAGTTTGTAGAGTATCTCTTCTGTAGATATTGAAATGTATGTCAGGAAATCAAAAGCAAATGGATAGTGAGAGTTGATTCTACAAATCGCTTATGGAGACAAGGACAGAAGACCATAGTGTTATGTAAGTAGTGTAGCCTTCACAGTAAATGTGCCAAAAGGGAGAATGAGAGTGCCTGCTCTGTGAAGGATAGTGGTGGAACATTAGCTGATACAGTATTTGAAATATCTGGGCAGCCTTATGACGTGAGCAACTGAAATGGGTTATGTGGGCACAAACATTTAACACAATTGTAGCCTCAGTGTAGATATTTATAAATACAGTATATACATGTGCACACGCACACACACATACACATGCAAGTTATCTTAGAAGATGGTATTGTTTTTGGGTAAAACAACCCAGGTGAAAAGGGAGAAGGCAAACTATAACTTTGGTACATAGAATGGCAGCAACGTAGGCTGTGAAGTATATAAATTTGCATTTCATCTATTTAAAGATTGCACTATGCTCTTCTAAATCATGTAGATCTATATAGTTATTTTAAAGCTTATCTTGGCTACACTTCAAGCATTCCAGTAACTTGGTTACTGAAGAGGATTACCTTTTTGTAAGGGCAGAATATGATGACATACTAGGGCTTTGTGGCCCTAAATAGAAATTAAAACCAATGCATTTCGTTTTGCATCTGAGAGCAGTGAGGTCATAGCCATCTCCGTCCAGTACAAGCAGCCATTGGCCTTTGTGGCTCTTTTTATGTGGAATGGTATCGGTAGGGTTATGTAGCTTACTAAACAGCCACTGTTACTTCTGTTGTTGTGCTTGAGGAAGTGCTAACACCATTGAAGGCATGTCCTGTTGGCTTAATCTGTGCCCAGATCATGTTAACTATTGTGTGTGAGCCAGTGTATGACCAACGTTGGGCTGTGGCTGCTTGCTCTAAAATTGCGGGCCAGTACTACATCATTATAATGCTGTTCTCAGAACCTTCAACAATGCAGTTACAAAACTGTTTAAAAAGGAAAGTAGTGATTTTTAATGTAAGGTTTTCTTATGTTTTTAATATTCACAGGTTACAATAGTTGCTTTATTTTGCCTGCTTCAGACATTTGCACTTATTCTTGTACCATTTGAAGGAATGTCTTGGTTATGCTGTAGCAATTTTTCATTAATTTCTAGTAGAACATAATGGTGTTTTGTCAACCTAAATGCTGACAAGAGAATATAACTGTATACTGTAGATGTTAGCTATTTATAAATCTGACACTCTTCCTCTCCACTCCTGGGTGTGCTGCTATAGACAGTAGCAGAATCTGCTTGCTGCTATGAGAGATGGAAAGAGCGAGCATCATATGCACTGTATGTAAATGACAAATAGAATGATGGCATGTTCTCAAGTTAACTTGATATCAACCGGTGCTGTGTGGGGAGTAACACAATTACTAGAAACAAGAAATCTAAAAATGATTTTATTTTACTATTGTGTGTGATATGTAAAACAATCTATGGTGTTAGAATATGTTTTAAAATCCCAGCTCAAGTCCCCATACCATAGTTATTTATTTATTCTAAATAAATATTTATATATAGAATATTCGCCTAGCTGCCTTTAATAGGCCAGTTTTAAAATTGTTAGCAATTCTCAGAAAAACTCTAGAAAAGAGCATTATTATTTCTCATGAGAATATGAGAAGCTGGTTTGGAACCTATTTTGGTATTGATAGTTTTAGTCTGTTCTCTTTGCCTAAGCTTCTTTGGGAAACTCCCTACCTAAAGCACATAGGAGTTAAGTGAATATTAAGTGCATAGTAAGGTTTTAATTGTGAGGACTGTATACCAACACTTTGGCATTTATCGTTATTTTTTAAAAATTGCAATCCAGCTCTAAGCCGCATGGCTAATAACTTCAAGCCTTAATGACAGTTTATACAGTGATGGGGGTGTGTGTTAGTTCACCTGTCCTGCTAAATATATACAGTCACTTAACTGTATGTAAATGGCCTCTCTATGCCAAGATCCAAAGTGGTTCTTCAGCACTGTCTGGATTTCTTCCTCCTGACTACAGTTTTCCACGTTCTATTGGAAAGCTACTCTTCAGAGCTTGATTTTCAGGAGTGGCTCTTGGGAACAGAGCCAATGGGTGAGGTAGATTTCCCACTGCTGTCCGTTATATATGTATATTGGCAGCCCCTCTTTGGATCACACTCCGGGTCTTCATCTTTTATATCTAAAAGATCTGTTTCGCAGGAGGCATGTAAGTCATTTCATAGGAAATTTTTAATCGTGCCAAAGCTAACAGTATGAAGGTTTAACGTAGATCTTGGGTACATAATACAAACTAAGATGGTGTTGGTTGAAACTTTCAGTGAATTGCTTTTGTATTGCTTTTAGTAAAAACAAAAGGTTTTAAACCTTTGACAAGTTAGATATTTTTGATAACTTTTTTTGGTCTTAGGTACATTTGCAATTTTAAAAAATGTTTATAAATAGGATATACTTCCAGCAGCCAAACATGCATCTTGGAAACTGACTACATATGTTAATACTTATGTTTGTTTTAAAGTTTTGGTTTTAATTATAAGTAAAATCTGTTATGTTTGAGTTTTTTGTTTTGCTACAAATTTTGTTTCTCTTACAAATGTTTTGCATATAATGCAGGCTCACAGCAGCACCAGAAATAAAATATGTACATATATATGTATGTATGTATAAACACTTGTTGGACATTGTCTTTTATTTAACAGAAATCAGTATGACTTGAATTGGCTTTTTATTCATTACCCAAAATATGAAGCATCTCTTCATATACTGGAGAGATTGGTAAATTACTGATAAGTCATTTTCTAATCATCTTCATAATTTGCTTTGGGCTGTTTAATTGTGGTGTAATAAAAACCACAATATACTTTTTATGTAACTTTGTTTGAATACTGTTCTTGCTTTGCTTAGATGAAGAGAAGTGGTGTTGGGGCTTTTATGACTATGGCAAGATCACTTGTGATTGATTCAGCTGTTAAGTGGGGCAGGATTTGAAGTTAACATTTTTAGAGATAAAGAAGAATAGAAGCAAACATTTGTAGCAGATGGGGAGTATATTCTGATGAACCAAAATCTGGGTTAAGGGATGGAAGGGGATGAAAATGGAAGCCAAAGGATGGAGTCTGTAGAGCTAAGTTTGAGATTTTAAAACGGATAATAGATGGCTGCAGGAGGTTGGGATTGTGGGAAGGAGAGGAACTTGGACATAACCAGAGAAAAGCAAAACTGAGAATAATTTAACAGAATAATCTAAAAGCAAAACATTTGAAAGGTAGAAAAATGAAATAAATGAGATGAAATAAAGTATAAACAAAGTTACACTCTTGTCTGTTTCCACCTGCAAAAATTGAGTAATGCAGATGTCTGCATAAGTGTTTGACATTCTGTTTACTGAAAAAAGCTACTCCTGAAGTTTGTAGGATTACTTTTAAGTGATGTTTGCTGAATATCCACTTAAAATCCTTCAAAATGGTTACCTGTATACAGTATTACATTTCTATTCTTCGCTAAAGTGGTATGCATAGTTAATCATCCTTGTATCTATTTAACCTCATGGCAGTCTTCTTTGGGTAATTAAAGGTAGGCAACATAAACTAAGATAAAGTGACTATTGAGTTTTGTAGGTGAATCTAACTGATCCTAACCCATTTCTTCCATTGACACTACACTACACTGGCTTAACTATGCTTACCAGCCCAGTATGAGCCACAGGATACCCATGTCATGTTTACCAGTAAAAGAACATAAGAACAGCCTTGCTGGAACAGGCCACAGCCCATCCAGTCCAGCATTCTTTCTCACACAGTGGCTCACCATTTGCTTCAGGGTATTCCCAAGCAGATGCCTTCACCTGCTTAGGATTCCCTGGAAATGGCATTGAGAGATATCCTGCCTATCTCTCCAACCCAGAGGTTGTCCTTAGATATCCAAAAGAATAGCATTTACAGGGATGGTATAAAAACAGAAAGGTCATTCACACTAATGTTGGGGTATCCTTTGCAGTAAGATAAAGTTCTCTAACCTGGAGTGCAACTCTTTTATTGGAACTCTTTAAAGACATTGCTGCCTTCCAGTGGTCAGAAAGCAAACTCTTGCTGTTGGATCCTTCTTAGAGGATAATAGCTTCTCTGTGTGTAATTATAGATACATAGATTACTGCAGTGGCTCAAGTGGTTAAGATGCTGACTGGGAGGCAGAAGGCCAGCAGTTCAATTCCCGAGAACTGCAGGACAGAATGAGCTCCCGTCTTTGTCCCAGCTCCTGCCAACCTAGCAGTTAGAACATAAGAACAGCCTTGCTGGAACAGACTACAGCCCATCCAGTCCAGCATTCTGTCTCACACAGTGGCTCACCATTTCCTTCCTGCATGCCCAGAATATGTATGTTCTCCTTCAAAGGGAGAATGATGCTTCCCAAGCTAATGGGAATCCTCTCTACCTGCAATTGGTTACCCCCCTACTAGCATCACCTCTGTCCAAGCCTCGCTGGATTTCTCTTATAACTGACATATCCATCAATAATATACAAAATAAGAACATAACATAAGAACAGCCTTGCTGGAACAGGCCACAGCCCATCCACTCCAGCATTCTGTCTCACACAGTGGCTCACCATTTCCTTCAGGGTATTCCCAAGGAGATGCCTTCACCTGCTTAGGATTCCCTGGAAATGGCATTGAGAGATATCCTGCCTATCTCCAACCCCGAGGTTGTCCTTAAGTATCCATAATAATACCCATTGATACCCTTGTCCTCCATGAACTTGTCTAATCCTTTCTTAAAGCTGTCAAGACTGACAGCTGTCACCACTTCTTCTGGCAGGGAGTTCCATAGACCAGTAATCCTCTGGGTGAAAAAGTACTTTCTCTTATTGGTTTGAGAACTAGTACCAAAAAGTTTCATGGAGTGTCCCCTAGTTCTAGTGTTCGAAAGCAAGAAATTGCAAGTAGATAAATAGGGACCACTTTGGTGGGAAGATAACAGCGTTCCATGCGCTCTGGTGTCTAGTCATGTCTGCCATATGACAATGGAAATGTCTGCAGAAGCAGACAGCACTGGCTCTTCAGCTTTGAAAGAGATAAGCACCGAACCCTAGAGTCGGGTACGACTGGCTTTCGAGCAAGGGAAACCTTTTACCTTTACTAGAGTATATGTAAAAACATGATTTTAAATATATGAAAAGCTGTATGTCATTGAGCTTTTTGGGTTGATAGAGATTTCCACAGGTTGTAGGGAACAAAGCCAGTACTATTTTCAGTTTTTAGATATTTCAGTCAGCTGCATTTGATTTGTACTGAAAGTCTGTTTAGAATTGGGTGATGTGCCTTTGATTTATTAATAAAAGTCAACAGTGGCTTCTGAATTAGTGTAATATACTTGGCTGCAGGATAGCAGAGTCCCCAAGAGATTGCCAGCCCAGAAGTGGATCAGATCATCTTGTAAGTGTTCTGTTGTGGCAAATGGCCAGCCATTGTATGTATGCTAGACACCAGATGGCATGCCATTGTGAGTGGGGAAAGCGGGTCATCTGGTATGCTCCCTGTGGAGCAACTACTGCTGCATAATGTTTGAGGAGGAGCACAGCTTTATTTTCTCCTTTTGAAAATATTCAATATTCCAATAACTAGAATTCTTTTTGCCTAGAAGCTTTTTTTAGAATCAAGAGGACTTTAAGAGTGAGTACAATGCACACATACAGTACTTCTCTAAGAAAAGCAGTGATATAGATCACTATCTAAAACAATGCCCAACTCTTTCTCTTTTTCAAATGTCCAAATGGGAACAAAGATGCCAAATGATGCAGTGCCACAGTGTATGAAAGTAATGTGGCTATATTCTGCAACGCATTGTTCAATGGGGTTGCTAGCAAGAGTTTGCTTTCTGACCATTTGAAGTCTTTAAAGAGTTCCAAGTAAACAGTTGCACTTGAGTTGAGAGAACTTAATCTTACTACAAAGGATACTCCCAACATTAGCGTGAACAACCTCATTCTGTTTTTATCCCATCCCCCACTTGTAAATGCTATTCTTTTACCTGTAAACATGACATGGGTATTCTGTTGCAGTCTTGTAAAGTTGCAGTCTTTTCCCCCGCACAGCCTGTCCAGTCAGGCACATATTCCGCTCTTATTTATGCTGTTCACAAATGTTGAATGTCGGAGCAATATAGTCCACTCCCAAAACATAACTTTTAAGTCCTCAGAAGGATGTTCTGCTATTTTGGCACACTGCCATATAGCTCATTCCCAGTTTTGTAGATGCTGCTGCTCCCGTGTGTAGGGCAGACGTGAAACTGCCAAAACGAAGGCACCTTTTGGTGAGTTCATCCTGCAGTTCCACAAGGCTGCCGTTATGTGGAAGTCTCGCAGCTATCAAAGCTGCATCCGTTGTCAGCATCTGGTATCCTTACCAACCACTTCAGGACTTTGGAAATGAAATAATTGAATTAAAAATATGTTTCTTTGCCTGACTATACTGCCAATTGAGCAGCTGCTGTGGGAATTGTTTTAATTGACAATACATTGACAGGCAAAGAAGCAAATGCTTTTTTTAAAATTTCTAGTATTGTGAAATGGCTAACGGACCACTTCATGTTTGGATAGGGTGTGTGTGGGGAGTGGATGATTTATCTCGTCCCCCTTCAAGTGTTTGAGCTCTAATCCCTGCCAGCAGTTGTATTCATTTTCTTCTGTTCCTATTGAATTAACAAGTATGATCAGAAGTTTTATCCTGTCAGTTTCAATGTTGTATCACAAATATGTTGTAGTACAAAACCGCTTTGCAACAATGAAGCTTCTGTTCAGTGGCAGCAATTTAATAAAGCTGGGCTCAAAACTGAATAAAGCCAGAATATGGGCTAGAGTCCTATTAGTTTACATAATTAGTTGCATAAGTGAGGTGAGTTGTTTTCTTTGCTTTCTCTTGCTGCCAGGTTTTTCTCTGGCTGTGCAACACTTTGTCCAATGGGCAGCTGGAAAAACATGCAAAGTGCTTCTGTGAATGCTTTCATGCAAGTGGATGAAATTCAGTTGGACTTTGGTCTGAAAGGTTATGTGGAATCCACATTTCTTTCCCCAAATTCTGATTGAGAAAGAGACTAGATTCCCCAGCCATCCCAGCCACTGGCATAAATTATCACATTCCATTAACAACAAGCAGAATCATGCTTGATAATCATGCTTGATGACACTAAAGGTTGGCATCCTTTCCCCTGGCCAACCAGCTGTCTGCAGTAAGTCTTCAAGACCATTTGTTGAGTCAGGTATCCAAAATGTACATTACCATACTGTTTCTCAGTGAGTGGTATATGGGCGTTCTTTTCTTCATGATGTTTGATTCCTTCCATTGCAACATGTGCAAACCTATATAAAGACTTGCACATTTTGTTACAGTGATGTACCTGTTTGTAAACAAGAATAATTTTCATGCTGGAAATACATCAGGCAGGCACTATAGTATACTTGACTTTGCTGGATAAGGCTGATAGGAGGTGAATGTCCAAATGACATCTGGAGGATGACATACCCATCTGGGAAGATATTCTATGTCAGCTGTGTTTCATTTCTGCCCACTTTTTGATGCCTTCAGTCCACTATAAGAATACACATTCTTCAGTCCAGTATAAGAAGCAAAAAAGCTGTGACATGTTCTCAGATCTTTGGAAAAATAAAAATAAAATTTGCATATAAAAGTTAATAGCTAGAGATTGTGCATAGCAATGGTATTGTGAGACCACACCGCAGGTAAACTTGGCTGGTTGTGCATGGTGGGGACGGTTTCTGGAAAATGTTTTTTAAAATAAAATTGTGATAAATAATAACTGGATAAATTGCATTATATTCTTCTCTAATTGTTACATTTGTCTGAAAAGTGAGTTAGATTCTAGATCTACCATTCAGTAGTGGAAAGTCCCAGTTCTGATTCGGGGAGAGACTAGAGTCCTCACTTGTGAATTGTTAAATCCTGCCCTTTTCCTGCTCAGATTGTTTGTCTGACCCTCTGCGTAACATTTTCCACAGGCTGGAATTGCTGTTGAAAGAGTATTGGGGTGGCAAATCTGTTTGTATAAAGTTAGTTGCACACACCTAAATCTGAATCCAAGTTGATGAAATAAGCGTCTGTTCCCATTCACCTTTCTTCTTGAAGGCAAACAAAGCCATAGAATTGCATGTACAGTAGACAGCCTTTATTTGGAACAATAAAACAGCTTCTCACTACATATTAAGAAAGACTTTCATTAGCATTAGCAAATATATATTAAGTTACCACTTTTAAAGTCTGATATTATGAGAGTTATAATTTAAATAAAGTAGAAAAAATATTTTAAAATACAGCAATTATCAGATAAAATAAATAATCAAGTGTCCCACCCCAGTACTGTTCAAAGCTATTGTAATTAAAACCTAACATGCAATACTTGCCTGCTAACTAGCTAGTGATACACACAGTACTTCAACTAATTTACTTAGTAATATTTTTGGCTGAAGAGAGTTTAGTTCATGAGGTTATGCATGTTTGGACAGAGTAGTGCTTCTTAGTGTACTTATTTACAATTTGAGAGAAAATAACGCCATAGCTTTATGCAGCCAGTTTCCAAATTACATTCCAGAGTAATAGCAGACAGACTTTTGACTATAGCAATAGGGGATG
Organism: Bradypodion pumilum; assembly: GCA_035047305.1. Classification (NCBI taxonomy): domain Eukaryota; kingdom Metazoa; phylum Chordata; class Lepidosauria; order Squamata; family Chamaeleonidae; genus Bradypodion; species Bradypodion pumilum. The sequence goes on along the minus strand of JAWDJD010000004.1, from coordinate 293,977,224 downwards.
GCAGTCTATTAACACAGAAATGGATTAACTATGACTGCTGGCTTCTCATGCACAACTGCAGAGGACTATTGGCCAGATACTAGCCGTTTTCTCGCTCTGGTGCTCTCTACACCTATTAGTGTAAAGTTCCCACATAGTCCAGCACAATTTGAGGGCACTACACTGCTAAAATATGTATTGTCTATTAACGGGAGTCAACAATGAAGTACAGGGGACTCTGCTATCTAACATGAATGAAAGGTTTGCCCTAGAAGTCTCCCAAGAATTGACTAGTTTCGAAAGACAATCAACCAAGCTGATGTGGCAAACCTCTGATTGATTTAGCTACTTGAATTTCAGTATGCCACCCCACATATGATACTGCCATTTATTGTGACAGTTTCAGCTGGAACTCTCTCACACAAATGGCAGGATCACATGTAGGGTGACATACTGTAGCTCAAGTGAGGCCAGTTGGGATGACAAAAATGTTTGTAAGCACTTCTAATAAATCCTTGGTCAGTTAGAGGATGTTGAGAAATGCTGGGTTGATTCATGATCAGAGCTGAACATGTTATCAAATTTGTTGGGTTGTCAGAGGCATGTGTAAAATGTATGAGATTAGTTGCTCGCATAGTCTGCAGTCCTTTGACTTTTCCTCTTGGAAGATTCACAAAAACCTCAGAGAATTGTGAGCTGCCCTGTGACTGTCACCAGATAAACACGAGAACATCCCTGCACTTTTGGCGAAAGGAAATTCTATCCCACGGGTGCAAAGCTGAGGAGGCTTCTCAATCTGCCTCAAAGGCTTTGTTTGTGGCTCCCAGGTATTCTGACTTCTTTTTATGCTTCATCCATATTTTTCGCAAGAGGCTGGGGGTGCCATAAAATGTGCTGGTTGTTAAGGGTAAAGAGGCCTCACTCCCTCGAATTGAACTCAGTTCTTCTTCAGTGTTTTTCCGTGAAAGCCTTCCATGCCTACGATTGAAAGCAGGACAAGTTCTAAGCATCAGTTCCTCCAGAATAATGTAAAGATTGTACAAATGTTTTGGTTAAATGGCTGAAAAATGAGGTTTTTTTTATTTAAAAAAAGAAAAACATGTTTTCTATTTTTATAGAAATTCTAGTTATAATGAACCTGGCTATTTTTACCATTATAGACACGAATAATATTATAGGAAGCTGTCTGGATAGTTCAATGGTTTAGGTATCTGGTATCTGGTTGGGAGTTTGATTCTCCGCTATGCCTCTCTGGAGAAGAGCTAGACTGTTGGGCAACAATCCTTGGGCAAGTTACACAGTCCCGGCACACCCACAGAAGAAAGGAATGGTAAACCACTTCTGTATATTTTCTATGTAGTAAACCCTAAAGGGTTGCCTTATGTTAGAATTATTGATATTCCGGGATGTAGAAAATCTAGTGAAATCCCTGCAGCAGAGGATCTTAAAAGCAAAGCTAGCAGGGCCACTGCACTCACCTCATCATAGTGTTCCAAACACAGTACTGTACATATAAATACATTTTCACATAGGACACACATATACTCATCCATGTAATTCACACATACCGTATGTTTATGCACACAGTTTGAAATTGCTGCTGCTACTACTACTACTTTAACAGCATTTCCTGCCATCTAGGGAAGTGCAATAGCTTTAAACCTCTAACCGAATTTGCAGAAGCTTTATAAAACTACAATTCCTACCATTCTTTGAAGAATTCATAATGCACACAAATATTTACAGTGCAGACAATGACAATACCGTGCGGGAAATGCTACAAATTGTTGGGCCATAGAAAATTGCTTAATGTTTCAGGTCAGTATTATGTACATTTGGTACTGTACATGATATACATCAAGCAAGGCAATACTAAGGAATTTGGGGAACAAATTAACATACCCTTCTGTAAAAATACTATCCTTCGTTGCTTGTTCAGTGCTTGCAATCCGTCTTGCATTGTAACATGATATGGAAGATGCTCGAGGCTAGCGAATCAAGTGGGAATTGAAAATATTACTATTCCAGATTCAAATCAAATACAGCCCTCACCTTTCTTGGAAGTGTAGATGCCAGAACATTGATATTTTATCAGTTTATGGGGGCTGACCATGATTATTTAGGTTTGAGTGATTTGCTTGTCCATAAAATATTTGCTTTACCTGATACGCTGTTGGCTGCCTTACAAAATGAAGGCAAGGTGATTTCCCCCTCTTTAAAAAGTGGTAAAATAATAAAGGTCAAAAATCTAGACAGCATGCTGCCAGGAAGCTGTACATGTTGAATTGATAGTATAGATGGAAGAGAATGAAATAAATAAAACAAAAGGTTTAGTAAGCAAAATATATAAAATATTGATAGAATATAAAAGAGAAAAACAAGGCTTATGAATAAGTTGGGAGGGCGATTTAGGAGGTAATATTAAAGAGAATGATTGGGTTAAGATATGGGGACAAAGAATTGTGAAGAATATGTGTTAGAATTAAAGAGAATTGTTATAAAATGGTATGGAAATAGTATTTGAATCCAGTAAGTTTAAGTCATTATGATTTAAAGTATTTTTAAAAATTGTTGGAGATGTAAAAAAAGTGGCTGGAGTGTATCTTCATCTATGGCAGGAGTGCAAGACTATGAAGAAAATACGGGAAAAGTTTTTTTAAAGAGATTAATGGAATATTGTCTATTAGTTTGGAATTGTGTCCTTGAATAGCTTTATTATCTGGCTTTGGGAATATACAATTAGAATGGAAAAGAAAGAAATCATTACAACAGTTACAGCATAAGATTATTTATAGTCAAAATATGGAAAGTACAATTTGATTTTGAACTTGATGATTGGTTTAAAGAGGTAAGGAATATAGCTATGAATAATAAATTAACATATTAAATTAAAGTTAAAAAGAGATTAGTGAAAGAAAATTATTTTAGAGCTATATGAGAAGAAATGTTGATTATGTGTTAGGGAAAGAGAAAGGGACAAAGCCAGAACAAAATATATTATCTTTTTGGAGGTAAAGGGGTATAAGTATGGCAAAGGAAGAACATAGAAAAGAATCACATGATAAAATTTATTAGTCCCATGGGTAGAGGGAGCACATAGACATTGCTGTTCTGTATATGTTGCACAGTGGTACCTCGGATAAAGTCCGATTCGGATAAAGTCGCGGTTTTCATGCACACGTGATGCATCGCATAAAGTCCAAAACCACTTTAAAAAAATGGACGTTATCCGAGGTATTTGGTATAGGAACCTCGGATAAAGTCCATTTTTTGACGTTATTTGATGCACCGCCCATTTGATTCAGATAAAGTCCAAAATCAGATAATGTCCAAACTTGTGGAACTGAGTTTGGACTTTATCTGAGGTTCTACTGTATATGTTTTTCCTTTTTGTTCTTAATTTTGTTATTATAAAACAAAAACAAAATAAAATAATTTTTTTTAAAAATAGCTCATTTTCAAATGATAGAGAAAATTTATGTTAATATTGATTCCCTTTCCCTTCCCACACAGGTTAATTATCCATGCCACTGAACAGGCTTCTTGCACCAACCCACTGTATAATAATAATAATAATAATAATAATAATAATAATAATAATAATAATAATAATAATAATAATAATAATAATAATAATAATAATAATAATAATAATAATAATAATAATAATAATAATAATAATAATAATAATAATAATAATTGTGCCAATGGTTTAAAAATTTTTATAGCTTTCTTTTTTAGGGTTTACTTCTTTATTTTTGATTGATGTAGTCTTATCTCATGATGTACCATTCTCTTCTTGTTGCTCTATTGGAAGGGGGATCCAATCAAAACTAGCACAAGAGCATTTTAAAGAGGATTACAGATGTTAAATGAAATGTTTACATGAGCACACAGAGAGCCTGCCTGACAATCATGAATCACATCATATCTCCCAGATGTATCCGGCTTTCTGACTCACCGAAGATCTTGCATCTGGCTGGTTGCTGCTACAGCAGAAAGAGTGTTGTTTTGAAATTCCTGCTGCAATGTAAAGTTTAAAAAGGCATCTTATTATCAAACAAACATTTATTTATAAATTGTATGGTTCATAGAACTGTACTGACATGTGGGCATGACTATCTAATAATTTGTATGAGCACAACTATAATTTTAGAGTTTTTTTGCATTTGTAGAAAAGTGATAAGCTGCGGTGAAAATTGGTCAGCTGGAAATTCTGCTCTGTCTTATCTCATCTTTTAAAAATACATTTATTTGAAAGACAAGTGATGGTGTTGATGGTCTTTTAGTGACATGATGTCTGGGAGGAAACTTGTTCTAAGCACCTTGTTCTTTGTGGTGTTGAGGCATAGTTTCACTCTGACAGACATGTTCGTTATGTATTTATCCAACTTTCTTATTGAAATCTCTCTCTATATATCTATATCTATCTATCTATCTATCTATCTATCTATCTTTATATCTATATCTATATCTATATCTATATCTATATCTATATCTATATCTATCTATCTATCTATCTATCTATCTATATAGATAGATAGATAGATAGATAGATAGATAGATAGATAGATAGATAGATAGATAGATAGATAGATATAGATAGATAGATAGATAGATAGATAGATAGATAGATAGATAGATAGATAGATAGATAGATAGATAGATAGATAGATAGATATAGATATAGATATAGATATATATAGATATAGATATAGATATAGATATAGATGTAGATAGATATAGATATAGATAGATAGATAGATAGATAGATAGATAGATAGATAGATAGATAGATAGATAGATAGATAGATAGATAGATAGATAGATAGATAGATAGATAGATATAGTTCCCATCCCTTTCATTTAATGAGATATTTTTGATGCAGACAAATATCTTTTTCCGATCAACATTGAGAGAGAAAAAACTGCCTGCTTTTCAGATGGAAACATGGCTCCATCAGATATGTTCTGATTGCTCATGTGACAGTGGATTTGTTAGGCTTCTACAATCTCTTTCAACAAAAAGCCAGTTTTTCTTTTAAGAGATTAATGAGGGCGCCCATCTGACAATGAAGCATTGGGACGTACCACGTGTTGCATGGCTTTGGGCAGGACTAGAGAAGAATTCTCGTTGCCTGTTCTGCAGATGGCCACAGCTTTGCTCGCTTTCATCTTTGCAGAAGACTTGAATGAAATCCCCTTTGTGTGGCAGCCTGTTTTCTGTCCCAGGAGCATGGTAGTCAGGCACTGCAATCACCTAGGGAGAGAAGATGAAAATGTATTGTTACATATAACGTGCCAGTGCAGGTTTAATGTCTCTTACTAATAGTTTTTCTAGTGGAATCTTTATACTGCTGTTCTCTTTGCCCATAAAATAAAACAAATATCATATGATTTTAAACCCAATTAAGGACGCTGATAAAAAAACCTGTGCAGGAAACTGTAAAGTTTCATGTTCACCACTTAGAGAGAAAATAGTCCTCTAACTGTACACTGTTAAGAAAGACTAAAGTAACAAATGAGTAAGGCAGAACCCAATTCCCCCCTATCAAACAGGGTCAGATTGTCTCATTCCAAATGATCTGTTTAGCTTAGGAATTCTCAATCTTTTAAAGCCAGGGGCCAGGTTACGTTCCCTCATACAGCTTTGGGGGCCAGATGGCCATTTTGTCCTTACTCTACCACATGGCACTTCCTGGTGTGGTGGAGGCGGGGGGGGGGTATGAAATAGTGCCATGGGCTGCATCTGGCCCACGGGCTACAAATTGAGAATCCCTGGTTTAGTTTAACATAAATATTCTTTCTGGAATGACTTTGGGGTCTGTATAAATGGTTGAGTTGTGTGTGGCCAATCATCTATATATTGCCCACACTACTGTATATACCAAGCCTCATGGCTTGCCTTTTTAAGCATTGACAAAAGTTTCTCCAGTCTGTGCTAATGAATGTTCATGAGTATCAAGTATCTTTACTAAATATCAGCACAACATGTTCCATGCCTTGCAAACATTCTGATAGATCAACTAAATTGTGCAACTCTTTCACCCTGGGCTGAGGACATCCTGACACAGAAGTATGTGTATAGGTCTAAAGCATAAATGCATTCAGGATGGTTTAATTAGTTAAGTGCCATCAAGGTGAAACTGACTTACAGAGACCCGAAGAGAGCTTTCAAGTTGAGATATTTAAGGAGTAATTTTACCAGTGCCATTTTGGTTTGATCTGATATTAGAAAGATTAGCCAACAAGGCTGCCACCCTGGGTAGGCCCGTTTGTATTTAATTTAATTTAATTTTTGGATTTATGCGCCGCCCACTCAGGCAAGCCCGACTCAGGGTGACATTACAACAATCTAAAAAACACAAACATGAGAATATAAAAACAATTAAAAACAGATCAAAACAACCTACATAAAAAGAAACTCACCCACCCCATTCTAAAAAAAATGTGGGGGAGGGCAGCAGTGGCGGGGAGTGACTTTTGGGGCCACCAGAGCGACCCCAGGTGTTGCGAGTCCTGCTTCCCGCCTCCCCTCCCCCGGCCGATTGCCAGATGAGGTCCACCTGGTCCAGCGTCGGTATTCACAATCTTTGTGGAGGCTCTGTATACCCAGTATGGAGCGCATTCACACATGCAAAGCAAGTTGACATTGCTGTAAATGAAACCATGCATATAGTGACACGATGCTTCAAACCTACACCCGTTGAGAAAATATACCTTCTTGTTGGTATCGCTTCACCTAAGATTAGGAGAGAAGTAGCAGTGGACACCAAGAGAACTAAGCAGATAATGACCCTTGACATTCTCTGAACAGATATGAGCTTCAAGTCCACCAGCACAGATGCAGGATGAGCTTTATGGCAAGAACAAATATTCTTGAGGATACACAAGAGCAAACCAAATTAAAAGATGGAGGAAGGAGCTTACTGGGCAAGGAACATAATTAAAGGAGTATATATCTGAGGAACATCACTTGTAGGAACCTGAATAGACTGAGGGTTGGAGTCCCTTAACGTAAGACTAACATCTCAAGTGCGGGCTGCTGGCTGACAACAATACTGTACATGGTGTGAATGTGTAGAGATACAGAATCCATCTCATTTACTGATCTGCCGATTCCTGCCAGAAACATGCACCAATGAGGACTTAAATTTAGCCAACGACAAATCCAAGAAAGTGGCTTCATTTTGGCAGTCCAGGATTTGATTGTGACATGAAAGAAATAAAAACCATTGCCACTCCCCAGTGAGTTTCCTTGGCCAAGCAGAGATTTGAACCCTACTCTCCAGAGTTCTATTCCACCACTCTATCAGCTGCACCACACGGAATACAGTGGTACCTCGCTTAAAGAGCATAATGCGCTCCACAGGATCGCTCTTCAAGCGAGTTTGCTCTTTAAGCGAAACACCATTGTAAGTGACCAATTGTGAGTTCTGGTGGGGGGGCTTGTGAACCCTGATTTAGTTGTTAAGGAAGTTTTTGCTTGGTTTAGTTAAGCGAGGTGATCATTCAGAGAAGATTCTGCTCTTTAAGCGAGTTAGTCTCTAAGCAAGGCGCTCTTTATGCAAGGTTTTACTGTACTTCTTAGCTAAAATGAAACATCTCTAAAATTTTGTAGGTAGGGTAGTTGTACCCTAAGGGTGGTACAGCCTTTCCTCCCAAGTGTACTATTGTTGTGCTACTAAACATCACAATATCAAGTTCTAATACCTGGGTTCCTGTCTTATGATATATAAGGATTTCTACCATATTGTATAGTTTTCTAGACTGGTGAAAATATATACGTGACTACATGTAATCAGACTGGATTTATGCTTCACAACCTGGAATATTCTGTATTTAAAACACACTTTTGTTAAGTATGTTAATCTGTGTTCAAAGATACAGCTGAAGTGAGTTTGAGAGATTATATAACACCGAAACAAGTTAAATTATTATGGGGCTGTGGTGGCTCAGTGGTTAAGAAACTCGTCTTGTTAGCTGGAAGGCTGGCAACTCGGCAGTTCGAGACCCAGGTACTGCATGATGAATTGAGCACCCGTCTCTGTCCCAGCTCTTGGGGACATGAACGGAGACTCATTTGGGTATTCCCTGAGCAGAGTTTCTTCCGCAAAATTCCTTTCAACCCAGAATAATTTCTGACACAAAATTATTATTATTACTTACATTATTGAACCTGAAAAACCTGTTTTTAGGTTGGCAATCAGTTTGAAAATGGCCAATAGATTTGGGAAATTAAATCCATGACATGCATAGAACAGTTCTTACATCCAAGGACCTAGTGTCAATTAATGTTCTGTGCTTTTTTGTCCAATAATGTCTGAATCCGGAAGCTCATGTTAGAGGGTCCACTGATGCGATCACTTTCTATGCTATTATTGTTCTACCTATCTGGAGACAAGTCATTCTTTCATGGGAAGTGGCCATGTTATTGGCCTATGATATGTGATTTCCTAGATTTAGGCACGGAAAAACCTCAGTTCCACCTGAGAAGCCACAACCAACATGCCTCTTATGTAAGAGGGTGTCTGCTTTTCGGACATTGACTTATGTAGGTCAAGAAACCAAGACAAGAGTAGCACAGTTTAGATAAAAATAAGCTTCTCTAGGTCATAATGATCTGGCAAGGTAAATCGCTGGGATTATCTTGGCAGTCACTTTTCTTTTCTAATTGTGTCAGAAAAGCTAATGTGAGCTTGGCTGTTATTCAATTGAATGGCTGTGTCATCCAAATTAAGCAGCATTAGTAATCAGCTCTACATTATTTGAATCCTGTTTTGGTTTTCTAGCAGCCACTTGTTCAGCGGTTGTTTAGATTGCTTCTCTAGACAGTTGTGGAGTTTTGAAATGGAAGGCCTTGCAAAACATCTTTGTTTTCTCTTTTCATGGCACTGCTCAGGGATTCGTAATGGTGTCTTACAACTAACGTTGCTGAACTGCCTTGTGCCAACAGTAGCATGATTACTGAGAAAACTGTACAGATTTGAGAAGACAGAAATGATGTCCACTATGTGCCAAAAGCAACAACAATTTGCGGGTGCAAAATCACATTATAACTCTAGAAAAATAAATTGTGCAATGCAGGTGTGCTACTTAATTAGTCTCCTGTCCTGTTTATTCTGAGAATTAAAGTTATCGTTATAGAAGATGTAAAGCCTAAGACTCAGACAAAGTTGAGCAGATATAACAAATTGCATTTCATTTTTCTACAGTGGCATTAAATGCAGCAGATAAAACTAACCCCATGGTAAAGGGCAGAATGGATGAGAAACTGACACACTGCTGTCTTGTTGGCAAGTGATTGATTAGGAATCCCCTGGGAACCTGAGCACATAGAAAAATGTTCTTTAAGGTTTATTGCTACCAGGAAATGGTTAACCAGGAGGCATCTAAGGGTAATTCACAGGGATAGGTGTCATATGACTCCACAGCACTTAACTCTTGGCACATTCAGTGCCTATGACTGTTAAAGAATCTGGCAAGCTTCCAGAAGCTTACTATTTTTGCCTTGTCTGGAATTAAATAAACACATTTATCAGGATTACCAAGGTGGAAGACCTTGTGTCATCTCAGGCAAAGTTGCAGTGTTAACAAGTAAAGGAGCCAAGTTTTGCAGTTTTTCCTGTGTTCTATTGTGAAAAAAACTTGACCCTCATAACTTCCTTTTTTGTTACGTATTTACCATAAATTGGCTGCATATTTAAAAAATTTAAGATCCTGTTAAAAACTGATCTTAAAAAAGCATACACACTTGTGAGACAGCTCATTACAGGATTAGCAAAGACATAGAGCTGATTTGAACCAAGGTTCTCTGCCCTAGGAAATTTGCAAATTCTGGAAGTCAGCGTTCATGCTGTAATAAACACGAAGGCAATTCAAGCTATTCCCAAACACACACAGAAGGAATTGGTGGTGATGGTGGACTTATACACTAAAGGACACACAATTTTCCAATGTGCTTGAAACTGTGTTTGTTTTGCAGATCCTTAGTCCCAGGTCTGTGCTTGTCTATATAAGGTGAAAGATAATAATAATAATTTCGTGTAAGAAATTATTCTGGGTTGGAAGATTTTTTGCTGGAGAAACTGATCAGGGGATGCCCGAATGGGGCTCCTTTCATGTCCTAAGATATTTTCCCACCCAAGTGGCCCATATTTATCTACTTGCAATTTCTTGCTTGCAAACTGCTAGGTTGGCAGGAGCTGGGATAGAGGCAGGTGCTGTCAAACCATCATGCAGTACCCAGGCCTCGAGCCACCGCAGTCTCCAGATGAAAGATGGCAAGCCCCTTTTTGCCATTGGACATGAAACAGCATCAGGCATGAAACAGCAATGTGTGAACCCTACTCTGGCAATAACGAATCTAGTTTGAGTCTACATAATTAGAGTTGAGCTCCTAGCACTACCCCCTGCTACCTAAACAAAAGCGTCTGTTCTGACTGTTCAGTCATTGAAAAAAGCAATGGGCAAGTTTGATTATTCCTCTTAGCAGAGTTTGAGCTAGAAAAAAACAGCAATAGCAACACAGAGAAAACATTGAGAGAGCAATCCAGTCTCATCCCCTGCTTGCCCCTTTGCTTTTTTTTTGTTATGCACAAACACTTTGTATAATAAAATCACTCTAGAACAGTGCTTCTCAACCTTTGGTTTTTGGACTCCAATTCCCAGAAGCCTAAGCCAGTACTTAGGCTGATCAGTGTTTTGGGGCATTGACTTAGGCTTCTGGGAATTGAAGTTCAAAAACCAAAGGTTGAGAAGCACTGCTCTAGAAGCATTTAAAGTAGAAAAAGGCATCTTTACTTATAGTTACTATTTGTAGTTACAGTTGCAGTCTCTAGCATGTGAACAGAACTTTTGTGCTTGTTGCTAGGTCAGAAGTCAGAGGAAGAAGTATCAACAAAACAGTGGAAGCAAAAACAAACAAACAGGAGGAGGGAATGAAGCCTTGCCTCAAATACCAGATTAAGGGGGGAGGGTGGTTTAACAGTCAAATTACTGGCAAAGGACATTCAAATTAGACTGCAATTCTCCCTCCCACTGATACCCAGTGTAAGTGCATGCAAGATTGCTATTATTCTATCAGAAAGCAATCTAGTTGCTCCACTCTATTTATGTAGAGGAAACTAGATTCACTGACACTTGAACAGTGCTTTTTTAGGTACTTTATTTATTACTGGGGTGTGTGTTTTTCCTTTCAGGGGGAAGCATTTGTGGGATTTTCCTTGCCAGGTGCTGAAATAATTGTACCACTATTCACAGCTACTGACTGAGAGGGAAGTGCAGCTTGCTGATTTAGGGAACAACCATGACAGTGGAATGTGGGTAGCTGGAGCTCCCTAATTCCCCTTTGGACATTCCTGCTAGACATTTTATTCTCAGCTGGACTCCACAAGTGCAATTAAGTCCAGCTGACACTGAGAAAAATGGTTTAAAATGACCCAGTACTGGACATCTGTAAATTAAAGATGAAGTACCATTTTTTCTGTTGTTGTTTTTTTGTGTGTGTGTGTGTGTCTTGCACAGAAGACAAGCAGGAGCCGCAGTAAGGGCTAAAACCAGACTTTATTGCATTGTAGAACTGTGAACATGAACATACAGGTGGACGAACAGCCTTATTTATAGTACATTTTGAATAGCCCGGGTGATAGTCCATTGGTTACTGTCCGCGTGACGTCCTGGGGACGTCACACCCATCTTCTCCAGATGCAGTGTGGCAGTAGTATCCTGCCCTTCAGGTATTCAGGTGAATGGGTATCCTGTGTCCAACGCTACTACTGCAGGAGCAGCATTGTTCTTAACAGCTTGTTACAATGAATCAATGATTGCTTACAGTAGATACACTTGACGGATACAAACCGTTAAAGGGGTACTTGTCACAAACCATTCAGTACATAACAATCTTGATAAGGTTTTTAAAAAGGACTGTCAAAAGTGAATAGATATAAAGATATATGGAGAGGTTTTATAGAATTTGGGCTACTGAAGGGTAAAGGTCAGATGGGAATGCATAAATAATGTCCTTTTAGAGATAGGTGAGGTAGGTAACTAAAGGAGATGACCCCCACCCCTACATATTTTCTTGGTTCCAAAGATTGGGGGTGGGTGAGTGATCACATTGTTTATATTATAATTTGTTATTATGTATGACTAGAAGGTTGGCAGGTCAGCAGTTTGAGAACCGAGTACTGCATGATGGAGTGAGCTTCCGTTCCATCTCTGTCCCAGGTCTTGCCAACCTAGTAGTTCGAAAGCAAGAAATTGCAAGTAGATAAATAGGTACCACTTCGGTGGGAAGGTAAACAGTGTTCCATGCACTCCGGTGTCTAGTAATGCCTGCCACATGTCCATGGAAACATCTGTAGACACAGACAGTGCTGGCTCTTTGGCTGTAAACATAGATGAGCACTGAATCCTAGATTAGGGTGTGACTGGGTTTCGAGCAAGGGCGACCTTTACCTCTACCTTTGTGTATCTTGATTTATGTCTATGTTAAGTTAAAACAAAATGTCAAGGTGCTGGTGATGACCTTTAAGGTCCTACATGGTAGTGGGCCAGGATACCCAGGATACCTAAGAGACCACGTCTCCCCAAGAGTTTCAGCCTGTCCAACCAGAGCAGACCGGAGGGACTCCCTAACTGTACCATCGACTAGAGGGGCTCACCTCCCTAGCACCAGGAGTAGGACCTTCTCCATGTTCCCCCCCAGCCCTGTGGAACCTCCTGCCCGTAGAATTATGGCTGCAGACGGAATTGCTGCCCTTCAGGAAAGACCTCAAAACCTGGCTGGCACGGCAGGTGTGGGGAGCTGACGGAGAGGTGGCCCCTGCCCATTGGCTCTTCTAAAATAAACTGTCCCTCTTTTACTGATGGGTGGATGGGTGGGTTTTTAATGGGTTGGTCTTTTAAAATGGTTTTTATGGATGCTTTTATGTCTGATGTGAGCCACCCAGAGTCGCCCCAGGGCGAGGGGTGGCATACAAATTCAAATTAATAAATAAACAAACTCCCAATTTCCATATTTGTCTCATGAAGGAAGTCAGGGAAACTTGTCTTTCTCTTGTTTATCAACCTGGAATAACAGTTTAGTTACATGAAACTAAAGTCGTGTAATATGTAATAAATTCTGGAACTATGATCAAGTACTTTGTTCTCTCTTACACACAAATGAGCAAAATTCCACAAGTGAGTGCCATCTTTCAAGAAATCTAACCAGTCCTCAATCCTTCCGGCTTTTTCAGGGACTGTATTTTAAAAACAGACTACAAAATAGCTTGGCCTGAGATATAAAGTTAAGCCCTGTGAGGAAATAGTGAAAGAATTGGGGCATGTTTAGCTTTGAGGAAAGAAGCTTGAGAGGGGATATGATAGCACTTTTCAAATACTAGTCATAATGAGGAGGGGCAGGATTTGTTTGCTATCAACCCAGAGTGGAGACACATAATAATGGGCTCAAATTACAGGAAGCCAGATGTAAGCTGAATATCAAGAAAAACCTCCCAACTGTTAGAGCAGTACAACAATGGAACCAATGACCTAAGGAGATGGTGAGTTCTAGAGGCATTCAAGGAAAAATTGCACAACCACCTGTCAGACTGGCTTTAATTTAGATTCCTGCATTGAGCAGAGGATTTGACTTGATGGTCTCAGCCCCTTCCAACTAAATTATGATTCTATGAAAATTTCTATTAATTTGTTTAAAATCAAGTTTGTGTTGTGAATATAATTTATTGCAAGGTGTCTTCAAAGCCTAAATACTACTTTGTGCCCGTAAATTTGCTAGTAAATTTAGGAGGCATGTGGGATCTCATTTAGTCAATACCATTTTCCTTACCTTTTTAAAGATGCATTGTGTGGTTTTGGCTTTTCTCCTGACTGGACTGCATGCTGCAAAAAGAATAGAAACACTGTCAGACCAAAACTCAGAGATAGTTTCAATGCCCTTTTATGGACTACAGCCCGAGTATCGTACAAAATATCCCACTACTTCTTCAGTGTCTAGGCCAGACGTGAAACTGCAAAAATGAAGGCACCTTTTGAGGAGCCATGATTCCTCAGTCTCATATGTAAACTGGAAGTGGACTTTGCAAACCAGCAAGGAATGCACACAACACCAAATTTAGGTGGTTAGACAAGATAGAATAAGGACACAACTTTAATGGTTATAACTGTTGCAATTTAGGTAATGGATCCAAGCACTGGCTCATCTGAGTGTTGTTACCCAATTTGAGTGGAGTTTCTCCAGCAAAAAACTTTTCAAACCAGAATAATTTCTGACACAAAATTATTATTACCCAATGACTCACCAAACTGAGTGTCAGATGCAGGGGTATCAGGAAATATTTACCACCTGGATGCATGACCACTGTGTGGACCCTCTGCATTGGGGGGGGGGGGGACAGGCTGCAGCCTCTAAGCTAAACATACTGCGGCAACCTCAACTGGGGAAGATGTATGTATGTGACCTTTTCCCACCTCTGATGGATCCATATCTATGCCAAAAAACCAGGCTGGCATAGTAATTGCACACCCAATTGTGACTAAGGGAAAAAAATATCCACTAATCCACAGATCCCTCTTGTAGCCACAAACTTGTCGTTGAAGGTAGAAACAAAGGATGTGGCATATAGTGATAATGATAACAAACCTTTTCATTCCATAGATGTCCCATTTATTCTAAGCCCAGGAGAGGGTGGAGAAAGAAGCTTTAAGTAGACTGGCTGCCTGGCAATGTCACAGGGGAATACTTACGGTATTTATGCTGCTCCCCAAGTAGACTGAAGAGAAGAATGCCTTCTGGTTCATTCCAGAAGCTACATGGGATTATGGACATGTAATTTCCTCTTGATTGGGGGAGAAAAATACACAGGAAGTTGTAAAAGATCTCTAGGGAACACCCACCATTCTGCCTCAGTGAAGAGAGTAGCATGGAGCATACTACCTCTGGCCAGTTCTTGCCAACTGAGTTCCCAGTAAGCCAGGGACATTAGTGTATCAGCACTCACTGCTGACAGCTGCTTTGGCTTCTCTTCCAAAGACTTTCCTTTGAGTTCCTTTGCCCTACACCAGTTTGATGAGGCTGGGATCTAACCAGTGGTGGGCTCCAAATTTTTTTACTACCACACTGTGGGCGTGGTATGGTGGGCGTGGCCAGGGGGAAAGCTCTGCATTGCACCCAAATTAGGACTACTTTATTTCAAAACGTGGATGTGCAGGGCCAGCCAGAATTTCTGCTACCGGTTCTGGCAAACTGGTGCGAACCTGCTGATGCCTTCCACTGGATCTAAAATTGAAATGTCTAGGAAAAGCCACCAAGAAATTCTCCCCATGCCTGGAATCTAACATCAAAGTGGGTTGTGTTTTACGACATGGGGAGAATTTCTTGGCAGCTATTCCTAGGTGTTGGGTGCCTATTAAAGGAAATCAGGTAGACTTTCTCCCAGCAAGCAAAGAGTTTGTTTTGGTTAATGATTTAACCAAAATTAAGTAGTGGAAGGGCTTTTAAAGTGGGTGGGCACAGTGTTTTCTTTGGTTGATGTGTTTTTGTAATTATAACAGTTTGTGGTGTTATTCAATGTATGTTTAGTAGTATTTCTTCTATTTAATTGTAACATCCTTGGGAGAAAGGGGGATATAATGATTGATTGATTGAATGAATACAAAAGTAATCTTTTTTAATTGGTAACTCCTGGTTGTATGGCACTAATAATAATAATTTCATGTCAGAAATTATTCTGGGTTGATAGGATTTTTACAGGAGAAACTCAGCTCAGGGAATGCCCAAATGAGGCTCCTTTCATGTCTCCAAGAGTTGGGACAGAGACAGGCGCTCAATCCGTCATGCAGTACCTGAGCTTTGAACTGCTGACAAGTGCTACTTTTACAAATAATTCTCTCAAGTCACATCCATCCAGGAGGGGACATATAGGCATATGTCCACTAGAAGGAACTTTGCCACTGCAACTTTGAAACTTGAAATTGGCTCTTGAGCTCGGACACTTGATGAAGTAAAAAATCCTGTTGAGAAATGTCATGGAGTCCAAAGTATCAAGGCTGAGTTCCATAATACAGTACTGTATATCATTCCTTGATTGGCCATACTATCAGGGGTGAGTTCCTGTTGGTTGCAATTCGCTTTCCATTCCTTTTGCTGCCACACTCTTTTTCCAGGTTCGACCAAAACTTTTTATGATTGGGTCTTGGGGGACCTGCCAAGGGGTCTTTTTATTCCTAGGGGATACCACTCGGTGACTGCATATATCAGGGGTGCCCAAACTATGGCCCATGGGCCAGATCCGGCCCCGATGCCAATTCATCCAGTCCATGCCGCCCTTGTCGCTCCCAGAAGTGGAAGTACAATGCACTTGTATGTATCATAAATTACTATATTTGGAAATCAGTTGTATGAATGGCTACTATGCTACACCTTCAAATATTGACTATTGAGTGGTACAGAAGTAAGCACACAAATAAATATTGCAGATTTTAGATTAAAGCAACATGACGAACACGTTCATAGAAATAGAATGAGACAATGTATCATAACTTCAAATTCAGAACTAATTCAAGTTTGTTGCAGGATGCTGAAAACATAACTGTCTCAATAGCAGACGAGACTTTCCGGAACAGTGTTATGGAGGTGGAGTGCCACCACTAAGAAGTCACTATTGTTGGTTGTTACTTGACTTGCCTCTGATTGACTATTGGACATAATGATATAGGAATTGATGATCATTTAGGAAACTGGGTTGAAAACAATAAAATGGCTTTAAAAGGTCAATATCAACACTTTGAATTGTGCCCAGAAGCAGGTTGGGAATGAGTGCAACTATTTAACAACAGATAAAGTAAATTCATATTTCTCATGGCAAAATTCATTTATTTATTGATATATTTAATGTGAAAGTGTTTTATAGCTGTCATTATGTTTGTTTTAAAAAAGGCTATTTTGTAGAAAACCCACCCATTTGTGTCAAGTGTACGTCTGTCCCGGTTTTGTGGGAGATGATTATGGCAACTCTAGGTGGAGGGGATCTTAAATTGACCTCACAGATCAGACTCTGTGGTTCCCAGTAGAATAAGTGTTATCTACCACTATGGATATTTATCTTTTTATTTCCACACTAAATACAGTATTCCTCATTGTTCAACAAGTTGTTATAACTCAATGCTATGGGCCTTGGCAAGAACTTTTGCAAACATGAGAGGTCAGGTGTGGGATCCGCGCACACAATTGGTATACTGGCCCTGACAGAACCCCGGTGATGGGTGATCACCTCGTTGCCAGGGGTTCCTGAAGGGACAGAAATTGGGGGAGCAGAATATTAGATAGGGTTTAATTCATCTATAGCTGACCTGACAAGCAGCTAAGACAATAGGAAGCTAATGACTAACTCGCTAGTCATGTAATAGGTAATCTCGCACCTGCAGATTACTCTAAGTCCTAAAACCAATACCAGCCACATGTTTACCCCGGATAACATGGAACAATGTATTTCCCCTGCTGTTAATTAAGTTAGTTAATTAAGTTAGTTAATTAACTTCCCCTGAAGACTTCCCCAATTAACTCGTGTAAACATGGCATGTGAATCCTGTCAGATCGCAGTTCTTTTGCATGCAGCCTGTACATGATAAATACTCATGATTTTCCTTCATTAAATCACTGGTCTTCGCTCCATCTTGCCTCGTGTCTCATTGCTTGACCAGTCTCCTCCGGGACCCAACAGCTGCTTCGCGGCCCAGATCCAACAGTCAGGAGCACCTATTTGAAACTATGACAATATATCTGAGGCTCTTCCAGTTTTGTTGGTGGGTTGAGCAGAAAACTGAGGCAACTGCCAGCTCATCCATCTCTTGGCTTCCAGCCATGCTGATGCCTAAACATAAGTTCAAGATATAGTACTCTTCTCCAAGAATTGTGGTTGCTCTCAATTTCAAAAGATAGCCATTCAATACAATAATTCCATACAGTCAAACAGCTTTTGAAGCAACTATCAATATCTAGTGTTTTTTCAAACACAGAAATGATATTTCAGCCCCATTTAAATAATAGAGAATAATAATAATTGCATACCATCTAATCAATTCCCACTTATGGCAAGAATTCTCTTACATTTCTCATATTTCCAGCCTGTCCTTCTAGGTAAAATACTGTATAGTTCCTGGCAGAGAAAGCAACACCCTACTGTTCCAAACTGTAAAAAAGAATTGCATGAAGAGTTCTTACAGAGGTAGCACCTTCTGAAATTGGCCTTTTAAGAAATAATTAATTATGGAGATAGGTTCCAGGCAATCCCCTGCCCTGGCACCTGTTATCATCACCTGAAACAAGGCCAAAAAGAACTACTTTATAACAAAGCAGATTAATAGCTCACTAAGCCTTGTTTATTTTAGGGCAGGGATTCTCAACCTGCGGCCCACAGCACCATTTCATGTGTCCCTGCCCACTGCCTCCATCACACCAGGAAGTGCCATGTGGTGGAGGAAGGGCAAAATGGCCATCTGGCCCCCTGAAGCTGTCC
Organism: Bradypodion pumilum; assembly: GCA_035047305.1. NCBI lineage: Eukaryota > Metazoa > Chordata > Lepidosauria > Squamata > Chamaeleonidae > Bradypodion > Bradypodion pumilum. The sequence goes on along the minus strand of JAWDJD010000004.1, from coordinate 293,958,724 downwards.
GAGGGAGCACGATCCAGCCCCTGGCTTTAAAAGGTTGAGAACTCCTGTTCTAGGGTATGAGTAACATTTGTTTGGACTCATTTTGGCATCTTGGGCTCTGTTCCTCTGAACACATGAAAAGTGCCCTTATGAACAACACATCTTAATGTGGGTACAAACCCATCAATGATGGATATAATATTGCACCCCAGAAACCTTACATGTTGCTAGCAACACCACTAAATTTTCAGGATCGTGTCATTTTAGTGTGAAAGCACTAAACATACTCCCGACTGCTGTTAACTCCGTTTCTGGCTATGAGCCTGACTAGGCACTTTTCAGAAATGTCTGGCAGCATTTCTTGTTCAGCAGTTCTTCTAGTGATTGCCTGTCAATTGTCTCTAGCCCAATAATGCTGATGATGATTTACCAGCACTGAATACATTGGCTATCAAAGGCAAGTAATCGCTGATTAGTTCTGGTATCTGAGGTGGGAGGCCTCTCTGAAAATCAGTCACTGGTGTTACTACTGTTATTGTCCTGCTGGAGGATTCCTATATAAGTTCATAAATGGTCACTGAAGGAAACAGGATGCTGGACAAAACAGGACTCTTGATTGACTCTGCTTTTCTTATGCTGTTACAGCTGGTTGCCTGTCCTACCTGTGCTGCTGGGAGCTGAGACACTGGATGATCTTGTGGGGTACTCCTTTGTAAGCCAGCCACGGGCAGCCCTGGCCTTCCAGGTGTCTTTGGACTGCAACATCCATCACCATTGACTAAGCTAACTAGAGTTGCTGTCAGTTGCAGTCATGTAACATTTGTTGATTCCTGGATACTGCATGATGGAGTGAGCTCCTGTCTCTGTCCTAGCTCCTGCCAATCTAGCAGTTTGAAAGCAAGAAATTGCAGGTAGATAAATAGGAACCACTTCGGTGGGATAGTAAACAGCATCCATGTCCATGGAAAAGTCTGTAGACACAGAACACTATAAATAGAGATGAGCACTGAACCCAAGAGTCAGATACGACTGGCTTTTGAGCAAGGGTGACCTTTACCTTTAACATCTGGAGAGCCACAACTTTTCAACCCCTTTCCAAAGTAAATAGAATATGGAACTAGAGGTATACAAAGTACTGGCTCATTGGATTGACTTGAGGGTTGTAGTACAGCGGGAGGTCATAGATATAGTTACTTCTTCTGTGATCTTGTAATTTACTGACACCTCCCACCCCCAGTGCTGGTGTGTGCTGAATAGCAGTTAAACTGGAGGTTTTGTTGTTCAGGCCTAAGCATCTGAGCTTTTAAAATAGGCATATAAAAGAAAAGAAAAAGGCAACAGATGAAGGTTGTCATGGTGAAAGATTGAGGCTAACTATGCTTATGGACAACTCTTTTTAAACATAGTGTACAACAACAAGAACTGCCCTCACTTCCAATCACAGGATAAAAAGGCTGGAAAATGTCCTAAGATGTTTTGCTGCCTGAAGCAAAGGATACGATTACTGCCTCCGTTATTCTTCCAGACTCCCTGCCCACAGCATTCCATGTGTAGATAGTAACAGGCTGACAGGTGACAACAAGATATTGCTTCCCAAATAGGCTCTCTGACCTGACTTGTCTTGCAGCTGTCTGTCTTAAATTTTACATCCTCAATTATATTTCCAAGCTAAGTTAGGATTTCTAGTTACCTCCCTCATCCCTTATATCCTGTGCTCCATGCTTGGCAGTATGACAGGCAGAAATTTACCTAGGATGACCTTTTCGCAGCATTACATCTTCAAGTCAATAAAAGCTGATCCTATTGAATGCATGCCTGTTATATTTCTCTTAAGAGGCCCAGCAAGGGAGGGAGGGGGGAGCGGTGAGAGGGGAAATGCAATTCCAAAAGAAGTCCAGCTATCAGACTTTGGCTGGGGAAATAAAGATTTTTGGGTAATCTGGGTTGCCTGGTGTGAATGGGGTAAAAACAAAATAATAAAAATGTTATTGTAGGTATATGTTTAAATTGTGTCTGCCAATCAGCTTAGTCACCTTGGGTAGCACTGATCAACAAAAGCATACTGTATGGAAAAGGTGTTCTTAGAATGTACTTATTTGTATTTTTGTAAAAGAACAACAACAACAAAATGCCTACTATAGACTTCAGAGGCAATGGATTGATGGCAATAGAGTTTGGTTGGTAGGCATTTGTTTGTTTTGCGTGAATATTTATTTCACTTGTTCAAGAATGAAAAGATAGTGGAACTGGAAGTAAATCAATGGGAAAAATAGATTAAACACCACTAATAGAGGGTGTGTGTTTGGATATCTCCAGGGTGATAAATATATTCTTACCTCAATCCCAATGGTAATTTTTAGCGGCATTCAAAATTCATAACAATAAAATTGTAAAACACAACTGAGTATGTAAGTGTATACTGGAAGGCACTTTCTTCCACTAAGAGCTTCCCTTTTTTAATCAATCTCCTTTTGACATCAGGAGTTTAAAAACTATTGTTCTCATGAATGTATATTGATTTTTGTCTGACTTCTATTCTTTGCGAGAAGCCAAGGCTAAGGTTAAATATAAAATCATCACACAAAGAACATGCATTTGAAAATAGCCTTTCCATCGATCCAGTGGGCCATCACTGAACAGAGCGTGGCTTTTTAAAAAAACAAAACAAAAAACATCTAATTATTTTGGCTTTCATTTTCCATCTCTTTAATATTACACCCAGTCAACTTAACAGAATAGTTAGAGATGTAGCAGCAAAGCTGTATGCAATTAGGCAGCCAACTGCACCGCTGTTCTGTCTGGTGGAAATATCTCATATAGCTAGTGTATCTAGCCATCTGCCTGCATTCTCTCCAAAGAGGGTGGGGGAGAAAATCAGATCGCTGTCCAGCAAGTACAATACAGCAAGCATGCCTCTGAATTTATCATTTGGAAGACATTTTTCTCATAAAGCCATCTCAGTGAAACTGCAGCCCTGACAATAGTAGTAGTTGATGGAAGATACTCACATTTGGAAGAAATCACAGTGAAGACTTCTAAATTTTCATCACTGCAGCTGTAAATCTGGTGCATTTTTCACCTCTCTCTCTCCTCACTGCCTATCGGCTTCATGCAACTGCTCTGAACTTCTGGTAAATAGGTTTCACTAATCCCATCTGGCTTTGTGATCATTGTCCAGGTCCACAAAGGACAGACTGATGCTGTGATCTCATCTCATTCCATATTCCTTATTGCAACATTTTCTACCCTGTCTGCCTCGGTATGAATTCTGCTCACGTTAGGGTTCGATTTTGCTCTTCCTTCAAAGTATTGTCATGCTAGTAATATTTTATTTGCATACCCTCTCATGCTGCCATACAATGACATGCCCTCAAGAATACTAAGCAGCAAACTGAAGTAATGTTTGGCCACAGTAGATAGAAATTATGAAATATGAGATTATCGAAGTAATTGAACTATCTACAATATTCTGAAGTGTTTATGTTCCACTTTAGGCACATTTTTTCAAAAACATTCATTTCTAAAAACAACAACAAAGGGAACCAATCAATCAAACATGCTGTGAAAAAAGCAGGTTTTATTATCAAGCATCATATTGTCTTACTAGCTATTGAGAGAATGCAAGCGCGGCGCCAAAATGGCCGCCGCGCACTTTGCGGGCCCCCCCCACAGGACAGAGAATCCGGGTAGTTAGGGGCGTGGCCAGCTCCCTTATAAAAGGGGTGGCCACGAGGCAGCCGTGCTGCCATTTTGCCTCAGCGACGGAGCGGAGAAGTTTTTTCCCCTGCGCCTCCGTCGCTCGTTGGTATCAACGGGAAGCCTTTTTGGGTCGCTTTTGCTTAGCTAGCTTCCCTTTTTGCTCGAGATGCCTTCCAAAAAGAAGGCTGCTGCGAATTCAGCCCGGGCTGTTAGGAGGCGCAACCCAGGTCGGAGGACCGCGGTGCCGCCTCCTCAACAGCCTCCTTTGCCATCCTCGGCCGGGGCTAGTGGCTTGGGGTCTATCGCCCCTTGGCCCGATCAGAGTGCGGGCGCGGAGGGCGCTCCGGCCCGCGGCCCGCGAGCGGTGGACACCGCTCCTTCTTCCGCCCAATCCGTTGGGCCGATTACTTTTGGGCCGCAGCCTCTCCCGGGGCCCTCTAGCCTTGGGGGGTGGCCCGGTGCCCTGCCTTGGCAGGTTTCCTCATCAGCCCTACCGGGCTTCGGCCCTGGCCAATGGCCACATATGGGCCATGGGGTCCAGGGAACTGTCCCCATGCAAGGGTCAGGTGGGCCGGCCGGCTCTTTACCCATGGTTAATGTAGACACCTTACTGGCCCGTATTGCGGCCTTAGAGGAGTCTTTGGCCCGGGCCAGTCAGGCAGGTGCCCCTTTCGGGGTACCTTTTGAGGCGCTATCGGCAGCAGGACAACGGCCGGCGGGGAGGGTTGAGCTGCTGCAGGCGGGTGGCGCGGCTCCGGCCACTGCCTCGCAGCTCCCCAGCCAGCAACCTGGTGCGGGTCAAGCCACGGTGATGAGCTCTACATCGGTCGTGAGCTCCGACGCCCCCAGTGGGCCGGAACCCCCGTTGGGGGTGGCCCGCGGGGGTGCAGCATGTGAGTATATGGTGCAAACGAGTACATCCACACACATTCCCAATATAGGGGGGACCTTTCAATGGCCTTGGCCTCGCGCGGGTGGTGCAGGAGCTACGCCGCTGGCGACCCACCCGGCGACAACTACTGCCACCATGCCCGCTGGGGTGGGCCTGGGTGCTTACACTGCTGGGAACGTACTTGGGGTGGCAGGGTTAACTCAGGCCCCCTTTGGTAGGCCAGCTGTCCCCTTTTCGGCTTTGCCGACGGCAGGGTATTCCTTGCCATTGGGTGATCACTTGGCTCAGGCTACCAGAGAAAAGATATGGCGGGGGGAGTACGTAGATATCTTCTCACTCCTGAACAGAGAGCCCACTAAGGAAGAAAGGGAGGGTCAGGATGAGAAGGACAAGGAGCAGGCACGCCGCCGTAAGCCGCCGCGTACCTGGGCTAACTGGCTCCCCGCTTATTTGATTTACATGGCGGTATATTTGAGGGCGCGGCCGGATCTAGCTATTCCCATGGTCCAATATTTGGACAACATATATAGGGCGATGGTAGATTTCCCGGGCCCCTCATGGCTAGCATATGATGAGGAATTCCGTATGAGGATTCCCCTGCACCCCGAGATGAGATGGGATGAGCCGTGCCAGAGACTGTGGCTCTTGTATATGACACCCACACGTCCTGCCCCGGGGGATAGATACCATTGTGGACATGCGGTCCAGCGAGCAGCTCCAGCGCAGGCTACCCGCCAATTGGCGGGGCAGGGGGTTCCAGCCCGCCTGCTGTGCTGGACTTTCTCGTCCAATGGTTCCTGCAGTCGGAAGAACTGCAGGTATAAGCACGAGTGTCCCACATGTTCTGGCCCCCATGCAGCCTCGGCTTGTCCCAAGCCTGGGGGGGCGCGAGGCAGAGGGAGGGGTGGACAGTGGGCTGGCAAGCCTGCCACGGATGGAACTAGTTCTCCGAAAGGCCCCCTCCCCAATTAAGGTGGACATGCTGGAGCGCTGGCTCGCATCGTACCCAAGGGGAGAGGACAGGGAGTATCTCATCCAAGGTTTTAAGCAGGGATTTCGTATCCCTTTTATGGGTAATAGATCCCCTCAGGATGCTCCCAACCTTTTATCCCTCAGGGGAAGGGAGGAGGTAGCCGAGGCCAGCATTAAGAAGGAATTAGACGCGGGCAGGGTCGCCGGACCTTTTCCCGCACCCCCTTTTCCCAACCTTAAGGTTTCGCCATTGGGTTTGGTTCCTAAAAAGTCCCTAGGTGAGTTTCGCCTTATTCATCATTTGTCCTACCCAGCCGGTCGATCGGTCAACGATGCGATACCTGATGACCTTTGTTCGGTCAGGTATACATCGTTCGACCATGCGCTGCGCATGGTGCGCTCGTGTGGCCCGGGTGCTTTGCTGGCCAAGTGCGACATTAAGTCAGCTTTTCGCCTCTTGCCGGTGCACCCGGGCGACTTTGAATTGCTGGGTTTTAAGTTTAGAGGGGAGTATTATTTTGATAAGGCCATGCCTTTTGGGTGCTCCATATCATGCTCGGCTTTCGAGCGTTTTAGTACCTTCCTAGAGTGGGCTTTCGTCCGCAGGTCAGGGTCCCGGTCTGTAGCCCATTACCTGGATGACTTTTTATTCGGGGGTGAACGGGGCTGGGACACGTGTGCACGTCTCCTCAATACATTTCAGACGCTAATGCAGGAACTTGGTGTCCCTTTAGCGCCCGAAAAGACCGAGGGCCCGTCGACCAAACTAGTATTCCTGGGGGTTGAGATTGATACAGTAGTACAGGCTTCTAGGTTACCGGGTGATAAGGTGTCTAGGATAGTGACCCTTATCTCAGAATTGCTGGCCAAGCGTAAGGCATCCCTGAGGGAACTGCAGGTGCTACATGGGCACCTCAATTTTGCCTGCAGAGTGGTCGCACCGGGCAGGGCTTTTGCCCGGCGCTTATGCGACGCCATGGCAGGGTTATCCAGGCCCCACCACAGAGTCAGGCTCACCCGGGGTATCAGGGCAGACATGTTAGTCTGGTTGCAATTCCTGCGGGAGTTCAACGGGGTCTCATTTTGGAGGTCTGACCTCCTGGCATCCCCTGATTTCCAGATCCAGTCTGATGCCTCAGGATCCCTGGGTTATGGGATGTACTTCAATGGGAAGTGGGCCTATGGTGGGTGGCCACCGGCATGGGCAGGCACAGGTCGCCTGCGGGATCTCACATACCTGGAATTTTTTCCCATTCTCGGGGCTTTGATGCTATGGGGCGAACAGTGGGCCAATTCGGTGGTGCATTTCTGGTGCGACAATGCTGCTGTTGTTCACATTGTCAATGCACAGACTTCTAAATCGCCCAGGGTCATGGATCTAGTGCGCCATTTTGTGCTGCGCTGCCTGCGCCTCAACGTCTTGTTCAGGGCCAGGCATGTCCCAGGGGTTAATAATGATATTGCTGACGCTTTGTCCCGCCTGCAGATCTCCCGGTTCCGCGCCTTGGCCCCGGATGCGGAGGAATTTCCCTCGCCACTCCCGGACGAGATGTGGACTATTGGCAAGGAGAGGTGAACCGGGCGATTGGCCTGTCACTAGCGCCACGCACGCGTAAGGCGTATCAACAAGGGGCTGCCCTTGACGACCATTCGGAGGCTACAGCTGGTCCAAAATGCGGCAGCCCGGGTGGTGATGGGGTGTGGGCGTTATGCCCGTGCTTTGCCACTGCTCCGGGAGCTGCACTGGTTGCCAGTTTGTCTCCGGGTGCAATTCAAGGTGCTGGTTTTGACCTTTAAAGCCCTATATGGTAGTGGGCCGGGTTACCTAAGAGACCGCATCGCCCTGAGGACGTCTGTCCGTCCAACCAGAGCGGACCGGAGGGGCTCTCTAATTGTTCCATCAGCCAGAGGGGCTCGCCTCTCTGGCACAAGGAGGAGAGCCTTCTCCGTGTCTGCACCGGCCCTCTGGAACCTCCTGCCAACAGAGCTACGTCTCCGGACGGAATTGCTGCCTTTCAGAAAAGATCTTAAAACCTGGCTGGCGGGTCAAGTGTGGGGTGCAGGTGGAAGGGTAACCGCCATTGGGTGGTTGGTGTAGAAGAACTCTTCCCCATGGTGCCTTTGGATCCTGCAGCCCTTGTTTTTAGGGGGTGGGTAGTTTTAACTGTTTTAACTGTTTTAACTTGTGTTTTTAATTTTTATTGTGAACCGCCCTGAGTTGGCTTTGGCCGAGTGAGCGGTATATAAATGTGATAATTAAATTAAATTAAATTAAATTAAATTCAATTTGTATAGGGCTTTTGCTAATCAATTTCACTTGCCAGAGACCTGGCCTATCCCGGTGGACCATGTTCTGCGGTTCATGGTTCACCTGCACGCACAGGGCCTTGCACCTCGCACCATAGCATCCAAGCTCTCGGCGTTGGCTTTTATGGCCAAAGTAGGGGGTCATGTGGATACCACCTCTGACTTCCGTGTGAGACACGTTTTGGAGGGGTGGGTGCGCGAGCGCGGGCATTGCCCGGACGACCGGCACCCTATTTCCCCAGGGGTTCTTACCCAGTTGGCCCGGGGCTGGCCAGGCCTCTGTTTTGATCATTATGAGGCAGCCCTTTTTCATGCAGCCACAACGGTGGCATTTTTTGGAGCGCTCCGCATCAGCGAACTCGTGATGCTGTCTAAGGCGGATGCAAGTGGTAGGGCACTGGAACTCGGAGATGTATATGTTGCCAAAGACTGGGCCCAGTTGAGGATTCGCTCCTCCAAAACAGATCAGCATGGCGTAGGCAGTGGAGTAAGACTGCTACGGTGTTCTTTGGCAGACATCTGTCCGGTTGGTGCCCTACAGGAATACCTGGCACTGCGTGGCATGCACCACGGCCCGTTTTTCTGTCACCAAGATGGGTCTACCCTTACTAAATTTCAGTTTTGGAAGGTGACAGCCAGAGCCCTCACCGGGGTGGGCCTGCCAGGTGCCCGTTATGGCACACATTCGTTCCGGATTGGCGCAGCCTCTACAGCAGCTGCTTTTGGGTACTCTGGGGCTGACATACGTAGCATGGGAAGGTGGGGCTCACAATGTTTTCAGTTTTACGTGCGCCCACTCCCGCCATGAGTACCAATCCTAGTCACCTTACCTTCCTTTTTCTCAATTTTCTTACAGACCCTGGGTGTCGTATTACACCGGTGACAGTATGGCTGGTGGGCCACAGCTATGTGCTCAGGGCAGCGCGTTACGCTGCGGCGACAGAGTGGGGACCCCGACTGGGACTGGGTGACCACGCCAGTCTCTCATGGCACGGTAAGCCTGGGATGTTATGGCGGGAGCTGCGGCCTTTCCTTTTTTCTGGCCTGGGGGCTGACCCGCCTGACATTCTAATCATTCACCTGGGGGGCAATGATTTGGGCCAGGTCACCGGCTTATCGCTCAAGCATGCGATTTGCGAGGACCTCGCCTACTTGCACTATGTCTGGCCTGCCACAGCCCTGGTTTGGTCGGACATTGTTCCGCGCCACTCTTACAGAGGGGGCGTTAACCTCCTGGCCCTTGACCGAGCTAGGCGCGCGGTCAATAAGGCAGTGGCGCGGTTTCTCACCACCAGGGCTTGGGGACGGGTTAGTCATCACCCCGATATTAGTCTACAAAATTGTGACTTGTACGCAGGGGATGGGGTCCATCTGTCGCGAGGAGGTATGGACCTCCTGTTGGGTGACTGGCGAGCAGGCCTGTTGACCGAGCTGACGGTCTGGGGGGGGGTGTCAGGTCTTCTGTGAAGCCCCTCCGTGTGGCGGGTAGCACTGGTAAGGTAAACAGTATGACCCACAAGTATCCGGCAGGTTCGCAATTGACTGGACAACACTAGACAGGAATAAAGTAGTTAAACGTTGTCCGGTCAACGACGAACCAGGCGATGGGGTGATGATGATTGCTAACCAGCATGCATCACCCCTGTGATTTCACGGATACGCGTCAGAGGGTGGGGTCATGAGTTAGTTATTGACTACGGTCAACAATTTGTTTGTTGTTGACAAACAAATTGATACAAATTGATACATTGTAACCAATTGCCGTTGGCAATTTTGGGGTGGTACCTTACCAGTGTTACTTCGGCCTGCTTGCCTTAGGAATTATGATTGGTCGTTTTACCAATACAAATTTATAATTCGGACTAGGGCATTGAATCAATAAATGTGGCCCTTTGCTGTTATCCACTTTCAATGTTGTCTGTGTCCGTTATTGGGGGGGTGCGCCTGCAATGCAAGCGCGGCGCCAAAATGGCCGCCGCGCACTTTGCGGGCCCCCCCCCCCCACAGGACAGAGAATCCGGGTAGTTAGGGGCGTGGCCAGCTCCCTTATAAAAGGGGTGGCCACGAGGCAGCCGTGCTGCCATTTTGCCTCAGCGACGGAGCGGAGAAGTTTTTTCCCCTCCACCCCCTCCCTAGTTAACAGTGTGATTATGGTCGCTTCGGGGCCGGGTGGGAATTTTTGGTTGGGACCCATATTGGCTTCGGGTCCCGGCTTTTTTGCCCATCCCACACTGTTGCTATGGTTTGATATAGGGGTCTTTCTTCGTTCCTACTGTTGACTTTGGTCACATGGGCGGGTAGCACTGGTAAGGTAAACAGTATGACCCACAAGTATCCGGCAGGTTCGCAATTGACTGGACAACACTAGACAGGAATAAAGTAGTTAAACGTTGTCCGGTCAACGACGAACCAGGCGATGGGGTGATGATGATTGCTAACCAGCATGCATCACCCCTGTGATTTCACGGATACGCGTCAGAGGGTGGGGTCATGAGTTAGTTATTGACTACGGTCAACAATTTGTTTGTTGTTGACAAACAAATTGATACAAATTGATACATTGTAACCAATTGCCGTTGGCAATTTTGGGGTGGTACCTTACCAGTGTTACTTCGGCCTGCTTGCCTTAGGAATTATGATTGGTCGTTTTACCAATACAAATTTATAATTCGGACTAGGGCATTGAATCAATAAATGTGGCCCTTTGCTGTTATCCACTTTCAATGTTGTCTGTGTCCGTTATTGGGGGGGTGCGCCTGCAAAGTGCCTCTATAATGCCTAGGGTTTGAAGGCAGAGGTAAACATTTTCAAATATAGATGTCTGCCCTTAAGCACTTGAATCTACATTTAGCTGTGTTAATAAGTGGCCTGGTTTGAGCTCCTTCTAAAGATAATGAGGTGTTGAGCTCTTTCTAAAGATAGCACCTGTACTTACTTACTCAAGAGTAAAGCTTTCCATGATGATCCCATGCCTAAGAGCTAACTTTTTTCTCTTGATGAACTTTCCACCAACAATTAGTATTAAAGCTCTGTATCTTTATCACTAAGCCATTGCTGTGACTAGTGCATTAGAAACATTTTAAATGTAATAAAATGCTTTGGAGAAAGAGCAATACTGGCTGACAGGTTGCAGAGTAAGTATATGCAAAAGCATTTTTTGTTTGAAGCCAGATAAAATGCATATAAAAAGATAAGCTAGTTCTGGCTCAGAAGCACAGACTGGTACTGTATTTGACTTTCCCTGGTGGCAGATGGTATAGCAATATAACTTGCTCAATAGGGAGAAAGGTGGGGTAGCAAGCAAGCAATATGATGCACTAGAAGGCTTAAGGGAAGAGAGAAACCTACAATGAATTAGCCTGAGCCACAGACAATAAAGATAGATGAAACAAAAGAAAAGACCAATTAGCTGAATATCTGCATCACTCAACTTTTCTATAGAACAGTTTCTAAATTGCCCCATGGCACCAAATCTATTATGGTGGGAGGGAGGAAAAGCAGTTGTTCTAGAAAACACTGGAGGATTTATAATGTTCAGGGAGCAATCAATACAATAGCCCTAAGTTCAATTAGTTTTTGATTTATTGTGCCACATGCTCTGCTTGTATGACCAATGTCATTAACATCAGACTGGACTGGTTTGTTCATATGTCTTTGTCCAGTTCCCCCTGCACACAAACAGGCTAAACAGATGGGGACTTTCAGGGCCACAAATGGAATTGTTTACCCTTCCATTGTTCTTGTGTCAAGCAATCAAGCTAAATCCATTACCAACCAATAAAAACATCAGTGCACTGTCTATTCAGCAATGACCAGAGTGGAGGTGGTGAGGCAATGGGGATTTCAGACTTTAAAAAAAAAAATAATAGAGACACATAGACGGAAATGGAAAAGTGTAACAGATTCTGTCTTTCATTGCCTGCATCTGCCAGTTTTTAGATATTCCATTTGGAAGATGCTTAGCTGAAGCAAGAAATGGTTTAACCCCTAAGCCAGAAGTGCCCAAACTATGGCCCGTGGGCCAGATCTGACCCTCAACGCCACTTCATCCAGCTTGTGCCACCCTCATCGCCCCTGGAAGTGGAAATAAAATGTGCTCATACTGGTGCATCTTACTTCTGCTTCTGGGGACAACATGGGCGGTGTGGGCTGGATGATGTGGCGTTAGGGGCCAGATCCAACTGGATGAAGTGGCGTGGGGGCCAGATCCAGCCCATGGGCCATAGTTTGTACACCCCTGGTTTAAGCAGAGAAAATGGCAGCCTAAAATCTATCTCATCCTGTTGCAAAACATCTGTTGCAAAACAGATTGCAAGACACGTTTTACTTCCGCTTCCAGTGGGAGAAACCATATGACCGGTCCGCTGGACCACGTGACTGGCACCCCTGCCCTAAGCTATTGTATTGTAGACAATTCTACTATGATAGGCACTTCGCAGACTTTATAATTAAATGATGGTTTCTGTAAATGAAAAACGAAAGTTTAGCTGTCCTGTTGGTTGCAGCAGAAAACAAAATGCTTATTTCAAGGTGGTGCTGGGGGAAGCTGGTGGATGCCTGACTCCTCCTGCTTAAATGCTGCTCTCTGCTGAAAACTACTGTCGCAATTGCCTACCTCACTGGCAGGTTTCTAAGTTCTTCTCGCACTGAAGGTCACATTTCTGGTGGCTGTTGGAAGGATGAGGATACTACTGATCCAGGATAATACAACCTCTGACATTGTAAGAGGCTTAATGATTTCCATTTTTGATGTTATTCTTTATATAGGAAGGGAAGTACCAAAAGAGCCCTGGTGGAGCAGTGGTTAAACTGCTGTACTGCAGCCAAAATGATGTGAGCTCAATCCTGAAGGGGATCAAGGTTAACCCAGCCTTCATCCTTCCGAGGTTGGTAAAGTGAATAACCAGCATGTTGATAAAGTGAATAACCAGCATGTACTGAACACTATGGGGTAGTATATAAGTGTAATTGTTATTGCTATTGCTACTACTTCTGATGTCTAGACAATTTTGTTCTTTAACCCACGGAAGGTGTGCCAATGTCTTCACAGAGTAGGGATGGAGAATATTTAGCCCTTCAGATATTTGGCTTTCAGCTCCCATCAATCGTTCCATCCAACATGGATCATGATAAAAGGCTTTGAAAATTGATGTTGGAGGATCAAAGGTTCTCTAGCCTTCAAGGAAGGAAAACCTATGCATGAACAGGCCTATATGAAAAGTATTCTCCACTTTAGAGAATGCTCAATGTGTGGAGAGAAAGGAGTGGGATCGCACTGAAGCCCTACTACCCCTTCTGTACATGCTGCCTTTTCACATGAATGGTACTCAAAGGTTTATTCCATAAGGCAGGTTTATTCCATAAGGCAGATTTCTCACATTATTATATAGTTTTCTTTCTATAAAGTAAATGCTTATATTGGGCACTCTCTCCAATTCCATTGTGTTTTCAGTGGTAGGATTAAAATGAATTAATACGTAAGGATCTTGGAACATGTGTAGGGTTCTCATCACTAATTACAATGCCCTGACCTTCAGATACACTTGAGCCTAACAGAGAGTAAACAAAACAATAATAATTAAAAAGACAAAAAAAGTGATGTCAGGCATAAGACAAAGTGGACTTGATTCACGAAAGCTCACATTCAAATATAACATTTAGTCTTTAAAGTGCCTCCACTTTTTGTATCTTATTGTTGTTGTTTTGTTTACTCTCTGATATTCTTGCATAGACTAACAGGCTACTGCTTTAAACATTTCAACTCTTTAATGGCCCCACGTTGCTGACATACATAGAACATTATCAAAGAAGGCAGGATATAGCAACAGAAGCAACAATATTTACATCTTTTCAAAAAGCTTGTTTTGATTTTGTTTAATATATACTCATACTGGGTACTTGTCCATTTGAATTCACTGGTAATGAAGTAATTGTGCTCTTGATAAGCTTAAACTGTAGCTGTAAGACTGGATTAGTATGTTGTATATCACCAGTCCCCCCTCACCCCCCCCATGTAAAAATGGTATTTGTTCCTTGGGACAGCAGCCAATATGCAATCAAGGGATGGGAAAGGATGGCTGTTGTGTACTTGTTGAAAAATATCTGCCTCCATATATATTGCAAGCAGAAATCCGTCTAAATAAATTCCTTTACTTCAGGTCGTGAAAATATACAAAAATTCCTTGAATCAGGATTGTATAAAATTGCAGAAAACCAAAGCTATCCGGTGTACAGCTTTTTGAATACTTCAACTGGGTTTTCTATAATAATACAAAGTAACAGTCAATACAGATATTCATTACTATATTCATCTTTTTAATTCTTTAATACCACATGGTCTAAATGTTGACCAAGACCTCAGTTGCTTCTTATAAATGTAGACTGTAGCTTTTAGAATGTGCACCACTGATGTAAATTGGTACACCTGGACCATGTGATTAGTGTATTTAAATCACTAGCTTAAGCTAACACACAACGTCGAGGCACACATGAAAAAACAAAGAGGCCATGACGCAGTAGAATTATGAATTTACTATGAATTAATATTGTACATACATTTAAGAACTGATTGAGAAAGGTAAGCGTGTTTTCTGGACTGAGATGAAAAATGTAGATAAAAAATGTAAATATATGTATATAATACTTGTATATATTATCTGTATTGACTTACTTTGTATTATTATAGAAAACCCAGTTGAAGTATTCGAAAAGCTGTACACCGGATAGCTTTGGTTTTCTGCAATTTTATACAATCCTAATTCAAGGAATTTTTGTATATTTTCACGACCTGAAATAAAGGAATTTATTTAGACGGATTTCTGCTTGTGTATTGGTGATTACCCACCGTCTAGCCATTGTTTGTTCCATATATATTGCATGCAGATGTTATTGGAACCAAGCACCAAAACCTGTAGTAAGTGATCTGAACAGGAAAGGGAGTAATAAGCAGATAGATGTTGTCCCCTTTAGGCCAAAATCATGCTGTATTGTGAGAGGAATGTAATATTCTGCTAATGTTGTAGAATCTGAGGCTTTTAATTGGACTAGCCAGAAATTGCCACAGTTGATTTACATTGGGGCTTGTGCTTTCACACAAAGATACTATATACCAGTGATGGCAAACCTATAGCACACGTGCCAGAGGTTGGCACTCGGAGCCCTCTCTGTGGGCACCCGTGGAGTCGTCCCAGCACACAGTTTGCCCTGCCCCTTTGCCCACAGCCCAATGGGAGCACTTCCTCCCTTCCCCCAGCACAGAGTTCACCCTGCCCCTCTGCCCAGCAGCACAATGGGAGTGTTTCCTCCCTCCCAGGTTGCTGTGTTGGCACTTTGTGGTAAATAAGTAGGTTTTGGGTTGCAGTTTGGGCACTCAGTCTCTAAAAGGTTCGCCATCACTGCTATATACTGTACTGCCTTGTGCAACATTTGAAAAAGCTACAGTGCTGGTGCAGTAAAATATTATGCCAGCAGGAGTTATGTAATAGGCTCCTGGTCCAATAAATGGTCAAATTGGCCCTTTTAGGTGTCTTTCTTTATCTATCTCTTCTTGCTCCTCCATCTTAACTAGGCAGAAACCATGGCAATAGGGATGGAAGCCAAAACTTAAGGTCTTCTGTAAATAACTTTACCAACTTTT
The DNA here is from genome assembly GCA_035047305.1 of Bradypodion pumilum. Taxonomy (NCBI): domain Eukaryota; kingdom Metazoa; phylum Chordata; class Lepidosauria; order Squamata; family Chamaeleonidae; genus Bradypodion; species Bradypodion pumilum. The sequence continues at coordinate 293,943,239 of JAWDJD010000004.1, read as the reverse complement.
TCATCACCAGTATCTTTATATAGATCTTTCTAGTTAGTATACAGTTAAAATTTCTTTTCCCTTTGCTATCATTTTACAAATTGGTGGGTTTAAATATTTGCAAATTCTACATCAGGCCATAACACTCTATGAATAAACACCAAGTAATTGTAACAGATATGCCTATATAAGGGGTTCTCAACCTTATAAAAGTTCAATAAAAATTATATACATAAAAAAGCTGTGGGCTGGACCATGCCCCCTCAGACAGCTGAGCAGGCCGGACTAGTGGTTCACCCGCCATAAACGCTGCCATAAAACATGGCTGTCGTAAATGCGTTTACGATGGCTGCAAGCGCATTTACAGCTGCTGTAAATGTGGCAGCGGTGACGCAGGTCACGTGTTTTGTGCCACAGGCCAGATCCGGCCCGTGGGCCATAGGTTGAGAACCCCTAGTCTATATAGTAGTTAAAATCAGACCATTACTAGTAAACAGTAAGATTGCCAGGGGCAACCAGAGTGATCTGTTCTGTTGTGTGAAATGCTTGGCAAATGGGTCGTAGTGCCCAGCAACATCCTCACAAAAAAAGGCTTTCAAAAACCCATGCCTATGGTACATGATACCAACTCGCTTAAAGCTGTACAGTCAGACACAGGACCATAAATGTTGGGGGTACAAGGAATGTATTGGGATATATTTTCACATATGGTGGGAGCGTGAAGTGGTTAAGAAAGTATGGAACTACGTTTTTGAAGAACTTAATCAAATATTAAATTTAAAACTTAATGGTTTGTTAATGGACTGTGATAATGTAACAACAGATAAATATATAAAAAGTATTTAATATGATGGTATTTATGATGGTTACAGTAGCAAGACTACTAATGGCTAAAAATTGGAAGGCAAATACAAACTTTAGGATAGAAGACTGGTTTAGAGAATTATGGGACATAGCTTTGAATGATAAATTAACATGTGGTTTAAAATTTTTAAAAGGACTAACAAATGAAGATAACTCTAAAGTTGTTTAGGGAAAAATTATTGATTATGTGCTGGTTAAAGGAAAAGGGGTAAAACCTGGTCAAGAATCAGCTAGCTTCTGGAAATAGAGACGACGGCGAAAAAGTAAACTACGTACTAACAATGGATTAAAAAAACACATTAGTCTCTGGGTGAAGGATGAACACTTTTTAAATCGCCTTTTTGGTATGAGTTACATTGTTATGTTGTTATGTTATGTTCATTTTATTTTGTTGTTCAATCACACAGTCAATTCTGACTTTGTGACCCCACGGACCATTGTCCTCCAGGCACCTCTGTCCTCCACCATCCTCCTCAACCCACCCAGCTCTGTGCCCATTGTGTCTACAATACCATCTATCCATCTCTTTTTCTGCCACCCCCTTCTTTTGCCCTCCACCTTTCCCAGCATCAAGGCTTTTTCAAGTGAATAATCTTTTTGATGTCCAAAGTACTTTAGCTTCATATTTACTATTTGACCTTCTAATGAGCAGTCAGGGTTCTAAAATCAACCTATTTGTTCTCCTCGCTGTCCAAAACTCTCAAAACTCTCCTCCAAGACCATATTTCAAAGGCATCTCTTCTTCTGCGCTCAGCTTTCCTTATGGTCCAGCTCTCACAACCATACATTACTACTGGGAATACCATTGCCTTTACTATGCGAATTTTTGTTTGCAAGGTGATGTCTCTATTTTTAACTATGTTTCCCAGGTTTCTCATAGTTTATCTCTCAAGAATCAGTTGCCTTTTTATTTCATGGCTGCAATCTCCATCTGCAGTTACCTTAGACTCTAAGAATGTAAAATCTGTCACTGCTTCTACTTCTTCCCCATCTGTTTTCCAGGATCTGATAGGGCCTGTTGCCATCATCTTGGTTTTCTTGATGTTGAGTCTCAAGCCAGCTTTAGCACTTTCCTCTTTCAACCTAAGCAGGATTTTCTCTAGGTCTTCCTCACTTTCTGCCAATAGGATAGTGTCATCTGCATATCTCAAATTGTTGATGTTTCTCCCAACAATTTTGATCCCAACTTGTGATTCGTCCATTATGTGCTCTGTATATAAGCTGATTTTATATAATTTATATACTTTATGAATAAAATTTAATAACAAATAAAAAATCCACGCCTGACGACAATACTTTATGAATAAAATGTAACTGAAAAAATAAAAAATCCATGCCTGATCTCCTCTGAAGGCAAAGAACTGACTTTTTCTCTTGGATCCTGTACAGAAGAAGTGCACCAGCTGCTATATGCCCTCTTGCCTTTTGCATGAATTTTGCAATCTCCTTGGGCCATCTGTGCCACTCAGAAGCAAATGGAAGAAATGGTTGCAGGTGGCTGTCCTGGTGGCACTGCTACCATTTATCTCTGCTGTTAGTGCCAGGGGTCTGACATTGGCATGGTACACAGTTAGGCCAAGAAATGGGGTACAACACATCAGAAGTCTCTCCCTGACTAGACTGGAATAAATGGAAGTCTGCTACCGGCCTTGAGAGAATGGGAGACAGCAGTGCACGGCGGGGCCAGTCGGCTGTGTGTGGTGGGGTCAGCCGGCATAATAACTCTGCTCATCTTGGAACCTGCCTCTGCCTCCACCAGACTCTTCTCTCGGCCGCTCCCAGCCTTGAGAGAAAGGGAGACAGTTGTGCGCGGATGGGCCAGCCGGCATAAGAACTTCGCTCCCATCGCCGCCGCCACTGGACTCTTCTCTCGGCTGTCCCGGCCTCGAGAGAATGGAGGACTGTGTGCTGCTTGGCAATAAGAATGTGTTATATGGTGCTGATACTGTGTTGATGTGATATTTTGAACTGTAACTTGATATTGTAATCTGATTTGATATTGTGTTTTGTTTCTTGGATTGAATTTTGTATATTGTATTGCTGTGTAACTGCTTTATATATTGTTGATTTATGTCATAATTTCTGTGAGCCGCCCTGAGTCGGCGTATGCTGAGTGGGTGGCATACAAATCGAATCAATCAAATCAATCAAATCAAGTCAATTGTTTTCAAAGTGGCTAGCATAATACTTTATTTTAAAATTAGTATAGCAGCTATATAAAGCATGTGGGCTTAATCTCACTCATTCTTCTATAGTCAGGGCTGGCTACTAAACATAAGCTTCTACTTGCATAGTTCTCTTTCGGTTCTTTACTCTGTTGCATAACAGTAAATCTGATCCTTGCGGAGCTCTCTGAGTCTCCTTCTTACTCTTCAGTTCTTGTTATGGTGAGGATAAACAGCAAGTATTTTTGGACTAGGGCCAGGGCACAAAAGGCAGCTACGGCGATGCACGGCAGGACTTCGCTGCCGCTGCCCTCAGACTTGCCTGCAGCTGGAGTGGAGAAGCCGTTGTACTATTGTATTGTTGGATTGTTTTATATTATGATATGTGCTTTTGTAGGATGAATATGGTATAATTACTGTCTATATTGTATTATTATGTTTACTGCATAATATTGTGTGAGCTGCCCTGCGTCGGACTTCCTGATTGGGTGTCATACAAGTGTGAGAATTAAATTAAATTTAATTAAATTACTACTGTTGACTGAAATGTTGCACAGTTGAATCCACTGCTGAAAAGTGGCACATAGCAAGCCAAGAAAGGAAGTGAAGAAAGTGACCAGCTATTCCTGGTCATTGTGGTGTCTAGAATTTTGAGGACTGCCAGGAACAACATTTGCATTGCAAAAAATGAGCATAGATGAATATGTAACATATCTGACAAAAGGCTAGTAAGTGTCTTCCCATAAATCTGACACATTAGGCTTAAAAGGAATGTTATGACTGATATTATCAGGCAACTCAATAATATTCTACATGTTACAGGGAGACCTGACTGGGTTAGACTGTCTGGAGTGGCTGGCTCATAAGTCTAGGTTCCTTCACAGCTTGACAAAGTTATTTTATCAAAAACTTATTGCCAGAGAGGTTCTGTACCTTTGCAGTTAAGTAGCAGTTTAAATCATTGGGGCATCAATGATGCAATAATGGAAGGTAGAAAAAGGTTGAACATTCTATAGGCATTTATTCTCACTTCTAAAGCATTTCAAAGTTGTTGCAAACACATATGGTTCAAAATGTCTTATCATCATCTTACATTCATGTTGAATTATAGATGCATACTTGAAAATATTAAAGTTTGAATACAGAAGCACAAAATTAAAGATACAAAATTCTTGGGATAAAAATCTAATGTATAAATTACTTCAAAATATTGCAAACATGTAACAGGTACAAACTGAATCTAAGTTATAGGCAAGTATCGTATATACTCGAGTATAAGCTGAAAATTTTAGCCCCAAAAATGAGCCCCAAAATGGGGACTTGGCTTATACTTTGGTCAATGACCACGAGGGTCCCAAGACCGCACTGGATTGAAATGTGCCAACTATATAATTAATTTTACCATATTTTCATGTATTTTGATTGTTGAAACTCACTAGCAGCTGCTGCATTTCCCACCCTCAGCTTATATTCGGGTCAATCTATTTTCCTGGGGTTTTAGATCAAAATTAGATAACTCACCTTATTTTTGGGTCAGCTTATACTCGATATATATGATACTTAAATATATGAGTTGCAAGTTATAGGTTACTACTTTAAACATGAAAAACACTTCTTTAAAATGTTAAAACATCTTACAAGTAAAAATAAAAGCATTTCTTGGCCTTTAAGCATGTTAAAAGGAAAAACAAACAAATTATAAGATATCTCACCCAAGTTTTTTTTAAAAAAAACTATCAGTGATGTCTTATTTACAGATTACAATCATATATCAATGATGTCATACCAGGTGTTAAGTGTTTTTCCCATATTGAGATATTAACATGAACTTAATTGAACAGATTTATATGGTCAAAATGTGAACTTTTTTGCTTACAGCTGGTCACTTATCTCACCAAGGCTTGTTTACTTCTCATGATTCTCTTCCCTCGAGAAGAGAACTTTTTCTTTCATTAACCTTCACCCTCTCACAATGCCTACATGATTTTTCAGACATAAACAAGCTTGAATTTCACAGTTCAAAGATATATTCTCATGATTTACTATAACCTTAAAGTACGCTCCTCCCGCCCCCAGACAAAAACTGGGCATTTCATGTGACACATTTTTCTCATTTCAACTACTGATTGCTGCCCATATTTTATCAGATATGGCAATGTAACAATTTTAAATTGCTTTGAGAAATGTAACCATATCTGTCTGTTGCCAAAAACCAAAAATAAAAAATAACCATAAAAAAAACTTCACCCCTCAAAACCCGCAGAGCGTGGACACAAAATTTTGGTGTTTTTAATGAACTCTTTGGATTCCAAGAAATCTCTTCCTGGTAGAAAGTTTGGAATACATAAGAAAATTTGATATTATTCTTTGAAAAGTCTCAACTGTTGAATGCAATGCATCTGAGTTTCCACTCCATATGCCTTCAAAGGCAAGAATATGCAAGAAAGAAGACTAGTAACAAAACCTTGCATTGTGTTAGGCAGGGTTGGCCAAACTATGTCCAACGTACCAGATCCGGCCCACAGTGCCAAATCATCTTGCCCACACCACTCTCACTGCTCCTGGAAATGGAATTAAAATGCACCCAAACATGCACAAAACACTGCCGTAAATGCAGCCCACGGGTTTATGACAGCCACGGTGCATTTATGGCAGAGTTTTGCGCATGCATGGGTGCGTTGTCTTACTTCTGCTTCCAGTGGTAGGAACCACGTGACCGGCCCACTGAACCACATGACCGGCACATGGCCCAAAAACTTTGGGAATCCCTGTGTTAGAGCAAGGTAGCATGATGTGCTTAAGCAGCCGAATGGAATGTGTTTTGTCTGAATCTACTTCCCAGGCTAAGCAGCTGCCTTTTACATCTCAAATTCCAGGCACCATTAACATGTCTACAGAAACTCTGCCTCTACACACATGTTATGGTGATCCTAGTAGGGTTACTATGGTATGTGAGATAGTTAAGGAATGGTTTTATCATTGTTATGCTTATCCAGTGAATTTTCATGGCTAGGCTAGGCAGGGATTTGAAGCCAGGTCTCCCAAATCCTTGTCTATCCAGTACACTTCACTGGTCTACTTTTGTTTAAAATTACTGCTTGTTGAAAAGGAAACCCTCTAAATAATTTAATTTCTTCAGTCACATCTAAGTACTGTATAGGTAAATTGACTTTATGGATAGCCGTGGAACAAAATTAGACTACTTGTTCATCTTATTAGGCTCATGAATTTGATGTAGATTAATGACTATCTCTAAGGAAAGTCACACCCATGACAGAATAGATCCCACAGGCTATGCATTCTGACCTTAGCCACTCTATGAAGTGTTAAGTACATGGCTTAGTTTTATGAATCTAATTAAAGTAAATCAGGTCAGATAATAAGATCTATGAATGCTACAAATATATAGTGAGAAGACTTTCCAAGTTTGTGACCGAATATAATGGACAATCTTATCTGCCTCCTAAGTCATGATGGTTAGGACTTTTCTCCCTCTAACTCAAAGATGATGATGCAGCCTTTTTAGTTTAAAATGATTATGTGTGTTTGTGGTTCTTGCACACAGAGGTTACAATTTCAAGTAGATAACTTAGTATTCATCAAATCTGAGTCAAACCAACAAAGGGAACCTTGCACAACGTGTGTTTTGGAAAAAGAAATGGTACCATCGATAGGTGGGAGACTGCAAAAATCCTATTGAAAGGCTCTGGGTTCTTTATTAGAAGCATGGTGGGGGAGAAATTCTCCCTTGCCATAACTTTAGCAAGTAAAGTAAAACTTGTAAAATAGATGGAAAACAATCACACTTATATATACTGCTCCTTAGTGCTTAGTGCACTCGCTGGGTGGTTCACAAGTTAATTTGCATTTTGCCCCAATATGCTGGGTACTCATTTTACTGACCTCAGAAGGGTGGAAGGCTGAGTCAACCTTATAGTTTTTGTCCCTCAAATTTTCTACACAGTGGTAAGCATCAAAAGAAATGGAAAATCTGCTGAGTGCATCTGCCTCTTCCAGCTACTTTGGCATTTTGAAAATTGTCAGAATTTATATAACATGTTCACCTGATACACTTTTCAATTGTAGAGTTCTGTTTAAACTCAAATGTAAGGAAGAATAACTCCTGTTATTGCTATTAACAAGTTATAAAAGAGTTAGGGCATTGTGATGATTTACCTGCAAAAAATAATAATTATGTCTCTCTTCTGATGAGAGTGCAATAATGCTGTCACTTTTATAACAGCACTAGTTCATGAAGAGTGGAAGGGAGAAGTCTTTGCCTTAAAAACCAATAAGAACCTGGTTATACAATCTAGTGCAGAAAGGGTTTCGTTTCCCCGTGCCACTTTGGAAAATAAACATATTGCCTCTTAATTCATTCAAAATTAATCTGATTGAAACAATTCCCACATTTCTTCCTTATTTCAATATTTGTGCCAGAAGTGTGTGTATGTATATGCACATAGATGGAGGGAAAGAGAGAATAGAGCAATACTTTCTAATCTCACTTTTGCACCCAGCCAATACTATCCAATAAGAATGACATGGTCTATTTCTTTGTAGACAGTGGAGCAATAAAATTCTACAGCTTTGTCCAGAGCAACACCAACAATTTCAAACAATGGCTGGTGCCCTTCAAGTGCTAAGAACCAAGTGACACAACAATGGAAAAAAGGGGGGAGGGGTAGCAGCACACTGGTGTTTCTGACACTCAATCCATCTTTAAGTTGTGTTATCCAGTTTAGCTGCAGCTGTAAATCAGCATGTGAATGCCAAGTATTGAACATAAGCCCTTTGGGACTAACGGCCACATTTGTGTGTCTCATTAAATGTGCAACATTCAATTCAAAGGTCACTAAAGTGACTGACAGAAGGTCTCTCTACTATATGTAGGCAAGGCTTTTAAGCAAAGCAAACTTCACAGAAGAGCCAAGCATGGTTGGCTGCCTCACCTACTATATGTTTGATGCTATCAAACCATGGTGCGTTTGTTAGCATTCAGCTGTTCAAGCATACAACTGTTTCTGCCTCTCACCCATAAATATTAAATTTTAAAATCTGTGGAAACAATCAACCCAAAATGCTCCTGGAGTAGTCATGGCATATTAACATAACAGTCTGCACTGCTATATGCAGTGCCGTAATAACACTACTACCATCTCCTCCTGACAGTCTCTTTTACAAGCAATGAAATGACTTATAGATCCACATCCGGTCTCTTATTATAGAAGAGTCCTATAACATGGAAGGGTGGGTGGGGTGGGTGACAGACGTATTAAAAAAATACCACAAAGCACCTTTTGTATGAGCGGGAGTCTTGAATGAGAAATGGCTTTAGAGGACAGCGTAAACCTGCAATGTTTCATTTTTGTTTGTCCCAGCAGACATAGAGAAAGGTCAAGCTAGAAAATTAACAACTATGCTGTGCACTTTTAAAGTAGGAACCAATCAAAGTTCCCTAGGCAGAATGCAATCCACTAAGCATATAAAACATTAACAATGCAATATAATGATAATGCAAAATGAAATCATTTGGTGTTACTTTTAAGACTTGAGTGCATGTTACTTTTAAGACTTGAGTTATAGTATGACTGTCAGACAGTCCAGTGCTCTAGTTGGTAGACCGCACAACCTCTAGTTTATTTGCAGAAGGAAAAGCTGTTAGTGAATTTGTTTCTGATGGGGAAAAAAGTAAACATTTCAGATTACAGAAGTATGAAGAAATGAGTATGAATTCAGATTTTCTAAACATTTGAATTATTTTGAATAAAAGCTTACAAATTGCTGAAAAGTGTTAGAATTTGAGATGCTAATAGATTTTCATTGAAGCTTCAAACAGGGCAGATAATTCTTCTTCGGTTTGGGATCGTGGACATAATTTAACCACTCTTTCCTTTAAAAAGAAAAACATAATTACATAAAGACTTTGGCAAATGCACCATCTAAATGTCATTTGAGGGAGTAATTCAGCCAGCCAAACAACATGATGTAACTACAGATTGTATCTAATCTATCTGTCTGTTGGTCGTGACCTGTAAACTAAGGACATTGATTTGTATTAATGAAAGTGATCCTTTAAAACAGCAAACAAATTTCAAGTTTACATTTTGGTTTCTTGTTGTTGATGTTTGTAGGTTTTTTTATGCCAATCTGTCAACTTCTTCCCAGATGTGGCTTGTATCATGTTGTAAATTCTAAATTTAATCAAGTACAAAAGATAACTCAAGTGCATATTCATAGCACATTAAAACTTGAGAGAAGTTTTACAAATTAGCAAATGATTGAGGTGGGCGATTTAGCAAATAACCCTACTAAAATCTATTTGATTGCTTTGTGGAACATTGATTAACTCGAATGGTACAATTTTAAGCATGCATAATTCACAACAAGCCTCACTGAACTCAGTGGAATACAGGCAAGAAAGGAAAATGTTTTAAGGAAATTGCCACTTCTGTCTATCCTACCTGAAACAGTGTGCCTTTAATTAAGGCAGGGATATCAGCCGTGGAATAACCAAGAGCAGCTAAGCCATTATCCACATTCAGATCAAACATGAAAGACCGGAGCGTGTCTGCCAAAATATGTCCAGCGTCTTTAATTTGGGCAGTGCTTATGTCAGCTCCTAAAATAAAAAAAAATGCAAATAGAGAACAAAGTTTATCTTACTTATTGGTAATAAATAAACTAAAATTGAATAGCATGAACACATAAACACATACACATGGGCACCTGTGCACAGTAGGCATTCCCCTAAAGGCAACATCAAGTAAAAGGTAAAACTGTTTTGTTGTTCAGTCGCACAGTCGGTTCCGACTCTTTGCGACCCCATGGACCAACGCTCTCCAGGCACCCCTGTCCTCCACCATCCTCCTTAGTCCACACAGCCCCGTGCCCATTGTGTCTACAATACCATCTAGCCATCTCATCTTTGGCTGTCCCCTTCTTCTTTTGCCCTCCACCTTCCCCAGCATCAAGGCCTTCTCAAGTGAATCCTCTCTTCTCATTTGATGTCCAAAATACTTCATCTTCATCTTTGTTATTTGTCCTTCTAAGGAATACTCAGGGCTAATTTCTTCTAATATTGACATATTTGTTCTCCTCGCTGTCCAGGGGACTCTCAAAACTTTCCTCCAGCACCACTTCTCAAAGGCATCTATTTTTCTTCGCTCAGCCTTTGCAGACGCACCCCCCAAATAAAGACTCAGATACCGGTATATGGATAAAGGCATCGGGCCACTTTTATTGAATAATGCCCTAGTCCGAATTATAACTTTCAATTGGTGTAATCATCCAATTGTAATTCTTTAAGGCAAGCAGGCCGCAGTAACACTGGTAAGGTTCCTCCCAAAATGCCAATGGCAATTGGCTACATGTAACTATTTGTATCAATTTGTTTGTTGACACAAACAAATTGTTGACCGGAGTCAATAAACTATCTACTGACCCCACCCTATGACGTGTATCCGTTAAATATCAAGGTGATGCAGGCTGTGAAGCTCCTGCCATCACCCCTTGCCTGGTTCGCCCTTGACCGACCAAACCTATTTCCCCTGTACCTGTCTATGTGTTGGCCAGTCAATTGCGAACCTGCCAGATACCTATGGGTCATAAATCTTTACCTTACCAGTGCTACCCGCCAAAAGTGACCAAAGTCAACTTACCCCTTTTCTCAAACACTAGCAACAGTGTGGGATGGGCAAAAAAGCGAGAACCAAAGAGCCAATTGTAGGTTCAAGCCAAAAATTCCCACCCGGCTCCGAAGCGACCAAAAATCACACTGTTCACTAGGGAGGGGATGGAGGGAAAAACTTCTCCGCTCCGTCGCATTCTAAAATGGTAGCTCGGCTGCCTCGTGGCCACCCTTTTATAGAGGAGTGGCCACGCCCCCTAACTCACCCGGATGTCTGAGTCCGGGTGGGGGCGCAAAGAGCGCGGCGGCCATTTTGGCGCCGCACTTTCATTGCAGGCGCACCCCCCAAATAAAGACTCAGATACCGGTATATGGATAAAGGCATCGGGCCACTTTTATTGAATAATGCCCTAGTCCGAATTATAACTTTCAATTGGTGTAATCATCCAATTGTAATTCTTTAAGGCAAGCAGGCCGCAGTAACACTGGTAAGGTTCCTCCCAAAATACCAATGGCAATTGGCTACATGTAACTATTTGTATCAATTTGTTTGTTGACACAAACAAATTGTTGACCGGAGTCAATAAACTATCTACTGACCCCACCCTATGACGTGTATCCGTTAAATATCAAGGTGATGCAGGCTGTGAAGCTCCTGCCATCACCCCTTGCCTGGTTCGCCCTTGACCGGCCAAACCTATTTCCCCTGTACCTGTCTACGTGTTGGCCAGTCAATTGCGAACCTGCCGGATACCTATGGGTCATAAATCTTTACCTTATCAGTGCTACCCACCACATGGTGAGGTGTCCATGATGACTCACCCCCCCCCCCCAGACCGTCAGCTCGGTCACCAGGCCTGCTTGCATATCCTCAAGAAAGAGGTTCATACCTCTGGCCGACAAGTGGACCCCATCTCCTGCATGGAGATCATAATCCTGCAAGCCTATCCTAGGATGCCGAATGGCAGTCCCCAAGCCCTTGTCTGCAAGGAACCGGGCAACAGCCCTGTTTACGGACGGGCGAGCGTGGTCAAGGGCACGGAGGTTAATGCCTCCCCTGTAAGTCTGACGCGGCACAATGTCCGACCATAGCAGCCGCGTGGATGGCCATACATAATGTAAATAGGCTAGGTCACTGCAAATCGTGAATTTTAAAGAGAGGCCAGTGACCTGTGCGAGATCATTGCCACCGAGGTGCAGGATAAGGACATCAGGCGGTCCAGCATCCCTGATGGAAAACAGGAATGGCAACAGTTCCCGCCATCTCATGCCGCGCTTACCGTACCATCGCATACGTGCGGCTGCACGTAGCCCGAGATGGGGTCCCCACTCTGTCGCCGCAGCATACTGCGCTGCCCAGTGCACGTAACTGTGGCCCACCAGCCATACTGCCACCGGTGTGCGGGGACACACAGGGTTTGTAAAAGAAGAAAAAGGAATAATGACATAACTGGTACTCATGCATGGAGGGGGCGTACGTATAATGCATAGCGCATGGATCCCCATCTGCCCATCCGGCGTATATCAGCCTCAGAGTACCCAAACGCAGCCGCAGTGGACTATCCTAAATGAATGGGTGCCGTAACGAGCCCCAGGGAGGCCCACACTGTGAAGTGCCATACCGGTCACCTTCCAAAACTGGAATTTAGTAAGGGGAGACCCATCCTGGTGGCAGAAAAACGGGCCAGGGTGCGTACCACGCACTGCCAAAAACTCATGTAGGGCACCAACCGGACAGATGTCTTCAATGGAACATCGTAGCAGTCTGACTCCACTGCCTATGCCGTGCTGATCAACCTTTGAGGACCGTATCCTCAACTGAGCCCACTCATGTGTAACATAGACATCATTGAGTTCCAGTGCCCTACGAGACGCATCCGCCTTAGACAATGGTACCAACTCACTGATGCGGAGCGCTCACAAGAAGGCTACGGTGGTAGCTGCGTGAAAGAGAGCCACCTCATACCTATCATAACATAAGTTATGCCAGCCCCGTGTAAGAACCTCTGGTGAAATCGGGTGACGTGTGTCCGGGCGGTGGCCACGTTCACGTGTCCACCCTTCCAAAACATGACGTATGCGGAAATCATTCACGCAGTCAGCAAAGCCCCGTGCCTTGGCCATAAATGCCAGTGCTGAAAGCCTAGAGGCTATAGTACGAGGGGCCAACCCCTGACCGTGAAGATAAACCATGTATTGTAAAATCTGGTCTACTGGTATTGGCCACACTTCAGGTAACTGTAGTTGCCCGCAAAAGGTTCTAAATTGTATGAAAGCATGTTGGTACGCCTTACGCGTGCGAGGTGCCAAGGACATGCCAATCGCCCGGTTCACCTCTCCTCGCCAAATGTCCAAATCTTGGCCGGGAGTGGCGAGGGGAATTCCTCTGCTTCCGGAGCCAAGGCACGGAACCGGGAGATCTGCAGGCGGGATAAAGCATCAGCAATATCGTTATTAATGCCTGGTACATGTCTGGCCCTGAACAGCACATTGAGGCGTAGACTTCTCAAAACAAATTGACGAACCAATGCCATGACCCTAGTGGATTTGGACGTCTGGGCATTAACAATGTGCACCACTGCAGCATTGTCACACCAAAAATGGACCACTGAATTGGCCCACTTGTTGCCCCATAGCATTAGTGCTCCCAAAATGGGAAAAAATTCCAGGAAAGTAAGATCGCGGAGGCGATCCGTGCCCAGCCATGCGTGAGGCCATCGGCCATATGCCCACCGCCCCTCAAAATAAATCCCATAACCCAGAGAGCCAGAGGCATCTGACTGTACTTGAAATTTAGGGCAGACCATAAAGTCTGATCTCCAAAAAGAGACCCCGTCGAAATCCTGGAGGAATGTGAGCCAAACCGAAAGGTCTGCCCATATACCCCTGGTTAGCCGGACCCTGTGGTGGCGTTTTAATAGGCCAGCCATGGCATCACACAGACGCCTGGCAAAAGCTCTGCCCGGTGTCACCACCCTGCAGGCAAAGTTGAGGTGGCCGTGAAGGACCTGTAGCTCACGAAGAGACACTTTACGCTTGGCAATCAGTGCCAGAATCGCTGCGGAGATCCGAGTCACCTTGTCCATGGGTAACCTGGATGCCTGTGCGACAGTGTCAATTTCGATGCCTAAAAAGGTGAGCGTGGTGGCTGGGCCCTCGGTCTTTTCAGGCGCTAAGGGGATACCCAGTTCCCGCATAAGCGCCTGAAATGTAGTAAGGAGACGCGTACACGTGTCCGAGCCCCGTTCACCCCTGAACAAAAAGTCATCGAGGTAGTGGGCTACAGACCGGGACCCTGACCTGCGAACAAAGGCCTATTGGAGGAAAGTGCTAAATTGTTCGAATGCCGAACATGAAATAGAACAGCCAAAAGGCATGGCCTTATCTACGTAGAACTTTCCTCGGAAACAAAAACCCAACAGCTCAAAGTCCTCGGGGTGCACTGGCAGTAATCGGAATGCTGATTTGATATCGCACTTTGCCAGGAGGGCCCCGGGACCACAGAAGCGTACCATCTGTAGGGCCTGAGCAAACGACGTATACCTGACTGAGCAAAGGTCATCAGGAATCGCATCATTGACCGAGGAACCCGCAGGGTAAGAGAGATGGTGAATTAAGCGAAATTCACCTGGGGTCTTTTTCGGGACTAGCCCCAGAGGGGAGACCTTCAAGTTAGGGAATGGTGGTTCAGTAAAGGGCCCCGCAACTCTCATAGCCTTCACCTCCTTAGCTATGCTTTGTGCAGCAACCTCCTCATTACCCTTCAGAGAAAGTAAGTTCGGGGCATCCTGCGGTCCCCGAACACCCCTAAATGGTATACAAAAACCAAACTGGAAACCTTCTAGCAGGTACCTCGCATCATCCCGTCTAGGATAAGCGGAAAGCCATCATTCCAGCATAGGGATATTAATTGGGGAGGGGGCCTTTTGCGTGGCCAGCACTATCAGAGGGAGCTCTGACTGCCCCCTGCCCACCCCTACCTCTGCCTCGTGACCCACCAGCCCGCGGGCACGCGGAGGCGGCATGAGGGCCAGAGCAAGAGGGACACTTGTGTCGGAAATGACACTGACGCTTGTTGCACACGCCGCTAGCTGAGAAGCTCCAACACAGCAGGCTGGCTGGAACCCCCTGCTCCGCCGGCTGGCGGGGAACCTGCGTCACAGCCGCCCGCTGCAATGGTACCTATCACCAGGCGCCGGATGCGTGGTAGTCATATACAAGAGCCACAATTGCTGGCAGGGCTCATCCCACCTCATCTCAGGATGTAGGGCCACTCTCATCCTGAATTCTTCATCGTAAGCCAACGACGACGGGCCAGGAAAATCCACCATCATCCTATAAATATTGTCGAGGTATTGCACCATCGGAATGGCCAAAATGGGCCGGGCTCTCAGGTATACCGCCATATATATGAGGTATGCCGGCAACCAATTGGCCCAGGTGTGCGGTGGCTTACGACGACGGGACAACTCCTTGTCCCTGTCATCCTGTCCCTCCCTCTCTTCCTTGGTGGGCTCACGATTCAAGAGGGAGAAAATATCGACATACTCCCCTCACCAAATCTTTTCCCTCGTGGCCTGTGATAAATTATCACCCAGGGGCAAGGAATAACCAGCTGTCGGCAGAGCCGTCGTCGGCACATTTTGGATGGAGGGTATGCACAGCGGGCCCTGAATAGCCCCTGCAACGCTTGTCATACCCACGGGGGCAGACACCCCTGCCCTAACTGGGGGGCCATTTGGCAACCAGGAGTTAACAGGGCAGTGTGGAAACAACTGCCCACCCACAGTAACCTGCCTTGGCCATGGCAACTGCATCCCCCCAGTGTGACTGGACAGTGTCGTTGGTGCACTTAATTGAACCGGATACTCACTAGTCGCACCCCCGTGAGCCGCCCCCACTGGAGGTTCCGGCCCACAGCGGGCATCGGAGCTCGCAACAGGCATCACAGCTCTGGGGCCACACCTGACTGGTCCCCACCGGCAAATCCGATCGTGCGGGGAGCTGCGAGGTGCCAGCTTGGGCTGGCTTGACGGCCTCGAGCAGCTCGACCCTGTTGACGGCCCGCTGGAGAGTCATGGCCGACGTGTTGGCCGGGATCGACGAAAGGGCTGTAATTGAAGCGGTGGCTAAGCCCCCATTGGAAGGCGGTGGGGCAATACCCATTGATGCCTCTAGCACTGAAATGCGTGCGAGAAGCGCATCAACTGTGTCCGAGCCACCCGTATAAGGTGGGCCGGATGGGCCGGATGGCCCACTGGGCAGTTGCTGAAGGGGAAACCCAAATGGGGATCCCGGGCCCGAATAGGGCCATGCCCAAAACTCCGGCCCGGAAACACCATTGCTTTGACTATGCGGACCTTTGTTTGCAGTGAGATGTCTCTACTTTTCACTATGTTCCCTAGGTTTTTCATAGCTTGTCTCCCAAGAATCAGTCGCCTTTTTATTTCATGGCTGCAATCTATATGAAGGGATCTTGGATCCTTAGAAAGTAAAATCTGTTACTGCTTCTACTTCTTCCCCATCTATTTTCCAGGGACTGATATGGCCTGTTGCCATTATCTTGGTTTTCTTGATATTGAGTCTCAGGCCAGCTTTTGCACTCTCTTCTTTCAACCTAATCAGGAGCTTCTTTAGGTCTTCCTCACTTTCTGCCATTAGGGTGGTATCATCTGCATATCTCAAATTGTTGATGTTTCTCCCAGCAATTTTGATCCCATATTGTGATTCCTCCATCCCTGCATTGCACATCATGTGCTCTGTGTATAAGTTGAATAAGCAGGGTGACAGAATGCAGCCTTGTCTTACTCCTTTTCCTATTCCAAACCACTCCATCATTCCATACTCTGTCCTAACTGTTGCTTCTTTACTCATGTACAGATTTCTCATGAGACATATGAGGTGTTCTGGTATTCCCATCTCTTTAATTACTTGCCACATTTTGTTGTTGTCCACACAATCAAAGGCCTTGGTGTAGTCAATGAAGCAGAAGTAAGCTTGTTTATGGTATTCCTTTGTTTTCTCCATGTTCCAATGTATGTTGGCAATGTGGTCTCTGGTCCCCCTGCCTCTTCTGAACCCAGCCTGCACCTCTGGTAGTTCTTTTTCTACATGCTGCTGCAGTCTATCCTGTATTATCTTGAGCATCACTTTGCTAGCTTGTGGGATGAGTGCAATTGTTCGATAATTTGAACATTCTTTGGCATTGCCCTTTTTTGGGATTGGAACGTATACTGATCTTTTCCAATCCTGTGGCTGTTTCATTTTCCAAATCTGCTGGCATATAGCATGTAGTAGCTTGATTCCATCATCTTTTAGGGCTTTGAAGAATTCAACTGGGATACCATCATCTCCACTGGCTTTGTTATTTGCCATGCTTTTTAGGGCCTTTCTGACTTCACTTTCTAGGATGTCTGGTTCAAGTTCAATTTCCGCCTCATTGTTATTATCCGGGGTGTTTAGGTCTTTTTTGTAAAGTTCCTCTGTGTACTCTTTCCATCTTTTCTTTATCTCTTCTGCATCCGCTAACACTTTGCCATCTTTGTCTTTTATCATGGTCATTTTTGCTTTGAACGTTCTCTTGACATCCCCAATTTTTAAAAAGAGATCTCTAGTCCTGCCTCTTGTGTTATTTTCCTCTATTTCTTTGCACTGTTCATTTACGTAGCTTTCCTTATCTCTCCTTGCTTTTCTTTGAAATTCTTTATTTAAGTGATTGTATTTTTTCCTTTCTCCTTTGCCTTTTGTGTTCCTTCTTTCCTCTGCTGCAAGGCAATAAACATGGTAATTCATAAAAAAATACAATCAGAACTAATAAGGAAGAGCAAAAAACTAAGCTAAGTGCTATTAATAACTTGCTAATCAAGTTATTTTACCATTTATGAGATTGGTGCAGAACCAATAATCTGCTCCTCGACATAAAGAAAACAAAGGAGCTTGTGGTGGATTTTAGGAGGCAGAGAACCGATGTCCAGCCACTTTTGATTGACGGAACCTGTGTGGAGAGTGTAGCGACGTTCAGATTTCTGGGCATTGAGATACAGGAGGATCTGTCCTAGAGTACCAACATGAGGGGGCTTGTGAAGAAGGCGCAGCAGAGACTGTATTTTTTGAGAACTCTAAGGAAAAACCATCTTCTGCAAAAGCTGCTGCTTGTCTTCTATCACTGCACTATTGAGAGTATGATCACTTATGGCTTGTGTGAGGTATGGGAGTAGTACTCATTGGGATAGGATAATGTTGCACAAAATTATTAAAAGAGCAGAGAGTATTATCGGCTGTCCACTCTCCTCTTTAGAACAAATTTACACCATCAGGTGCCACAGAAAAGCATTAGATATAGTAGGAGACCCCTCACATCCTGGCCACTGCTTCTTTGAGCTTCTGCCATCGTGACGGAGATATAGAACAATGAAGGTAAAAACGAGCTGTCTCAAGAACAGTTTCTTCTCCAGAGCAATTTTAGCCTTAAATGGAAACTCTGAACTCTGAAGTCATCTTATCTTATTTTAAATTTTTAAATGTTTATATTGTACTGTATGGTACTGTCTTAATTAGTGTTTCTGTAGCTGTTTTAAATTATGGGGTATGCCTTCTTGAGTTGATATATAGCAACTGAGAAATTTCATTGTTCCCACAAGGAGACAACGACAATGAAGATTTATCTTATCTTATCTTATCTTATCTATCTTATTATTAGCTACTGTACTAATTGGATGGTTAATGTGGCTGTCAGAGATGTCACCAGGAGAGTAGGTGGATCATAAAAGGTACTGTGTAGAATTTAGGATGGCTTTTTCTACTAAAATTCCCACAGTACTCCTATTGCACTAAATTGCGCTAAACTTGGCTTGGGAGAGCTCTTTTTTATTTTAGGTTACAAAGCTCAGAATTCCCCAGTAAGCATGGCCCCCAATGGTTCCCCACAAACTATTCCAAGCATTGCCCTAAGGAGAGAAAACTTCATCTTCCTCCCTGGATGGCTTACTGTGTGTGTTCTTGCAGCTGGCTTGTCTTCTGGAAAGGCTTGTCCAAAGTAAATACAGTTGGGGTTTAGGACTGTGCACGCTTTGTTCATTGTGCATGAATCTCAAGAGGAGAGGAAGACACAGCACACTGGAAAAATGTTGCAATCAAAAGAATAGATGCCAGAGAACTAACACATTTGCAGTTTTAAAACTCATCAGGCTAACACACATCAAAGAAGTACTGTACATGGATGTTTTTCTTCTTTTTGAGAAAGGGATAAATCAATAAATCAATTTTTGAGAAAGGGATACATCAATTAATCTCTTAAAATAAAATAAACCTTGGAATGTTATTCCTTGTCAATCAAAACTGATATATCTGATTGCAAATGCAATTAGCTTTTACAGATTTTCTCATTTACCATAGATCACAGAGTTCCACAACTTTCAATCCAGACACAGGAGTTGCCTGTGTTCACAAGATGAAATTCAGCCATACATAGGAAGAAATTTTACAGTTTAAAAAATAAATAACCCTTCAAAGCTTCTCAATGTCAGTTTTGAGACCCCTCTAAATCAGGGATTCTCAACCTGAGGCCCACAGTGCCATTTCATGTGCCCCCCACTGCCTTCACCACACTAGGAAGTGTCGTGTTGTCGAGAAAGGGCAAAAATGGCCATCTGGCCCCTGAAGCTGTCTGAGGGAGCGTGACCCAGCATAAAAAGATTGAGAACTCCTGCTCAAAATGAAGCAACACAAATTTGTTAGAAATACATTAGGATTTCCTGCTGTAGAATGTGGACAAGCAGACACACATTTATCCCATCATCTCTGCAAACACTTTTAATTCACACTCTTATGTGTTATGAACAGAATTATACCCAATATCTTGGCAGCTTCCAAGTGACGCTCAGGGCAGATGGGTCCTGTGAAAGTAAACACTGCCGGGGATGTGAGGATAACAGAAAGACCATGTGGCTGGAAGAAAGCAAAACACACAGGATCCATTCATTAGAAAACTTGTTGATATTTTGTGGGAGAATGTGTCTGAAAAAACCAGTACCACTATGATACGCAGGTAGGTAAAGGTAAAGGTCGCCCTTGCTCAGAAGCCAGTCATATCTGACTCTAGGATTCAGTGCTCATCTCTGTTTATAGCCAAAAAGCCGGAGCTGTCTGCATTTGCAGACGTTTCCATGGACATGTGACAGGCATGAATAGACACCAGAGTGCACAGAACATTATTTACCTTCCCACCAAACTGGTCCCTTTTTATCTACTTGCAATTTCTTGCTTTCGAACTGCTAGGTTGGCAGAAGCTGGGACACAGACGGGAGCTCACACCGTCATGCAGCACTCAGGTCTTGAACTGCTGACCTGCCATCCTTCCAGTCGTCAAGTTCAGCGTCTTAACCACTAAGCCACTGCAGTCCCGTACTGTGATTCATAGATACAGGCAAATAACTAACAGGAATATTAAGACAGAATCATAGAGGTTGTTACCACTAAATAATGATCCACATTATAATCCTTTGCTTTATACTTCTTCACCAAGCCAGAAATAGGGTAAGACATGCCATGACTAGAGAAAGAGAGTTAAAAAATAGTATTAAAATGCAAGGAAGATATCAGTTCAGTAAACAACTAGGAAATGCATATCTTGGTCATAGAACAATTGAAGAAAGGTGAGCTAGGAGATGGATAATTCTTTCACACCATATTTGCTCGGGAGTGGCTGGTCTACCTAAGGCTCAGATTATACCTAACCTGCCTCCTCCTGCTTGTAATTTTTACATCAAAGGTCCTGGGTCTGTGTTTCTCTCTTACCACTAATGAGTAGCAGGTGCCACTGTATTTGCTTGTGTTTCATCAAGAGATGAAGGGACACTCTTTCATAGCAATACAGTACCTAAAAATAAGACCGGAGGTCCTTGACTTGGAGTTAGTCATATGCCCAAAGGGCTGCACATTGGTAATTTGCACATGGTTACAAAGAGAGATGATAAACATAAACAACATGAACTTCATTAGAATGATTTTTGTTCTGAAATGTGACATATAAATAGTTAAACCTGAATGAAAAAGTGAATGCTTCTAGCTTGCTCATTTCAGAGGTCATCAGGCTTAGAGGTGTGTTGACAAACAAACAGTTATGGGACAGCAATGACATCTGTGCTACAGTGTATACTCACCAAAGATGTACACCAGCATTTCCAAAGCCAATGCCAGCAAAAGTACTTGCCAGGTGCATATTCGCCCTTGCTTCTTGATCATCTGGGTTCTTGATGGCTCTGTCCATAATACAAACAGTTTATTTAAAAAAGAAAATATGTGCACATGAAAAGGACATTGTAGCATGTTTGAGGCTTATCAATGCATTAGGTTTTCAGACAGAAAACTAGGGACTGTTATGGTGTGACTACAGAATGGGGGAAAATGTGAATTAAGTTGCATTCTCTTGTTGTAAAGTGGCAATGGGGCATTCAGTTCTCTTTGTTCACTTTTATATAAGTAATTGATTCTCAACCTGTGGCCCAGGGGCCGGAAGCAGCCATGTGTAGAACCATTTCATGTGGCCCCCCCCACTGCCTCCACCACACCAGGAAGTGCCATGTGGTGGAGGAAGGGTAAAATTGCCATCCAGCCCCCAAAGCTGTCTGAGGGAGTGTGACCTGGTCCCTGATTTAAAAAGGTTGAGAACTCCTTATATAAGTAGTCACAAGCAGATAAGTTCTTTATTTGCAGTTTCATTTGAACTATAAGTAAAGATGCCTTTTTATACTTTAAATGCTTCTAGAGTGATTTTATTATACAAAGTGTTTGTGCATAACAAAAAAAAAGCAAAGGGGCAGGCAGGGGATGAGACTGGATTGCTCTCTCAATGTTTTCTCTGTGTTGATATTGCTGTTTTTTCTAGATCAAACTCTGCTAAGAGGAATAATCAAACTTTCCCATTTTTTTCCCAATGACTGAACAGTCAGAACAGACACTTTTGTTCAGATATTTGTTAATCCAGATTGTCTAGGATTCTTAGTCATGTGTAGAACCAATACACAAAAAGCAGGGGATAGTTCTAGGAGCTCAACTCTAATAATGTAGGTTCAAACTGGATTTATTATTGCCAGAGTAGGGTTCACACATTGTTTTTTCATGCCTTAAACAGCTGCCTCTCTCTCTCAAATGGCAAAGAGGGACTTGTCATCTTTCATCTGGAGGCTGCGGTGGCTCAAGGCCTGGGTACTGCATGAAGGTTTGACAGCACCTGCCTCTATCCCAGCTCCTGCCAACCTAGCAGTTGGCAGGAGCACACACTTGCTTTTGTTTGGTCTTTCCTTTTGCATCAGTTCAAAGCAAACACATGCTTTGAACAAAAGAGAATTGATTTGATTTTAAAAAAATAAAATAAAAATAGAAGGGTCTCTGATGGGAAGGGAAAACTGCATACTGGGGCTCTGAGGCTCCAGGCTGAAATTGCACTTCCCATTGCATAATATAGTCAACAGGGGAAAAAAATTAGATTTAGCCCACCCCAAACCTGTAGTATTTTCTGCCCTTTCCCCCATGTAGTTGAGCTCTAACAAGGTGTAACCATACAGCAAGAAAGATATATGTCTGATCGCAATGTAAAGAGTTGCGTTGCTGGCAGTAATTGTCTTTAAAGTAACTCTTTTATCCACTGAGGAAGCACTGGAGCTTGCCCCCCCCCCCAAGTTGTAGCCCTACATAGTTTGGGATTGAGTTAGAGTGTTAATTCCCTTATGTTGTTTGATCACTAGAAAATATGTTGCACTGGACTATGCCACAAGTCGTCTAAAATGTGAGGTATATGCCCATGTGATCACACGTTCAATGATACAATATGTGCTTTTGAGCAGAAGACACCCTGGTTCAAATCCTTATATATCTAGTTAATCGAGTGATAATAAGTGTAGTCTTCAGGCTGCAAGCATGTTGAGGAGGAACCCTGTACCTCAGTCAAAAAGAAATTGATCTATAAATGAACTGGGGCGATCCAGGAGATTCCTAAGCAGGCTATTGGTTATTGAAAGGCATGTTTTATGCCCCCAATCCCCCCACCCCACAAAAACCAGACATCACTGCAGAGAGCTTCTTCTTCTTCCGTATCTAGGCCAGAAGTGAAACTTCCAAAATGAAGTCGCCTTTTGGTGAGTTCATTCTGCAGTTTCTTTCCCCTGATCTAGTGTGAGAAAGATTAGCCAGCAACATAAGGTTGCCATTACCAGGGTATGCTCGATTGTGGCTCATGTGTGTAGCACAGGTAAGCAACTGTGACCCTCCAGACATTTCAGGGACGAAACTTTCCTGATCTCTCACCATTGGCTATATAAGTTAGGTCTGGTGGGAGTTGCAGATAGAAAACAAACAAGCAAGCCACCTGGAAATTCGTTCTAGAAAGCCCGGTCCCGTTAGGACATCATCATGTTTCTAGCTGTCATTGCCTACCCACAGAGAATGCATTGTAAATCTAAGTTTGTTGTTGTTCGATCGCACAGTCGACTCCGACCCCCTATGACCCCACAGACCAACACACGCCAGGCACCCCTATCCTCCACCATCCTCCTCAACCCACCCAACTCTGTGCCCACTGCATCAACAATACCCTCCAGCCACTCATTCTTTGTCGCCCCCTTCTTCTTTTGCTCTCCACCTTTCCCAGCAACAAGGCTTTTTCAAGTGAGTCCTCTCTTCTCATTTGATGTCCAAAGTACTTTAGCTTCATCTTCACTATTTGACCTTCCAAGCAGCAATCAGGGTTGATTTCTACTAATATTGACCTATTTGTTCTCCTCGCTGTCTAACACCACATTTCAAAGGCATCTATTCTTCTGCACTCAGCTTTCCTTACAGTCCAGCTCTCACAACTATACATTACCACCGGGAATATCATTGCTTTGACAACAACAGCATAAACATCTTAACACATGACTTTCCCAATCTTTAGGTATGTTGGACTACAACTGCCATTATCCACAACTTGCATGCCCAATGACATGATGACAGTTGTACACTGGAGCCCAAAGTCTGTAGAGGGCATCAAGTTGGAGAAGGCAGCCTTAACATACTCATATTCTTTTATTCACAGTTAGATATTCATCTGCAAATGATGAAATGTTGGTTTTTCTTTTGAACAGAAGGAATGTTGAATATAAAAGTATTACCTCTTTAAATATTTAGAAACAATCCTTAATGCATGGAGGGCCCACACATCACTGATAGGGTTGCTTCCTTGATAAGCTGGTCGGTTGATTGGATTTGAAGGACGGGGTATACGCTGGTTGTAGGGAAGAGCAGTATAGGATTCCAGGGCGTGACTGACAAATGAATGGAGAGGAAAGGGAAAGGAATTTCTATGAACTTGGATTCATGCAGCCTGTCATATAAAGATTTGAGAAATCTACGAAGTTGAAAAACATGGGATCCCTCAGTGTCATTTTTCTTGGCACTATGACCATATTTCATCATGTGGTGGCTTAGTTGTTAAGAAGCTCATCTTGTTAGCTGGAAGGTCAGCAAGTCAGCTGTTCAAGACCCAAGTACTGCATGGCAGAATGAGCACCCTCTCTGTCCCAGCTCCTGCCAACCTAGCAGTTCGAAAGCATGAAATTGCAAGTACAGTAAAACCCCGGGTAACAACCGCCTCGGTTTAAATTTGCTGCAGTTTACAATAGCAAATCCTATGAAAATGCCGTACCAGTTTACAAATTTTTAGTGTATTTTTTTCTAGTTTACAACGATCAATTCAGGACTGTTTTTTATTTTTCAATGCATCCCTATGGATATTTCGGTTTACAATTTTTTGGGGATTACAATGGAGGCTGTTGGAATGGACCTCCATATAATATAGTCATATTATATATATAAAGATGCACAGAAGTACAAAAAACATCCCAACAACGTAATAAAATGCAATGAGAGCAGATTGCAATGAGACCAAAAGACTCCTTGACGTCAAGTCTTGTCAAGGACACTGCTGTTTGCTTGGAATGGCAGGGAAGAAGATGGGGAGTCCTAATGCATTTGAATGAGACAAAATTAGCTCTGCAACTTTTACTTGTCAAAGATGTAAGGGATGATTGCTAAGAATAATGATATCTACCTACCTTGCATAAAGAAAAGCAGTAAGACTGATGTTGTTGAGTCTCAACAGAAAGACAAGACAGACACAGAAAGACAAGACAGACACACAGATTAGACTTTGGGCCCTGCAAGCTAACACCATTTTAGAGAAGGAAAGAATGACTCCTTCTCCAAGGGAACTGAAATGGGGCAATAGATTACAATTCCCAGAATTTCCCCATCCATGAGGGAATTCTGGAAGCTTTGGCCCAGATTTTCCTTCCAAAATTTCCTCAATGTTGATTTATTATATGCTTTCACTTTGTTGAATTTTTCTATGTATAAACAAGTCATGTTAGCCTGCAGTAGCCAAACTAACAATGAGCCATTTGGCACCTTAAACATTAAGAAGCTTGATTTGCTGTAAGTTTTGGTGCCATTAAAGGTAAAGGTTTCCTTTGCTCGAAAGCCATTCATATCCGATTCTAGGGTACAGTGCTCATCTCTGTTTCAAAGCCGAAGAGCCAGCACTGTCTTAACGGTGCCATTAAGATGCCACAAAATTTCTTTTTTGCTTTCTCATGCCACACAAATTTATCATTGCATTGTCTCCAGTTATTGTTGCCCACTTTCTGAGAATCAGAAAAAGAATTTGCACTATGTTCTTTCTTTTTCTTTGCTTCTGCCTGAAAAAAGGTGATTTTGTAGAACTATTACATTTTGTGGTGGAATTCAATGGGGTCATTTTCCTGACAAAATTGCTTGCATCACTGGAATGGGAAAAGGGGGGTGGGGGAAGAGAAATGATTTTTCCTCCCCTGGAAGCACCACACATGTGCTGTAAAATAATATCCAGAGTAAAACAGGGAAATCCTCTGGAGCTAGTTTTCAGAAGGTATGGAAAGAAGTAATTTTATGTTAGGAAATATTTAAAACTGGACTGGCTTTACGTCTGTATAGGAAGTACATGGACCAAATGAAATGAGGGAGATACTGAAATACATCTTTTTGTGTATGTTTGCTCCTATATAGATGTGCTAATGGCAGATACAGGATTCCCAGTCTGAATTAGTGCCATGACATAGGGAGATGGAGTTAATGATCTAGTGAAATCTCTCCTCTACATGGGGGTTATAAAAGCTGTCCCTATAAACCAGGGGTTCTCAACCTATGACAGCCATAAATGCACTCATGGCTGTCGTAAATATGTTTATGACAGCCATGGGCATATTTTATGGCAGTGTTTATGGCAGGGGGAACCACCAGTCCAGCCCGCTCAGCTGTCTGTGTGGGCATGGTCTGGCCCGTGGCTTGAAAAAGTTGAGAACCCATGTTCAAAACTCTCCACTACTACTATTGAAGTTTCTATTTCCTTTTAAACCCACCTCTACACATGTGAAGAGTTTCTGGATTTAATAATCCCACAGAAGAAAGAGAGAGGTTTTTCCTAATATAAATCTGTATTGCTTTTTTTGTATAAAAATAAAACATAAACGTTCCCCCATCATTACAATAGTGGGAAGTCTGAATAATCATTATCCAAATTTACATTTGTAATGTGGGTATGTCCACAGCTAAAATGTGGTGAAGTGATAAGTAAAAAACAAAACAAAACAAAACAGAACAATGAAAACCAAAATATTAAAGGAATCCTTCAATTCCTTCTC
Source organism: Bradypodion pumilum (assembly GCA_035047305.1). NCBI lineage: Eukaryota > Metazoa > Chordata > Lepidosauria > Squamata > Chamaeleonidae > Bradypodion > Bradypodion pumilum. Next base: position 293,916,888 of record JAWDJD010000004.1, on the reverse strand, counting down.
TAAAACATTTGATTAAAAACATTTATCGACACACACAAAAATGTTAAAATGTCTTTAAAATAGTCTATTAAATACATGAAATATACTTACCAAAGCACATCAAAACCGCTATTAGCTATCACTCGTTCAGGCATATGGAGAGTATGTAAAGGGTCAAGGATGCCCAAAGTGGGTTTAATAGCTCTTGAAGAAATGCCTAGACATAAATGTTACATACTTGTTAAGTCAGGAATATGTAGCACTATCCTGAGAAATTGTTCTGTCTCTAGTCTTATGAAATGGATTCTTATTACCAACTTCCTTAGATGTTTCATCGAGTTCCTCCATGAAGAAGAGGAATACCTATTGCTACTTTGCATTTTCCTTTAGGTAAGTGATAGAGAATCATTTGACATCCACGTGTTGATGGAGTACCATCATGTCTTATCATTGGCCAGATTGCTAAAATTGATAGGAACTCTGCCTGTCTAAAATTGAGCAACATCTGGATATGCACAGCTGTTTAGACTTGTTTTTGATGGAATACGGAGAAGTGAGTTATTGGTATGTCCTATCAAGTTATCTACAATCTATGGTGACCCAATGAATGAAAGATCTCCAGAATATCATGTCCTCAACAACTCTGTTCTTGAAAACTCAAATTTAAAGAGTAGAAATTCACAATTAGTAAGAAGCTTTGGATGTTGGCATGTGTCTATTTCAATTGATGGGATAAAGTATTCTCCTATCTGGATCACAAATTGCAAGTAGTTTCCATATCATGTTTCATAAAGGTAAACAAACCTGTGCATATTACCTGTTTTCTTCATCATATTCACATGGAGTGCATGGATATTTGTATTAAGAAATGTTACTGGGAGTCAAGTCTAATCATCTGTCAGTTTCTCACTCTACCAGGTTTCCCATAAGTGGGATACTAAAAATTGGTCTATATTAAGGTCTTCTGTGGGCAAATTTGGTTTTTAAAGAATGGGACGTACAACAGTCTCTCTCAGGCTAGATGGCATATGGCTTTCCTGAAGGGATGCATTGATGATCAGTGTGGCCCAATCAATAGTCATCTCTTCAGCTTCTTTAAGAAGCCTCAAAGGGCAAGAGTCAAGCAGGGAGGTCGTGGACTTGCATTGTGCAAGTGCCTTGTCCATCACAGGTTGAGATTGGTTAAATACAACCAGACAAAATGGAGTACTGGATATCTCTTCATGATTTACTGTATCATAAACTGAATCCAGTTCCCTATGGATGGCTTCAACATTAGATTGAAAATAAGATGCAAATACAAAGTATTCCAACTCCAAATCCAGCTGATGTGAGGTAATGGGCCACTCTAAAGAGCTCTAAATGTTCATTGGAAGCCTCATAAATGAGCTTGATAAAATAAATTATTTTGGCAGATCTTACTGCTTTACCATAATCGCTGGACATCCTTTGAACAGTGGCCAAATTCACATCTTAGGAAGTTTGCACTCTAGCCTTCTACTTTTTTGCTTCATCACTCGCCATTTTTTAAATAAACCACAGTGATAGGAGCGCTCTTCAGCGATCATGTCTATGGCTCAAACCACCATGGAATTCCACCTAGTGATCTCGGCGTCAACAGGAGTGCTAGTCAGATCATCTGCAAAACCTCTAGGCCCCTTTGGGGGTGAGCCATCTTAATTGCTCCCACCACCACAGGCGGTGATGGTGGGAGCCACTAACAGGGGAAAGATTGGCAGGACCATGACAAGGCCCAACACCTTCCTATTACTGTCATAAAGATAGGTAAAGGTTTCCCTTGCTTGAAAGCCAGTTGTATCCGCCTCTAGAGTGCAGTGCTCATCTCTGTTTCTAAGCCGAAGAGCCAGCGCTGTCTGCTTCTGCAGACGTTTCCGTGGTCATGTAGCAGGCATGACTAGACACTGGAGCACATGGAACACTGTTACCTTCCCACCAAATTGGTCCCTATTTATCTACTTGCAATTTCTTGCTTTCAAACTGCTAGGTTGGCAGGAGCTGGGACGAAGACGGGAGCTCATTTCCGCCATGCAGTAAAGATAAGGATGAGTATTTGCCCAGTTATATATTATATTTAGGGCCCATTACATGTTGGGATAGGCCCATGGAAGCCATGACACATGTCTCACTCACTGTCTAATGCATTTGAGAATATTTTCCAAGAAAAATCTGTTTCTTTAAATAATTGCCATTAAAGGCTATAAATTGGTTGTTAGAGAAAGCTTTGAAAAAGAAACAAAATCTACTGAATTCGTATGCAGCTACAATCCTTACCGGTTTTTGCTTTTAGTTCTTTATAATCAAAAATAGCGATTCCAGAAGTTTCGCTTCCAGTTCCAGAAGTTGTAGGAACTTTGGAAAAGAACAAATTCAGTTTGTCACCACATATAGACCATTGTAAACCAAACATAACCATTAACAAAATATATAGTTACAAGAATTATGTTACTATCTTTCAGGAGAGATTTAAAAAGAGTTGTAGAGGTACTCTTCCGTGTTATCAAAAAGCCCCCTCAGAACAACATTTCATGATCATGCAGTTCCATCCTCAGGAGGTATTCTGGAGAATATGTGTTGGCAATTATGAAGAGCACTACCACTTCAAAACAAGTGGCAGGGGGAAAAAACAAGGATGGGAAGGAGAAGAGTAATTTAGAAAGAAAGTCCAGTGTTTCTTCTGCTTGCACTCCTAAATTGTTGATCGAGGACTGCCTCATAATATTTTGCTCCTCAAAATTGGAGTACAATGTGGCGTTCCTTCTCACTGCATGCTTGGAGACAATGAACCTTGCTCTGAACAACACTTTGTGGGCTACTATCTATGTGGCTCCAATATTTCACCTCTATGTCTGCAGTTGAGGATATGACCTTATTTTGCCTTGTGTCACGCCTTACCCAAAATAAAGGTGTATACCACACACTCAGGCTACCCAGCAATAATGTGAACTTATGTGACATTTTAGATGCAGGATGATTCATTTACCACACTTGTTTTCTTCTCTTCCCCTCCCACTTAAGATTTCAAGGCAGCCCTTCAGATCATGAAGCATACCAGCATAGATTTATGATAGAACAATATGTAGTTCAAAACTGTACTGTACATGCTATAATTTTATAGTCACATATGCATGTCATGTAAATTTCCTTACTTGCAACCAGTGGTTTGAGCGGGGTTCTAACAATCTTGCCCTTTCCGATGGGAACGTTGACATAATCCAGGAAGTCTGACTCTGGACTGGATGTATAGAGATTGGCTGCTTTACAAGTGTCTATCACAGAACCTCCACCAACAGCAACATAAGAGTCAAACTCCCCTTTTTTTGCAAATTCAATCGCTTCCTTGAAGCTTGAAAAGAAATAAAAATAATATTTTAATTTATTTTATTGTATCTCATTTTGATCCACAGCCACTAAACATATTAGACAATACAATTAAAATATTTTTAGAAGAGGTGCTCCCTCAAGTGGTAAAAATATGCTTCTCTTAACATACACTTTTTTGTCATGAATAAATTCTCAATAGTATGTTGCTTTGGGATTGGCCATTGGAAAGTTAATACAGAATTAATGAGTCTGATTACTGGAACATTTATCTCTAAGAAAATCCTGTTGACTGGTGAATTGTAAAGTATGTGTGTTCCCTTCATGACCCATTTTGCCCTTTAGACTCTAACTCGTCTATTTAAAACTACAAATATAAATATAAATATTTGAATAACATGTTCAGACAGTGAATTACAACTCCTAGAATTTGTTTGAGGGATTATGGAATTATAAACCAAACAACAAACTCTTCTCATCTCTGCAAAACTGTGCTGTGATATAAAGCAAAAAGGCCTCTTAAGTACAGTGGTCTGAATCTGCTGGTACTCTGTGTGTCAACTGCACTATGAAAGCTGTAGAAAATTCTGCAACAGTGGTCATGTTGGCTAGGGATGATGTAATGAAACAGATTGGAAAGGCATCATGTTAGGGAGATCTGCTAAAGCATTGGCATAGCATAGTAGTGAAAGACGTCTGCCAGGAATTCCGGAAAGCTGCTTTTAGGTTGAGTGCCAACAGAAGACTCAGTAAACGTGGATACCGGTCTTCACTTTGATGTTAAACTCATTGGTGATCTTGGGCCTTGACAATTATGCTACAGAAGCCAAGAGGCTGATATTTTCCCTAATCATAAGCTTTTCTTTGCAAAAACATAGAAATCAAATAGTACATATCAAGTTGTAAAACTATGAGAGACAATAGGTACCTCTGGTCTGTTGGTTCCACCCTTACTTTGTCATATACTTGGAAGTTTATACCATGTATTGTTAGAGAATCCAACACTGCTTTCACTGGAGGGAGCTGAGCGAGATTTTTATCTGTTACCACACAAACATTTCTAGCACCAATGTTCTGCATGTCCTATAGTGGGAATAGCAAAATGAGAAAGAAAGAGGGGAGGAAAGGAGAAACCACTTGGAAGGTAACATTAGTCTATAATGGTAAAACGCTAAGCGTCCAACTGACCCAACTCTCAATACTCTGTTTGCCTCATGAACTCCATGACTTTTACTGTTTAGACTATTAGTAGAAAACTGAATTGTTGGATTGTTATAACTGCAATGCAACCCCCCCGCCAAAAAAAAGTTAACTTGGAAGATTTATTTGAATGACTATGATTAATATAATACAGTATGTCTATGAACCTAATCCATTACATAAAGTCATTAACAATTGCATTGTCACAGAGTGATGCAGAGTGGAGTGCTGCTATTTTAGACTCCCAACTCCTCTATTCAATTCCTGGCTTTCTGTTTCCTTTACAGTAATCTTTTAGCAGTCCATGCTCTCACAGCTCTACTTGGGGACTCAGGGTATTTCTGAAAATGTCTTTGTATTTCTGCAAACCTTGAGGTTCCTCTAAGCCTCCTCACATCATTCTTTCATACATGGATTTTGCCACTTTGACTATGTGGCACTCGGAGGACAGAGATGCTGCTACTTACTAGGTAAAGGTAAAGGTTTCCCTTGCTCGAAAGCCAGTCGTATCCGACTCTAGGGTTCGGTGCTCATCTCTGTTTCAAAGCAGAAGAGCCAGCGCTGTCTGCTTCTGCAGACGTTTCCGTGGTCATGTGTCAGGCATGACTAGACACCGGAGCGACAGAACGCTGTTTACCCTCCCACCGAAGTGGTCCCTATTTATCTACTTGCAATTTCTTGCTTTCGAACTGCTAGGTTGGCAGGAGCTGGGATAAAGATGGGAGCTCATTACATCCTGCAGTATTCGGGAATCGAACTGCTGACCTCCTGCCTTCCTGTCAGCGTCTTAGCCACTTGAGCCGCTATGCACGGATAATAGATCTGTCTGCAGCTGCATTGCGGAAGGAATCAGTTGGTTCTCTTAATAAGCTCTTCTTTGAAAATGCAGAAATCTTTACCATTCAGAGGAGAGCCTCAAACATTATTTCAAAAGCTTAGTATTCTTTGCATTGCCTCTTTAAAGTACTTATACTGCATTGATTCTTCTTCTTTTGTGTCCTGATCAAACCCTGGACTGCCAAAATGAAGCCACTTTCTTCACCTTGTCATTGCCCAAACACAAGTCCTCATTGGTGCATGCCTCTGGCAGCAATCAGCAGACCAGCAAATGAGCCAGGCTGCATTAATGTTAACTCAATTCATTATTTTATATGCTTTTTTAATATTAAAGAAAAAATGCTCCAAATGGTGAAGCCTCCATCAACTTGTGAAAACAATTTTTGGAAGTTAACAAATAACTGGTAACAAATAAATTGGAAGTAATCAAAAATAATATTCATTACCTCAGTATTAAAAATTTCCATGTGAAATTTACCTCCCAAAATAACACATACAGTATTAGAATCCTACTGATGTTCCTGCAAGGTTTGCATAACTTGCTGCAGCTACTCAATGAGGTGCCAGGGTACATCTTGGTCATATGCCTGATCACATGCCTGATTGCTCAATGGAGATGCAGGCTTTGCACTTCATCAGTTAGCCAAAATTAGCTGCAGCAATTTGGGCAAACCTTATGTGAAACCAATATGATTCCAGCCAATGAGTAACATTACTGCTGTAATATGTGTTAGCTTCAAAACTCTCATTCAAAAGTGTTATTTTTTTTAAAAGTAGCTACCATGCATGGGTTTCCCTCCACAACAAGTGGCAGTATTTTTGTAAATGCTACCTTACCATTCCCACTTCTTTAGTAACTCCTTTTCCATATCGGATATTAGAAATAACCGTCTAGAAAAATCAAGAAAGAATATATTTCAGAAAAATTTGCTATATGGAGTTAAGACACCAAAAGCTATTTTAAAGGGCAAATACAATTTTTGTTCTATCTTGAAGGGACCAACTCATTGATTTCAAATAATTCATGGGTATATTAACTTCTGTAAACTGTAGTTTTAAAATGAGCATAGTATTGTTTTACTTTTGTATGGGTTTATTCATTACATTTACCTCAAATGCATACTCTTTTTGCCCCGAAGTAACTTTTTCAATACCTGGAACAGAAATTATAAATTAAATTATCAAGCTCAGAGCTAGACAAAACATAAATTGTTTATGTTTCCAAGAAAGTTTCATTCTTTTCACATTAAGTTTTGAAGCATGACCCTCAAGAATTTTACACAATATTTCTTGGCATGTTTCCTTTGGCATCCTATCACTGAGATTTACACATGGCCAGATGTGGTATGCCTGCATGCCTAGATTGGCCATCACCCTTCCCGATGGGTTCGCTCACTAACGCACACGGCTTGAGAATCAACACGGGCTCTGATGGAAGGGAAATTGGGTGCGGGCTAGATTAATTGGCATAAATCATAAGAGCCTTGGCTGAGGAATTGCGGAGGAAATAGGACAAAAGGTAAAAAGTTGCTAACTCCAAGGTTGAACTCACTCTTCCCCTTCTGACCTAAGATAAGGTTGAGTAAGCACACTGAGTCAGCGGCTAAGGAAGTTAGTCCCGGAGACAGTTTACGTGGTCTTCCGAGATAGGGTGAGAACAATGGGGTTTCGCCATTAGATAACTGTGGGTTTGTCCATTAATCACAAGACAATGTCTGGAGACAGGTGTTATCTTGACCCACCAGAAATGCCACGTATGCATTAGCCTTCTGTGACAAAGTCCCGTGCGCCTTAGCACGGAACTCTCGAGGCAGGGTAATAAATATGCCACCAGACTTAGGTCAGGACTGGACTTCACCGCACATTTTGTCTCACATGCCTTCCTTGCGGCCAGTCACTCCGAACCTCTGTGGGCCATTCCCGCACCGGGCGGCCCTCTCCATTGGCCCTTGCAACACCATTGCAACAGCCAGACATGTGCCAGAGGCATTTTTCTTGCTTGCCTTGGAGGGCGAAGGTGGCCCAGAACCAGCTGGCCTCCAAGACCAGGCCTCTCGGAGCCTGGGGCAGTGGGGAAAAACATATTCTTGGATTGAGATGAGGACGATGAGACATTTACTCCATTGTTGTCAATCTTATTAACAGCACATAGTCCTTGTGTCACAACTTCGAAAAATATCATTTTTTTGTGCTGCCAGGGAAGTAGAATTATGGCTCCTCTAGAGAATGCCCTGGAGTTGCAGTGTCCACAACAAAGTAACAATATCAAGATTCAACAGTCACAGCTTCTGTGTGGTGGCATCATTTCACATAAATGGCAGCTCCATATGAGCTCTGCTTGGCCATGTTTCCAACAAAAGCATAAGTATGCTTTCAGGAAAGTACATCCTGAGCAAATATAGCTAAAGAAAGGTCTGTATCCATAACAAGATGTAACATAACACTGCCAAAACTGTATGGATGATTGCTGTGTATCAATCATATTCATGTGTCACCAAGTCAGTTCTGATATATGTTTACCTCTTATGTTTGTCTGTATGGTATCTAATTATGACCCAGTGTTGGGTGTCTTGATGGGACAATGTTATGTATGTTAACTGTGTTTTCTGACAGGAGCAGAATGTATCTTTTCTCATGTATCTATTCTTATGCAAATAAGTGGATCGAAAATGTGCATACTCTGTTAGCCAATGGGCTTGTTGGATTATTGTTACAGTATATAGGAGCGGAATGTATCTTTTCTCATGTATCTATTCTTATGCAAATAAGTGGATCGAAAAATGTGCACACTCTGTTAGCCAATGGGCTTGTTGTATTATTGTTACTGTTACTGTTTATAGTGTATATAAGTCCGAGTTTTGCCCCATCCAAACTGTGTTCAAACCCCACTAATAAAGAGCTGAATTTCACTACTTCATTTGTCTGCTTCTTCATTCCTTGAACACTAAACTGGCGACGAGGATGGAATGGCATCCACACATGGCAGCAACATCAGCCCATTTGACCCAGTGCATCCAGAGAAATGGGCAACATACGAACGCCGGTTCCGCCATGAAATGGCCTCGCAGAAGATCACCGACGGAAACCAGAAGCGCTCCTATTTCCTGGCTCAGTGCGGTTCTGAGACGCTTGAGCTGGCAACCCACCTCGTTCTCCCAAGAGACGTGGATGTGGTGCCGCTCGCAGAAATCATTTCCGCAATAAGGAGGCACCTGCAGCCAGAGGTCTCGATCTTCCCGGCCAGGGTGGCCTTCCACAGAAGAGAGCAGAGACCCGGTAAATCCATCGCAGATTACGCTGCCGCGCTGCACATTTCTGCCCCCCCGTGCAAGTGGGATAACATTGAAGAAGCACTCCGGGACCGTCTGCTGGCCGGCATGAGGAATGAAGATGCTCAATGTTGCCTCATGATCAGAAAGATGCTAACCTTCACGGATGTCCTAGAAGAGGCAGTAGCATCTGAGGCCGCACGGTCCGGGATAAAGCTTTTCTGGCATCACCACTCCACCACCAGTGCCACCGACTGAGCTGTGCAAGCTCAGCAAAGTTCACCTTCATCCTCCTCAGCATCGCCTGGTTCCACCTCTTCATCGAAGTCCAGCGACGCAGAGGGAAAAGTCCGAGTGGTCCGACGAAAGCACCGAGAGCACTGTGACGATTAGGAGAAGAAATTCCTTCACAAGTGTGATGGCTGCAGAGCCCAGCATGACCGCAAGAAGTGCCCCTTCCGCACCGCAGAATGCCACAACTGTGGGCGAAGAGGGCACATTGCTAAGGTATGCCGACAGCAAAAGCAAAGACCTCCAGCGCCTGTGCCAAAGAAGAGTCGTCACCACAACATGTCCATCGCCAAAGTGTCACCCAAGCCTGAGCCGTGCCAAGTGGGCATTGTCAGTGAGCGTTTTTTCGCAGACCTGAGCCTGCAGGACGTCCCCTTCAAGATGGAGGTGGATTCAGGTACTACATTTTCCATAATCCCACAGCAGGGTTTTTTGAGAAATCCCCCTGCCTCTTGGCCCAAGTTTAAATCCTTTAAAACTTCCCTCTGGGATGTGCAAGGTTGCCAGATTCCGGTCCTGGGGTGGGTAGTTTCTTGGTCAAATTCAAAAACATTCACACCTCCTTGCCATTGGTTGTAGTTAAGCAGAGCACTAACTGTCTTATTGGGACCCAATGGTTTAGGCCCCTGGGAATCCGGCTTTCTGGCATTCACGCAATAGACGCTGACCCAATCCAGGACGTTTGTGCTGCACATCCCGAGGTATTCAAAAAGGGTTTAGGGTTATACAAAGGATCCCCTGTGGACTTTGAGCTTAACCCAACCATCCGGCCCATCCGGATGAAGCCACGCTGGGTACCCTTTGCTTTAAAGGAGAAGATAGAAGCCGAGCTGGACAAACTGGTGGGGCAGGGCATCCTAGTGCCGGTGGACTCCGCAGAGTGAGAGACACCAATTGTGACTGCTTTAAAAAGTAACGAGGAGGTCAGGATATGCGCTGACTACAAGTGTACCATCAAAAAAAGCTATTCGCCCGAATGCATATCCTGTGCCCATGGTAAGTCACCTTCTTACCTCCTTGCATGGAGGAAATTGCTTCGCAAAACATGACCTTGCCCAGGCTTACCAACAATTGACTGTGTCTCCTGCTGCTGCCATAGCCCAGACCATAGTAACGCATAGGGGGGCATTTAAGGTAACTCGACTACAATTCGTGGTGAATGCGCCCCCCAGAATATTTCAATCTCTTGTAGAACATATTTTAAAAGGTTTGCCCGGTGTCCTGCCATATTTTGACGATGGAGGGAAAGCGGCAAGGCTGCAAGGTATAGGCAAGGGAGGGAGAAAAATACACCCAGAATAGAAACACAAAATATGAAAATAAGTAAATAAGCAATAATGGTATAGTCGAAAAATTTAATGTGAAGTATACATAAGACAATAAACAAACGTGAAAAAGCCCGCCAGACAAAAGCTAGTAAAAAGCAACTAAAAAACGAATGCTATGAAAGCTAGGCACACACCAAGGAAAAGTCCAAAAGGTACAAATAACAACTTTCAAGTAAATGAAAATCAGAAAATATAATATTTGCTAAGTATACAACATATCGAGATGGTAGAGCCTAGTCATGGATTCCGTATCAAAGTTGTGGCAAGGTCAAGAATGTCTAGAGGGCAAGTTCCGAAGTACCATGTAAAAAGTCCGTATCAAAAATCCATTTAGAGTCCGTGAAAACAATCATATGAGGTACGCAAGGAAGTACAATGTACAATAAGGGCAGCCAGGAGGGCTATGTAGACGTCAAAAAGAGGCAGCAACAAGTCAAAAGTCCGTATCAAAAATCCATTTAGAGTCCGTGTAAACAATCATAAGAGGTACGCAAAAAGGTACAATGTACAATAAGGGCAGCCAGGAGGGCTATGTGAATATCAAAGAAGAGGAACGTGGTAGCGGCAGAAACAGGTCGATATTCTTCCGGTACAGAATATTTCGTGCTCTTTATCAAGATCTGCAAAGGAAACCAAGACCTCAGGTAACAACAGTAATAAACAGGGAACAATAATAAGCGGAAAATAGTTACATACAAAAAACAGTAACAAGCAAGAAAGCACCAAATCTAGGACATTTTTAACAAGAAACATCAAAGTAGTACCTGTAAAGACGCGCTACGAATCACGTCTCAAAGAATCCTCGTAAAGGGTGAGAGCGTTAGGCAAGCTCAGAGTGTAACAGCTACATATAGTTCCCAGGTAAAGTCATGTGAAACTGATGACTGTAATAAGCAATGAAATCATAAGTAACGAGGAGTAATCTGTTAAAGAGGAGGGAGAGAGAGAGAGACTGACATAAAGGAACTTAAAGGAAAGCGGAATAATCTTGTTCTGTATTTAAACCTGTAGGATATAGAGTGGAAAAACGGTGGATGTAAAATGCTTCACGTTGTAACAAAAAGCGTTCCTTATTAATGGAATGGAACTGGTGGGGGAAGAAAGATTCAAGTACAGCAGCTTTAAGATCAGTGGGAGCGTGCTTCCTATCAACATAATGTGAAACGAGAGGTGCTGTAATAACATTGTTCCGAATGCGAGAAATATGTTCCCCTAATCTGGTTTTCAGGGGTCTCGAAGATTGTCCCACATAAGCCAGACCACAAGGACAGATGATAATATACACGATGTCACGTGAATTGCAGTTTGAGAACCGGGATAGTTGTAGTCTGAAAGTACTACTTGGAATGGAAATGACATCCGTTTTCCACATACAACGACTGAACTTACAGTGTCTGCAAGGATAGTGCCCAATAGGAAATGCAGAAGGAGTTACTGAAGAAAGTAGGCAATCGGTTTTGGATAGAATGCCAGCAATGGTTCTGGTTTTGCGGAACCCAATCATGGGTTTTTCTTTGCACCCAGAGACAGAATCCAATGATGATGCTTTCAACAATCTGGAGGCTCTTGAGAAGAAAAGTATCAGAATGAACCTCCACTCATCTTTCTTACTAGAATACTATAAGTCTTCCATCATACCCCGTGGTTTACGCATGCCTAAGGGTCCCACTCTTTTCTCACATAACAAACAGTTTTTAGACAAGTGGACCCTGATTTTGGACAGATGTTCGTTTGATCTTATTCTTCTCATCATTGACCAATGCAACCAGGAGGTAGAAAATCTAAACACAGAAATACAAAAGATCAAAGATTCCATTAGTTCTTCTAACGTTTCCTCTTCTACCAGTAAAATGAGTACCCTTGAAAACAAGATTAAGGAATTTAAAGATGGGATACTGGCTTTCAAAAACAAAAAGCTCAACTGTGACCGCAATGATTATAAGAATTCTCGGATTTACAAATGGCAGTTTGCTCGCCCGACCACTTACAAACAGGTTACTTGGCGTCGACCCCTGGAAAATACCGATTTTGAAACTACTGATTCGGACATTGCAGATTCATCAGCAGATGAAAGGACTCGCGATCCATACAACACCAGATTTCACCGCAATAAACAGCTCACTAACAAGCACAACTCCAGTAATGATTTTTTAGGACAGCGCAACGTTCGCAAGAACAAAAAGGTGTAAGACCTTCCTTGGTGTTTAATTTATCCCGAAGGGTCCTCACGGTAAGGGAGATCCAACTTTTAGATCTTGGTTTAGGTTTTGTCCCTACTCCTAAGTATTCCTCTTTTAAGACACATATTGATATCTTTAAATTAATCCGCTTACTCAAATTACGAACTTTCTTTAAGGATTCCCCCAGCAGTTCCAATCCTTTCGCTCCCCGCTCCACCTTCACCCCAGCCATCGACAACCCTGCCATTGAAGTCTTTCTTAGGGTTGTATTACGAGACATTTCAATCTTAGAAGATCGCTATCATTCCTCTCATAATTTGTCCCGAGATGACATGCACCTTCTTGAAGGCTTAGGTAACGATCCAGATATCATCATTAAGGCGGCTGACAAAGGTGGTGGGGTAGTTGTTATGGACAGGATTAATTATATTAAGGAAGCTAACAAACAACTTTCCAACCCCAATTTTTACAGGACTCTTGACAGGGACCCTACAGCCCATGTCTCTAATATCATTAAAATAGTATTACAGGAAGGACTTGCTTTGGGATTCATTTCAGAATCTACTTTTCGTTTTCTTTTCAATACACATCCGCGAGTACCCATCTTTCATCTATTGCCGAAAATTCACAAACTCCAGTCTGGTTCTATCGATGTACCCTGCAGACCAATTATAGCTGCCAATGATGCCCTTTTCGAACCCATTGCCATCTATATTGATCACTTTATATGCCCTTATGCTTCTGACACCCCCTCTTACGTCAAGGATTCCTCTCATTTTATTCAACTTTTAGAACACACTCCCGTTCCTAATGATTGTATTCTTGTCACCATGGACGTGGCATCCCTCTATACCAATATACCTCTCCAAGAAGCCCGGACTCTTGTTGAACATCTTCTATTATCTCGGACTGATCCCGATCCTCCCACACATTTTCTTTTAGACCTTCTCGATATAGCCTTTGAGCACAATTTCTTTCGGTTCATGGACACTTTTTATTTACAGATACAAGGTGTGGCTATGGGTTCAAATTTCGCCCCTTCAGTTGCTAATATTTTCATGAATAATTTTGATCACACTTTCATTTCTAATCCTTCTGTAAATCCTTTTTTTTGCTGACATTATGATTTATAAACGATACATTGATGATTTGTTTTTTGTTCTTTCCAATCCGGCTTCTCTCCCCAGTTTTCTCACCTGGATCAATTCTTTACATGCTCATTTATCTTTCACTTACACAGCTAGCTCCGTTTCTGTATCCTTTCTGGACTTAGAAATTTTTGTCGTTGCCAATCAACTTAACATGCGTCTGTTCAACAAGCCCACGGATAGACACGCCTATTTACAGTTCCATTCTTATCATCCACTACCTTTGAAAAATAACATTCCGTACAGTCTATTTCTTAGGGCTAAGAGGAATTCTACCCTCGATTCTGATTTTCAATCAGCAGCCACCAACATTCGGCACTCACTACTACTCAGGGGGTACCGTATCCATGTGATCAACAATGCATACAAGAAGGTGACCCATAGATCCAGGTGCTCCATGTTTCAGCGCAAGGTCAAGAATACACAGAACAATAATATTTTTTGGTCTCTAGATTTCACTCCCCTTGCGCAACAAATTAAGAAGACCATACATCGGCACTGGCACATATTGGATTCTGTCTCTGGGTGCAAAGAAAAACCCATGATTGGGTTCCGCAAAACCAGAACCATTGCTGGCATTCTATCCAAAACCGATTGCCTACTTTCTTTAGTAACTCCTTCTGCATTTCCTGTTGGGCACTATCCTTGCGGACACTGTAAGTTCTGCCGTTGTATGTGGAAACGGATGTCATTTCCATTCCAAGTAGTACTTTCAGACTACAACTATCCCGGTTCTCAAAGTGCAATTCACGTGACATCGTGTATATTATCATCTGTCCTTGTGGTCTGGCTTATGTGGGACAATCTTCGAGACCCCTGAAAACCAGATTAGGGGAACATATTTCTCGCATTCGGAACAATGTAATTACAGCACCTCTCGTTTCACATTATGTTGATAAGAAGCACGCTCCCACTGATCTTAAAGCTGCTGTACTTGAATCTTTCTTCCCCTGCCAGTTCCATTCCATTAATAAGGAACGCTTTTTGTTACAACGTGAAGCATTTTACATCCACCGTTTTTCCACTCTATATCCTACAGGTTTAAATACAGAACAAGATTATTCCGCTTTCCTTTAAGTTTCTTTATGTCAGTCTCTCTCTCTCTCCCTCCTCTTTAACAGATTACTCCTCGTTACTTATGATTTCATTGCTTATTACAGTCATCAGTTTCACATGACTTTACCTGGGAACTATATGTAGTTGTTACACTCTGAGCTTGCCTAACGCTCTCACCCTTTACGAGGATTCTTTGTGACATGATTCGTAGCGCGTCTTTACAGGTACTACTTTGATGTTTCTTGTTAAAAATGTCCTAGATTTGGTGCTTTCTTGCTTGTTACTGTTTTTTGTATGTAACTATTTTCCGCTTATTATTGTTCCCTGTTTATTACTGTTGTTACCTGAGGTCTTGGTTTCCTTTGCAGATCTTGATAAAGAGCACGAAATATTCTGTACCGGAAGAATATCGACCTGTTTCTGCCGCTACCACGTTCCTCTTCTTTGATATTCACATAGCCCTCCTGGCTGCCCTTATTGTACATTGTACCTTTTTGCGTACCTCTTATGATTGTTTACACGGACTCTAAATGGATTTTTGATACGGACTTTTGACTTGTTGCTGCCTCTTTTTGACGTCTACATAGCCCTCCTGGCTGCCCTTATTGTACATTGTACTTCCTTGCGTACCTCATATGATTGTTTTCACGGACTCTAAATGGATTTTTGATACGGACTTTTTACATGGTACTTCGGAACTTGCCCTCTAGACATTCTTGACCTTGCCACAACTTTGATACGGAATCCATGACTAGGCTCTACCATCTCGATATGTTGTATACTTAGCAAATATTATATTTTCTGATTTTCATTTACTTGAAAGTTGTTATTTGTACCTTTTGGACTTTTCCTTGGTGTGTGCCTAGCTTTCATAGCATTCGTTTTTTAGTTGCTTTTTACTAGCTTTTGTCTGGCGGGCTTTTTCACGTTTGTTTATTGTCTTATGTATACTTCACATTAAATTTTTCGACTATACCATTATTGCTTATTTACTTATTTTCATATTTTATATTTTGACGATGTCCTGATCACCGCTAAGGACAACGTCGAACTAGCGGCCAGGCTCGATCGAGTCCTCTCACGTTTCGAGAGGGCCGGTCTAAGTCTCAGAAGAGACAAATGTGTGTTTTTGGCATAGGAAGTGGAGTTCCTGGCATACCAAATTACACCCCAAGGTATCATGCCTCTGACTCCAAGGTGGCGGCCGTGCGAAATGCACCCAGGCCAAAATGTATAGCCGAATTGCAATCATTTCTAGGATTGTTAAACTTCTATCATGCTTTTCTTCATCGCAAAGCCTCAGTTGCCGAACCATTACATCGGCTTCTTAAGAAAGATACTGTTTGGCACTGGGGCCATTGCCAGGAGAAAGCATTCCTAGAACTTAAAAGGCTGCTATCTTTGGATGGTGTATTAACTCATTTTGATCCTAAGAAGGAAGTTGTACTTGTGTGCAATGCATCCCCTGTGGGGGTGGGAGCTGTGTTATGCCATGTACTAAATGACGGGAGGGAAGCCCCTGTAACATTCTATTCCCGTTCACTCTAAAAGTCTGAGAAAAATTACACTCAGACAGACAGGGAGGCATTGGCAATTGTGGCTGGCACTAAAAAATTCCACAATTACCTTTACGGAAGACCTTTTACCATCATAACTGACCACAAGCCCCTCCTTGGAATCTTTGTGAATGGGAAGCCCATGCCTCAAATTCTGTCCCCAAGGATGTTGCGTTGGGCAATTTTCCTAAATGCATACGATTTTACTTTGGTGCAAGGCCCAGCAAGAACATCAGCCACGCTGATGCCCTGTCACGTTCTCCACTGCCAGGGGTCGGGGAAGCCGATTGCGAGATCGAAAGTGAGCACCGGGTCCTTATGATTGAGGCTTTCAACATGCCCCCAGTCGTCCCTCAGATATAGCCAAGGCTACAGCCAAGGATGTAACATTGACTAAAGTAATGTCTTGGGTGCAAAAAGGCTGGCCTGTCTCTCCTCTAGCCGAGGAATTCAGAACATTCCACCGCAAGCATTTGGAACTGTCAGTGGAATGAGGTTGCCTTCTATGGGGCCAGCGGGTGGTCATTCCTGTCACTCTCAGGAAAAAGGTTTTACATCTACTTCACACAAGTCACCCAGGAATTGTCCGTTCCAAAGCTTTTGCTCGTAGCTACTTTTGGTGGCCTCAACTGGACCAAGACATAGAACAAATGGTCGGCACTTGTGCCAGTTGTCAATCCTCTCACCCAGAGCAATCCCACCTTCCCTCTCGGGAATGGGATTCTGCTCAGGGCAGGTGGTCCAGGTTGCACATAGATTTTGCAGGTCCATTTAGGGGTGCCCTATTTTTGTTGGTTGTGGATTCATTCTCTAAGTGGCTAAGGGTGCCTAATACCACTTCAGCCACCATGATAATGCACTTAAGAAGGCTGTTTGCAGCATTTGGACTTCCAGATGTGCTGGTGTCCGACAACTCATCCACGTTCACATCTGCAGAATTCCAATCCTTCATGGAAAGGAATGCAATTAGGCACATCACTGCCGCCCCATTCCACCCAGCCACCAATGGCCAGGTAGAGCGGCAGGTGCGCACAACTAAAGACGTGCTTCGGCGTATGGGTAAAGGGGAATTGGAGCTCCAGTTATGTCAGTTTCTTTTCACATATAGGCTCACCCCCCTTGCCTCAGGGCTGTCCCCTGCTTAATTGCTCCAGTGAAGGAAACTGTCATTCTTGCTGGACAGATTGGATCCCTCTAGGGTAGAGGACAAAGGCACAAATATAGCAATCCAACACCAGAAGGGTTTCTCATTCGGAGACCCTGTCCATTGCCGCAATTATGCAGCTAGTGGCCCTACGTGGGTGCCTGGGTTTGTGATCGATCAAACTGGTCCTGTTTCTTACAGAATTGAAACAGCCACTGGTCTGATCTGGAGGAGGCACACGGATCAATTGAGACCCAGAGTACTGGACCCACAAGACAAATACAGACACTCAACACTAGGGTTGGCCCCCACCTGTTTAAACCCAGGGGGCAGAGGTAATAGTCAGCAGCCAGCCAACATTGACCCAGAAGTATCTTCTAGGAACCAATTTCAAGGGGAAATTGTGGAATGCTCCCCTATTCCGGCCATGTGTATCCCTACACTGTTCCAGTTTAGCATTCTGGATTCCTTTATTGTTTGGAGTCGCCCTACACTCTTAGTATACACAGGAGGAACCCTGAGTTGTCTTATTCATCCACAGAATTAGATTTTGGTTTTGAGCGATCCCCTGCTCCTCCATCTGACAAACGGGGCTTAAATTTGGGTTTACAATCCTCCCCATCTAGTCAATCCCTCACTCCAGTCGGGTCGCCCATCCTATGAGCCTCTGAGCCGACTCAGCCAAGTGTCCGACCCAGAAGGGAAACTAGACCACTATCCTGGTTAAAGGATCTTGTTTTTACCTGGGGGGGAAGAATCTATACCTATAAAATGGTGCGTTAACCATTGGAATGTGACAAAGGATGTTGCACCAGGCCCCACTAGCCTGTAATGGGCCTCCGTTCACTCGCCCGAACCCGGTTCGCAGGTAACTGTCGGGTTGAAATTTTCGGCGGGGGGGGCAGGAGCCCCCCGGACACAAACAAAAAAAGGGAACTTCAATTCCCAATGTTCCAGCGCCGTGCCGCACCAGAACCAATCAGGCTGAGCGGCGCGGGCAAAAGGAATGTTCGAAAACGTGCCACGGCCAATCAAAAATAAGCCGCAGAAAAAAAACACTGCACTATCTAAAATCACGCAAGCCAAACTACAAGCCCCACCGTCCTGCACGCCAGAACGGTGAGGCAGCCGGCGCGCGAAAAAGAAAAAGAAAAAGAAAAAAGGCAGGCCGCGAAAACCAAACACCCCCAATGCCACATACAGTGGTGATGGGATTCCTGTGATCCGGCAACCCAGGCCAGCACACCAAAAGACCCCCACCCCAACGCCTGAAACCAAAAAAAGAACAGAATAACATTACATTTCCTGATTACTTTTGCACAATGGTACAACCTCATTTGACCTGATTAAAGCAATCTACACAGACATAACGAACAATTATCACCAACATGAGTGGTTTACTCAAAGAGCAAACTTAGCAGCGAGAAATGATGATGTAAATACCAATAAACAGGAAATTCCCAGTAAGACAATCATTCACAATTACAATAAATAAATCACAAGGACAGACACTTCAATACTGCGGAGTACACATGAATAAGCCATGATTCGCACACGGAAAATTATATTTTGCGTGCTCAGAAGTAGTGGGTGCAGACAATTTATTCATACAAGCACCAAACAATGAAACCAAAAACATTGTTTACATACAAGTACTGCGCAAAGAAAAGTAATAAACAAAACCTAAAATCATTTTAATAATCAT
Source organism: Bradypodion pumilum (assembly GCA_035047305.1). Taxonomy (NCBI): domain Eukaryota; kingdom Metazoa; phylum Chordata; class Lepidosauria; order Squamata; family Chamaeleonidae; genus Bradypodion; species Bradypodion pumilum. Next base: position 293,897,856 of record JAWDJD010000004.1, on the reverse strand, counting down.
CAAAACTAACGCAATTTACAGTTTACAAACAGTAAGCCAACAACAATCATTAGGATCACCTCATTAGGATCACCCACCCCTTAAAAATATAAACTAAAAAAGGAACGAACTTGCCTAAACATGCCGAAAGCTTCCATCAATGCAGTTTCACAATTATCCAAAATAGCGAAAGCAAAAATCCAAAACTCCAAACAAAAATAAATCCAACAACAGGAGATGAATTTTAAACAAAAGAAAAATTGAAAACAACAAACATTTCATGTGGAAAAAAATTATAAAATGCGAGCCAAAGTAAAGCCACGCCTACACAAATAGAAAACAGCGGGAAAAAGAAAAGATGCACAAACTAAGAATGAGGATTACGAGACACAGATCACTCCGCCAACAGCACGAAGGAGGGGGGGGAAATAATCCCCAAAAAACACACAAATAAACACGATCAAACCAAAAAAAAAATTACTAACGCAATGTAAAGAAAACAAACAAAAACAAATAAATATATTCAATATATGTATAAAAATAATTATCTGAAATCATAAAAAAACAGCGCGGGGAAAAACCCATGCCAAACAACGCGATAATGAGAACCTTTAAAAAACCACATATTAAAGACAGAGAACGAGCCTTCGAGAACGTCTGTGGTTAGAGACATAGCGGAAAGGAGAACAAGTACAGAAAAATAAAATAAAGGGAAAGCATTGCCAAAAATACAAGCTCAAAAATTAATCATCAAAATAACATTGACCAAATATCGGAGGAGAAGAGAAAATTATGGAGGAAACAACAGAAAGTACAGGCAAGAAAGAATTTGAAAATAAAATAGAGAAAGAAAATGAATGTATTATGGGGGATGGTGAATCTACAAATAATAATAATGAGGGTACCATTAAAGCCAGTAAAAAAACTCTCTACCAATATGGACAGGTTACAAAAAAATAGAGATTGAGGAAATGAAAAATGAAGACTACACAGTACTTTTATTCCAAGAATATTCTAGCAATGAGGAGGAGGAGTACAATGATGAGGAAGAAGAAAAGTCACAAGAAATAAACAAAAATAATTTAAATGACAAATACACGGATCTATCAGAAGATTCAAAAAATAAAATTAAAGAGATAATAGCCAAAATTAATCAAAAACAAATTACACCAACAAAATACCAAACTTGTGACAACATAAATACTCAAATATTCGAAGGAAGGAAACACTACGACAACTAACAGAACCAAATCAAAATGCAAAACCAAACGAAAATACCACACAGGAACAAATGGACAACATTAAAAAAATTATAACCCACAAATCAAGATAATAGATTGGCAAACAAAGAGAGAAAGAACAACTGAGGTAAACAATACAACAATAACAGAACAACAAAAAATTTATAAAAATGAGAAACCAACCGAAAAACAAGAAATACAAGTTGTAAGAAGAAAAGAAAAGCCACCACAACAAACTACACCAATTCAAAAATTAAATGAGTACAAAACCGAAAGCCAAGAAATAATACATGACTTTAAAAAGAATAGCGAATCACCCAAAAAATGTGTGGCCCTGGAGACCCCCCCAAAATAAAAAAAAAATCCAGAAATTTTACCATGGAAACATAACACAAGGGACACTAAACCAATAAAACAACAAACCACAGATCAGGGAAGACAAATTGGGCAACAAAAATAGATTAAATTAACAACAAAACAAGACAGGACAATACAAAAGCAAGTTACAAACCTATGAAAAACCCAACATTTGACCTCAATGAACAATACTACAACCAAAGAAAACTACTTACCCAAAATTACACAGTAGATGAAATAATAAAAACACGACTACTGTTGCTGATGAATCCAACAAACAAATACAGAATGGAATCACCATTGGAACTACTGGACAATTACATCAGCATGACTAAAGTACCATTAAGACAACCAAAAAGTAATAACAAGTATTATTTCAACCAAAATTGACAATAAATCATACACAATACTACAAAATACTTAACCAAGATATCTCTTTTCACAGTTTTACCAAAACAACAAAACCAAGATGATGGACAAGGAAAACGGACCCCAAAAGATCAATGAAGGTAACTAAAAAACAAAAACAAAAAATATACATATAAAGTTTTTTTTAAATTATTCATTCAAAAAACTGAAACATTGCATATTTATGCAACAGATAAAAAGCAAACAACAAAAATGTAACTAATATTTAACGTTAAAATATAATACTTAAAAAACTGTATCTGACACTAAATATCCTTATATTGCAGATTCAACATAAACAAGGAACCACCAAAACAACAAGTTACATCAAAAATTTAAAAACTACAGTTAAAGTTAAATAGTTATATTTTTTAAAAAACCAGTTATTCTTAGTAAATAGAAAAATTAACCAAGTTACATTTGAGAAATGTTAAAAAAGAAAGTTCAAAAATTAAAAAAAAATCATATTCCTGTACTATGAACAAGAAAATTAATAAACTACAAAATTGGAAGCGTTATCATTTTTAAGGAAAAAAACCCACTATCAGACAGAAATTAAAATAGCCCGCCAAAATTTGTTCAAGAAAAAAAAAACCCTTTACTATCCAACACAATTTTAAAAAGCCTGGCACCGCCGGGCAAACTATGCTAGTGTTATATATGTTAACTGTGTTTTCTGAAAGGAGCAGAATGTATCTTTTCTCATGTATCTATTCTTATGCAAATAAGTGGATTGTAAATGTGCACACTCTGTTAGCCAATGGTCTTGTTGTATTATTGTTACTGTTACTGTTTATAGTGTATATAAGTCTGAGTTTTGCCCCATCCAAACTGTGTCCAAACCCCACTATTAAAGAGCAGAATTTCACTACTTCACTCGTCTGCTTCTTCATTCCCTGAACACGAAAGACAGTGAATGAGTTTGGCCTGGCCCAACTCCAGTTTCTACCTGGAAAAAGTGGAACAAATCTTATTTCCTTTTTACTTAAAAAAAAAAGATCACAAATGAAAGATCACTTTCTAGTTAAGAGATTATTAATCAGCTGATTTTACTACATTGCAGACCTGCGTCCAAGAACATCTGGCTGCCTTAGTGTTTGGCATGAAATATCATAGAATGCTCAATTTGAGGCCAAGAGGTAGAGTCTGGAAATAACCATTTATAAATATATGAGTTACTTGCAGCTAATTCCTTTTTTTGAAAACAAAGAAAGCAAAAAATCATGGCACTTTATAGCTATGCCTTAATGAGACAAAAGGTATTAGCTATTCCACCTAGTTTTGTGTCATCTGCAAATTTGATAAGAATTCTCTGCACTCCCTCATCCATTTCTTTTATAAAAATGTTGAAGAGCACAGGGCCCAGGACTGAGCCTTGTGGTACTCCACTTGTTACCCTCTCCCACCTTGAGAAGGAGCTACAAATAAGCATTTTCTGAGTAGGATTCTGTAACCAACTGTATATCCACATGACAGCTGTGCTATCCAAGCCACACCAAGTTATTTTGCTAATCAGAATATCATGAGGCACTTTGTCAAATACTTTGCTGAAGTCAAGATATATTACATCAACAGCATTCCCACTGTCCATGATAGAAGTTACCAATTTAAAAAAAACAGATTAGAATTTGTTTTTGACAAATCTGTGTTGGCTTCTAGTTATTACTACATTATTTTATAGTTGCTTGCAGAATCACAGAGATAATCTGCTCCAGAAATTTTCCTGGGATTTATACTAGGATGACTGGTCTGTAGTTCCCCAGTTCTTCTTTTTTGCTCTTTTTGAAGATAGAACAACATTAGCCCTTCACCAATTGTCAGGCACTTAGCCCTCCATGATTTCAAGAAAGTGATAGACAGTGGTTCTGAGATCTCTTCAGCAAGTTCCTTCAATATCATTGGATGCTGTTCATCTGGTCCTGGGGATTTGAACTTATTCAAGGTAATAAGGTATTCCTTGACTGTTATGTACTGAATGCTTTGTGATAAGTATCCCTTTAATGGATTTGTATCTGTCTATTGTATCTACTGTAAGCAATCAGTGTTTCATTGTAACCAGCTGTTAAGAACAATGCTGCACCTGCAGTAGCAGCGTTGGACACAGGATACCCATTCACCTGCATACCTGAAGGGCAGGATACTACTGCCTCTACTGCATCAGGCAGGATACTATTGCCTCTACTGCATCGGGCAGGATACTACTGCCTCTACTGCATCTGGAGAAGATGGGCGTGGACTGTTACCCGGGCTATTCAAAATGTACTATAAATAAGGCTGTTGTTTTACCTGTACCTCATGTTCACTGTACTATGATGCAATAAACCTGGTTTTAGCCCTTACTGCGGCTCCTGCTTGTCTTCTGTTGCAAGACACCAAATTGGCGACGAGGATTGGATGGTGTCCCGACAAGTGAACATCGCGCCCTTCGACATCACAAAGCCTGAGAGATGGGAACTTTACGAGGAGCAGTTCATCTACGCTTGGGACCTCGAGGGCATCGAGGAGGAATCCCAGCGGCGGGCATTCCTACTGGCCCAGTGCGGCTTAGAGACTTTGGAACTGGCAACCAGTCTCCTGACGCCGAGACCGCTCAGGGCCGTGCCCCTAGATGACATGCTCGCCGAGTTGAGGAAGCACTTTCACCCGAAAGTGACCATGTTTCCGGCAAGGTTGGCATTCCAGCAGCGGTGCCAGTGGGCCGGTGAGTCCGTGGCAGACTTCGTGGCAGCCTTGCAGGTGGCTGCCGTGCTGTGCCGGTGGGGAGCATCTCTGAGCGAGGTGCTGAGGGACAGGCTCCTGCTGGGCCTGCAAGATGAGGGGGCCAGGAAAAAGCTACTGGCCAAAGACGAGAGCATCTCGTTCGAGCATGTCCTGCGCATCGCCCAAGCTGTTGAGTCAATGCAACAAGGCGAACGGGTGTGCCGGGCCAGGACCGCCATGGTTGGGGGCCCCCCACCAGCGGTCCCAGTCCACAGCTGCTGCTCCCATGGAGAGCGAGGGGCCTCCGAGTCCTCCACGTCCACCTCCGACTGCAGCGACGACGAGGACGTGCAACGGGTGCAGAGGAGACCGGAGAGGTGAGACCGTGCCAGAGAGGACTGCCACTGCGACGGATGTGGGGCATCCCACGACCGGAGCCGATGCCCTTTCCGGAAGGCGGAGTGCCACAACTGCGGGCGGCGCGGGCACATCACAAGGGTCTGCAAGCGGCGTCGAGACGACGGCAAGGGCCAGGCAGAACGGCTCCAACACAAGGCAGACGGGGTCAGGCACATCTTCGACGATGAGCCCCAGGAGCACCGCACAACTCGACGGGTTCCCGAGAGCCGCGACCAGGCGGTCCACAGTGTGCAGTTGCAGCGGCCCCAATTTTTTGTTGAGGTACTGGTTCAGGGGGTCCCAATAAGGATGGAGATCGACTCGGGGTCGGCGTACTCCATCATCTCCCACAGGGAATTTCTGCATATTTCCCTGAAGTCACGCCCCAAGCTGAAGGCCTTTAAGACTATTTTGCGTTCAGGGCAAAAGTATACCAGTGTTGGGGGTGGGAGAGTTCAAGGTTCAGTTTAAGAGGCGCTCCACGCAGTTGCCCCTAGTAGTTCTAAAGGAAGGGTCCTGCTGCCTCCTGAGGACACAGTGGTTCGGGCCCCTAGGAGTTTTCATTGGAGGCATACACACTGTGCAGGCTGACCCGATCACGGAGGTGTGTAACACACATCCTGGCGTTTTTGAGAAGGGGCTAGGGAAGTTCAAAGGGCCCCCAGTTTCTTTCGAGTTGGACCCCGACATTCGACCCATCAGGATGAAGCCAAGAAGAGTGCCTTTTGCACTAAAGGACAAAATAGAGACTGAACTGGACAAATTGGTGGGTCAGGGGATTTTTGGTGCCGGTGGATTCCACCGAGTGGGAAATCCCCATTGTTACGGCACTTAAGGCTAATGGGGAGGTTAGAATCTGCGCTGACTACAATTGCACGATTAACAAGGCAATCCGCCCAAATGCGTATCCAGTACCAGTGGTAAGCCACCTGCTTGCAACCCTGCATGGGAGGAGGTGTTTCGCCAAACTAGACTTGGCCCAGGCATACCAACAATTGTCGGTAACCCCAGCTACAGCTGCCGCTCAGACAATTGTGACCCATAAGGGAGCCTTTAAGGTGACGCGCCTATAATTCGGCGTAAATTCGGCTCCTGGGATCTTTCAGTCCCTTGTAGAAAGGTTGTTAAAAGGGCTCCCAGGTGTTTTCCCTTACTTTGATGACATTCTGATTACAGCGGGGGGAGGGAGCAGGAATTGGCCAAGAGGTTAGACCACGTGCTAACAGTGTTCGAGAAAGCGGGGCTCAGGCTGAGAAAGGATAAATGCGTATTTTTTGCTGAGGAAGTAGAGTTTCTGGGGTTTAGAATAACCCCTGAGGGCATTAAGCCAGCTGAATCCAAGGTAGCGGCAGTGAAAGATGCTCCTCGCCCCACCACCAAGCCCGAATTGCAGTCCTTCCTAGGACTCCTTAACTTCTATCACTCGTTCCTCCCAGGAAAGGCGTCCATTGCAGAGCCATTGCATAGATTACTCAAGAAGGATGCGGCTTGGCGGTGGGGGGACAGTCAGGAACGGGCATTCCGGGGGCTCAAACAGCTTCTATCTTCCGAGGCTGTGTTGACCCACTTCGACCCAAAGAAACCCGTTGTGCTGGTCTGCGATGCCTCACTGGTGGGGGTGGGGGCAGTCCTCTGCCACGTGCTAGAGAGCGGGCGAGAGGCCCCAGTGGCATACTATTCGAGATCCCTGTCCAAGGCAGAGCGCAACTACACACAAACTGACAGGGAGGCCCTAGCGATCGTTGCAGGAACCAAGAAGTTCCACAACTTTCTCTATGGTAAGCCATTCAAAGTCGTGACCGACCACAAGCCCCTCTTAGGAATCTTCACTACAGATAAGCCAACCCCGCAGATCTTGTCCCCAAGGATGCTGCGTTGGGCGATCTTCCACAACGCGTACCAGCACGCGATGACCTACCGCCCCGGCAAGGAGATTAGTCATGCCGATGCTCTTTCCAGGTCACCCCTCCCACAGGCAGGGGATTCCGAGTGCGAGGTAGAACAGGACCACCAGGTGCTCCTGATTGAGGCCCTAGAGTCACCCCCAATCCTGCCAGCTGAGATCGCCAAGGCTACGGAGAAAGATAAGTCGTTGACCCTAGTCAGTTCATGGGTACAGAAAGGCTGGCCGGCAAGCTCCCCTACGGAGGAATTCAGGATTTGCGGTAGGCAGAGAGACGAGCTCTCCCTAGAAAGGGGCTGTTTACTCTGAGGGCAGCGGGTGGTAATCCCCGAAGTTCTGAGGTCCCGGGTGCTAAAGATGCTGCATATCAGCCACCCGGGGATCGTGTGCACCAAGGCGCTAGATAGGAGTTACGTCTGGTGGCCCAAACTGGACACAGATATAGAACACATGGTAGGCACTTGCGAGAACTGCCAAAGCACCCACCCCGAGGAGTCCCGACTTCCGCACAGAGAATGGGACACGACAAGGGGTCCGTGGTCACGCTTACACCTGGATTTTGCGGGTCCTTTCAGAGGCACCCTTTTCCTCATAATAGTGGACTCCTACTCCAAGTGGTTGGAGGTAATCCCAATGGCTAGTACATCGTCAGTTGCAATGATTAAGCAATTACGCAAGGTATTCAGCTGCTTCGGTTTACCTGACGTATTTGTGAGCGACAACACCACAACTTTCACGTCAGCGGAGTTCCAGGGTTTCATAGAGATTAATAAGATTCGCCACATTACTGCGGCCCCATTTCACCCCGCTACAAATGGTCAAGTGGAATGTCTGGTGCGAACAATGAAGGACGCACTGCGTAGGATGGGCCCTGGGGAGTTGAACCTGCAACTCTGCCAATTCCTGTTAAGGTACCGAGTAACCCCCTTAGCGTCAGGGCTCTTGCCCGCCGAGCTCCTCATGCGGAGGAAACCCGCCACGATCCTCTCAAAGCTAGACCCAACCAGGGTGGAGGACATGGGTAGAAACATAGAAACGGGGGGCACCAAGAGTTTCGAGATTGGCCAGCCAGTACATTGCCGAAACTATGCGACTGGTGGCCTGACTTGGGTACCGGGAATAGTGGTCAGACAGACGGGGCCAGTATCCTACAATGTCGAGACAGGTACAGGGCTCCTCTGGAGGAGGCACGCCGACCAACTCAGAGGCAGAGTAGTAGAAAGGCAATACGCGAGTAGCCAGAGGGAGCACTCAGCGTTAGGGTTCTCCCCCACCCACTTATCCCAAGGGGGAGACACAGGCCACAGGGGGGAGGAAAATGATACAAAACCGCATTCTTTGGACATGCCGGGTAACAGGGACAATTTGGAAGAGAGGGATTTCGAGGAGTTGTTAGATTTTGAGTTAGGAGACCGGGGGGATTTTTCGGAGTGGTCCCCCACCCATCCAAACAAGGGGCTGGGTTTTTCGTTAGTCCCTGGAGCCCCCGGTCTCACACAACACCGCCGGCTCCCCACCCTGACTTGCCTTGGTCAGGGGTGGGTGGGAGCATGCCGCAGCTGCCTCGAGTTCCCGCACGGGGCTAGAAGAGCCGCCGAGCCGCCACAACACCGCTGGCTCCCCACCCTGACTTGCCTTGGTCAGGGGTGGGTGGGAGCATGCCGCAGCTGCCCCGAGGTCCCGCGCGGGGCTAGAAGAGCCGCCGAGCCGCCACAACACCGCCGGCTCCCCACCCTGACTTGCCTTGGTCAGGGGTGGGTGGGAGCATGCCGCAGCTGCCCCGAGTTCCTGCGCGGGGCTAGAAGAGCCGCCACTACTGCCGAGCCACCACAACACTGCCAGCTCCCCACCCTGACTTGCCTTGGTCAGGGGTGGGTGGGAGCATGCCGCAGCTGCCTAGAGTTCCCGCGCGGGGCTAGAAGAGCCGCCGAGCCTCCACAACACCGCCAGCTCCCCACCCTGACTTGCCATGGTCAGGGGTGGGTGGGAGCATGCCACAGCTGCCCCGAGTTCCTGCGCGGGGCTAGAAGAGCCGCCGAGCCGCCACAACACCGCCGGTTCCCCACCCTGACTTGCCTTGGTCAGGGGTGGGTGGGAGCATGCCGCAGCTGCCCCGAGTTCCTGCGCAGGGCTAGAAGAGCCGCCACTGCCGCCGAGCCGCCACAACACCACCGGCTCCCCACCCTGACTTGCCTTGGTCAGGGGTGGGTGGGAGCATGCCGCAGCTGCCCCGAGTTCCTGCGCAGGGCTAGAAGAGCCGCCACCGCCGCCCCGCCGCCCCAACACCGCCGGCTCCCCACCCTGACTTGCCTTGGTCAGGGGTGGGTGGGAGCACAGCTGTTCCCTGAGTACAGCTGCCATGTGGTGGGACACCCCCTTTCTTTTCTTTTCAGATGAGACATTTTTAGGGGCTTCGTCTTAGACTTGTAGTAGCCGAGGGTACTAGTTGGTATTAAATGATAAATTGTATTGTGTCAGGATCAGTATTAGTCTTTGTAATTTTGTATCTTTAACATTGTAGAAATTGCCATATTGTGGAGAGTTCTAGCGTAACTTATTTGCTTTTCCCCCTTTACTTATATTATGTTTTTCCTGACTTGTAATCTTGTAATTTGATGACATTATTGCTTTATTATTGTATTGTTCATTTATTGTGTTATGTTTACCTGTATTATTGTACTATCCTATTGTTATTATGTACACCGCTTTGAGTTGCCCGCTGGGTGAGTAAGCGGTATAGAAATTAAACTTGAAATGAAATGAAATCCCTGGAGTTTACTCCCATACCTAGACCTCCCCAATCCCCGGCTTGCGACTCGCAGCCAACCGCTAATGAGTCACTTCCTCCAATGCAGAACTCCGGCCCGGAGTGGGCCACCCCTCGCCCAAAGCGAACGTGTGGAAAGCCTCGATGGCTGGAGGACTTCGTCCTCACCTAGGGGAGAGGGATGTTATGTACTGAATGCTTTGTGATAAGTATCCCTTTAACGGATTTGTATCTGTCTATTGTATCTACTGTAAGCAATCAGTGTTTCATTGTAACCAGCTGTTAAGAACAATGCTGCGCCTGCAGTAGCAGCGTTGGACACAGGATACCCATTCACCTGCATACCTGAAGGGCAGGATACTACTGCCTCTACTGCATTGGGCAGGATACTACTGCCTCTACTGCATCGGGCAGGATACTACTGCCTCTACTGCATCTGGAGAAGATGGGCATGGACTGTTACCCGGGCTATTCAAAATGTACTATAAATAAGGCTGTTGTTTCACCTGTACCTCATGTTCACTTTGCTATGATGCAATAAACCTGGTTTTAGCCCTTACTGCGGCTCCTGCTTGTCTTCTGTTGCAAGACAGCAAATTGACTGTTTCTTTATCAATATCACACTGTAATCCTGCCCCTTCCCCTGGTACTTTACACTTGCCTGGAGGATTGTATGCTACGTTTTGGGGGTAAACTGAGCTGAAGTAGGAATGGCTCACTTCTGCCTTTTCTTTGTCATCTATTACCATTTTCCTGTTCCCATTGAGCAGCAGAGCTACTGTTTCTTTTCTCTGACTTTTGCCTTGTACATATGTTATGTTCTGTAAAGCTGTGCCTTTAACAATGTACCTTTGCCATGTGTTATCAATGTAACCTTTCTGTGTGCAACATTATAACCAAAAGCTGTATCAATGTAAACCTAATAAGGGGACGCGAGCTAGTGACCACCAGAGGGCAGTAGCGAGCGTCCAGCTCTCATGGATCATATTCACCTGGTTCAGCAGCGCGGGAAGATTCCCCACACCTCTTCACCTGGTCAAGAAGGGCGTGACCTCCTACGACGTCACGCAGGCAGCAACCAATAGTCTGTCAACGAGCCACATTCAAATGTATAGCCAGCTGTATATATTGAGCCACTCATCCGCCATTACCACATGTTCCTCCGGATCATCATGCAATAAACCTGTGTTAAGCCAACCCTTCGGCTGTTTCATTGTCTTTGGTCCCTTACACTAAATTGGCGACGAAGGTGGGATATGGCAGCCCACGGGACCAAGACATGCGCCGGTTTCGAAATCAGGAAACCGGGCGACTGGGAGATCTTCGAGATGGACTTCCAGGCCGCGCTGATCGAGTCCGAAGTTACGGAAGAGGCGAAGAAAAGGGCCATCTTCACCAGGATGCTCGGACAAGAAACCAAAAGGACCTTGGTGGACCTGATTGCACCGAGGAGGGTGAGCGAATTCAAGGCCAAGGAACTCATGCAGATGCTGCGTGAGCACGTCCGGCCCGCCACGGCGATGTTTCCCGCTCGGAGTGCGTTCTGGAGGCGAGTCCAAGCGCCCGGGGAGACGGTCGCCGCATTCGTGGCGGCCCTGCGGCTGGTGGCCGGCCCGTGCAAATGGGAGAATGCCGAAATCACCCTCCGGGACTGTGTGCTGTGCGGCCTGAACGACGCCGAAACCCAGCGCACATTAATGAACCAAGAGCCGCCTCCCACGTTGCAGGAGGTCATCAGAGCGGCCCAGGCCACAGAAGCTACGAAGGCCGGGGTCCAAGAACTCCAGGACTGGCGGCCAAAGTCGAGCAAGGCAGAGGCTCCGGTACAGGCAGCCCGGCGAACTTCGAGGTCGTCCACAGAGAGCAGCGACGACGAGGACGTCCGGAGGGTCCGGAAGGAGAGCCGGCGATGCGACGGCTGTGGAGCGGCCCACGACCGTGTAAAGTGCCCGTTCCGGAAGGCCGAGTGCCACAACTGCGGCCGCCGCGGGCACATCGCCAAGGTGTGCAGGAAGAAGCGCGAAACCCGGAGGAGCTCCGCAGACCGTTCCGCGGGACAAGACCGCCCAACGAGACCCAAGGACGGCGCCCAGGCCACGCGGAAGCAGGACGGCGTGGGCCGCATCGCCGACGGCAGCGAGGACGACGCCCCAGTGTTCAGCGTGTCTACAGGACACCCCCGCTACTTTGTTGAGGTACTAGTCCAAGGGGTTCCCATTAGGATGGAAATTGACTCGGGGTCCTCATATTCAATCATTTCCCAGAGGGAGTTCTTGGGAATTGCCCCCCACAAGCGACCCAAGCTCAAAGCACTGAGGTCCACACTACGGGACGTGCAAGGGAACAGTATTCCAGTGTTGGGGGTTGGAGAATTTCAGGTCAAATTCAAGGAGCACGCCGCGTCCCTTTCCCTAGTCGTGCTCAAGGGAGGAGATTGCAGCCTCCTCGGAACTCAATGGTTCCAGCCCCTGGGGTTGTTTATTGGGGGGTGCACGCTGTTGGGATGCACGCCGTTGGGACTGATCCAATTCAGGAGGTGTGCGAGGCGCACCCCGAAGTCTTCAAAAAGGGACTGGGGAAATTCAAGGGGCCCCCAGTGACTTTCGACCTGGACCCGGAGGTCTGCCCAATTCGCCTAAAACCACGCCGGGTGCCGTTCGCACTCAAGGACAAGATAGAGGCGGAACTGGACAAGTTGGTGGGCCAGGGGATCCTTGTGCCTGTAGATTCTGCGGAGTGGGAAACTCCAATTGTAACCGCTCTAAAGGCCAATGGGGAGGTCCGCATATGCGCCGACTACAAGTGCACCATCAACAAGGCGATCCGCCCGAATGCATATCCGGTGCCGGTAGTCAGCCATCTGCTGGCCAGGTTACATGGGGGAAAGTGTTTCGCTAAGCTCGACTTAGCACAGGCCTACCAGCAGCTCACGGTGTCCCCTGCCGCAGCTGCTGCGCAGACCATAGTCACCCATAAGGGGGCGTTCCAGGTGACGCGCCTCCAGTTCGGCGTGAATTCGGCACCTGGAATTTTCCAGTCACTCGTGGAACGCCTCCTGAAGGGACTGGAGGGGGTGTTGCCTTATTTTGATGACGTGTTAATAACGGGGGGGAGTCGGGCTGAATTGGCCAAGAGGTTGGGGAAGGTCCTGACGATATTCGAAAAGGCGGGGCTGAGGTTGCGGAAGGACAAATGCGTCTTCTTCGCAACTGAGGTTGAGTTCCTAGGGTTTTGTGTGACTCCTGAGGGAATAAAACCATCCAAGTCCAAAGTGGCAGCCATTAAGAAAGCCCCCCGCCCCACCTCCAAGCCCGAGTTGCAGTCGTTCCTAGGGCTGCTCAACTTTTACCACTCCTTCCTCCCCCGAAAGGCAGCGGTGGCTGAGCCGCTACACAAACTGCTAAAGAAAGACCAGGCATGGAAGTGGGACGATGACCAAGAAAGGGCATTTAGCGAGCTAAAAAGCCTCCTGGCGTCCGACGCCATACTGACCCATTTCAACCCCAAACGCCCAGTAGTTCTGACCTGTGATGCATCTCCAGTGGGGGTGGGGGCGGTGCTGTGCCACGTGTTGGAAAACGGAAGGGAGGCCCCGATAGCATTTTACACCAGGTCCCTGTCCCAAGCGGAGAGAAACTACACACAGACAGACAGGGAGGCACTAGCAATAGTCGCGGGGACGAAAAAATTTCACGATTTTCTGTATGGCCGCCCCTTCACCATTGTGACGGACCACAAGCCCCTGCTAGGCATCTTTACCGCAGATAAGCCCACCCCTCAGATCCTGTCCCCAAGGATGCTCAGGTGGGCCATTTTTCTCAACGCGTATCAGCACGCGTTGGTCTACCGGCCCGGAAGAGAGATCAGCCATGCGGACTCTCTATCTAGGTCTCCCCTTCCCCTAACGCCCAGCCAGGTGAGCAAGGGGGAGCGGGACCATCAGGTTCTCATGATAGAGGTGCTGGATTCGCCCCCCGTAGTGCCCGCCGACATTGCCAAAGCGACAGAGAAGGACAAAACGTTAGCGGCAGTAAGCTCCTGGCTGCAGAAAGGGTGGCCCGCATCCTCCCCAGCGGAGGAGTTCGCTCCATTTTTCAGAAAAAAGCTAGAACTGTCCCTAGAGAGGGGGTGCCTCTTGTGGGGGCAGCGGGTGGTGATTCCCACTTCCCTTCGGCCGTGGGTGCTCAAACTGCTGCACGTCAGCCACCCCGGCATCGTGCGATCCAAGGCGCTGGCCCGGAGTTACTTCTGGTGGCCCCAGCTGGACGCCGACATCGAGCACATGGTCGGCACTTGTGCAAGTTGCCAATGCTCCAGACCAGAGGAGGCCCGCCTTCCCCACAGGGAATGGGACGCGGCTAAGGGGCCGTGGTCCCGGGTGCACGTTGATTTCGCGGGCCCGTTCAGAGGCACCCTGTTCCTTCTCGTAGTGGACGCTTTCTCCAAATGGTTGGAGGTTATCCCAGTCACGAGCACCTCCTCGGCCCAGACCATTAGGCATTTGCGGAGGCTCTTTTCCACGTTCAGCATACCCGACACATTAATTAGCGACAAGGCTAGTTGTTTCACGTCCTCCGAGTTTAGGGCATTCATGGAGATCAACGCCGTTCGGCACATCACCTCTGCCCCGTTTCACCCGGCCACCAATGGCCAAGTAGAGCGCCTCGTCCGCACCACGAAGGACGCGTTGCGGCGCATGGGCCCCGGGGATCTGAACCTGCAAGTGTGCCAGTTTCTGCTAGGGTACAGGGTGACCCCGCTAGCATCAGGCTACTCCCCTGCGGAGCTCTTAATGCATAGGAAACTGACCACCATCCTTACTAGGCTAGACCCCACGAGGGTAGAGGACAAAGGAAGGAACGTCGGGCTAGAGGCCACAAAGAGTTTCAGTATAGGCGCCCCCGTGCATTGCAGGAATTACGCCAGCACGGGCCCAGCCTGGGTGCCGGGCGTAGTCGTGGAACAAACCGGCCCCGTGTCGTACCGCGTGGAAACCAATACGGGACTCTTGTGGAGGCGGCACGCGGACCAGCTCCGACGCAGGGTCCCCGACGGGCAGGGCGCAGACCGAGCAGGGACAAAGTCAGCGTTAGGGTTCTCCCCCACCCGTTTAGCCCAAGGGGGAGGGAAGGGGGACCGCGGGCCCCCACCAAGGGGGGAGGAGGATGTCCTCATAGATATCCTGGGGGATCTTTCCGAGGAGGAGGAACCCGACCCCATACATATCTCGCGGAAGGTTCCCACAAATGCGGGTACCCCCACCAAGTTAGATTTTGATTTTCAGAACCGGGGGGGGTTTCGGAGTGGTCCCCCACCCGTCCAAGCGAGAAGAGGGTTTTTTTGTTAGCCCCGACGGCCCCCGGTCTGCCCACAATGGAGTTTTTCCCTTCCCCTAAGGCCGCCAGACAGCGGCAAACCACTAACGAGTCTCCCTCTCCCATTTCAGGACAAGGGTCCAGGGAACAAAGAAGCAATAACGCCCCTGGGGGGGGGCAGCCCTCGTCACGGCCCAAACGCACATGCAACAAGCCATCTTGGCTGAGAGACTTCGTCTCATCCTAGGGGGGAGGGATGTTATGTTCTGTAAAGCTGTGCCTTTAACAATGTACCTTTGCCATGTGTTATCAATGTAACCTTTCTGTGTGCAACATTATAACCATCAGCTGTATCAATGTAAACCTAATAAGGGGACGCGAGCTAGTGACCACCAGAGGGCAGTAGCGAGCGTCCAGCACTCATGGATCATATTCACCTGGTTCAGCAGCGCGGGAAGATTCCCCGCCACCTCTTCACCTGGTCAAGAAGGGCGTGACCTCCTACGACGTCACGCAGGCAGCAACCAATAGTCTGTCAACGAGCCACATTCAAATGTATAGCCAGCTGTATATATTGAGCCACTCATCCGCCATTACCACATGTTCCTCCGGATCATCATGCAATAAACCTGTGTTAAGCCAACCCTTCGGCTGTTTCATTGTCTTTGGTCCCTTACACTAAAACATACCTGAAGAATGCTTTTTGTTTGCTTTTAGCATTTTTGCCAGCCCAAC
Organism: Bradypodion pumilum; assembly: GCA_035047305.1. Lineage (NCBI taxonomy): Eukaryota > Metazoa > Chordata > Lepidosauria > Squamata > Chamaeleonidae > Bradypodion > Bradypodion pumilum. The sequence goes on along the minus strand of JAWDJD010000004.1, from coordinate 293,882,052 downwards.
TAACTCTCAGCTTTTGCCTTCCTCAGACTATCCCTGCATTCTTCACTACTTGTATGTACTCTTCCTTTGTAGCCTGGCCTTCCACTTCTTATGTGTCTCCTTTTTTGTTTTGAGCAACTCTCTGAGGTTTTTTGTGGAACCACATTGGTCTCTTTTGCTGTCCTCCACCATTCTTTCTTTTTGAAATTGGCTGGAGTTGTGCCTTTAGAATTTCCTTTTTTAGAAACACCAACCCCTCATGGACAACTTTGACTGAAAGGAACTTCTGCTATGCAATTTTACCTATCATTGTTCTGAGTTTATTGACGTTTGCTTTTCTAAAGTCCAGTCTTCATGTGTGGCTACACTCCGATTTTATTTGCTTTGAGATAGAGAACTCAAGTACGTAAAAATTCTTTGGGAAGTGATAAAGATATTGGAGTAGATTCATGTGTGCTAGCCTCTACATCCGGGGTGCTCAAACTTTTTGAGCCGTGTGGTTCCTCCCACCAGAAGCGGAAATAAAGCTCACATCTGTATGCATATAATGCGTATGTGTATAATGCTTCCATAAATGACCCTTTACATTATGATCTTTACATTATGTAAAGATGCCTTGCTACCTCTCAGGACTGTTGAACAACTGCTGTTAAGATATCAATTGATATCTATCTCCACAAAGCAGGTTAAGTCACATTCCATCATCTGATGAAAGTATACTTCAACCTCACCAAAACTCATGCTAAATTTAAAAAACAAAGCTTTAAAGAGGAACAAAACTGTTACTGTTACAATTTTTGCTGCAACAGACACCCCCCCCCAAAAAAAAACACCTTGGCTTTAAGACAGGGATTCTCAACCTGCAGCTGCAGCGCCATTTCATGTGGATCCCCACCACCTCCACCACACCATGAAGTGTCATGTGGTGGAGGAAGGGCAAAATGGCCGTCCAGCTCCTGAACAATAATAATAATAATAATAATAATAATAATAATAATAATAATAATAATAATAATTTTAATTTGTACCCCGCCCCTCTCAGCACATGGCCGACTCTGGGCGGCATTACAACATAATCAAATACACAATATACAGTCAAAATATAAACAAAACCAACAGTAAGTACAATACAGGTAATACAAATAAATTACACTAGAATTCTCTACAAAATGGCAATTTCTACAATGTTAACAATACAACATTATCACGTTTAATACAGACCCAAACATAAACACGATCCCTCAACTACTAATGTCCCCAAAACATAACCCCATAGCTCATAGGTCCCTAACAAAGCCAAAGAAGAGGACGATCCAGTCCCAAACAAATAGTAAAGATACAATGTAAACCCAGAAACACAAATAAATTACAGGTACAATAGAAATTTCCACAAAGTGGCAATTCTCAGTTACAAAATACAATAATACAAAAACACAATATAGGCAATATAAAGTGTGACTGCACTACAGCCACACTAACAACATCAACTGTCACACACACTCAATCCAACCCCGCCAGCAGATAAAAATACAAAAATGAAAGTTCTAGTGCCTCACACAGCCTTTTTAAAGTCCTGGCCGGAGGCGAGTGATGAAAGGTGGGCCCGAGGTGCAGCGGTGGCGACATTCGGCATCTTCACTGCGGGTCAAGGGGAGGGGCGCTGGGCGCAGCTGTTTCTCCTCCCGGAGCCGGTGGCAAGGGCTCTGGGAGTGGCTCAGGCAGCAGTCCCAGTTTGGCGGCAGCAGCAGGATCTCTGGTGCCTCCAGCGTCTTTTAAACTCCCCACCTGATGGGCAAGGGGAGGGGCGCTGGGCGCAGCTGTTTCTCCTCCCGGAGCCGGTGGCAAGGGCTCTGGGAGTGGCTCAGGCAGCAGTCCCAGTTTGGCGGCAGCAGCAGGATCTCTGGTGCCTCCAGCGCTTTTTAAACTCCCCACCTGATGGTCAAGGGGAGGGGCGCTGGGCGCAGCTGTTTCTCCTCCCGGAGCCGGTGGCAAGGGCTCTGGGAGTGGCTCAGGCAGCAGTCCCAGTTTGGCGGCAGCAGCAGGATCTCTGGTGCCTCCAGCGCTTTTTAAACTCCCCACCTGATGGTCAAGGGGAGGGGCGCTGGGCGCAGCTGTTTCTCCTCCCGGAGCCGGTGGCAAGGGCTCTGGGAGTGGCTCAGGCAGCAGTCCCAGTTTGGCGGCAGCAGCAGGATCTCTGGTGCCTCCAGCATCTTTTAAACTCCCCACCTGATGGGCAAGGGGAGGGGCGCTGGGCGCAGCTGTTTCTCCTCCCGGAGCCGGTGGCAAGGGCTCTGGGAGTGGCTCAGGCAGCAGTCCCAGTTTGGCGGCAGCAGCAGCAGGATCTCTGGTACCTCCAGCGCTTTTTAAACTCCCCACCTGATGGTCAAGGGGAGGGGCGCTGGGCGCAGCTGTTTCTCCTCCCGGAGCCGGTGGCAAGGGCTCTGGGAGTGGCTCAGGCAGCAGTCCCAGTTTGGCGGCAGCAGCAGGATCTCTGGTGCCTCCAGCGCTTTTTAAACTCCCCACCTGATGGTCAAGGGGAGGGGCGCTGGGCGCAGCTGTTTCTCCTCCCGGAGCCGGTGGCAAGGGCTCTGGGAGTGGCTCAGGCAGCAGTCCCAGTTTGGCGGCAGCAGCAGGATCTCTGGTGCCTCCAGCGCTTTTTAAACTCCCCACCTGATGGTCAAGGGGAGGGGCGCTGGGCGCAGCTGTTTCTCCTCCCGGAGCCGGTGGCAAGGGCTCTGGGAGTGGCTCAGGCAGCAGTCCCAGTTTGGCGGCAGCAGCAGGATCTCTGGTGCCTCCAGCGTCTTTTAAACTCCCCACCTGATGGGCAAGGGGAGGGGCGCTGGGCGCAGCTGTTTCTCCTCCCGGAGCCGGTGGCAAGGGCTCTGGGAGTGGCTCAGGCAGCAGTCCCAGTTTGGCGGCAGCAGCAGGATCTCTGGTGCCTCCAGCGCTTTTTAAACTCCCCACCTGATGGTCAAGGGGAGGGGCGCTGGGCGCAGCTGTTTCTCCTCCCGGAGCCGGTGGCAAGGGCTCTGGGAGTGGCTCAGGCAGCAGTCCCAGTTTGGCGGCAGCAGCAGGATCTCTGGTGCCTCCAGCGCTTTTTAAACTCCCCACCTGATGGTCAAGGGGAGGGGCGCTGGGCGCAGCTGTTTCTCCTCCCGGAGCCGGTGGCAAGGGCTCTGGGAGTGGCTCAGGCAGCAGTCCCAGTTTGGCGGCAGCAGCAGGATCTCTGGTGCCTCCAGCGTCTTTTAAACTCCCGACCTGATGGGCAAGGGGAGGGGCGCTGGGCGCAGCTGTTTCTCCTCCTGGAGCCGGTGGCAAGGGCTCTGGGAGTGGCTCAGGCAGCAGTCCCAGTTTGGCGGCAGCAGCAGGATCTCTGGTGCCTCCAGCGCTTTTTAAACTCCCCACCTGATGGTCAAGGGGAGGGGCGCTGGGCGCAGCTGTTTCTCCTCCCGGAGCCGGTGGCAAGGGCTCTGGGAGTGGCTCAGGCAGCAGTCCCAGTTTGGCGGCAGCAGCAGGATCTCTGGTGCCTCCAGAGCTTTTTAAACTCCCCACCTGATGGTCAAGGGGAGGGGCGCTGGGCGCAGCTGTTTCTCCTCCCGGAGCCGGTGGCAAGGGCTCTGGGAGTGGCTCAGGCAGCAGTCCCAGTTTGGCGGCAGCAGCAGGATCTCTGGTGCCTCCAGCGCTTTTTAAACTCCCCACCTGATGGTCAAGGGGAGGGGCGCTGGGCGCAGCTGTTTCTCCTCCCGGAGCCGGTGGCAAGGGCTCTGGGAGTGGCTCAGGCAGCAGTCCCAGTTTGGCGGCAGCAGCAGGATCTCTGGTGCCTCCAGCGTCTTTTAAACTCCCCACCTGATGGGCAAGGGGAGGGGCGCTGGGCGCAGCTGTTTCTCCTCCCGGAGCCGGTGGCAAGGGCTCTGGGAGTGGCTCAGGCAGCAGTCCCAGTTTGGCGGCAGCAGCAGGATCTCTGGTGCCTCCAGCGTCTTTTAAACTCCCCACCTGATGGGCAAGGGGAGGGGCGCTGGGCGCAGCTGTTTCTCCTCCCGGAGCCGGTGGCAAGGGCTCTGGGAGTGGCTCAGGCAGCAGTCCCAGTTTGGCGGCAGCAGCAGGATCTCTGGTGCCTCCAGCGCTTTTTAAACTCCCCACCTGATGGTCAAGGGGAGGGGCGCTGGGCGCAGCTGTTTCTCCTCCCGGAGCCGGTGGCAAGGGCTCTGGGAGTGGCTCAGGCAGCAGTCCCAGTTTGGCGGCAGCAGCAGGATCTCTGGTGCCTCCAGCGTCTTTTAAACTCCCCACCTGATGGGCAAGGGGAGGGGCGCTGGGCGCAGCTGTTTCTCCTCCCGGAGCCGGTGGCAAGGGCTCTGGGAGTGGCTCAGGCAGCAGTCCCAGTTTGGCGGCAGCAGCAGGATCTCTGGTGCCTCCAGCGTCTTTTAAACTCCCCACCTGATGGGCAAGGGGAGGGGCGCTGGGCGCAGCTGTTTCTCCTCCCGGAGCCGGTGGCAAGGGCTCTGGGAGTGGCTCAGGCAGCAGTCCCAGTTTGGCGGCAGCAGCAGGATCTCTGGTGCCTCCAGCGCTTTTTAAACTCCCCACCTGATGGTCAAGGGGAGGGGCGCTGGGCGCAGCTGTTTCTCCTCCCGGAGCCGGTGGCAAGGGCTCTGGGAGTGGCTCAGGCAGCAGTCCCAGTTTGGCGGCAGCAGCAGGATCTCTGGTGCCTCCAGCGTCTTTTAAACTCCCCACCTGATGGGCAAGGGGAGGGGCGCTGGGCGCAGCTGTTTCTCCTCCCGGAGCCGGTGGCAAGGGCTCTGGGAGTGGCTCAGGCAGCAGTCCCAGTTTGGCGGCAGCAGCAGGATCTCTGGTGCCTCCAGCGTCTTTTAAACTCCCCACCTGATGGGCAAGGGGAGGGGCGCTGGGCGCAGCTGTTTCTCCTCCCGGAGCCGGTGGCAAGGGCTCTGGGAGTGGCTCACGCAGCAGTCCCAGTTTGGCGGCAGCTGTCTAAGAGAGTGTGACCCAGGCCCCGGCTTAAAAAGGTTGAGAACTGCTCTGAGAGCTAAATACTCAGAGGTTGATGTTTCAATACTTGTAATCTGTTGTCATGATGCAGTCCCTCTTTTCCCCATGTCACTCCAACTCTCAGATGAACAGCTTTTAAGTAAATAAAACAGCCAGAGAGGTTTTGAAATGGAAAAAGAGATTTTTTATCTAAGTTTTTCAATCATAGCATAACATAACGCAATGTTGCATTTGTTGTTGTTCAGTTGCACACTCGATTCCAACCCTTTGCGACCCTATAGACCATTGCCCTCCAGGCACCTCTGTCCTCCACCATCCTCCTCAACCCACCCAGCTCTGTGCCCATTGCGTCTACAATATCATCTGGCCATCTCATTTTTGGCCGCCCCCTTCTTCTTTTGTCCTCAACCTTTCCCAGCATCAAGGCTTTCTCAAGTGAATCCTCTCTTCTCATTTGATGTCCAAAGTACTTTATCTTCATCTTTACTATTTGACCTTCTAAGGAGCAGTCAGGGTTGATTTCTTCTAAGATCGACCTGTTCCCCAGGTTTCTCATAGCTACTTTATCTTAATGTTACATATTCATCTAGCATATTCAATGACGTACATTTATTCTGTTCTTTTGCCTGTCACGTACATGTCTGCTTACTTAGATAAGACCCTTTTGGGTGTGTTCCTCAGTAAACTAGCTATAAAAACTTTTAACTAGAGAGGGTTTCCATAATTCCAAGATGGCTCTACTTATGCTACAGCCTGGTTCTAATTGAATTCATTGCTTTGTAAAGGGAATATGGGTAAATTAATTTTAGCTAATTTTGCACTCACACCCATAAAAATAGTACACACCACTTTCTTGCTGTATAATTGAAGGCAGCAAGACTTCCTTTGGGTGAAGGATAATTATTTGAAGTGTTGAGTGTATGGAGTAACATAAGTTGCCTCTCTAAGAAACCTACTCCCCAAACTGGGAGATACTGTATTCAGAAGCACCCATGTGAAGTACTGTTGTTGAGCAGTGCCTTATCCAGTTAGTTCTGAAACCTGGCATAGGGAAGTTTAGACTGGAAGATAACCAAGGTGTAGACAGGGCAAATAAAATTCTAGTCTTACCTTGAGAATAACTGTGGGAATGAGCAGGACACATGCATCTAATGAAAAATAATAATAATAGGAAAATGGCTTCTGTAAAAAAGCACTGAAAATTAACAGAACTGTACAAAGAGAACCATTTCACAAACAGGAACAAATTCTTGTGGCATCTTTAAGACTAAACCTAATTTCAATGTGATATTTCGTAAATTATAAACCATGAGTCTCTGAAGAAGTGGACTGAATCCAGGAAAGTTTAGTAAAGGTAAAGGTTTCCCTTGCTCGAAAGCCAGTCGTATCCGACTCTAGGGTGCAGTGCTCATCTCTGTTTCTAAGCCGAAGAGCCAGCGCTGTCTGCTTCTGCAGACGTTTCCGTGGTCATGTGGCAGGCATGACTAGACACCGGAGCGCACGGAACGCTGTTACCTTCCCACCGAAGTGGTCCCTATTTATCTACTTGCAATTTCTTGCTTTCGAACTGCTAGGTTGGCAGGAGCTGGGATGAAGACAGGAGCTCATTTCCGTCCTGCAGTACTCGGGAATCGAACTGCTGACCTTCCGCTTCCCAGTCAGCGTCTTAGCGACTTGAGCCACTGCAGTTCCCCAGGAAAGTTTATGTTTATGTAAATTACAGTACAGCAATACCTCAGATAACGATTGCATCAGATAAAGCTAAAATCAGGTAACGATGCAAAATTTCAAAATTTTTTTTGCATCGGTTAATGTTATTTTAGCATTATGCATTGTGTTTGGCCCTCCAGAAAGGGAAACAGCCAAGTGCCTGGCCACTTCCCTTTCCGGAGGGCCGGGGGGTGAGTGAAGAGACACCCAATGGCCCTCCAGGAAGGGAAGCAGCCAGGCTCCTGACCGGTTTCCATCATGAAGGGCCAATGGGTGCATGCAGACACCCCCACCAGCTCTCCATGAAGGGAAACAGCCAAGTGCCTGGGCAGTTCCCATCATGGAGGGTCGGCAGATGCGTGCAGACACCCCCACCGGCTCTCTGCGAAGGGAAACAGGTAAGTGCCTTGCTGTTTCCCATCACGGAAGACCAGCGGGTATGTGCAGACACCCCTGCTGGCCCTCCATGAAGGGAAGCGGCCAAATGTGTAGCAAGTTCCCTTTGCGGAAGGCCGGTGGGTGAGTCCAGAGACACCCGCTGGCCCTCCGTGAAGGGAAGTGGCCAAGCACCTGCTTTCCCCCAAACCAAACCGGGGATCAGAGCGTCTGATCTCTGGCTTGGTTTGGGGGAATATGCATGGGCGCGCCCGCCCGCTTTCCCCTAAACCAAGCCAGGGATCAGATGCTATGATCTCCGGCATGGTTTGGGGGAAAGCGGGTGGGCACACTCCTCCCCGGCTTCCCCCAAAGGAAGCTGGCTTTTTAAAACGTTATCCAATGCATGCATCGAATAATGCTAAAAACCGGATAACGTTAAGACTTGTGGAACCAAGTTTTAATGTTATCCAAGGTATTACTGCACAGCCAATAAGTTTCCTTTTTAAAAAACAACAAAAAACAAACAAAATCTTTTACACTTCATGACATTTAGTATAATGCCATCTTGTGTCTGAAAGTGGTAATGACTTTCCTTATAGACATTCTTGTTTTTAAAGATGTGTTGCATGTATGTGGCTTAAATAGGAAGTTTTATTTAGACTCTAGCCCAGTGTTTCCCAACCTTTGGTTTTTGGTCTTCAATTCCCAGAAGCCAAAGTTAATTCCCCAAACCACTGATCAGCTAATATGCTTACTTAGGCTTCTGGGAATTGAAGTTATCCTGTGGGGCATGGCCCTGCATTGGGAACCACTGCTCTAGAGGATATTTAAAAATAATTTTAAACTAAAACCTCTCGTCCCACTTTGCAGACTAACAAGTTTGATTTGGAATAGGTGTTCAAGGACTGTGTTATGCATCCTCAAATCACACACACCCAAATTTGGATGGGCACTACTTTGTAAAATTAAATAGTCAGATACACAACCTTGTTACTTGTAACATTCATGAATCAAATGTGTTTTTCTACTCAAAGCCCGTGTTTCTAATCTCTCATCTCCCCCTTAAATTAGTAGAATAAGCATATTATTATATTTGCAATAATTTTCTTCTGAGTACCCTATTTCACGAATTTGAGCCTTAAAAAAATTACTTGTAAATTTCACTAATGTCTGTGGATCCTGCCTCCAAATAATTGCATTTAAGTATACATGTTTACTACAAAATGAGTTTAACAAATTTGAAGTAAGATTCTAGCATTTTTAGAGAAAAGAAAATGTACCATCTCTTTTCTCAACATATCACATAATTTTATATCCTTCAGATCTTCTGAAATCTTATTATCCACAGATAAATCTTATCACCCAGAGAACATGGTTGATGGATAGCTATTAAAAACCAGTATTTTAAGTGAACAGTACTGCATGTGCACGTCATTCTCATCTATGGAAAAACACTGAAACTTAAAATTGTGTAAGCTTCTGCACATTTTCAGCAAACATCAAAGTCCATTTTCTGTGTTAGGAACAGCCTTTTGCCAAACCCGTTCTATATGCCTATTCTCTTAGCAGTAAAGCAAATAGAACATAGGCAGGCTTATATTAACAATTGTCAAAGATAGAACAGATCATTTTCTTGAATTAATAATACCTATTTCCTTGACTACGACACCAGTACATTTATCAATGCTTCTCCTCTAAACAATGTGAGTAATATTTTGAATTGCTGTGTTTTAGTATTTGCTTTTCCCAATTTATTGTGTAAAAAAGAAGAAAGTTTCCTTGAAAGTTTACATCCCAAGTTAGAAAACCCAAGAAACTTAAGAAAGTTTAGACACTCACGATGCCAGATGAAGTTGTTTCAGTACATGAACTGCCCTCTCACGTCCTCCTGCCATGACTCCCACAGCCTCAGCTCAGAACAGCAAGGCACACACACAGTAGGAAAGCAAAGCTGAGAGCATTTATGTAAACACAGAAAGGGAATGGCCAAAACAGCTGTCCCTTTTCTTGTGTAATTTATTATTGCTGGTTGCTAAACAGCTCTTACTGGCCACTTTAAAGTTTTCCAGAGGAGATATAACAAGAAACCATCCATTTTATTATTGATTCCACTGTTCTGCTATTAACAAGTTTTAAATTTGCATCGCTTGACCATGTGGATCTGTGTTTTAGTTACTTGACAAAGAGAAAGCTTGGCAAAACTCACTTCTTGCCTTAAGCTGCGCAGTAAACTGAAGCCAGTGATTCTAAAGCACCAGATAGGTGATTTATACTATTTATAGCTGTGATGGCGAACCTTGGCACTCCAGAAGTTCTTGGACTTCAATTCCCAGAAGCCCAAGTCCCCTGTGAATCCACACGAATGGGTTTACTGTGATTCATCCAGCCCGCGTTGCACTTGTCACTCCCGGAAGTGGAAGTAAAACGCGCCCAAATGGGTGCATTTTATTTCCGCTTCCGGGAGTGACGAAACGCAGTAAATCCATTTGTGTGGATTCACGGGGGTTTGGGCTTCTGGGAATTAAAGTCCAAAAACATCTGGAGTGCCAAAGTTCGCCATCGCTGATTTTAGGATTTATTCTATTTTGTAATGTATCCCTATATAAGAAAAATGTGCTCAGAATTGTGCTCAGCCTCATTGACACACATGTATCTCTTTGCCTTGTTAAGGTATATATATATAAGAAGGAAATATATATATAAGAAGGAAATGCACATCTTTGTACATATCTTTCCTTTGAATCTATGCTCCATCAACAGATATTGTGGGGAAAAACAACCTCCCTTCAAGTGCCCAGGAAGAAACTGATCACACCGGGGTGTATTCATGACCTGTCAGACATACCTCCCAGATGCCAAAGAGTTCTTAGGAGGGTTTTTCCTTCTTTTCCTTTTAGGAGATTGGGATCCTTGGCTTCTAAGGTTCATGCAGTCCATAGGTCATATTTTTAGAAATGAACCACGCCCGTATTAATATCTGACTCTCAGACTACAGTACTCTACAAGCATTTGAAGAAACTGACTAGCTTCTGTGAAAGCTTGTTTCTAATGGAATGTGTTTATCTTTCACAAAATACTTTCTATTCCTTGGCATTTTGTTACCAGTAATATACACCCACAGATTTGCAAGGAGGCAGTTGTGAAGAAACCTCATACTTGTTCGTGTGATTACCTGACATGTTTCATGTTCTGTAGAGAAAGAAAGGTTTAGGACAGGGGTGCTCAAACTATGGCCCAGGGGCTGGATCCGGCCCCCAATGCAAATTCATCTGGCCCCCGAAGCCCTTGTTGCTCCCGGAAGCGGAAGTAAAATGCACCTGTATGGGCGAGTTTTACTTCTGCTTCAGGGATCAAAAAGGGCTTTGCAGGCTGGATGAATTGGTGTCAGGGGCCAGGTCCAGCTCCTGGGCAGTAGTGACTGGTCCCCTGAACCATGTGACCGGCCAGCAGCTCAAAAAGTTTGGGCACCCCTAGTTTAGGATGTGTTCACCTTTAACATGGCTTACATGTTGCCATTTTAAATAAAGGACTATCAAGCCAGTGGTCTACTCATGCAATTACCAACCAGTTACCTCCCAGACAGTACTGTAACTGCATCTCTCACTGGAGGTGACATGTAGTCATTCTGACTATATCTGTTTTTGATGCCTTTAAATTTGATGCCTCTAATACCCTTTTAACATTGTCTGGGTTGGCAGCTATCCTTACCTCTTGTGGCAGTGAATTCCATAGGTTCCTCAGTACTTCTGCACTGTGTGAAGTATTTCCTGTTATTCTGTCCTGAATCTCCAACTATTCAGGGCATTACCCAGATACACATTTAAAAACGGAGTGTTTTTTGGGGGGGAAATCGATCACCTCTCTGCCGGATCCCCTGGCTCTGGAAGTGTTGGGGGGACAGATCCCTTTTGTCCCCCCAACCCTTCTGGACCCAGGAGACCCGGTAGAGGGTAATTAATCCACCCCCCCCCAAACACACCATTTTAAAAGAAAAGAAACCGCTTGGTTTCTTCTCTTTAATAACGGGGTGTCCTGTGGGGGGGGGGGAATCCCCTTTCTGCAGGGTCCCCTGGATTGGGGGGGGTGTTGGGGGGACAATACACACACACACACACACACACACGCACACACACACACACGCACACACACACTGCTTCTGTCTCTCTTTCTCTCTCTCTCTCACACACACACACACACGACATTCCTGCCTTGCCAGGAGTTTTTAATGTGTGTGTTGGTGGTTGGAGTGGTATTGTATGGGTGGTGGTGGTTGTGCACACTCCAAACCACCCCTAACCACCAACACACACTTTAAAAATCCTCGGCTGGCCGGGCACAAATATGCTAGTAACATAGAAAAAAATCACGTAATCAACATACTCACAGTAAATCACAATAAACACACACAACCAAAATATATACATACTAAGGAAACAAAGTAATACCTACTATATGCCCCCTTTGAAAAAAATGTTCTTTTTTCTTATTCATAAACCATGGTACATTTATTTCGAAAAATACATTGCTTTTAACACTGGCATCTTCCCTTTCCCTTTCAATAAGATGTATTCTAAAAACTCTATCCATATGCATTCTTCACTGTCGTTAAGAATTAGGTATCTAATGCATATTCAGTACATCACAAGACGGGGAAATGCAGTGGGTGGAGGCTTGGACAATGGGATATTTTGGCTTTTTTTCTCCACTGTGTATGGAGCGAGAAGGTTACTTGTAAGTTCTTTCCATGCAAAAATTCAACCATATATTTCCACTGGAAGATTTTCAGATATGCCTGTTTACTGTAGAATTGCCCCGTTTACATACCTGTCAACCATCCCGATTTGGCCGGGATTACCCCATAATTTGGTACCGATTTGCGCCATTTCCTGGCCCGCGCTGCCAAAACCCCGTAATTTGGCAGCAGGGGAAAGGAGGCACTGCGCAGCCCATCTGCACAGGTCGCGTTGCACGCATGTGTGGAAGGGCTCTACACTTCCGTAGCTCCCTTCCACGCATGCGCAGAAGGCTACGCCGCCTGCATAGAAGGTTATGCAAGTGGCGTAGCCCTCCACGTGCATGCGTACAATGCAACCTGCGCAGACCCGGTTTGCGCAGGTCCCGGATTTGTCGGAGCCGTGGTTGACAGGTATGCATTTATAGTGGAAGAGGTTCATCATCTCTTATTTTATCCTTTTGGTGATTTTTACCATTACTAATTTAAAGGCTTGCCTCACAGAGAGAGAAAAAGGTTTGGCAGTGTGATCAATATTCATGGAGGAATTGTAGAGTGAGGATTTGGCCAAGATTCCAAAGTGAAATGTTGGATCGGGGCCACGAAGCGGCGGTTGGGTCCCGGAGGAGACTGGTCAAGCAATGAGACACGAGGCAAGATGGAGCAAAGACCAGTGATTTAATGAAGGCAAATCATCAGTATTTATCATGTACAGGCTGCATGCAAAAGAACTGTGATCTGGCAGAATCCATATGCCATGTTTACATGAGTTAATTGGGAAACTCTTCAGGGGAGTTAATTAACTAACTTAATCAATGACAGGGGAACTCCATTGTTCCAAGCTATCTGGGGTAAACATGTGGCTGGTATTGCTTTTAGGATTTAAGGTAATCCACAGATGCGAGAGTACCCATTACATGACTAGCGAGTTAGTCATTAGCTTCCTATTGTCCGAGCTGCTTGTCAGGTCAGCTGTAGGTGAATTAAACCCTATCTAATATTCCGCTCCCCCAATTTCTGTCCCTTCAGGAACCCCTGGTAACGAGGTGATCACCCATCACTGGGGTTCTGTCAGGGCCAGTATACCAATTGTGTGCGTGGATACCACAGTGAAAACCAAAGATACTGGCAGTAGAAAGTTTGTTACATGTTTGTTCACTACCCTTCTGAGTTGGTTCTGCATTTCGATGAAAGGCAAATCCATCAATTTCCATGTAGAAATTGAACATAAAATTTGGCAAGAATACATATAAGAACAATGCCTTCAGTGTTACAAAAGATTTCTGATTCGGGAACCAAACCTTCTAAAATATATGAAGACTTTTGCAACGATGCTATAAGTAACCCCACTTATATACCTGTTGTTCAGCCTAAGGACTTGGAACAGGTAAAAAATAAATTTTAAAACAGTGAGGAAGCATGAATGCATTTACCATTATAAACTCTACAGCAGGGGTTCTCAATGTTTTCAGGTCACGGGCCTGACCATGACCCCCAGACTGCTGATCAGGCTGGTCATGTGGTTCCTCCCACCCGGAAGCGGAAGTAAAATGCACCTATGCATATGCAGAATGCATTTACGACTGCATTTTGTGCATGCATGGGTGTATTTTACTTCTGCTTCCATAGTGACGAGAGCAGCATGGGCCAGATAAATTGGTGTTGGGGGCCGGGGCCGGTCTGTGGGCCATAGGTTGCAAATGCCTGCTCTACAGTATATATGAATCCTGTGAATTTCTCAAGGGCTTCACCCATGAGGTCTCTCTGTATCCCACAATCATACTTATGGGACTCACTCATGATATGTGACAGTGGAAGGGAACAGAGTCAGAAGAGATGTTTTGCGTGTGTGGTACAGCCGTGTCCCTTTCTCAGTTCTAAAAATGTGATAGTTGCATCAGAGAGGGAAAGGGCAATTCTAAATGTCATGCAGAGTATCTGACCTAAGAGTTATAGGGTCATCTGCTGCAATCACATTCATCAAGATGTCACATTCTGGCTGAAAAAGCAGGTTGTAAATTCAGCCGAGACCAACATGCACATTGCAGATATTTGCAGTCTCCTGCTATCAACTTCAGACAACTACTATGTAAACTTCAGTTTTCATACTGGTTCTTAGATTTAAAAATTTTAAAACTTTGAATGAAAGGAGTGGCATCGCAACTAAAAGAGTTTCCATGTAGCTCTAAAAAGATTTTCTGAATTGAAGCAAATGTCCATAGAAGCAATGGTGTTGTCCCTGTATGCAATGCAAAATTTCTATCGGTGGGAAACATTGCACTGAAGCGCAAAGTTCCCCAGAAAATAAAGTATTCCCCCCACATATTGCCTGTGATTCCTCTCAAATTATAGATCTTGTGAAGCAGGGAAAACTTCCATAATCACAGATTTTAAAATTTATATATGAGAAAATCCCTTCTGTTTGTCAGGAGGCACTTGCTTATAATGCAGGGCAAAAAATTTGAATAGCTCTCTATCCACAGCTTGGTGTGTTTGTGATAAAGGGGAACAAAGGGACAGAATCAGTGGTGGGCATCAGCAGGTTCGCAACAGTTCGCCAGAACCGGTAGCAGAAATTCTGGCTGGCCCTGCCCATCCAAGTTTTGAAATAAAGTATTCCTAATTCAGGTGCAACACAGGGCTTTTCCCCTGGCCACGCCCACAGCATGGTAGTAAAATTTTTGGAGCCCATCACTGCATAGAATTATGTTGTTAGACTTTTTGCAAAAGAGAGTTGCTAGTCCCAATAGTTTTTGAAGGGCAATTGCATTAAGCCTAGCCAGGATGTGATCATGGTCTTATGTGATGGAACCTGTAAGGTTGCCTAGGAATTGATCCAAAAGAACTGCCAACAGTTTTTATATACCAGCGGTGCAAATCCATCTCAAACAATTAAATTTCAATACTACTGTCAAATGATTGCTCAGGTTATTACAGAACATGATGGACATTGTAATGTCTGGGCTGTATAAACAGCTATCCAATAAACACGTTGTGGAACATTTTCTACTTCCATAATTTTCAAAAAGGTAGCATGCTACCAACTCTGCTGCTAGTTGCCATCCAGAGAGGCCAGGGGGTGGTGAGTAAAAGATCCTGCCCCCCCTTCCAAAGACCTGGGCCTAGAGAGAAGGAAAAGCCATCAGGAGAAAGACAGAAGCCAACTCTGCTGCTAGTTGCCATCCAGAGAGGCCAGGGGGTGGTGAGTAAAAGATCCTGCCCCCCTCCAAAGACCTGGGGCCTAGAGAGAAGGAAAAGCCATCAGGAGAAAGACAGAAGCCAATTCTGCTGCTAGTTGCCATCCAGAGAGGCCAGGGGGTGATGAGTAAAATATCCTGCCACTCTCTCCCCATCTAAAGACCTGGGGCCAGAGAGAAGGACACCTCCGGAGACCCCGGACCACCCCCAGGAGATACCATCCACAACCACCATCACAGCGAGGCCCGAGTCGGCGCCTTTGACCAACTCCATGCGGCCGAAGGGTGGCGAGAGCTGCTGCATGCATGCAAAGGATAAGTAATCGAACTGAAATAATATAATTGACTAAACATAGATGGCTTATAGCAACTGACATAGTGAATGTACAAGAAACTGACTTACATAGACACTTGATATAGTGGACTTTTTCTTTCTTTCTTTATTTCTTTCCCTTCATTAATTAGTTCAACTTTTACTTTGATACTATGTGATAAACTGTGATATTGTGCATGGTAATACTTTGTTTTAAAACTGTTTAAACTGTGATAACATGTGTGATGGGAAGAGACTGGCGTAGAGACCAGCAAGGCATACCACAAAGTTTGCCAAGAGAACCCTATGGACCAAAACAAAAGGCAAAACAAGGGGATGCTCAGCACAGCAGATCTGAAAAGGGGGAGGGATACGAAAGGCGGAGGAGAAATACAGTCTTGCAGGGAACAATACTGCATAGGGACATGGAATGGAAGGTATATGAATCAAGGAAAACTGGAAGTGGTTAAAAATGAGATGGAAAGAATAAGCATTGACATATTGGGCATCAGTGAGTTAAAATGGACAGGGATGGGTCAATTCAGCTGTGGAAACCATTATATCT
The DNA here is from genome assembly GCA_035047305.1 of Bradypodion pumilum. Taxonomy (NCBI): domain Eukaryota; kingdom Metazoa; phylum Chordata; class Lepidosauria; order Squamata; family Chamaeleonidae; genus Bradypodion; species Bradypodion pumilum. The sequence goes on along the minus strand of JAWDJD010000004.1, from coordinate 293,866,177 downwards.
ACTACTGTGGGCAAGAAAACCTCAGAAAAAATGGAGTAGCCATAATTGTCAACAAAAGAGTGAGAAAAGCAGTAATGGGATACAATATCAAAAATGATAGAATGATGTCAGTCAGAATCCAAGGCAAACCTTTCAATATCACTGTAATCCAAGTCTATGCACCAACCACTAGTGCAGATGAAGCCACAGTTGACCAGTTCTATGAGAACTTACAACACCTCATAGAACAGACACCAAGAAATGATGTCCACATTATCTTAGGAGGTTGGAATGCCAAAGTAGGAAATCAAAAAGTAAATGGAATAACAGGCAAGTTTGGTCTTGGAACACAGAATGAAGCAGGGCAAAAATTGATAGAGTTCTGCCAAGAGAATGCACTAGTCATAACAAACACCCTCTTCCAGCAACACAAGAGGCAGCTTTACACATGGACATCACCAGATGGCCAGCATCGAAATCAGATTGATTACATACTCTGCAGTCAAAGATGGAGAACCTCCATTCAGTCAGCAAAAACAAGACCTGGAGCAGACTGTGGCTCAGATCACAACCTACTGATCGCAAAATTCAGGCTTAGACTAAAGAAAATGGGGAAAACAATTAGACCAGACAGATATGACCTACACAACATCCCTAAAGAATACACGGTGGAGGTCATGAACAGATTTAATGTCCTGTACCTGATAGACAGAGTACCAGAAGAATTATGGACAGAGACGCGGGACATCATACAGGAGGCAGCAAGAGAAACCATACCAAAAGAAAAGAAAGGTAAGAAAGCAAAGTGGTTGTCTGATGAGGCCCTTAAAATAGCAGAGGAAAGAAGGAATGCAAAAGTCCAAGGAGAAAGGAAAAAATACAACCACCTGAATACAGAATTTCAAAGGAAAGCAAGGAGAGATAAGGAAAACTACCTAAATGAACAGTGCAAAGAAATGGAGGAAAACAACCAGGACTAGAGATCTTTTCAAAAAAATTGGGGAAATCAAGGGAACATTTAAAGCAAAAATGACCATGATAAGGGACAAAGATGGAAAGGAGTTAGCTGAAGCACAAGAGATCAAAAAAAGATGGCAGGAGTACACAGAGGAACTTTACAAAAAGGACCTCAACACTCCTGTTAATAACAATAATGAGAAATTTGAACTTGAACCAGACATTCTGGAGAGTGAAGTCAGAAAGGCCCTAAAAAGCACTGCAAACAACAAAGCTAGTGGAAATGATGGTGTCCCAGTTGAATTTTTCAAAGCCCTAAAAGATGATGGAATCAAACTACTGCATTCAATATGCCAGCAAATTTGGAAAACAAAACAGTGGCCACAGTATTGGAAAAGATCAGTGTACGTTCCAATCCCTAAAAAGGGCAATGCCAAAGAATGCTCAAATTACCGAACAATTGCGCTCATCCCACATGCCAGCAAGGTGATGCTCAAGATAATACAGGATAGACTTCAGCAGCATGTGGAGAGAGAACTACCAGAGGTGCAGGCTGGTTTCAGAAGAGGCAGGGGGACTAGAGACCACATTGCCAACATACGTTGGATCATGGAGAAAACAAAAGAATACCAGAAACAAGTCTACTTTTGTTTTATCAACTACACCAAGGCTTTTGACTGTGTGGACCACAACAAAATGTGGCAAGTAATTAAAGAGATGGGAATACCAGAACACCTCATATGCCTCATGAGAAATCTGTACATGAACCAAGAAGCAACAATTAGGACAGAACACGGAATGACAGAGTGGTTTGGAATAGGAAAAGGAGTAAGACAAGGCTGCATTTTATCACCCTGCTTATTCAATCTATACACAGAGCACATAATGTGCAATGCAGGGATGGAGGAATCACAATATGGGATCAAAATTGCTGGGAGAAACATCAACAATTTGAGATATGCAGATGATACCACCCTAATGGCAGAAAGTGAGGAAGACCTAAAGAACCTCTTGATTGGATTGAAGGAGGAGAGTGCAAAAGCTGGCTTGAGACTTAATATCAAGAAAACCAAGATAATGGCAACAGGTCAGATCAGTCCCTGGAAAATAGATGGGGAAGAAGTAGAAGCAGTGACAGATTTTACTTTCCTGGGATCTAAGATCACTGCAGATGCCGACTGTAGCCATGAAATAAAAAGACGATTGATTATGGGGAGACAAGCTATGAGAAACCTGGGGAATACAGTGAAAAGCAGAGACATCACCTTGAAAACAAAAATTCGCATAGTCAAAGCAATGGTATTCCCAGTGGTAATGTATGGGTGTGAGAGCTGGACCATTAGGAAGGCTGAGTGCAGAAGAATAGATGCCTTTGAGATGTGGTGTTGGAGGAGAGTCCTGAGAGCCCCTTGGACAGCAAAGAGAACAAATAGGTCAATACTGGAAGAAATCAATCCTGACTATTCATTGGAGGGACAAATAGTGAAGATGAAGCTAAAGTACTTTGGACATCAAATGAGAAGGGAGGACTCACTTGAGAAGGCCTTGATGCTGGGAGCAAGACTTTGAGGAGCGTGTAGCTAAAAATACTCAGAGAAATAACAAAGACTTCTTTAAGTACATTAGAAATAAGAACCCAACTAGGAAGGCCATTGGACCATTAGATGACAATGGAAGGCAAAGGGTTATTAAAGAGGAAACAGAGATTGCAGAGAGACTCAATGAATTCTTTGCTTCAGTATTCACTGAAGAAGACAGAGGCCACATGCCCAAAACAGAGCCTATCTTCGTAGGGAGGGAAACCGAAGAATTAAGCCAGATAGAGATAACCAGGGAGGAGGTCCTTGCATGTCTTGTTAAACTAAACACTAACAAATCACCAGGACCAGATGGCATCCATCCACGAGTTCTCAGGGAACTTAAAGATGAAATTGCTGAACTCCTAGCCAAAATATATAATCTTACGCTCAAATCAGGCTTTGTGCCTGATGACTGGAAGGTAGCGAATGTAACACCAATTTTCAAAAAAGGATCCAGGGGTGATCAAGGAAATTACCGACCTGTCACTTTGACATGTGTCCCAGGGAAAGTGATGGAAACCATCCTAAAAGATAGAATTAATAGGCACATAGAAGAGAAGGCGCTGCTAAAGGAGAGCCAACATGGCTTTTGCAAGGGCAAATCATGCCTCACTAATCTGTTGGAATTTTTTTTTTTTTTTTTTTTTTTTTTTTTTTTTAATATTTTTTTATTGAGTTTTTAATAGACATACAGAAAACGAAAGGAAAAAAAAAAAACATTAACAATACATTTACGATACAATACACTAACAAATTCTTAATATCATGTTAACAAACATTACTATATGCTAGCACATAACAATATCTATACTCATTAACTGCTATTTAACCACCAAATATTAAAAACCATTATTTCAATATCCTAAATGATAAAAAAAAAAACTTTCTGTACTAGCACTGATCTTTTTTAACAAATAATAATCACCCAGTGTATATATACAATGCCCGGAGAGTTTATTTTTTACTCAGTTCCAGAAGCTTCTTTGTGATGGTACTGGTCCTGAACTATCGCTTGCCATAATAGAGTGATCCACAAACGGTTTCCATATATTCCAAAATCTATTCTCTTTTAAATTATCTCTTTTGACTTTAATCTCCCAGGTCAATTTATCATTCAGTGCTAAACTCCACATTTCTTTGTACCATTCTCCAATCTGTATATCTATATCGTTTTTCCAATTTTTTGCTATACATTGTCTACCTGTTGTCAATATAATTTCCAATAGTTCTTTTTCCTCCTTATTTAAACCCAAACCTTCCACATTCGTTAAAAGAATGGTACCCGACACCAACTTAACACTTTTACCCAATATTTCATCACACTCATTTTCTATTCTTGCCCAAAAATCCCTTATTTTTTTGCAACTCCACCACATATGTTCGTATGTTCCGTCATATTCTTTACATCTCCAACATAACTTATCTCTTTTGTTATCCATCTGGTAAAGTCTTAATGGTGTCAGGTACCATTGCCACAACATTTTGAAATTATGTTCTTTAATTCTTACAGACATTGTTCTCATAATTCTCTTTTTCCATTTGTTTTTCCATTCAATCTCCCCAATTTTTATATTCAAGTTTTGTTCCCACTTCCGTTTCAAGTCCTCCTGTGGATCTGCACCTCTATTCAATATATTATAGAGCTTGCTTACAAGACCTTTAGTACTGCTTTCCCCTTTTCTAATCTTCCTTACCAATTCCTCAAATTCTGTATGTACTCTATCTATCCCTATTTCTTTTTTATATTTTTTATTCCAATTATCCACCTTTAACTTCTGAAACCAGTTCAAATTTAAAATCTCAAACATTTTTTTCCGCTCGTCATCAACTTCGCATGCTTTTAACCAATCCTTCAATAACAACCTCCCATTTTTATCCAATATTTCCATTTTTTCTTTATCTAATTTTATTGGGAAACACATCATATCAGTCAATTCCAAAATTGGAGAGAGATTCGGAACCATGTCTTTTTTTACCTTCTTCCATACCTCCATGAGACCTTTCATCATAGTATTGTTTGACCTTTTCACCTTATCCTTCATTCCCAAGAAAATCAAGTTTCCAATATTTCTGTACTCTTTCATTTCCAATTGTTCCCAAATCACCTTTTCTCTTGCCAAGATCTTCACAACATTCCTGACTTGAAATGCTCGATAATATACTAGCAAATTAGGCATACCCAGACCCCCTTTTTTCTGAGACATATACCATAGTTTCTTTGGAAGCCTAGATTTTTTTCCTCCATTACAGAACCCATTAAACATTTTTTGAAACTCACTAATTTCTTTCTCTTTTAAATGGATCGCTAGTGTATCAAATAGAAAATTAATCTTTGGTAACAATATCATTTTACACATAGCAATCCTACCGAACCATGACAGCTTTAACTTCTGGAGTTCTTGTATTTTATTCTTAAATTCAATTCTCAAGCTGTCATAGTTCAATCGTTTAAGATCTTCTAATTTATTTGAAATAATTATCCCTAAATACTTCAGCTTCTCTTTAACTTGTATATTAAGTGTCGACACCATCCTACCCATCTCGCTCACTTTCAGGTTACACAACATCAGTTCAGACTTGTCCCAATTTATCTTTAATCCAGTTATAGCTTGAAATATTTGTAAATGATCTTTAATCCTATCCATTACCTGTTCCGGGTGCTTCACCATAAGCAATGTATCGTCTGCATACATACTCACTTTATTACCCATAATCCCTTCTATATTTGAGTCTTCCCTTATACTTTTAGCTAAAATCTCCATTGCCATTATGAACAAGATAGGGGATAAAGGACAACCCTGCCTAGTGCCCGCCTCTAGCTTTACCAGGTCCGTTAGCTCCTCATTCACTCTAACCTTAGCATTTCCTTTTTGATATAGTAAATCTATAACCCTATTAAATTTATCCCCAAACCCATATTTTCTAACTATTTCCTTAATTGAAGACCACTGCAGTGAATCGAAAGCCTTAAAAATATCCAATGATAGTAATCCCACTTTTTCCTTTGTTTGATTGACATTGTCTATTAAATCTAATACCCTTCTAGTCAAATCCGCCATGTGTCGTCCTTTTAAAAACCCAACTTGATCAACCTCTATATATTCCCCCATAAAACTATTTAAACGATTAGCCAATATTGCTGTGAAGATCTTCGCATCTTGGTTTATAAGCGAGATTGGTCTGTACGAATCCACTCTTTCCAAGTTCTTTCCAAGTTTTGGCAAAAGAACAATTGTGGTGTTATACCATGAGGTCGGAATTGATCCTCCATCCAATATATAATTATATAATTTCACCAATTTCGGAACCACTACCTCTTTGAATTCTTTATAGAACTCTGTTGATAATCCATCATCCCCCGGGGCTTTCCCTATCTTCAATCCACTTATTACCCCCCTAACCTCTTTATCAGTTATTTTTTCCTCCATTTTCTCCCTATGCTCTTGTTTTATCCCATTTCCTAACTGCCTCTCCAATATCTTCTTAAGTTTTTCTTTATCTATTTCTTTTTTTGCATATAGCTCCTGATAAAATTCTCTAACTATTTTACATTTATCGCTATTCTTATTGCACCTTGAACCTTGCCTATCCACTAACACCCCAATTTCTCTCTTTTCCCTTTTAACCTTAGCTGCCCTTGCTAATAATTTTGAGTTCTTATTACTAAATTCAAAATATTCCCTATTTAAATAAATCAAATCTCGTTTAACTTTGTCTATATCTTTACCCATTACTTCTGCCTTAAGTCCTTGTAGTTTCAAAAAAATTTTTTTATCCTTACTATTTGCGTGTTCTACCTGTAATTGTTTTATTTCCCTTTCTTTTTCTGTGTACTCTAATTTATTCTTTTTATATTTAAAGCTTGCCAATTTTATGCTTTCACCCCTAAATACCGACTTCATGGTATCCCACACAACATTAAAATTAACCTCATTATTATCGTTCCATTGCCAACTTTCTTTCCAACTTTCCATAATTAGCTCTTTACTTTTCTGATCTTTAAACAAATTAGGATCGTACCTCCAATTTCTGACTCTTTGAGTATTTTTTTGTACTTTCAATTCCAAATATACTTTAGCATGATCCGATTCCTTGATAATCCCAATTTCCGTGCCTTCTATATCCCCAATTAGGTTTTCCGAAAGAAAAACATAGTCTATTCTCGAATAGGTCCCATGCACATGAGAAAAAAATGAGTATGCTCTTTCTAAACCTTTAAACTCTCTCCATGAGTCCTTCAAACCCGTAACTTTCATCCAATTATCCATCACCTTCCCTTTCACACCACTTCCACTTCTAGCTATATTTGTACAATCTAATCCTGACCTGATCAAATTAAAATCTCCAGCCACAATAATTTTAGCAACATTTTCCAACTCCACTATTTTCCGAATTTTTTCGAGAAACACTGTTTGGTGGTCATTCGGAGCATAAATATTTACCAACAAGATTTCCTCATCCTCCAATTTTCCTCTTAACAACAAGTACCTACCCTCCTGATCAGCAATCTTTTTTGTGATTTCAAATCCTAACTTTCTAGAAATCATAGTTGCCACCCCTCTTGCTTTAGATGTTCCAAACGCCATCTCATAGTGTTGCATCCAACCTAAAAAAAGTTTATTCGTATCTTTTGACTTCTGATGTGTCTCCTGTAAAAACAAAATATCTGGTCTATCTTTTTTCAACGCCAATTCCAACCTCCGTCTCTTGAGAACAGAACCTGTACCTTTCACATTCCATGATATTATTTTAATACTTCCCATATCCAATTTCTTCTTCCAACTTTAAACTCTCCATCGGGCGTGCCACCAACAACCCTACCACCATACCACTACATATAACACACATTTTCACTCTCCCCACCTTCCAACGAAAAGTCGCCTCTGTCAACCAAAGAGGGGAGAGGGGGGACCTGCAAGACGTGCCCTACTGCCGGCGCTATGCGCTATTTGCCCATTCTACCTCTATTAAGTACTTAAGCTTGCTACTATCCAGATCTCATTGTTCCTTGCCTATCTCCTCTTCCACCATAATCAAAGACAGCTCCTCCTCCTCCTCCCCTCGCTGAGGTGTTCCACCTGTTGCCCCGCCAGCTTCCTCCCTCCTTTGTTCCCTTCCCAAAGCTCCAGAATCCATCATTTCCTTCTTAAGATTTTTCCATTCTTCTGACTCTGCTTGTACCAATCCCAACATACTCAAGTATTCCAATGGGTTAGTGCCTTCATCAATAACTTGCATTCTTTTTTCATAAAAGAAGCGCAATTGTTGTGGAAATCTCCAATTATACCTTATATTTTTACTCCTCAGCAATTTAGTAACAGGCCTCATCTTATACCTCCAAGTTCTTTCTTTTAATGAAATATCATTATAGACTTCAACCTCTGAACCATCAAATTTCAGCGCATCAGAACCTGCTCTTTTCAGGTGAGCCATTACTTTTAGTTTATCTGCCCAATTTGCAAATTTAACCAGCACATTTCTTTGTGCCATTCTCCCTCTTCTTGGACCCACCCGGAACACACTTCCTAAATCCTCCTGAACAAATTCCTTCCCCATTTTTAGACCATTTAACCATTGAACCACCCTCTCTCTTAACAAATCCGGAGTCCGTTCCGGTACCAGACGGATCAGAATATTCTGCTTTCTCATCAAATCTTCCACAGCATCAATCCTCATTTCTTGTTCCAACATTTTTAGCTTACAATCCCGCACCACCTCCTGGGTCCCTTTTACTTCACTCTTTACAGTATCCACCTCAATTTGAACCACTTTCAGCATTCCCGCAAATTTGCTCAAATTTAAATCCATTTTTTTTGTATAATCATTCAATGTTGACATCATCTTTTCCTGCCCTTTAATTATTTCACTTCTATCTTTCACCCTTAAAGCCTCACTTTTCTCAAATTTTTGCATCAATTTGCCCATTTCCACCATAAGTTGCGTCTGGTCCATTGGTACTGCAGATATAGCTGATGGTTGAGCAGATGGTTGAGCAGATTCACCCACTGTTGTTTTTCCAGTCGTTTTAGACTTTACAACTTGCTCTTCCTCCTTCGCTTTTCCTCTTGTAACTTTTTCCATGATAATCCACTGTATTTAAAACCCAATGTTGCAGATCGCTGTAACAATTTGTCAATATAGTAAGGCTTACAACACTGCAGTCATTGGTTCCACAGTTACAGCAGGAAAGTTCTTATGCCAACAGAAGGTACCAAAATACTGTAATCCACAACGATGAAACTAAAGGAAACAACTCTCCAAACAGGCAGATTAAAAATAAAAGAAAGAAAAAAAATTATTGACCACAACAGATCCTTTCCCCCAAAGCCAGCGGACCAAACAAACGTCTTCCAGCCACAGAAAAAAGAAGGCTTCAGAGAAACAGTTAGCCCAGTTGTTGAGGGGGGGGGGCTCAGGAGGAAAAGAAAAATCCAGCTTCTGAGGATTTGGGGTGATGAGCAAGATGTTCCTCAATCCACACGGTAAAGAAACCAGCAATCAAAGCCATATATTCCTTCCTTTGAGATGGGTATTTATAGCATCATTCTTCAGCGAGTGCCTTAACTTTTAAGTGAGAAGAGGCCCCCCCTCTTCCCCCTCTTCCTGTAAGGAGCAAGCAGCTTAAGCAAAAGAAAAGAAAAAAAAAAAAAACTCCCACAGTTTCTCCAATATTCCAGCCCGGGAATGAGAGAGAGAGAAAAAAAAACAAAAATTAATCCACCTTTGTTGATATCAAAACGTGGCGCGGTCCTCTGGAGTATAGAAAAAAATCGCAACCCTTGCACAGTCACTTTCGCTTTCCCAGACCGTCGCCATTTCAAGCCTCCAGCTTTTCCATTTCAAAGACTCAGCTCTCCTTTTTTTTCTTCAAAAGAGAAATCCCAACTAATTTTATAGCTTGCAACTGAGAATGTAGCTCCCCACAGGCACTTACATGCAAATTACTTCGCACTCAGGCTCCTCTTGCCCCTTTCAAAGCCGATTCCAAACGCCTTCTCCACAATCTTGCTGATCCCGTTCCACAGCTCCAGCAGAAAAGCCACGACTACCGCCGTAGCTTCCACCGCCAGAGAGTCACTCGAACTTCGATCAGCCAGCCCCAAAAGCTCACCAAACTTTCCACGGAGACAGGCAAGGATCTTATCTTTAGGCTTTGCCACTTTAAATTTTTTCTGTTCTGCTCCTTTCCATTGTTTACCACTTTGTTAAGCGCGAGCGTCCGAAACTAGATGTTACACAGCGGCCATCTTAGCCAGCCCCCCTGGAATTTTTTGAGAGTGTCAACAAGCATGTGAATAAGGGGGATCCAGTTGACATTGTTTATCTGGACTTTCAGAAGGCTTTTGACAAGGTCCCACACCAAAGGCTCTTGAATAAACTTACCAGTCATGGAATAAAGGGACAGGTCTTGTCCTGGCTAAGGGACAGGAAACAGAGGGTAGCACTAAATGGACACTTCTCCAAGTGGAGGGAAGTAAAGCGTGGGGTCCCCCAAGGTTCAGTACTGGGACCCCTGCTTTTCAACCTCTTCATAAATGATCTAGAGGTAGGAGTAAAAAGCAAGGTAGCCAAATTTGCTGACGACACTAAATTATACAGGGTAGTGAAAACTGTGAGAGATTGTGAGGAGCTCCAGAGGGATCTCTCGACACTGGGGGAGTGGGCAAAACAGTGGCAAATGAGTTTCAACATTAGTAAGTGCAGAGTGATGCATGTTGGGGCAAAGAACCCCAATTACATTTATAAACTGATGGGGTCTGAACTCTCTGCGACATACCAGGAAAGGGACCTTGGTGTCCTGGTGGACAACTCAATGAAGGTGTCAACCCAGTGTGCCTCAGCAGTGAAAAAAGCAAACTCAATGCTAGGGATCATTAGGAAGGGTATAGAAAATAAGTCAGCAAGTGTCATTTTGCCTCTTTATAAATCTATGGTGAGGCCCCATCTGGAATACTGTGTACAGTTCTGGTCGCCATACCTCCAGAAGGATATTATGGAGCTGGAAAAAGTGCAGAGGAGGGCAACTAGAATGATTAGGGGACTGGAACACCTTCCTTACCATCTGAGGCTGCAACGGTTGGGCCTCTTCACTTTTGAACGACGACGTCTAAGAGGTGACCTGATTGAAGTTTATAAAATCATGCACGGTGTGGACAAAGTAGATAAGGAAAAACTGTTTTCCCTATCGCATAACACTAGAACTAGGGGACACTCCATGAAACTTTTGGGTACTAGTTCTCAAACAAATAAGAGAAAGTACTTTTTCTCCCAGAGGATTACTGGTCTATGGAACTCCCTGCCAGAAGAAGTGGTGACAGCTGTCAGTCTTGACAGCTTTAAGAAAGCATTAGACAAGTTCATGGAGGACAAGGGTATCAATGGCTATAATTATGGATACTTAAGGACAACCTCGGGGTTGGAGAGATAGGCAGGATATCTCTCAATGCCATTTCCAGGGAATCCTAAGCAGGTGAAGGCATCTGCTTGGGAATACCGTGAAGGAAATGGTGAGCCACTGTGTGAGACAGAATGCTGGACTGGATGGGCTGTGGCCTGTTCCAGCAAGGATGTTCTTATGTTCTTATGATGAGGAACACACAGAGGAACAACTGGTTCCACCTGATGATCAATCCTTCATCACACTTGATGAGATCCAGGAAGATAAACAACAGGAACAAACTGAGGTTCTCTCCCTTAATATGGTTGATGAGGTGCATGTAGATGAACAGATTGCAGGAGAGAGGCTCCTTGTACTAGGCGATTCAATAATTAGAAATACAGAGAAATGGATTTGTGATGCACATGATAATCGTATGGTGACTTGCCTGCCAGGTGCAAAAGTTGCAGACATCACAAGAAATCTAGATAGATTGTTAGAGAGAACTGGGAACGAGCCAGTTGTCATGGTACACGTTGGTACCAATGATGTTGGGAAGGCCAAGCGTTCTGTCCTGGAAGCCAAATTTAGGTTGTTAGGAAGAAGATTGAAGTCCCGGACTTCCAAGGTAGCATTTTCAGAAGTGCTGCCTGTCCCTCGCGCAGGACCTACCAGGCAGGCAGAGCTCAGAAGCCTCAATGCGTGGATGAGGCAGTGGTGTCGAGAGGAGGGCTTCAGATTTGTCAGGAACTGGAAAACATTTTGGGACAAGCCAAATCTGTTCAGGAGGGATGGGTTGCATTTGAACCATGATGGGACGAGATTGCTGGCACTCAACATCAAAAAGGCTGCAGAGCAGCTTTTAAACTGATAACTGGGGGAAAGCCGATAGGAGCTGGGCAGCATCCGGTTCGAGAAAGTGTGTACTTGAGTAGTGAGGAGGATGCAAAAATTACTGAGCAGAGCAAGGAGCTAGTCACCAGCACTCTAGCAGAAGGATGCAAGAGGCAGTCTAACAATGCAACCGGACTCAAAAGACTGTATCAGAAAAGCATATATAAATGCTTGTATACAAATGCCAGAAGCCTCCGGAACAAAATAGGGGAGCTGGAATACTTAGCAATAGATAAGAATATTGATATTATTGGTATCACTGAAACCTGGTGGACGGATGATAACCAATGGGATACAGTTATCGCAGGCTACAAACTGTACAGGAAGGATAGGAAGGGGCAAACGGGAGGTGGTGTAGCCTTGTATGTCAAAGAAGTGATAAAATCGTATGAATTGGAATATCTAGGTGATTTGGAGTCACCATTAGAAGCTCTGTGGGTAAGAGTACCAGGCCACAAGGATGGTCTAACAGTAGGCATATACTATCGGCCTCCGACCCAAACTCCTGAGGGAGACTGGCAGTTGGAGAATGTTGTAAAGGAGGCATCCAAGAAGGGAAGCCTGGTTATAATGGGGGACTTCAATTACCCTCACATAGACTGGGTGAACTGTTGTTCAGCACATGATAAAAAGATAAAGTTCCTAGATATGCTAAATGATTGTTTCCTGGGACAGATGGTTGAAGACCCAACCAGAGGTACAAGAATCCTTGACTTGATCCTGAGTAATACTGAGTAATTTCTTGCTTTCAAACTGCTGGGTTGGCAGGAGCTGGGGCAGATGATGGGAGCTCACTCTACCGTGCAGCACTCAGGTCTCAAACTGCCAATCTTCCAGTCATCAAGTTCAGCATCTTAACCACTAAGCCACCACAGTCCCTGAGATGTAGTAGTACTGCTGATTTGTGGCCTCATAAATTTGTTGAGAGTTGTAATTCTTCCTCACTTTCCTCAAGTGTTTTAAGTATTTACTGTTTGCTTCTTTTTCTTCAGCCAAATTATAATCTAAGGGAGCATGTCTCCACCTACTGTCTAGTCTCCTCCCTTGCTGTTTCATCAGTTGGAATTTCTCTGTGAACCGCAGGGATGGATGAGCTCTACTATGGAGAGGCCATTAAAGAGGGATTGTGTCAACCACCTGGGGTGTTTCCATATACCATTTCCATATACTCCTGGGCTTCAACAGGAGCACTAACCAGTTCAACCAGAAACCCTTCCAAGGCAACCTGGAAGCCAATAGGATCCTATAGCCTCCAAGGGCAGGTCATGTTAATTGGTCCAAGCTTCACAAGAGGGGTGTTGCAGATAGCACCTTAGATTTCAGTAGGGGATGATCTGACCATGAGAAGGCTGGATTTAAGGTCATAAAGCAAAGCAAAGCAATCCTACTTATATACCACCCCATAGCACTTAGTGCACTCTGGGCGGTTCACAAGTTAATTAGCATTTTGCCCCCAACATGCTGGGTACTCATTTTACTGACCTCGGGAGGATAGAAGGCTGAGTAAACCTTGATCTCCTCTGGTCAGGATCGAACTCACAACCTTTTGGTTGCAGGACAGCAGTCATCTTCAGATCATAAGGTTCATCTCCCCCCCCCTCCCTTCCATCAAGAGGCCGCTCGCATGTTAATGTAGGCCCAGGGATGTCATTGGATCCATGAACTCTGAGACTGCATCAAAAACTACTCCCTCTGCATAGCTATTGAACTCCTCCAGGAGCAACAGACTGGGGGACCCCAATACTGCTGAGGATATGAAGTCCGTTAGCTGTGGGAAGGAGGGCTGGGTTATGCAGAGCACAGTATACCAGCACAATCCCTATCCTATTTCTGTGATCCATATTTTATGTTTTAGTCTGTGGGGACAGATGGGACCTTTCAGAGGATTTTCAGGTGGATCCATATTTTTGTACCATTGTTGCAGTCCATAGGTGCAAATCAGACCAGAGTTAAGTGCTTTGGGTTAGATCCATGCATAGATCAGTTTTTGCACCAGTGAGGCCATACACCAGTGATTCTTATCCTGTGGCCTGGGGGCTGGATGCAGCCCACGGCACCATTTCATGTGGCTCCCCCACCGCCTCCACACCAAGAAGTGCCATGTGGTGAAGGGCAAAATGGCTGTCCGGCCCAGGAAGCTGTCTGAGCATGACCTGACCCCCAGCTTAAAAAGGTTGAGAACTCCTGCCATACACCAAAGGACCTCTGGTTTGTGTGTTCTAGTCTATGGGGACAGATTGGGCCTTTAACAGAAATTTTGTTTTCCACATAAAAATAATGTGGATCCATGCAAATCTGTGCCTTGTACCATACTTTTGTGCCACTACAAAGCCATGTGCAGAAGGATAAATGATTTTTATGTTGTGGTCTTTGGGCAAATGGGATAGTTGATTGAAAAAGTGGTTTGGTGAGGATTCCCATTTAAATGTATAAAATCATGAGGTCCATGCCTGGGATGTATGTGTTTGGGACATGGTGAATTCATTACCAAAGGATCTGTGATTTCTCTTTTGTGGTCAGATATAGGATCTATGATTTGACAGTGATTTGGCAAGGACTGAGGTGGTTCAGTGGTTAAGATGCTGAACTTGACAACTGGAAGGTCAGCAGGTGACCTGAGTACTGCACGATGGAGTGAGCTTCCTGCCAACCTAGCAGTTTGAAAGCAAGAAATTGTAAGTAGATAAATAGGGACCACTTTGGTGGGAAGGTTAACAGCATTCCGTGCACTCGTCTAGTCATGCCTGCCACATGCCCACAGAAACGTCTGCACACAGCTGGCTCTTTGGCTATAAATGGAGATGAGCACTGAACCCTAGAGTCGGCTACAACTGGCTTTAGAGCAAAGGCAACCTTTATCTTTACCTGGCAAGGACATAAAATCACAAGGATCCCTTTTTGATTTAACGGATCCGTTTTTTACTTTCTTCCAGACTGAACACCAACTATTTTTACACAATTACCAAATTCTTTCAAAAATATTTATTATGTGAAGTCATATACAAATTAATATTTCTCCTGTGACTTTCAGAACACATGACCTTGGAGTCAAATCTAGATATGAATATTCATGCAACGATGATGTCTGGGATTTTGGTCTGGAGTTCCTTAAGATCTGTTACAGCTTCAGCATCACAAGTCTGAACATATATTTTAATTCATGAAAAGTGTTCCTGAAAGCAAGTCCTCATACCAGGATTTTATTTTGTACAAAATACAGATTTTCAACGATTCCAGCCTTACACATCTGGTGCACACTTTTTTTTGGACATTTAGCCATGTCAATATCCCAAGGGATTAAAAAATGGACACAACTGCTTGAAGGTTTATAAAACTATATAAGCCAACAGACAATTTTCACAATGTTTTTCTCTCTCTTAACCACAAGCTTCTCCCCCCTCAGTATTTACAGTAATACCGCTGTCCATCTCTGCAAAGGTAATTACTGTTTTCGCTCCACACCATCACCACTACTTAAGGGTGAGTAGCAAGGCTGGAAGCGACCGTGGGTGGGAAGCAGTGGCAACGCAGCACCATTCTTGGTGGCCCACTGAGTCCAGTTATAGACGTGTAATGTTCACAACCTGGCTTTTATCAGGCCCTAAAAAGTTCACAAAAGATCCAACAAAAGTACCAGAAAGTCAAGAGCCGCCATTTCCTTATGAAACTCAGCAGCAGCAGCAGTAATGCATCAGGGGGAGCAGCAGTACAGGCCCTCGAGGAGCTACTCAGGCCAGTCTCCATCCCAGGAAGGCTCACTTCTTTCTCCTCTTGCCTCCTCCGATCCGGGCCGCCCCGGCAGCGCTTCTTTTGCCCTTGGCCTCCCCAGGTCTGCTCCGCCGCCCCCGGTGCTGCTGCTGCTGCTGTTTCTGAGCCCTCTTGCCTCGCTGCCCGCGCTTCCTGCCCCCCTTGGCACGGGCGGCCGAAGCCTCGCCTTCCTCCTCCCGGAGCTGCTTGTTCACGGCCCGGGTCAGGTCGAGGAGGGCCGGCTTTCTGGTGCTCAGGCTGCGGGCCAGCTCCAGCTGCCGCTGCTTTTCCGCCGCCAGGTCTCCCAAGAGCGGCGCGAAGTGGCGTTTTTTCCCGCGGCCAGCGGCGCCCTGAGGCGGCGTCGGGGGCTCCTTGGGGAGGCGAGGCTGGAAGCGGCCGCGGGAGGCGGTGGAGACGCGGGCCAAGGCGTTGACGCGGCCTAGCTCGGCCCGGCCCTGGTGGCCTGTGGGGTGGAGCGCCGCCGCCGCCGCCGCCGCTCCTCCTCCTCCTCCCCGGTGGGCCCGGGCCAGGTTCCGGAGGCGGCTGAGCTCGTTGCGCGCCACCCGCTCGCGCTTCTCCTGGCGCCGCTTGGCGAACTGGTCCTCGTCCGGGTGGGCCCCCTCCGGCACCTCCAGGAGCCACGGGCGGGAAGGGTCGCCGCCGGCGCGCCGGTAGCCCCAGCGCCGCCGCCACTCCTTGGCCGCCTCGTCCCAGACCAGCGTGCCGCGCTTCTTCCGCGTGGGGCGGATGCCTTTGAGGCGGGCGAACTGCTCCCACCGGGTGGGCGGCCGGGGCTTGGGCAGCGGCTTCTCCCTGGGCAGGCGGGTGGAAGGCTCGGGCAGCCGCGCCACCACCGGGCCCGACCCGCCCTCGGCCCGCTCCGACGGCAGCGCCCACAGCTGGCCCACCAGCAGCTGCGTGTTGCCGCGGGCCAAGGCGCGCAGCAGGTCCTCGCGCTGAGAGGAGGCGGAGGAGGCGCCTTCTCGTGCCACCGCGCGCGGCGCCGGGTTCCGGTCGACCGCCAGCAAGTTGCCCGCGTCGAACTCCAAGTCCAGCTCCTTGTGGACCGCCACGCTCCGCTGGGTCTCCGCCTCGCGCTCCCCGGCCCGCGCCAGCAGCTCCTCCACTGACCAGGCAGCCATGATGACACACGCGCGCTCTCTCTCTCGCTATTACGGCTAGATAGAACCAACTCTTCCGCACTCCACGTGCCAGCCGGGCCGGCGTCTAAAAGGGGTCAAAGAGATGCACTTCCGGGTCGGGAAAACACACAACAACCCCGGATGTTCTTTCAGCATGGCCGCAGCGCCCATGGAGGTATAAAAAACAAAAACTAAAAACAGGAGGTGACACATGACGTCACAAACTTGAAGCCGACTAACCTGACAGTCCGCCATGTTAGTTGGCCCAAAACATTGCCTTATGGTGCTTTGATAGTGTGGAGTCGTGAAAGTAGATGGCGTTTCCCCTTTAATATCAGTGGGTGGGGGGTTGCCATCCCCCTCTCCGCTGGCTCCCCTGGGTCCAGAAGGGTTGGAGGGGGGACAGGCCCCTTTTGTCCCCCCAACCCTCACGAACCCACGGGACCCAGGAGAGGGGATCGAATCCACCCCACCCACTGATATTAAAAGGGAAAACCCGATCGGAGTTTCCCCTTTAATATCAGTGGGTGGGGGGTTGCGATCCCCCTCTCCGCTGGCTCCCCTGGGGTTGGGAGGCTTGGGGGGACAAAAGGGGTCTGTCCCCCCAACCCTTCTGGACCCAGGGGACCCAGCGGAGAGGGGGATCGCAAACCCCCCCCCCAAACACTCCGTTTTTAAAGAGAAGAAACCGCTTGGTTTCTTCTCTTTAAAAACGGAGTGTTGGGGTGTGTGTGGAATCGATCCCCAATCCCTGGTCCCCTGGGTTTGGGAGGTTTGGGGGAACAAAAGGGGTCTGTCCCCCAATCCTTCCAGAGCCAGGGGACCTGACAGAGAGGGGATCCCCCAGCAGGACACCCTGTTATTAAAAATGGGAGTGTTTGGGAGGGGGTAGAATCGATCCCCTCTCCCTGGTCCCCTGGGTATGGGAGGTTTGGGGGAACAAAAGCGGTCTGTCTCCCTAACCCTCTTGAACCCCGGGGGATTCAGCGGAGAGGGGGAATTCCCCCCCTCACCCCATATTAAAGAGAAGAAAGCAAGCCAAGCAGTTTCTTCTCTATAAATGGGAGTGTTCGGTGGTGGTGGTGGTGGTGGTGGATTCGTTCCCCTCTCCCTAGTCCCCTGGGTTTGGAAGGGTTGGGGGGACAAAAGGGGTCTATCCCCCCAACCCTTCCGGAACCAGGAGAGGGGATCGATTCCCCCCTCCCAAACACTCCGTTTTTAAAAAGAAGAAACTGCTTAGTTTCTTCTCTTTAATAACGGGGTGTCCTGCGGGGGGGGGGGATCCCCTCTCTGCCGAGTCCCCTGGCTCTGGAAGGGTTGGGGAGACAGACCCCTTTTGTCCCCTGTTGTGTATACATGCAGTTCAGCTGCTCGCCATTAGCGCAGCTGACGGAGCTCGCGTGGCTCCAATCCAACCAATGAGTAACTAACGCGTGAAACCTTCCCGCCACAGGTGAAACATCAGAAGGACATCACCTAGACTGTAACCAATAGGTGCCCCCGGGCCAAATTCAAATGTACTGTGTGCCATATATAAGGAGGCAAGTTGTGGGGCGCGTGTTTTGCCCGGCAGGTCCATAGCTGGCGGTGGGGTGGGAAGTGGATGTCCGGTGTTGGTGCTGGCCTGAGAAGTTGTGCTCCCCACCCCACGGCTTGCTCCTGCTCGACGGCGGCTGCTGGAGGCCCCGCCTTTGAAGGCGTGCCTTTGAAGGCATGCCTTTGAAGGCGTGCGCCCCGCGGCTTCCCGCTGCTGTGTTCAGCCCAGGGGCCCGCCCTCCTTGTGGGCTGGCAAGCCTTGACCCCAGATATCCAGGTCGAGGCAGGGGCGAGGGGGCCCTCTGGCGGGTCATGTGCAGTGGCGCGGCTGCGTGCCACGATTTAAAAAGTTAGACTTTTTTAAAAAAAGTTTTTAAAAATGGGCTGCCCACCCTCGCGGCCCGGGCCCCCTGCAGCTCCGGGCCCAGGATGGGAGTCCTGGCTATACCCCCCCTGACGGCAGCCATGCCCAGACATACAGTACATTTGGATCTGGGTATAATGTCTTTTACTGTCTTCTTTTATACAGTACTTATACTCCATTTTAAAATAGACCATCGTGAAGTCATGCCATCATCTGTTTTTTTAACAATACTATTAACTACCACAAGATGGTACTGCACTTTGACTATTCCTCTAATCGTCAGTTCTGACTTAAAACATCAGTTGAAAGAAAAAGTATTTAGTAAATTTTTTAGAAGATTTGAGAACTTTTTTGAAGACTTATGGGTTTGTCATAGAGGAGAGACACTGTAGTTACAAAGTGATGGCATGTATGTCATTTAATTATCTTTGGTTTGATGGTCAGATGGTCTCATACTGTGAGGAATGCTAGATATGTTTGCTAGGAAGCAGATTTCATCAGAGAGTAAATAAAACAGAACAACAAAAAACAAAAAAATGTTGTTGCACCTTAAAGACTAATTCCTGTATTTAAATGTGAGCTTTTATCTGATGAAGTAGACTTGGTCCACAAAAGCTCACATTTAAATATATGAGTTAGTCTTAAGGTGCCACATCATCTCTTTTTTTGGCTGTTCTGTTCTGTTTACTCTCAGGTATGCTTGCACAGACTAACACGGCTACCACTTAAAAAATTTCATCAGGTTAGTGGTGCTTAATCCAGTCACGACCTTGGAAAAGGTACTTTGTTTTAAGTTACTTGTCACTGTGTCTCAAGGTTGAGAAATGGAGCTTTAAAAGCGCAATGATTCAAAGTGATCCCTGGAAGCATTACGTTATTGGGATTAGTGTCTCTAATGGACAGAGAAACACCTGAGGGATTCTCAAAATTCAATGAACGGGAGTGAACTTTGTAATTAAAGTTCATTGTCCTTTTAAACCATCGGTCAATGACCCTGTCAATGAGATGGCAGGGAGGGACAAAGTGAGAGCTTGGCACTTGCCAACATGCCCTGACCTTGAAAGATTATGAGGATAAGCATTATCTCAAGATCTGAGTCCAAGGCCACCTAAGGAGGGAGGAAGAGGAGAAAATTGTGTATAAAAACCCCCGGAATTTGTTCAGTAAGAAGGAAAAAAGTGATTCTTCAAAGGAGGCAAAGCCCTCGTCGGAGAGTCATAAGATCGGGAAAACATCAGAAAATGGCACTCTGATTCTATGGGGCCAAGCCAGGCCACTATTTGGGAGATAGACGAAATCTCGCCAGGCTGACACTTAGCTGAAATTACAGCAAGGCTGGACTTTAACTCTGGGAGAGATGAGTCTAGGACAGTGATGGGCAGTCTTGGCCCTCCAGCTGTTCTTGAACTTCAATTCCCAGAAACCCTGACCAGCAGGAGTGCTGACTTGGGCTTCTGGGAATTGAAGTTCAAGAACAGATGGAGGGCCAAGACTGCCCATCACTGGTCTAGGATGATACTTAGAATCCGTGCGTTTTCTTATTTTTCAGTATAAGTTGCATGTTAGAGTAGATTTAGATTAGGAACCCAGAAATGGGGAATTTTATTTCTAGAGTGTGTTATGAGTTTATTAGCTTCATTTTAGTTATGCTTTTCATTTGGATATTTCGTGGGATTATGCTTTGCTTCTCATCACTTCTACAATAAAAAGGAAGATGGATTGGTTTCATTTCCACAAAAGACAAACAGACTTTTGTTTTGTGAACTGGATTATTGGTCCAAGCATCAAGATAAACCGTGTTACAGGAGAGAGAGAGATTTTGCAGGACTCCCATTGCAAGACCTTGGAAAACTCGCCCAGGCAAAGGGGGGAATCAAAGGAGCAGCTCAGACTGGTGATATCATCACAGGCCTACCATGGGAGTGTAATTCTGTTGCCTGGCAGTCTGAGAGGAGGGCTTTGATGCACAACCTATTCATACCATAAAGGCAGCCCTTGGTTCCTCAACCTCTTCACTTGTGTGCCCTGCTGCTATCCTTAGGAGGAGTGAAGGGAGCTCAGCTTTGGGGTGCAGTTAGGGCGGACGTGGTAAGGTCATGAGAAATCCCAGGTTAATATGTACAGGAGTGTGCCTTTGATGTCAGATCCTATGCTGGAGAACTGATGAAATATATTGCCCTACTGCTAGTATTTGTAAAGTGGCAATTGTTGTAAAGTCCCGTTTGTCGAACTTCAGAAATTGGTTGTCCTCAGGATGCGAATGGGAAAGACAAAGAGAGTGTTGGAAGGACAAGCATTGCCTCCATATTAACCTATTTGAAATATCACCCTAAACTTAAGACTGCTCCTACACTTCATTTTCCTATTTAGCAACTAGAATGCTCTCAGTAAATTCATGTTGTAGGAATATTAACATCAATATTTGTGGATGCTAATTTATTAGTAGAAAAGAAAATTGTGTAATTTTTACTCCAATTTAAACAGAGATAGTGGGTTAAATCTTCCCATCCCCTGCCATATTCATCGGTTCAACATCTGTGGTTTCAATTACCGTATCTATGAATCTAAACATATTCAATAAAAATAATAAAACCTAATACTTACAGAACTGTATATTTATTTCTATGACCCATTACCACGACTGGACACTAGAAGCCACTGTCTGCAATGAAATGTTTACAAGAAACATATTTGGTAGCTCATGAAGAAGGACAGAGACATTTGAAACCACTCCCCCACTTTTATGACTCAGGGACATACCTGTCAACCACCCCGATTTGGCCGGGATTACCCCGTAATCCTGTGCCGATTGACGTCATTTCCCGACCCGCGCTGCCAAAACCCTGTAATTTGGCAGCAGGGGAAAGGAGGTACTGCACAGCCCATCTGCGCAGGTTGCGTTGCACGCATGCGTGGAAGGGCTCTACACTTCCATAGCTCCCTTCCATGCATGTGCAGAAGGCTACGCCGCCTGCGTAGGCTACGCAAGCGGCGTAGCCCTCCACGCGCATGCGTACAACACGACCTGCATAGACCCGGTTTGCGCAGGTCCTGGATTCGCCGGGATGTGTATTAAATACGTATAGGGTTCACTGTTATCCACAGTTTCAGATATTCGTGGAAGGTCTCGGAACATAGTTCATGGAGGACAAGGGTATCAATGGCTATAATTATGGATACTTAAGGACAACCTCGGGGTTGGAGAGATAGGCAGGATATCTCTCAATGCCATTTCCAGGGAATCCTAAGCAGGGGAAGGCATCTCCTTGGGAATACCCTGAAGGAAATGGTGAGCCACTGTGTGAGACAGAATGCTGGACTGGATGGGCTGTGGCCTGTTCCAGCAAGGCTATTCTTATGTTCTTATGTTCTTATATGATGCCTCTCATTATACGAAGACAGTTAATAAGTAAACTGTATGTCTGTTTGGTCTGCTGTTGAGGTTGTTTATAGGCCTTTCTGCTCTCCCTCCTTAAATGCTATGCTACGATAAAGCTTTATTGTCATTGTCCTGTACAGAACAACGAGATTATCACGCATTATTGATTAACTGGACTTGTCCTTGATTAGCCATTGAAGGAGAGAATGCCTTCCAGTTACCTGAAAAAAATACTAAACTTTCCTTAGTAAAATAGAACACATTATTTATTTTATTTATTGTTTAGATTTCTATACCGCTTTACTTATTGCCATCAAGCCCTTGCATGCACACTCTTCCCTTGTTTCTGGTTTGGAGTCTATGTATCTTGCCCCGAGAATAGTGAATATCTCACTATTATGGTGTTATTTGACCCATTACTGAGCATTTAACACATTTGTTTTTAAGCCAGTATGCACCAGATGCCAAGAGTAGCCTCTGGAGCCTGCTTGGTGCAGAGCACAGAATTATGGCTTTTATAAGCTATTTGTTATGGAAATACTCATCAGTATATCATAATGACTAATGAGGTGATGTGTCATATGTTTCTTTGTGGAATTTAATTATATGGTGATTAAACTGTATGCCTATATGCCTGCTTGATCTGCTGTTGATAGCAGGAGGGATCTTTTCTTATAAGAAGGGACATTAACCATTGGTGTCTGGCATACACGCCCGCACCCGTCCCTACTATCCCATACCGAGCCCCCTACACTTGCCTTTACACCATCCGAGCATCACCGCAAGGGTCTGGCAGCCGCGAGTAGGGCAGCTACCCCACGAACGCAGGCAGTAAAAACCAACTACAAGTTCCAGCATCCTGTGCGCCGTGACCACTTCAGCCAAACAGGCTGAAGGGCGCGAGCGCATAAAACGTTGGAAAAGCCGACATGCGAAAAATAAAATAATGCCTCACGCAACGGGAGTGCAAGGCCGCCGAAGGCAGATGCAGCGTCTCACGCCCTCGCTACCCCAAACCCACCAAAGCCATGGCGAGGCCACTGCCGGCCTTCTTCCCTGGAGCAACAGGGAGAAGGGGGATTCCCCCTCCTCCCCACTACCCCGTCAAAGACACAGCGAGACCACCGCCGGCCTCAAGGTAAGTTGAGGCGGGGGGGACAGCAGCAGGCAGCACTTTATCAGGGGAGGCACACTCCCTGGTGAATGACTGGCTACTGCCTTTGTACTACCCATACCACTTTTTCGAGAACTAGCATGAAACAGTGGTGGAGGTAATAGAAAAGCAGCAGCCAGCAATCTGCAAGGAAGAGCACCACCCCTTACGGATCGTTGCCTGCCGCACTACAATTTTACAAAAAATCCCAGCTTCACAGCCACAAACACAGATTTATTTGTTTATTATTTATTTTTCACGCTTATATACCGCCCACTCAGGTACAACCCAACTCAGGGCGGTTTACATAGCGGACAGTAAATACATAAAAGACACATGATAAAACAAAGTTAAAAGTTAAAAAACCCACCCCTAAAAGGTGCGCAAGAACCGAAGGGACCTTGGGGGAAGGCACACTTCTCTATACCAACCACCCAATGGTACCCCCATCCCCACCCGCACCCCAAACTTGGCCCGCCAGCCAGGTCTTTAGTTCCTTCCTAAAGGGCAACAACTCCCTCTGGATACACAGTTCCACAGGCAGGAGGTTCCAAAGGGCTGGTGCGGACACAGAGAAGGCCCTCCTCCTTGTGCCAGAGAGGCGAGCCCCCCTGGCTGATGGCACAATTAGAGAGCCCCTGCGGTCCGCTCTGGTTGGATGGACAGACGTCCTTAGGGTGATGCGGTCTCTAAGATACCCTGGCCCACTACCATGTAGGGCTTTAAAGGTCAAAACCAGCACCTTGAATTGCACCCGGAGACAAACTGGTAACCAGTGCAGCCCCCGAAGCAGTGGTGAGGCATGGGCATAACGTCCACACCCCATCACCACCCGGGCTGCGGCATTCTGGACCAGCTGCAGCCTCCGAATGGTCATCAAGGGCAGCCCCATGTAGAGCGCATTACAGTAGTCTGGTCTGGAGGTCACCAGAGCGTGAGTGACCATGAGCAAAGAGTCCTGGTCCAGGAGCGGGCGCAACTGGCAAATCACCCGAAGTTGGGCAAAGGCCCTCCTGGCCACAGCCGCCACCTGTTCTTCTAGCAGCAGCCGCGAATCCAGGAGGACCCCCAAGTTGTGCACCGGGTTGGTCTGGGGCAAAACAGCCCCATCCAAAACCAAAGATGGTAGCTCCCGGGATAACGCAGGAACCCCTATCCATAGCCACTCAGTCTTGCTAGGATTCAGCTGTAGCCCATTTGCCCCCATCCAGACCCCAACAGCCTCCAGACAGCTGGAAAGGACTTTGACTGCATCACTGGGGTCCCCACGGGCCGAGATGTACAACTGTGTGTCATCCGCGTACTGATGGTACCGCACCTCATGGGAATGGATGATCTCACTCAGCGGCTTCATGTAGATGTTAAATAGGAGAGGAGAGAGTACCGAGCCCTGAGGCACCCCATATTTTAGGGGCCTAGGACTCGACCTCTCACTCTCCAACCACACCGACTGGGTCCGGCCCCTCAGAAATGAGGAAAACCAGGACCACACCGTGCCCTGGATCCCCAATCTTCGGAGCCGTTCCAGAAGGATACCGTGGTCAACGGTATCGAAGGCCGCTGAGAGGTCAAGAAGAGCAAGGACGGACGGATGACCGTCATCCCGCTCTCGCCAGAGATCATCCATCAGCGCGACCAATGCAGTCTCAGTACCATATCCAGGTCTGAATCCTGACTGGAATGGGTCCAGATATTCTGCTTCATCCAGTACCCCCTGCAGCTGACGTGCCACTGCCTTCTCCAGAACCTTCCCCAAAAAAGGAAGGTTGGAGACAGGTCTGTAGTTGGTTAGTATTGCTGGATCGAGGGATGGCTTCTTCAGGAGGGGGCGCACATGAGCATGTTTCAGCAGTGCAGGAAACATCCCCTCTCAAAAAGATGCGTTAATTATAGCCCCGACCCAGCCACCTGTCACCGTCTTAGAGGCTTTTACCAGCCAGGCGGGACAGGGATCCAATGGACAATTAGTGGCACGGACCGACGCAAGGAGCCTGTCCACTTCATCCGGGGCAACTGGATCAAACCAATCCCAGGTAACACCGCAAGACTGCGCACTGGCTCCCCCCAGACCCTCCCCGTCCACGCCAAGTTTGAACCCCGAGCGAATCAGATCGATTTTCTCCACCAGATGGTCAGCAAAGTCCTCAGCCGATCCCTGCCAACCAGGCACAGGCCCCGCCCTACCCAGGAGGGACCTGGTCACCCGATCTTCCATTAGGTAAGCTGGGGAAAAGGAGGCCGAGAGGAGAGAACCATCATGAAGCAGATAGCTCTTCTCTGTCTCCTTCTCCCCCGACCGACCCAACGAACGTTTCTGGATGAAGAACAAGCTGACTGCTGACTCTTCATTTTCCCCATCGCTGTATCGAAAGCTAATCTTGAAACAGCAATGGGGAAAAGAGGCAACAACAGACAGGCCAGAAATATTCAACTCAATAAAATGCATAGAAAATCCAAAATCAATACTAAACAATAAGCAAAAACACTTAATTAAATACACTAATACTCTACTTAAACCCCCTAGCCCAGCACGCCAAAATCAACAACAAAATGGAAAAAATAATAACACAAGACAACTTACAAAACATGTCCTCCCTCCAATCCTCTGCAACAGAACTGAAGAAACAAAGAAAATCAAACTCTTAATCACAGCCCAACCAAGAGGCCGGAAGAGTATCCTACAATCCAAATAAAATATAACCAAATTAATAAAAATCAAATAAATTCAAAAAACACAAAATCCAAAACCAGAAAAGCTAATTTATTTTAGAAAAAAATCTCCCCACAAAACAACAACAGAGAAAACTAAAACAAAACCATTCTTCCAAATTTAGTTACCACCATCCAAACCACCCCTAACCACCAACACACACATTAAACCTGCCTGGTAAGGCTGGGCAAAACATGCTAGTAGGACAATAAAAAACAAATATGAGATTGGTAATCCATGCACTAGGGGCTATGTGGATAATGCGTGTGTGTGTGTGCATGCGCATGTGCATGCGCGCACGTGTGCGTGCACACACATGTATCTATGGGATCAAAGTCAAGTAATTTCTGACATATGGTGACCCTTTTCAGGGTTCTCTGGGTAGAAAATACTTAGTAGTGTTTTATCCTTTTCTTCTTCTGAAGAGACTGTGCAGCTTGCCCAAGGCCAGACAGGATGCACAGTAAGAAATTAAACCCCCAACCTCTGGCTCTGAAGCCTGATACCTAGCCCACTGAGCTCGTCAGCTAGCATCAATACACATCACCAAAAGAAATAAAAGAAGACATTCATTTGCATAAAACTGCCTGTGTTATTTTATATGTACAGGGGCAAAATTAGAAATTGATTTTTAAATTATAAATTATTTCAATGCATCTCATATAAGGGTTAAATATAACGACTGGCTACCTTATACTATAGTGCTTGCTGCAGGTCTTCCTTCTACTGGTTCTTTAAATCAAACTTAAACTGGACAGTCCTTCAAATGGAGAACTGCCCTATGTAGAACAGGTCAAATGACTACCCTGACCTTGATCCAGGCCTAACAATGCTTTACTTTATCAGGTCTGCAAATCTGTAGAAAGCAGAAGTACAAGAAGAGTCACAGAAAAGTTTATGAGAGAATTTGAAAGGATTAGAGCAAAAAGAGGAGAAGAATAACATCATAGAATGAATGATTGGAATTATTACCTTTCTTTTAAAATCAGTTTGCTCAAGCTGTGCAATATATCCCATAGTACATTCTTATTATGCTTTTGCTGATTGGCAAAATTGGTGTGGGAGCAAACTGAATATTCAGAAGTCCTACAGATCTACTTACACTGCAACATAGTATGGTGGAAAAACTAGTTCTTGCAAAGCCTATATCTTCTAAATTAAGCTTCTATACAAATATCTGTCTAAAGAGGAAATAATAATAGGTACTATCTTAATGTTTTCTGATTGTAGCTATGGAGATGGAAACATTATTAATTTGCTTTAACACAGCTGCAAGTTAAAAAATCTGACTGTGGTTTCTTTGGGATTTTTCAGTGGATTCAAATTTAATTAGGCAGAGGGACATAGGCTGTATTATCTTGGGAAATCTACTCAGAGATAGTGCAGGAGCATTATTTACTTTAGCCAGTTTCTGCTGGTAATAATTATGGATGCTGCATGAGGAACGGATACCTGGCTCTAATAAAGAACAACAGATAACTGGGAGAAGGAGGAAGGAGAGCATCAATTTGCATACAAAAGACAAGATCAAGGGGAGAAGCTGGTGTCCATCCATCTGTCCATCCATCCATCCCCTTCTCAGTTTAAATCACTTTTTACTTTTAATAATGTTGAATTTCTGACTTTACTGCACATGATGCTAGCTGGGCTTAATGGGCATCGGGGTCTCATATCCTTGGGAAGGATGATAGGTTATACTTGTACAAATGGCATTATTTTATAGAAAGAGTTGGAACACATCTCTTATGGGATTGTTTGACTATTCACAGTTTAAGTTGAGATTGTTTAGCAAACAAACAAGTCATTGCACTTAATAATGATGTTGAACAGAATACAATTCAAGAGAAAGTGGATTCCTTCCCAACTTCTCTTCTTCAATTTGTTCAAATGAAAGCATCTCATTTTCATACACTGAGCAGTCTGTTCTCAATTTAAATTAAGCATTTTAAGTATTTCCAGAATGATTTTACAACCTATTAATATTTATGTGCATGATTCAGCTAGACTTCTTTCACGTCTAGATCAAACTTTAACCTGTCAAATAAAGCCACCTTCTTGACTTTGCTTTTGGACAAAATCAAATCATCATTAGTACATGTTTCTGGCAGTAGTCGACAAACCAGCAGATGAGCTGGGCTTTGTGTCTCCCTGCATGTTGTCTGCCAGCATCCCACACTTGAACATGTTAGACTTACATTTAGGCACTCCAATCCTCAATCTATTCAGAGTCCTCCAAGTGACATAGGGGAAGTTAGGTTCCTCAACCATGTCCTCCTTTAACATTATTCCTTGTCCAGAGAGCTCCTTCCTCCACCTCCTAATTTGATTTTGCTCTTGTGTACCCTCAAGAATGTTTGTTCTTGTAATAAAGCTCTTCCTGGATCTGAGCCGGCAGACTTGAGGCACATACAGTATCCATTCAAAGGATGTTGAGTTCAATTTCTACGTTTATATTGTTTTATTGTTCAAGAAGAATATAAACTGGGGACAATATCTTTTATTTAAAGGATGAAAAGGTCTTAATTAGCTGTCAGAGCTTTCATAGAGAAATCAATATATGTGGCTGCAGTCCCACAAGCAATAGTGCAAAAGGAGGTTTCATGTTGGTGATTGCAATATGCCCACAGAGCTTAATTTAATTTAATTTAATTTAATTTAATAGTCATATTTTTATATGCCGCCCACTCAGGCAGAACCCGACTCAGGGCGGCATTACAACAAGTTCTAAAAACACATAAAAACACTTTAAAAGACCCATATCCCACCCACTTTAAAAGACCCATATCCCACCCACCCATCCCACCCACTACAAAAAGAAGAAGAGAGAGTTCTTAATTGTTTACATAAGCCAGCAGGCGGGGACCGTGTTCCCATTCGGGCCCCACACCTGCCCTGCCAGCCAGGTCTTCAATCCTTTCCTGAAGGGCAGCAATTCACTTTGAAGTCTTAGATCTGTTGGCAGGAGGTTCCAGAGAGTTGGTGCGGACACGGAGAAGGCCCTCCTTCGGGTGCTGGATAGATGTGCACCCCTAACTGATGGCACCATTAGAGAGCCCCTCCAGTCTGCTCTGGTTGGACGGGCAGACACTCTTGGGACGATGCGGTCTCTAAGGTATCCTGGCCCACTGCCATATAGGGCTTTAAAGGTCAAAACCAGCACCTTGAATTGCACCTGGAGACAAACTGGTAACCAGTGCAGCTCCTGAAGTAGCGGTGAGGCATGGGCATATCGCCCACATCCCATCACCACCCGGGCTGCCGCATTCTGGACCAGCTGCAGCCTCCGAATGGTCGTCAAGGGCAGCCCCATGTAGAGCGCATTACAATAATCTACAGAGCTACAGAATTTTAGGCCTACTTCATATCTTGGGCTAAATTACAGCTCCCACATTTCCTTAGTCAGCTTATCTTGACTGAAACTGAGAGATGAATAAATGCTAATTCTTTTCCCTTCTTTCAATAATGATGTAATTGAAAATAAATTGTAGTATTGTCATGTATGTTAACTGTGTTTTCTGACAGGAGCAGAATGTATATTTTCTCATGTATCTATTCTTATGCAAATAAGTGGATCGAAAATGTGCATACTCTGTTAGCCAATGGGCTTGTTGTATTATTGTTACTGTTACTGTTTATAGGAGCGGAATGTATCTTTTCTCATGTATCTATTCTTATGCAAATAAGTGGATCGAAAAATGTGCACACTCTGTTAGCCAATGGGCTTGCTGTATTATTGTTACTGTTACTGTTTACAGTGTATATAAGTCTGAGTTTTGCCCCATCCAAACTGTGTTCAAACCCCACTAATAAAGAGCTGAATTTCACTACTTCATTCGTCTGCTTCTTCATTCCTTGAACACTAAACTGGCGATGAGGATGGGATGGCGTCCCCACACGGTAGCAACATCGTCCCATTCGACCCAGTGCATCCAGAGAAATGGGCAACATATGAACGCCGGTTCCGCCATGCAATGGCCTCGCAGAAGATCACTAACAGGAAACCAGAAGTGCTCCTATTTCCTCGCTCAGTGCAGTTCTGAGACGCTTGAGGTGGCAACCCACCTCGTTCTCCCAAGGGGCGTGGATGTGGTGCCGCTCGCAGAAATCATTTCTGCACTGAGGAGGCACCTGCAGCCAGAGGTCTCGATCTTCCCGGCCAGGGTGGCCTTCCACAGAAGAGAGCAGAGACCCGGTAAATCCATTGCAGATTACGCCACCGCACTGCGCATTGCTGCCGCCCCGTGCAAGTGGGATAACATTGAAGAAGCACTCCGGGACCATCTCCTGGCCGGCATGAGGGATGAAGATGCTCAATGTCACCTCATGATCAGAAAGATGCCAACCTTCACGGATGTCCTAGAAGAGGCAGTAGCGCCTGAGGCCGCACGGTCTGGGATAAAGCTTTTCTGGCATCGCCACTCCACCACCAGTGCCACCGACGGAGCTGTGCAAGCTCAGCAAAGTTCACCTTCATCCTCCTCAGCATTGCCTGGTTCCATCTCTTCATCGAAGTCCAGCGACGCAGAGGGAAAAGTCCGAGTGGTCTGACGAAAGCACTGAGAGCACTGTGACGATTGGGAGAAGAAATTCCTTCACAAGTGTGATGGCTGCGGAGCCCAGCATGACCACAAGAAGTGCCCCTTCCGCACCGCAGAATGCAATGGAGTAAGACGGCTGGGGTGTAGCAAAAACAGCGTGGAAAACAACAACACTCCCTGAACATGAGAATGGAAAAAATCAAGTGTATGACTTTAATAAAAGAAAGTATTCACATGCTAGTCCAATGGTGAGGTATTTTTAAGAATGTAATGCAGTGTATATACTATTCGAAGTTTCATCCAGTATATCTATATGTGAAAAAGTATAAATCCACGTACAGAAAAGTATATATACACACGCTATATATATATATATATATATAGCGTGTGTATATATAAAACAAAATGTTGGTATTATAGTCCACAGCAGGAAGTCACTGGGTAAACTGTAAAGCTATTTCGGCTGTGAGTGCCGTCCGTAATGTAATCGTCGGGAAGCAAAATACATCCATTCCATCAGCAGGTTCCCATGCGGTGGGCAGCATCAAGCAGTTGTAGACAAATTCTCGATGCCCTTCCGGTAATTGGACATTTCGAATAGCTTTCTCAGGAGTCTACAAATACAACATGAAACATGCATATATACTATAATATTTGCTATAGTAAAACCTCTTTTAAACATGCAAAAGTACACTAAGCATATAGATGAGAATATATGAAAAACGGACAAGGTACATACCTAACAATATATTCATGGCGCGTATAGCACCTCCATAAAACTGTCTTTCAATGTGTGCACACGTTAATTTCTTACAGGTGAGTGCTACATTTATACAGTGATGCTTGGGTTATCAGAATCCTGTAGCTAGTTCTTAAAAGGATATATTCATAGATGATTAAGAATGTGATAGTGACGGAGCTACAGAAATGTGGACAGTTCCCATTCTGTATTCAGCCCATGGGGCACCAATGTGTTAAAACGATGGATGTAGAATGCCTCTCTCTGTAAGAGAAAGCATTGCACATCCACGATCTGATATTTATTGGGCGAGTAAGTCTCCAGTATAACCACCTTAATATCTCTAGATGTATGCTTCTTCTCAATGAAGTGGTTAACTAGAGGAGCAGTGACAATCCGGTTTTTTATGCGGGAGAGGTGTTCACCTAGGCGTACCTTAAGGGGTCACCTGGATTGTCCCACATAAGCCAACTGACATGAACAGATGATCATGTAAATGGAATCCTTTGAATTACAATTTGAGAACCTAGTAAGATTCAAGGTGAAATTACTGCCTGGTAATTTCACACACTTGGTGCACCACATGTGGACACAGTATTTGCAGTGTCCACATGCAAAGTGTCCTGAAACAATAGTAGGTGGCGCCATTCTGTGGGTGGCGACATCGGCTCGAGAAAGGAAATTTGCAATGGTCTGCGTTTTTCTAAATCCTATAGTGGGTCGCTGTTGGCACCCTGGTATAGAATCAAGTATGTGCCAGTGCCTCAAGATGATATGCTTGATCCGATTGGCCAGAGGGGTGTAATCCAACGACCAAAATAACCCTGGTTGATCTGGAGGTGGTGAGGTATTATCTCTAAATAAAGTACTTCTGGGACGTGAGTTAACTTTATTGCGAGCTGTTTGAATAATGCTCCTGGGATATCCTCTCTTGCTTAGGGTAGTAGATATTTTACTAGCTGCTAATGTGTAATCTCGGTATTGGGATGAATTTCTTTTCGCCCTCAACATTAAGCTATATGGTATATTTGCCTTCAGATGATGCGGATGGAAGGATGTGTATTGTAAATATGCAAAACGATCTGTAGGTTTATGGTATAGTTTGGTTTGTATCCGGCTATTTTCAATGAATATTGTGAGATCCAAAAAAGGAAGGGATGCTGAATTCATAGTGTGTGTGAATTTGAGCTGATTATGTTGGCTATTAATCCATAGGCAGAAATTCTCTACAACTGTTTGATCTTTGAAAATAAAAAACAGGTCATCTATGTATCTTTTATAACAAATAATATTAGTGAAGAACGGATTAACCAGGGGATCAAGAATAAAAGTTTTGTCAAAATTACACATAAATATATTGGCTACGGAGGGCGCAAAGTTTGAGCCCATGGAAACTCCTTGTGTCTGTAAAAAATAAGAGTGTTCGAACCTAAAAAAATTATTTTCAAAACATGTGTCTAAGAGATCTAACAGAAAGTCTGACGGTGGATGGTTGTCAACCCGACTATCAAGGAGGTGTGTGATTAGAGCACGGGCTTCTACCAACGGGATGTTGGTGTACAAAGATGTTATATCAAGTGTTAGGAGTACAGATGATCATGTAAATGTAGCACTCACCTGTAAGAAATTAACGTGTGCACACATTGAAAGACAGTTTTATGGAGGTGCTATACGCGCCATGAATATATTGTTAGGTATGTACCTTGTCCGTTTTTCATATATTCTCATCTATATGCTTAGTGTACTTTTGCATGTTTAAAAGAGGTTTTACTATAGCAAATATTATAGTATATATGCGTGTTTCATGTTGTATTTGTAGACTCTTGAGAAAGCTATTCAAAATGTCCAATTACCGGAAGGGCATCGAGAATTTGTCTGCAACTGCTTGATGCTGCCCACCGCATGGGAACCTGCTGATGGAATGGATGTATTTTGCTTCCCGAAGATTACATTACGGACGGCACTCACAGCCGAAATAACTTTACAGTTTACCCAGTGACTTCCTGCTATATATATATATACTTTATATAGATAGATTTATACTTTTTCACATATAGATATACTGGATAAAACTTCGAATAGTATATACACTGCATTACATTCTTAAAAATACCTCACCATTGGACTAGCATGTGAATACTTTCTTTTATTAAAGACATACACTTGATTTTTTCCATTCTCATGTTCAGGGAGTGTTGTTGTTTTCTGCACCGCAGAATGCGACAACTGCGGGCGAAGAGGGCACATTGCTAAGGTATGCTGACAGCAAAAGCAAAGACCTCCAGCGCCTGTGCCCAAGAAGAGTCATCACCACAACACGTCCATCGCCAAAGTGTCACCCAAGCCTGAGCCATGCCAATTGGGCATTGTCAGTGAGCGTTTCTTCACAGACCTGAGCCTGCAGGACATCCCCTTCAAGATGGAGGTGGATTCAGGTACTACATTTTCCATATCCCACAGCGGGAGTTTTTGAGAATTCCCCTTGCCTCTTGGTCCAAGCTTAAATCCTTTAAAACCTCCCTCTGGGATGTGCAAGGTTATTCCGGTCCTGGGGGTGGGTAATTTCTTGGTTAAATTCAAAAACATTCGCACCTCCTTGCCATTGGTTGTAGTTAAGCAGGGCACTAACTGTCTTATTGGGACCCAATAGTTTAGGCCCCTGAGAATCCGGCTATCTGGCATCCACGCAATAGACTCTGACCCAATCCAGGATGTTTGTGCTGCACATCCTGAGGTATTCAAAAAGGGTTTAGGTTTATGCAAAGGACCCCCTGTTGACTTTGAGCTTGACCCAACCATCCGGCCCATCTGGATGAAGCCACGCCGGTTACCCTTTGCTTTAAAGGAGAAGATAGAAGCCGAGCTGGACAAACTGATGGGGCAGGGCATCCTAGTGCCGGTGGACTCCGCAGAGTGGGAGACACCAATAGTGACTGCTTTGAAAAGTAACGGGGAAGTCAGGATATGCGCTGACTAAGTGTCCAGGCTTACCAACAATTAACTTTGTCTCCTGCTGCTTCCATAGCCCATACCATAGTAACACATAGGGGGGCATTTAAGGTAACTAGACTACAATTTGGGGTGAATGTGGCCCCCAGAATATTTCAATCTCTTGTAGAACGTATTTTGAAAGGGTTGCCTGGTGTCCTGCCATATTTTGACGATGTCCTGATCACCGCTAAGGACACCGTCGAACTAGCGGCCAGGCTCGATCGAGTCCTCTCACGTTTCAAGAGGGCCGGTCTACATCTCAGAAGAGACAAATGTGTGTTTTGGCACGGGAAGTGGAGTTCCTGGGGTACCGCATTACACCCCAAGGTATCATGCCCTCTGACTCCAAGATGACGGCCGTGCGGAATGCACCCAGGCCGAAATGTAAAGGCGAATTGCAATCATTTCTAGGATTGTTAAACTTCTATCACACTTTTCTCCATCGCAAAGCCTCAGTTGCCAAACCATTACATCGGCTTCTTAAGAAAGATACTGTTTGACACTGGGGCCATTGCCAGGAGAAAGCGTTCCTAGAACTTAAAAGGCTGCTGTCTTCAGATGCTGTATTAACTCATTTTGATCCTAACAAAGAAGTTGGACTTGTGTGCAATGCATCCCCTGTGGGGGTGGGAGCTGTGTTATGCCATGTACTAAGTGATGGG
Organism: Bradypodion pumilum; assembly: GCA_035047305.1. Classification (NCBI taxonomy): domain Eukaryota; kingdom Metazoa; phylum Chordata; class Lepidosauria; order Squamata; family Chamaeleonidae; genus Bradypodion; species Bradypodion pumilum. Next base: position 293,831,429 of record JAWDJD010000004.1, on the reverse strand, counting down.
AGGGAAGCCCCTGTGGCATTCTATTCCCATTCACTCTCAAAGCCTGAGAAAAATTACGTTCAGACAGACAGGGAGGCGTTGGCAATCGTGGCAGGCACTAAGAAATTCCACGATTACCTTTACGGAAGGCCTTTTATCATCGTAACTGACCACAAGCCCCTCCTTGGAATCTTTGTGAATGGGAAACCCACGCCTCAAATCCTGTCCCCAAGGATGTTGCGTTGGGCAATTTTCCTAAATGCATATGATTTTACTTTGTTGCACACGCCCGGCAAGGACATCAGCCATGCTGATGCCCTGTCACGTTCTCCACTGCCAGGGGTCGGGGAAGCTGATTGCGAGATCGAAAGCGACCACCAGGTCCTCATGATTGAGGCATTCGACTCGCCCCCGGTCGTCCCCTCAGATATAGCCAAAGCTACGGCCAAGGATGTAACATTGACTAAAGTAATGTCTTGGGTACAAAAAGGCTGGCCTGTCTCTCCTCTAGCCGAGGAATTCAGAACATTCCACTGCAAGCATTTGGAACCGCCAGTGGAATGAGGTTGCCTTCTATGGGGCCAGCGGGTGATCATTCCTGTCACTCTCAGGAAAAAGGTTTTACATTTACTTAACACAAGTCATCCGGGAATTGTACATTCCAAAGCCCTTGCCCGTAGCTACTTTTGGTGGCCTCAACTGGACCAAGACATAGAGCAGATGGTTGGCACTTGTTCCAGCTGTCAATCCTCTCGTCCAGAGCAATCCCACCTTCCCTCTTGAGAATGGGATTCTGCTAGGGGCCCGTGGTCCAGGTTGCACATAGATTTTGCAGGTCCATATAGGGGTGCCCTATTTTTGTTGGTTGTAGACTCATTCTCTAAGTGGCTGGAAGTGATTAGAGTGCCTAATACCACTTCAGCCACCACGATAATGCACCTGAGAAGGCTGTTTGCAGCATTTGGACTTCCAGATGTTCTGTTGTCCGACAACACATCCACGTTCACATCTTCAGAATTCCAATCCTTCATGGAAAGGAATGCAGTTAGGCACAACACTGCCGCATCCATTCCACCCAGCCACCAACGGCCAGGTGGAGTGGAAGGTGCACACAACTAAAGATGCGCTTCGGCGTATGGGTGAAGGGGATTTGGAGCTCCAGCTATGCCAGTTTCTTTTCATGTATAGACTCACCCCCTTGCCTCAGGGCTGTCCCCTGCAAATTGCTCCAGCGAAGGAAACTGTCATCCTTGCTGAACAGATTGGATCCCTCTAGGGTGGAGGACAAAGGCACAAATATAGCGATCCAACACCAGAAGGGTTTTTCTCCAGGAGACCCAATACATTGCCGCAATTGTGCAGCTGGTGGTCTTACGTGGGTGCCTGGGGTTGTGATCAATCAGATTGGTCAAGTTTCTTACAGAATCGAAACAGTCACTGGTCTGATCTGGAGGAGGCACGCGGATCAATTGAGACCCAGAATACTGGACCCACAGGACGAATACAGAGACTCAATGTTAGGGTTGGCCCCCACCCGTTTAAACCCAGGGTTCAGAGGTAATAGTCTGCAGCAAGCTAACTTAGACCCAGAGGTGTGTTCTAGGGACTGATTTCAAAGGGAAATTGTGGAATGCTCCCCTACTCCGGCCATGTGTACCCCTACACTCTCTCAGCCTAGCACTCTGGATTCCTTTACTGATGATGACCAATTTTGTTTGGAGTCGCCCTTCACTCTTAGTACACATAGGAGGGACCCTGAGTTGTCTTATTCATCCACAGAATTACATTTTGGTTTTGAGTGATCCCCTGCTCCTCCATCTGACAAACGGGGCTTTAATTTGGGTTTACAATCCTCCCCCTCTAGTCAATCCCTCCTACAAGACCCTGAGCCAGCTCAGCCAAGCGTCCGACCCAGAAGGGAAACTAGACTGCCATCCTGGTTAAAGGATTTTGTTTTTACCTGGGGGGGGGGGGAAAGAATGTTATGTATGTTAACTGTGTTTTCTGACAGGAGCGGAATGTATCTTTTCTCATGTATCTATTCTTATGCAAATAAGTGGATCGAAAAATGTGCACACTCTGTTAGCCAATGGGCTTGTTGTATTATTGTTACTGTTACTGTTTATAGTGTATATAAGTCTGAGTTTTGACCCATCCAAACTGTGTTCAAACCCCACTAATAAAGAGCTGAATTTCACTACTTCATTCGTCTGCTTCTTCATTCCTTGAACACTAAAAGTATAGAGCTGTTTTTTTAGCTTTTCCTGAAAAATGTATTATATCACCAAGGAAAGATTAAGGAAGAAAGAAAACTTCAATCTGAATATCAAATAAATTTTTAAAAAACCCCAAAGGGTTTTATCAAATGTTTTCCCGCAGGTTTGGCAGGGTTAGCCCAAGCTATTTCGCTGTCTGAGGTGGAGCAGAACATGGCATTCTAGCTGCTCTCAACCTTTGGCTCAAAATTTTGTTTAACTCCAATGGCTTGGCGCCTCCAACCCTCCAGGACAGCTTCCAATCAGCATGGAAAAGAACAATCCAATCCAGACTGCAGTATCTTGGCCTCTCCCAACCTCTCATACAGGCCATGAGTCACAACCAGGTAAAACAGACCATTAAACAGAGAACACTAGACATGGAAAGGCAAGAAGACCTAGCCAGGGCCACTACCTTCCTGGCTCCAGAGTCTTGGAGACACATTGTTGCCCCGGCCCTGTACCTGCTGCAACTTGAGACACCAAGCCATTGGAGGGCATTTACACTAGCCCGCTGCCAGGCCCTCCCTTCTGCAATTCTTGAGGGAAAGTTCCAAAGGACACCAATGTCAGAGAGACGATGTCCCTGTGACACGGGAAAAATTGAAACCACAGAACACGTTATTTGCAGCTGCCCTTTCTATAGACACATCCGGAACAAGTTCATATCTTCGCTACTCTGCAAGAATCCTGGCTGGACAAACAGTACATACACCCACTGGTTGCTATCTGATGATAGACCCACCTCTACCCACAACACTGCCAGGTTCTGTGTTGCAGCATGTAAAATCAGAAGAACAATCCTGGCAGGACCTTCAGCTGAATAAACTACTAGTGTTACACCATAGGCTTAGTAATACAGTAGTTGTAACATTATTGCTCTTATGTACTAATTTTACTACTCCTTTACTGCAGTGGCTCAAGTAGGTAAGACGCTGACTGGGAAGTGGAAGGTCAGCAGTTTGATTCCCTAGTACTGCAGGACGGAATGAGCTCCCGTCTTCGTCCCAGCTCCTGCCAACCTAGCAGTTCGAAAGCAAGAAAATGCAAGTAGATAAATAGGGACCACTTCAGTGGGAAGGTAACAGCGTTCTGTGCGCTCTGGTGTCTAGTCATGCCTGCCACATGACCACGGAAATGTCTGCAGAAGCAGACAGCGTTGGGCTCTTCGGCTTGGAAACAGAGATGAGCACTGCACCCTAGAGTCGGATACGACTAGCTTTCGAGCAAGGGAAACCTTTACCTTTACTCTAAGCAGAAATTCTACTTTTTAAACACTCTCTTTTTAACTTTTACCACTTGATATATTTTAGTACTCCTATTTTAACTTCTGTTCTCTTTGCTGTTCTATGCTGGTCTTGCACCGTAATAAAGATTGATTTGATTTGAGAAAATGGCACTCTCCTGTCTCCAAGTCAAAGTGGAAGTGTAGTGCACACAGCCAGTCAAGTCATTTTGGTATCTGCAGCAAAACATCTGAAAAACAACTCTTCCTTTCATTTGCAATAAAAATACAATAATAAATGAATTAACAACTTGCTGTCTTGTCATCATTATAGTCAACATTAGCCACCTTGGGTAAACTACCTTACTACAGTATCCAATAGTAGGGCTGCCCTGTAAAATTCCTGATTAACCTAGAGAATATATCACACAACAGATGTATTTTGCACTCGTATTGAGTAGCTACCATTGCTGCCAACATAGAGCAACAGTTACAGGATGACGCAGCAACTCTCTGAAGTTCTGGAGGCCTCTTAGATGTTTGATGGCTTGTGGTGGCTAGTGGTCACAATCATTCACTGTTCGAAGCAGGTGACTTCATTGTAGTTGGTTTGATAATGAGACAAATGTCTCCATGACTGACCCGAAGACAGAGGTTACTTTCTCCTGTATCGGCAGGTGGTTGTGATACGCACGTACCCTGTTAAACACATTAACAAAAGCTGTTTTGTCTGTTTTTGAAAACCCTCCACAAATTTAAGAAACTTTTTAGATTGACATTTTAGGTAGAATCCCAACATTGACTGTTTGTTGATTACTTCAGTACTTTATCATATGAAGAATGGGTGAGCATGTCCAGAGAGGACATGTAGCTTACTCACTGGAACTTTTAGGGATTGTTCTTGCCTATAGTATCAACATGCTGTGGATGCTGGAGTGCCTCAACCTTCCTCTACATACTTCTTTTTAAGCCCCTGTCAAATGCGTCTACTTTTTTTTTTTTTGCAGTGATTCCATGTATTGTACACTGTTCCCAGTGCCTGTGAATACTAGGAATGGCATATATGGGAGCCTTGCAGCTATCAAAGGCTATTTCAGGGGTGAACATTCAGTATGCTGAGCTAACAAGCCCCTTCAGCATATTGGATACTAGCATATTTTGCCTGGCGGTGCTGGGCTTTTAAAAATTGTGTTGGATAGTAAAGGGTTTCGTTTTTTTTCTTGAACCAATGGTGCTGTGCTGTTTTAAATGGTGGTGTAAGGTTTTTTGATTTTTTGGCTTTGAGGCGCTGCGTCCGCCTGTGGCGGACTTGCGCTCCCAGTGAGCTTTTTTTGTGTGCTGGCTTCCTCAGTGCTGGGCTGTTTAAAGGGATTTTTTTTAAGGTTTTTGTTTTTTGTTTATGGAAATGAGGTTAGTCTGTTATTTGTGTTTGTGAAAATGTTTATTTACACACACGGACTGTTTTAAACTGTGTTGTTATGTTGTTGTTTTTTGTATTTTAAAAAGAGGATAGGTTTTTTTTAATTATTGTATTTTAAAAAAGAATGTGTTACTTTGTGAATTTTTGTAAATAGTTTTACTTTAGATAATAATTTTAAAAATGTGTAAATATGTTTTTTTAAATTGAATGTATTTTGCAGTGTTTTTTTATTTTTTATTGAAAATTAATTTTTTTATCTGTGAATTATTTTTGATTTTTTTGGATATTTTTGAATGATTTTGGAATTGATTACCCTATTTTTGGGGATTTATTGAATACTTGGGAATATTTTGGATGTTTTTTCTCCTTTGGCCACTGGGTGGTGGTGTTGAGCAATTTTTTTGTATTGCTTATTCTGGTGCGTCTCTTCTTCTCTTCATTTCAGTTCCGGTTTACATCGGGGCAAGACGTCTATTGGTAAGTTCTCTCCGTTTTTTTAGGGGGGTTGTTTTGGGTTGGGGGGCGTTCTGTTTGTGTTTTGGGTTTTGGGTGGGGGTTTGTGTGTGTGTGTGTTTTTAAAATGTTTTTGGGTTTTGGTTGGGGGTTTCTTTGTGTGTCTTTTTGAGTGTTTTTGGTTTTTAGGGTTTGAGGTGGGGGTTTCTGTGTGTGTGTGTTTTTGTATGTTTTTGTTTTTTTTTTAATTTTTTTGATTTGTGTTTTGGGTATTTCGTGGGCCAGTCTTGATGGCTGGCCCGCGGAAATACCATCGCCGTTTCATGCGGCATTGGGGGGGGGTGTATTGCCGTGGCCCGGGCTGGGTTGCGGTGTGACTGTTTGTTGGGTTGGTGTTTGCCTCGCCGCTTCATGCGGCTTTTGGGGGAGGGTAGTGTCGTGGCCCTGGCTGGGTTGGGGTTTGTGTTTTTGTGGGGTGGGGGTTTGCTTGCTGGCCTTTTTTTGATTTGTTTTTGGTTGCTGCCACCACGGTGTTTTTTGCAGCGGTTGGGGGGGGTTTGAATTTTTTTCCAGCGAGTTTGTCTCGCTGGGCTCGCCGTGTCTTCGGCGGGGCAGCGTGGGGGAGAGGGTGTCCCTCTCTTCCCCGTTGCTCCGTGCAAGATGGCCGGCGGGTTTGCATGTTATTTTGATTTTGGGGTTTGTGTATTTGTGTTTTCTGGGCGCTTCGTCCGCCTGTGGCGGACTTGCGCTCACGGTTTGGGTTTGTTTTTATTTTTCGTGCCCCGGCTTCTTCAGCGTTCTGCATGCCCATGGCACGCAGGACTCTTGGGAATGTAGTTTTGGCTGCGCGTGCTTGCTTTCTGCGGCGGTTTTTCTCTTGCAGCTTTTTTTTATTGGCCATGGCACATTTCCGAACGTTCCTTTTGCCGCGCCGCTCAGCCTGATTGGCTCTGGCGCGGTGCAACGAAAGGAACTTTGGGAATTGAAGTTCCCTTTTTTTTGTTTGCGACTGGGGGGCTCCTGCCCCCGGGTCAAAAATTTCAACCCGACAGTTACCTGCGAACCCCGTTCGGGCGAGTGAACGGAGGCTCGGACGGGGCTAGTGGGGCCTGGTGCAACATCCTTTGTCACATTCCAATGGTTAACACACCATTTTATAGGTATAGATTACAGTTAAACACTTCCACAGCTTCTCTGCAGAGGAGCAGGGAAAACGTATTATTCCCCGCCCATCCTAGCTTATTGTCATAGCAATACATAAGAGAGTAAAAATATTTTTCTTCATTTTCCCATGTAGTGCTGATTGAAAAACTGGCTTTAGTCAATGCTACAAGGAAAAACAAAGGAAAAAAACCTCTTCTAACGGATCCAGTGCTAGGACTGTCATCTAGGAGAGGGCAAAATTTGCACTACTGAATCTTACTTTAGTGCTGTTGAAAAAGATAGCATCATTCAACATGTCTGAGGCAACAAGTAAGTTTAGGTGGCCTGGAACAAGCCATCTGATCTACACAATGTCTGCCTTTCAACAGTGGGAGAAAGCCAAGGGCTGCTTCTGCTGCCCCTCAGTATCTGCTGCTTGACGTGTACCTCTCATTGTGCACAATGACAGAGACAATGCTGCTTGTTTGACACCATGGCTGGTTTGAGACACAAAGTGACAAAGATAATTGCTGCTGTGGATCTAGTCTATTCTAAAGCAAATTCTGAAGCGAAAGAATTCTGAAACAGAGAACATGCATGGCCACTCACAAAGCGGAGAGGCTCCACAACATTTTTTGACCTCTACTCTAAAAATCAAATTAAATTTGCAACAAAAAGGAAGAACAAATTGAGAAGCTGATGAGGTAGCTCAGTAGTTTATGCTGAGAGTTCAATTCCCCATTGTGCCCTCAGGAGAAGAACCAGCCAGCATAGTCATGGGCAAGCTGCACAGTCCCAGAGTGACATCAGAAAAAGGGAAAGGTAAACCAGTACAGGTACTGTGAATTCTTTACCTAGAAAATACTGGAAATAGCCACTGTAAGTCAGAATTGACATGACAGCTTGTGATTATTATTATTATTATTATTATTATTATTATTATTATTATTATTATTATTAAGATGTTGCATATGCTTCTGTGAATTGGGTTCAAAAATATGAGCTACTTTAGCTTCCTGTTCTTAGAATGTATGCCTCCTTGATTGGTTCTCTTTATTCCTCCACCAAGAGTAACCTCATAATGGCCAATTCATAGAAAAATAGTGTTCACAAATACAATATATGTGGCGTTACCATCGCTCTTACGGATTAGTTGCCTGCTGCATTTCTTTTTCTTCCTCCTATGCTTACGTCGCCGACCCCTTGAACTCCCCCTAGATCTACAGGCACAGCGTTTTTTTGCCATCTTTAGCTGGGGTTTGTGTTAAGTTCCCAAATAAGAGGGCTCCATTTGTTGGCTGGGCTAAGGTAGCCTGCTTCCTCTGATGGTCTTTGAGTTTCTGAGGATACATGCTAGGCTAATGCAGTTTTTAAGGCTCAGGGTTTTGTGATGTAACAAGAGATCTGGTTGCTATCCTCCCTGTCAGCACCTGAGGGCACTAGCTGTTAAGTAAAAATTTGCTATAAGCTCCTATTGATGATGGTCATTTATGTTTTATCCATTATAGGTTTTATAATGTTAAAGGTATGTCCTTCTTATGAGCCTCAATTAAGATCTGATGTATCATAAATCTGATATAACCACCCTAAATTAGAAGGTGGATTTTTGCACAATCATATATAGGACAATCGGTATTACTGTTTCTCTGTCTCTTTTATCTTTTTCAGTAACAGAGATATTAATGCAGACCCTGGAAGATGAGTTTTACTGTACTTCCCTATGCTTCTCCATAGACTTTTAAATATAGTGAGCTGCTACTGTTTAAAAATATCCAGTACCAAAATTAGTTTCTATGGATGTGTAGCAATTCTAGTGTAAAGAGTTACAAGTTGAAGTCTGGTATTTATTCCATGGCTCTTCTGTCATCATTATATTATAAAGTCACATTGTTTTATATTACCTTACCTTGGATACCTTAGAGTCATTATTCAGTGAGGAGTCTGCATATTGGTGCATGTCTCCGTGACCACATTCCGCACATGCAAATGGACTTGAGAAATCAAGTCCACTTGCATACATTTTTAAGCCATTTGGATATTACGTCATCTGCTGGCTAAGCAGACCATGACACGTGCCCTCCACTTTCACCTTGCCCAAGGGGTCCAATGGAGGATGCTTTGGTGAGTTTTAGTCCCAGCCTAACATCATTGACAAGAGATGGGCAACACTGCCTAGTTAGACTGCTCAAGCCACCGCACCTAGGCAAGGCTCTCACCTTATCTTATATTAACTATACTGTATTAACTATGTGTAAACAATTTTAGACACAGTGTTCAATAGTCCGCTTCATTAAGTTGCGAATTAACAGCCATATTATCTTGTAATGAATACCATTAAAAACTATTACCGGGATTTTCTACCCTGATGAGTAAAAGTGGGTTCAGAGCATTTAAAATTTGGTTGCTTTTTTCATGGGATTGGACTTGCAATCTGATTGTCAAAAGATTGTTTCTACATTTCCTCATGTATTAGGACCATGAAATGGCTGCTACATCCTCTCTCCAGCTGCAGTAAGACAAACCACCAGAGACAAGTTGTTGTTGTCGTCGTCTTCTCCTTCTCCATCATCTCCATCATCTTCATCTTCATCATCATCATCATAATCTTCTTCTTCTTCTTCTATGGTAGATAATACCCCTAATATTAATTCATATGAATTTGGATGTGCTGAAATAGGTATGCATCAGATACATGTATCTTGGTGCAAATGGGGAATTGGGAAGACCCAGGCACCTATGCTTTAAAGGCCAGCGCACATGATGAAATCAAACTTTGCTTCCCCCACCTCCACCCCATCAACCTGATATTTGACTCTGCTTGAAGACTTGCAGAATTAAGTGAAGACATTCCCCAAGACTTCTGTTGGGGCCAAAAGGCCTGGCAACATTTGCATTGGGGGAAATCTGGTCCTAATGACTCACGCAGGCTGTTTTTCATGGAAACATACAGAGCACACACAAGACCAACCTGAGAAATATTGCTGCCTGATTTTGCAGCAAATGACACCTCCTAAATCTAGAGGTATATTTCCCATAGACAGTTATGTTATTTTGAAAAAGGAGGCAGATTACATGTAACAAAAAGCTGTATTTTGGAACACTATAAATTGAACTTCAGATACTATAAAACACTGTAGAAGTCAGTTGTCTGTCCCAGTCTTCTTCGTCATATCTTCCTCAATCTTTGGTTTATTCTTTAATTATAGCATTCTTAGTTTGGTGTATAAAACAGTAGGAATTCCTTTTGGCACTCGATATTTTCAAGCCATTCAGAAGTCTAAAGGAAAATTATCTAACAATCTGCTCCCATGGAAACTGTATAAACTGTTATTTGCCAAGGATTTAGCCATCTGTAGTCTCAGTTTAACCCACAGCATATAGTCCATTTACATAATTGTTACAGGAAACATATAACAACATGTATATACAGTAATACCCCAGTTAACGTGTGCACCGCACAGCGTTAAAACCGAATAACATTGGGGTATTTGAGGAAAACGTTTGCACTGCACAACGTTAAGATAACATGTGTTGCAAAAGTTTTCCTCAAATTTCCCAATGTTGATCTCTGCCCCAAAGCCCACAGGGCTGGAGACCAGCCTTGCAGGCTTTGGGGCTGAGATCTCTGGAAACCCCCTTGCTGGGGGGGGCAAGGGGGCCTCCATAGACTCAACAGCATCAGATCACCGGTTTCCTCTGGGTGAGAGTGCTTGCGCCCTGTCTCACCCCAATAAAACCGGCGCTCTGAGCATCAGAGTGCTGATTTGCTTGGGGTGAGGGCAGTGTGCCCGCTCTCCCCCCAAGGAAATGGCACTCTGAGCGTCCAATCACCAGTTTCCTTGGGGTGAGGGTGGCACGCTTGGTCTCCCCCACCAAGGAAACCAGTGGTCTGAACGTTGGATCGCTGGATTCCTTGGGGGGAGACCAGCCGCGCATGCCCTCACCCCAAGCAAACTGGCATTCTGATGCTCAGACCGCCGGAGAGCCAAGCCCCAAAGTCGGAGACCAGTCCTGCCGACTTTTGGGCTTGGCTCGATCTGCCTGCCTCTTTGGAAAGGGCAGCGGGGATTTCACGCATGGAATCCCCGCTGCCCTTTCCAAAGAGTTAGGCAGATCGACCCCCTGTTCCCTTTCCTCTTCAGAAAGGGAACTGGGCTTTATTTTTAACATTGTGCAATCAATGTTTCACACAACGTTAAAAACGGGATAATGCTAAGACTTGTGGAACCAAGTTTTAGCGTTATCCGAGGTATTACTGTAATTGCAAATACAAATAGGCAAGATTGCAGTCAATTATTATTTTTTTACATGTCCCCACTACACTGAGAGGATTTTCTATTTCTTCTCTTCATGGAAACATCGGAGGCTGGAATTTCCAGTGGGATCAAGGCATGAGTTTGACTTTCTTGGGTCTTTTGCCCCTCCTAGGGAACCCTGCTATTCATGTGATGGACAGTTCCCCATAACTTACAGTTTTTCATTTACACAGGCCTCTGAGCTTGGCTAAAGGGGAATTGCTGTTGGTGTAGTGATGGAAATTGAGTCAGTTATCCAAATGCTAGCCTTTTTTTCCTTGGAGGGTTGGCTCCAAAGGGACTCTGAGGAACTTCTATAATGCCTTGTTCCTGAGAATCCCCTTGGAGCCAGAAATCTAAGAAAAACATCCACAGAGACTGGCTCCTTGTGCTGCCAACTCTGTTTTTGCTTCCTCCTCCTCCTCCGGTGTCCACAGGATGCTATTTGGTTGTACATCTATGTTGCAATAATGTCTGAGGGATGTATGAGTGGGTTATGTATAATATTGGGGGTTGTGGCAGGATAGAGGCAACATTGCCCCTGAGCAGGGGATAGGAATCTACCATCTTGCCATCTTTCTTGTTTCACGTTATTGTAAGCACTGCCCATCCCTGCTCAGTGGTTCTGCTTGTCAGCAAATCACAAACAAATCTTTTATAGCAAACAGAGTGTCAAAGTCTCCCCATACTTTCAGTTATTTTTTTCCTGTCAGTAGTTTCTTACCTGCTTTAGTTCCTGTAGCTACTATTGGATTTCATCATGAGATGGTTATATAGTTTGTGGAGTTCTAGTCACACCTTTTCCATTGTACTACAGCAATTGAAATTGTGATGGCTCTTATGACCTATCCGGACATTCTACTATATATTCTATTGCTCCAAATTTGTATTACCAGAACTTTCTTACCTTCCTTAAATAAATCTGTTAGCACTTTGCTATCTGTGTCATATTTGACTGGTTGTTCTTGGCAGGTCTCCTCAGGGCCGCCATCAGAAAATTCTGGGCCCCGTACTGAGCAATCCTATGCTCCCCCCCACACACTTTTCTCTCTCCTTGCATTGGGGTGGCGGTGGCGGGTGGAATACACAATTTCCCAAAAAAAATCGATGGGCAGTTGTATCCAACTTTAGAGTTCAGTGCTCATCTCTGATTACAGCCAAAGAGCCAGTGGCCTTGATCCACAAAAGCTCACATTAAAATACAGCAGTTAATCTTTAAAGTGCCACATATTATGTCAAAAAAACAGACTTTTATATCAACACGAACATAATTAAAAGGTAAAGGTTTCCTTTGCTCGGAAGCCAGTTGTATCTGACTCTAGGGTGCAGTGCTCATCTCTGTTTCAAAGACGAAGAGCCAGCGCTGTCTGCTTCTGCAGATGTTTCTGTGGTCATGTGGCAGGCATGACTAGACACCGGAGTGCACAGAATGCTGTTACCTTCTCACTGAAGTGGTCCCTATTTATCTACTTGCAATTTCTTGCTTTCGAACTGCTAGGTTGGCAGGAGCTGGGACAAAGACGGGAGCTCATTCCATCCTGCAGTACTTGGGAATCGAACTGGTGACCTTCCGCCTCCCTGTCAGTGTCTTAGCCATTTGAGCCACTGCAGTCCTTATGACCACAGTTTTGCAGAAGGAAAAAAGAAAGGAAGGATGGAAGGAAGGAAGGAAGGAAGGATGGAAGATAGGACGAAAGGATGGAAGAAAGAAAGGAAGGAAGGAAGGATGGAAGAAAGGAAGAAAGAAAGGATGGAAGGAAGGGTGGAAGGAAGAAAGAAAGAAAGGAAGGAAGGATGGAAGAAAGAAAGAAAGGAAGGAAGGAAGAAAGAAAGGAAGGATGGAAGGATGGAAGAAAGAAGGGAAGGAAGGAAGGAAGGATGGAAGGAAGGAAGGATGAAAGGAAGAAAGAATGAAAGAATGAAAGGAAGGAAGGAAGGATGGAAGGAAGAAAGGAAGGAAGAAAGGAAGGAAGGAAGGATGGAAGGAAGGAAGGATGGAAGGAAGAAAGGAAGGAAGGAAGGAAGGAAGGAAGAGTGGATTAGTGAAGATAGATAGATAGATAAACAGACAGACGGATGGACCCACCTGGGAGGGGAGGGGGCAGGCCAAAGAACAGCAGTGGCCTGCCTGAACTGCAGGGAGCGGGGGCTCTGTTTCCTGCCCCCACTCCCTGTGGTTAGGCAGTACCCAATGATGCCAGACTTACCTGGCAGTCGTGGGCATTTTGCCCGGCATTATGGTGGGGGCAGGGCGGGCGGAGGCCGCGATAGCTGGCAGCATGTGCGGAAGCGCCTGCCTGGTCCAGGTGGTGGTCGTGGTCATGGTGGTGGCCGGCGCACGTCCCATGGCTTCCCGCTGTTGTGCTCAGCCCTGGGGCCCGGCCCTCCTCGTGGGCTGAATGCAGGCAAGAAGAAGCAGTCACTTCCGCCCTCCCTTGCTGGCAGGGGAATGGGCGGGCATTGAGCATCGGGCTTCTTCCTGCCTCACTGACAGGGTGTCCTGGATTGGACTAGCCAGCCTGAAGCCTGAAGGCAAACAAGCCTTGACCCCGGATCCAGGTCGAGGCAGGGGGCCCTCTGGTGGGGCATGCACAGTGGTGCCACGCGCCGTGATTTAAAATAAAATAAAACGTTTTTAAAAGTTTTTAAAAATGGGCTGCCCACCGCAGGGTCCCCTGCCAGCTCCGGGCCCAGGACAGGAGTCCTGGTTGTACCCCCCTGACGGCGGCCCTGGGTCTCCTTATCTTGTCCATTTTCAACCATTCTATTTCCTCCTGTTACGTCATCCCAACATTTTTTAAAATCTCAGTTTGCCTTCAATCTTCTATTGTTGTCTTATTCCTGTTGGATGGGTACAAAGACAGCTGCAGTCCGGTACATCTGTGGTTATGACTAGATCAGAGGATGTAAAAAAAGAGGTATGTCTCATCTGTAAATTAGGACATGTGGCCTCTGGATAGGGAAATTAACTCACTAAAAGGCAGGATTTAATTCAGGAGGAGATGTCAAATCGCCTTTGAGATAATGGTTCTAGGTATATATGAAATCTGGCAACAGCACTTGTATTTCTTTGGTTAATCTGATGCCTGACTTCCAGCACATAGCTGTAATGCTTAAATGTGGCACAGGTACACGAAGGACAATGATAATATTACAGTTGAGTAGATGTACCTGGCAAAATCCAGGAAAATATCCAAAAGCTGTGTTACACCTTGAAGATTAACGTATATGTTATAGCAAGAACTTTAATGGAAACATGGCCCATGAATTGAATGCACCTGAGGAAGTGGAGTCCATATGATAATAAAACCTTTAGCACACGGGGTCAAATATATTTCCTGCGTTACCCATCCAGGCACAGAAATTCTTGAAATCTATAGATTGGAGGAGTCAGATAAGCAAACAAAGGATGTTTCTACCTCTTAATGATTGATTACAGATTAAAGAAAATTAATTTTACAAAATGCAGATTGAAGCAAGCTCAAATTGGGATAAACAGATAGTATATTACTTTTGGGGAGAGCAGCTCTGCTTTTGATTATATGACAACTGATTGATCTAGTTCTGCCCTTCAGGGCACCATGCAATTGTTTGTGATTTTGTAGCAACAAACCAACACCACTATTCCTGTCAGATAGTATGAACTGAGAAATATATGTTGTGCATGTTTCTATGACATTTTGGAAAGTTGAGAAAGCATATGAAAAATTCTTTTTTCAGTGACACTTAACACAGGGATTTTGTTGCACGGGAAGCTAGAATGCAGCATCGCCTAGTTTATTTGTCTTCAAATCTAGAAGGTTTTAGTGCTGTCACTTTGTTGCATTTTATCCTTCTCATTATTTCTGACAAAAAAGCTGATAAAGTCAAAGAGAATAGTTTAATGAGATGACAGCTCTAATTATGAATGTTTAGAGTCGTTTCAATGTGCTCACTTCTATTACCCCGTTTCTTATCAATGTCTGCATTGAAACCACTTGTCTCATTTTTCAAGTCAAAATTTTGTCAAGCAAAAGGTTTAACTTAGAACAGCTGATGCTTCACAATATCCTTCTCTCTTACATCAGGAAAAAACCCAGCCAATTCAGAGGATTTGAATAAGTTCTCAAAAACTTTTCTCCGACCTTCCAGCCATCAAGTTCAGTGTCTTAACCACTAAGCCACTGCAGTCCCTCAGCTTTTTAATACTCAACCAGAAATAACTTTCAATTGTATTAGTTTTTATCAAAGGGCATACTTATTTTCTGTTAGACATATGGTTGGTTGAGCTTATTGTCCTAAACTCTTCACACTTCACTTTCGAAGTCACAATGCAGTGCTTACTGCTGCGGAGGTTCCCTCATCGTTGGATAAGGTCCCCAAACAGTGTGGGAATGGTAGGGAGATCATTACCATCTTAGAGTTTAAAATACTGTAGCACAATTTTCGGTCATAAACCAAAAATCAGTCTTAACCTGGGGGATTTAAAAAAATTAAATGTGCAGTCATAACCCGCAGCAAATGTAACCCAGGGCAGTTGTATGCGAGGGTTTTATTGTATTATTTTGTTTCAGGTTCTGGCATGTCTGATTACTAATATTGGTCCAAAGAGGTGATGGTTCAAAGCAGGGGTTCTCAACTTATAGCTCATGGGCCGGATCCAGCCCATGGCACCAAATAATCTGGCCCCCACCCTCACTCCAGCTGCCAGTGCTGGCTCCAGTGCCAGAATCAGCCAGAGACCCATTTTGTGGCCATCATAAATGAGACCGTGGTCGATTCAGGTGGTGGTGGCGGCGGCAGCTGGAGCTCTAGTCCAGCCTGCCAACTGTTTGAGGGAGTGTGACACGGCCCCTGACTTAAAAAGGTTGAGAACCCCTTGTCCAAAGGTTATGTTGACAGTATGGTATGGTGTGATAGTAGAGTGGGAACATCTCCCTCCAGTGAACACTTCTCATCTTTCCTTGGAAGAAATTATTTCTAAATTCTATCAAAGGGGATGCTGCATTAGATAAGTGGAACTTTCATAATTGCCTTGTGGAGATCCTTTTGTGGAGAGGGGAAAGCAGCTAGTGCTTTTTAAACCAGTGAGAAGAGATATTTCTAATTTGCTGGATTGTAAGGAGAGACAGAGAGACCAGGAGAGGAGGCTCACCACCACCATCACCACCACCACAACAACAGCATGCCTGGACAAGCCACTCCCTTTCCAAAATCCATATAAAGAGAAAAGAGCATGATTCTTCATATAATATTTCTGGGAGGTTATGGTCCAGTTAAATTATTGTAAGTACTGTGGTACCTCGCTTAAAGAGCATAATGCGTTCCACGGGATTGCTCTTTAAGCGAGTTTGCTCTTTAAGCGGAACATTGGTGGAACTGGAATTGGAATTAGTGGAACATTAATTATGTCTGTCTTTGTCACTGCAAAACCAGAAGGGACGTGCTTTCTCACACACCTCTCTTTGACTGTTTGCTCACTACTTTTTGCAGGCGCACCCCCCAATAAAGGACTCAGACACCAATGAAAGTGGATAACGGCATTGGGCCACATTTATTGATTCATGCCCTAGTCCGAATTATAAATTTCTATTGGTAATTGACCAATCATAATTCTTAAGGCAAGCAGGCCGAAGTAACACTGGTAAGGTACCACCCAAAATTGCCAACGGCAATTGCTACAATGTATCCATTTGTATCGATTTGTTTGTTGACCACAAACAAATTGTTGACCGTAGTCAATATCTAACTAATGACCCCACCCTCTGATGCGTATCCGTAAAATCACGGGGTGATGCATGCTGTCTAGCTATAGCCATCACCCCGTCGCCTAGTTCGTCGTTGACCGGACAACGTTTAACCAACTTATGCCTGTCTAGTGTTGTCCAGTCAATTGCGAACTTGCCGGATACCTGTGGGTCATAATGTTTACCTTACCAGTGCTACCCGCCCATGTGACCAAAGTCAACAGCAGCAACAGAAAACCCCTATGTCAAACCATAGCAACAGTGTGGGATGGGCGAAAAAACCAGGACCCGGAAGCCAATATGGGTCCCAGCCAAAAAGTCCCACCCGGCCCCGAAGCGACCAAAATATCACACTGTTAACTAGGGAGGGGGTGGAGGGAAAAACTTCTCCGCTCCGTCGCTTCGCAAAATGGCAGCTCGGCTGCCTCGTGGCCGCCCCTTTTATAAGGGAGCTGGCCATGCCCCTAACTACCCGGATGCCTTCGTCCTGTGGGGGGGCTCCCGCAAAGAGCGCGGCGGCCATTTTGGCGCCGCGCTTGCATTGCAGGCGCACCCCCCAATAAAGGACTCAGACACCAATGAAAGTGGATAACGGCATTGGGCCACATTTATTGATTCATGCCCTAGTCCGAATTATAAATTTCTATTGGTAATTGACCAATCATAATTCTTAAGGCAAGCAGGCCGAAGTAACACTGGTAAGGTACCACCCAAAATTGCCAACGGCATTTGCTACAATGTATCCATTTGTATCAATTTGTTTGTTGACTACAAACAAATTGTTGACCGTAGTCAATATCTAACTAATGACCCCACCCTCTGACGCGTATCCGTAAAATCACGGGGTGATGCATGCTGTCTAGCTATAGCCATCACCCCGTCGCCTAGTTCGTCGTTGACCGGACAACGTTTAACCAACTTATGCCTGTCTAGTGTTGTCCAGTCAATTGCGAACTTGCCGGATACCTGTGGGTCATAATGTTTACCTTACCAGTGCTACCCGCCACACGGAGGGGCTTCAAAGAAGGCTCGACGCCCCCCCCCAGACCGTCAGCTCGGTCAACAGGCCTGCTCGCCAATCACCCAACAGGAGGTCCATACCTCCTCGCGACAGATGGACCCCATCCCCTGCATACAAGTCATAACTTTGGAGGCTAATAGCGGGGTGACGACTGACCCTCCCCCAAGCCCTGTCGACAAGGAAACGCGCCACTGCCCTATTCACCATGCGTCTAGCGCGGTCAAGGGCCAGGAGGTCAACCTCTGTAGGAATGGCGCGGGACCATGTCCGACCAAACAAGGGTTGTGGCGGGCCAGACGTAATGCAGGTAGGCGAGGTCCTCGCAAATCGCATGCTTCAGCGACAAGCCGGTGACCTGGCCCAAATCATTGCCCCCCAGGTGTATGATCAGAATGTCAGGCGGGTCAGCATTCAGGCCTGAAAAAAGGAAAGGCAGCAGCTCCCGCCATAACATCCCAGGCTTACCATGCCATGTGAGACTTGCGTATGCACCCAGTCCCAGTTGGGGTCCCCACTCTGTCGCCGCCGCATAACGCGCTGCCCTGTGCACGTAGCTATGGCCCACCAGCCATACTGTCACCGGTGTAATACGACACCCCGGGTCTGTAAAGGAAAAAATGAGGGAAAGTAGGTAAGGTGACCGGGTTGGTACTCACGGGGGGAGTGGGCGCACATAAAATTGAAAACATTGCGATCCCCACCGTCCCATGCTACGTATGTCAGCCCCTGAGTACCCAAAAGCCGCAGCGGTCGAGGCCGCCCCTATACGGAATGAATGAGTGCCATAGCGGGCGCCTGGGAGGCCCACACTGGCCAGCGCTTTGCCCGTCACCTTCCAAAATTGAAATTTAGTAAGGGGAGACCCATCTTGGTGACAGAAAAACGGGCCATGGTGCGTGCCACGCAGTGCCAGGAATTCCTGTAGGGCACCAACCGGACAGATGTCTGCCAAAGAACACCGTAGCAGTCGCACACCACTGCCGACGCCATGCTGATCGGTCTTAGAGGAACGTATCCTCAACTGAGCCCAGTCTTTGGCTACACAGACATCCTCGAGTTCCAGTGCCCTACGACTTGCATCCGCCTTAGACAGCATCACAAGCTCGCTGATGCGGAGCGCTCCAAAAAATGCCACCGTTGTGGCTGCATGGAACAGGGCTGCCTCATATGCATCAAAACAGAGGCAAGGCCAGCCCCGGGCCAACTGGGTAAGGACCCCTGGGGAAATCGGGTGGCGGTCGTCCAGGCAACGCCCGCGCTCGCGCACCTACCCCTCCAAAACATGTCTCACACGGAAGTCAGAGGTGCTGTCCACATGACCCCCCACCTTGGCCATAAAAGCCAACGCTGAAAGCTTGGATGCTATGGTGCGAGGTGCAAGGCCCTGAGAATGCAGGTAAACCATGAACCGCAGAACATGGGTTACCGGGATCGGCCAGGTTCCTGGCAACTGAAATTGAGTACAAAATGCCCTGAAAGAATTAATTGCGTGGTGATACGCCTTACGGGTGCGTGGGGCTAGTGACAGGCCAATCGCCCGGTTCACCTCTCCTTGCCAATGGTCCATATCTCCTCCGGGAGTGGCGAGGGAAATTCCTCCGCATCCGGGGCCAAGGCACGGAACCGGGAGATCTGTAGGCGGGACAAAGCGTCAGCAATATCATTAATAACCCCTGGGACATGCCTGGCCCTGAACAGTACGTTGAGGCGCAAGCTGCACAACACAAATTGACGCACTAGATCCATAACCCTGGGCGATTTAGAAGTCTGTGCATTTACAATGTGGACCACGGCCGCATTGTCACACCAGAAATGCACGACCGAGTTGGACCACTCCTGGCCCCATAGCATCAAAGCACCCAGGATAGGGAAAAATTCCAGATACGTGAGATCACGCAGGCGACCCGTGCCTGCCCAGGCCGGTGGCCACCCACCATAGGCCCACTTCCCATTGAAGTACATCCCATAACCCAGGGATCCCGAGGCATCAGACTGAATCTGAAATTGAGGGGAAGCCAGGAGGTCATGCCTCCAAAATGAGACCCCATTGAAGTCCCTCAGGAACTGTAACCAGACAAGCATGTCTGCCCTGATACCCCGGGTAAGCCTAACCCTATGGTGAGGCCTGGATAATCCTGCCATAGCGTCGCACAAGCGCCGGGCAAAAGCCCTGCCCGGTGCGACCACTCTGCAGGCAAAATTAAGGTGACCATGCAGCACCTGCAGTTCCCTCAGTGATGCCTTGCGCTTGGCCAACAAGTCCGAGATAAGGGCCACTATCCTCGACACCTTATCCCGCGGTAACCTAGATGCCTGCGCTATCGTGTCAATCTCCACCCCCAGGAAGACTAGCTGTGTAGATGGGCCCTCGGTCTTTTCGGGCGCTAAAGGCACACCGAGTTCCTCCATTAGCGTCTGAAATGTGTTGAGGAGACGTGTACACGTGTCCCAGCCCTGTTCACCCCCGAATAAAAAGTCATCCAGGTAATGGGCTACAGACCGGGACCCTGACCTGCGGACGAAAGCCCACTGTAGGAAGGTACTGAAACGCTCGAAAGCCGAGCATGATATGGAACAGCCAAAAGGCATGGCCCTATCAAAATAATATTCGCCCCGAAATTTGAAACCCAGCAATTCAAAGTCGCCCGGGTGCACTGGCAAGAGGCGAAAAGCCGACTTAATGTCGCACTTAGCCAGCAGCGCACCCGGGCCACATGAGCGCACCATGCGCAGCGCGTGGTCAAAAGATGTATACCTGACTGAGCAAAGGTCGTCAGGGATAGCATCGTTGACCGATCGGCCGGCTGGGTAGGACAAGTGATGGATAAGGCGAAACTCGCCTGGTGACTTCTTGGGAACCAAGCCCAGGGGCGATACCTTGAGGTTAGTGAACGGGGGTGCAGGGAAAGGGCCAGCGACCCTGCCCGCATTGACCTCCTTATTAATGCTGGCGGCAGCCACTTCCTCCCTCCCCCTAAGGGACAAAAGGTTGGGGGCATCCTGAGGGGACCTATCACCCATGAAAGGAATACGGAACCCCTGTCTAAAGCCCTGAAGTAGATAATCTGCATCCTCCCCCTTCGGGTACAATGCGAGCCAACGCTCCAGCATGTCCACATTAATTGGGGAGGGAGCCTTTCGGTGAACCAGCTCCATCTGCAGCAGTCTTGCCAGCCCACTGTCCGCCCGTCCCTCTGCCCCGCGTCCCTCCAGGCCTGGGACAGGCAGAGGCTGCATGGGGGCCCGCACAGGTGGGACACTCATGTCTGTACTTGCAATTCTTCTTATTGCATGAACCATTAGACGAGAAAGTCCAGCACAGCAGTCGGGCTGGAACCCCCTGCCCCGCCACTTGGCGGGGAACCTGTGCTGGAGCCACTCGCTGGACCGCATGTCCACAATGGTATCTTTCCCCTGGTGCGGGGCGCGTGGGCGTCATGTACAGCAGCCAAAGTCTCTGACATGGCTCATCCCACCTCATCTCAGGGTGCAGGGGAATTCGCATACGGAATTCCTCGTCATAAGCCAACCACGACAGGCCCGGAAAATCAACCATCGCCCGATAGATATTGTCCAAATACTGGACCATCGGAATTGCCAGATCCGGCCGGGCCCTCAGGTACACCGCCATGTAGATGAGGTAAGCCGGCAGCCAGTTGGCCCACGTCCGTGGTGCCTTGCGACGACGTGCCTGTTCCTTATCCTTCTCATCCTGCCCCTCCCTCTCTTCCTTGGTGGGCTCCCTGTTTAGGAGTGAGAAGATATCAACATACTCCCCTCGCCATATTTTCTCTCTGGTGGCCTGTGCCAAATGGTCACCCAGTGGCAAGGAATAGCCCGCTGTTGGCAAGGCCGAGACAGGCACAGCAGAAACTGTGGGCATCTGGAAAGGGGCTTGAACTAGCCCAGCCACCCCTAATACATTCCCCACAGGGTAGGAAATGCTACCCACCCCGGGGCCCTGGGTGGTGATTGACGTCGCCTGTTGGTGCGTCAGCGGCTGTACCGCCGCACCACCCATGTGAGGCCAAGGCCATTGGAAAGCCCCCCCAACGTAGCCACATGTGTAGGTGCACTAGTTTGTACCGCATACTCACATGCTGCACCCCCGCGGGCCGCCCCCACCGGGGGTTCCGGCCCACTGGGGGCGTCGGAGCTCACGACCGCCGTAGAGCTCGCCGCCGGGGCTTGACCCGCGCTGGCCTGTTGGTCGGGGAGCTGCGAGGCAGTGGCCGAAGTCGCGCCACGCGCCTCAAGCTGCTCGACCCGTCCCGTTGCCTGCCGCTGCCCAGCAGACGATGCGTCCAAGCGCACCCCAAAAGGAGCGCCAGCGTGGCTGGCCCGAGCAAGGGAAGCCTCGAGTGCCGCCATGCGGGCCAGCAAGGCCTCCACACTGGCCTGGGGCCACGGGCCAGCCGGCCCGCCCGTTACGGGCGTGGGTACAGGCCCTTGCACCCTGGGGCCCGAATATGGCCATGACCCCACACCCAGGCCCGGGAGGGCCGGCGTGGGCACCTGCCAAGGGAGGGGACCGCACCACCCCCCAAGGCTGGAAGGCCCCGGAGTGAGCTGGGCCCCGATGGAGGAAGGCCCAGTGGAATGAGCACCAGGAGCGGCGTCCGCCGCTTGCGGGCCGCGGGCCTCAGCCCATACTGGACCCCTGCTCGGGTCCCCAGCCTCCGGCCAGGGGGTAATAGACCCCATCCCACCGGTCCCGGTGGGAGCCGGCAAAGGCGGCTGGTGGGAAGGCGCAGCCGTGGTCCTCTGACCCGGATTGCGCCTCCGCACCGCCCGAGCCGCGCTCGCGGCCGCCTTCTTCTTCGAAGGCATCTCAGTCGGACCCAAGGGAAGCCGAAAAGAGGAAAGTAAGCAGCCAAAAGGCTTCCCACTCAAGGCAAAAAAGCGACGGAGTAAGAGTAAAAACTTCTCCGCTCCGTCGCTTCGCAAAATGGCAGCTCGGCTGCCTCGTGGCCGCCCCTTTTATAAGGGAGCTGGCCACGCCCCTAACTACCCGGATGCCTTCGTCCTGTGGGGGGGCTCCCGCAAAGAGCGCGGCGGCCATTTTGGCGCCGCGCTTGCATTTGTTTCCCAAAGTTCAGTTGAAAGTAAACTCTTTGTTACTTGGTTGCCAACCTTATTTTTGTTGTGGTTCTTGTTATTAATTCAATATTGATTGATTCATGCATATTAAAGAAAAGGAGCAAAATTTATATCCCATGGGTTCAGTAAAATAGAAATCTGTCTCCACTTCTCGAGATTTATAGGGTTGCACAGAGTGGGTGGATATAAATATTATTCACAGGTCACATCTTCATGTAAAAACCTTTGAGTCTTTTTCTATCTGCAGCATCTTCTAGCTCTGCTTTATACGCTTGCATCAAGAGTTTTCAGCACTTGGGGATAGATAGCTTCATAGGATGGGCTCAGGTTTTCCCCATGTCTGTTGGAAGGAAAACTATCAATGTATATAAAAGGTAACCAGAGGAACCTTTGACCCTTCAGGTATTTTTGGCCTGCACTTTCCACAGTCTTGACTGTTGGCCATAGGAAGTTGACATCCAAAACATCTAAAATCCCATGATTTCACCAGCCTCTTTCTAAAGGGCATTGACATAGGTGTGTCCCTAGTAAGCACTACTGTTCCCAAGGCACAGTGAGATGGATGTTCTGACAAGGGCTGTGCTGGGCATCTTGGGAGGGTAATGGACAGAGAAGTAATAGGGGCTCCTATTGCGGGGTTTAGGGGGAGAAATCCCATACATTCCCATTACTTCTGCCTGCCTCTGGGGGGCACCAGTTGCTGAGGTGCACCGGGATGAATCCCTGTATCCCTGTGGGCCAGCACACCACTGGTTCTGACATGCTGTGGTACATATCCTAGTGACAAAAAAAAAGAAAGGAAGAAAAGAAAAATACATTCCCTTGTTACTCCATGGTGCTCCTGCCAGCGATCATAATTTAAAAGGTTAAAAGAGGAGTGGACAGAATATTTTGTCCCCCATATTGAAAGAACTATGTTGAGCAACATGTTACTATCAGCTGTCTGGAGAGGCTGCATTTAGTAAGTGATGACAAGAAATATGCATGGTTTTAAAAGAATGTTCATAAATAATTGTTCAATATTTTAGGCATTAAGTGATTCCTAGTTGAGTGGCTCAAGTGGCCAAAACACTGCCTGGAATGTAGAAGGTCAGCAGTTCAATACCCAAATACTGCAGGATGGAATGAGCTCCCGTCTTTGTCCCAGCTCCTGCCAACATAGCAGTTTGGAAGCAAGAAATTGCAAGTAGCTAAATAGGGACCACTTTGGTGGGAAGGTAAACAGCGTTCCATGCACTCCAGTGTCTAGTCATGCCTGCCACATGCAGAAGCAGACAGCGCTGGCTCTTCAGCTATGAAACAGAGATGAGCACTGAACCCTAGAGTCAGATACAACTGGCTTTTGAGCAAGGGTGACCTTTACCTTTATCTTTACTAGTAGAGCTATAAATGATAATGTAAGTGTTAGGTAAAGCAAATTGTGTTGAAGTGACCCTGTTATTTTTCACAAGACCCAACAGGGGTTAGGCATGGCTTTTGAATCTGACAGTGCAATGCTTGGAAACATCATATATTGTGGACTACAACTTGTAGAGTTCTGTAGCCAGCATGATCAGTGGCCATGTGACTGGAGGATTCTGAGAGGTTCAGTCCAAAAAAAAATTCCCTAAATTGTGCTTGGCTTCCATTGGTACTGAGGATTAAATTTCCCTGCCCCATTAAGATAACCATGGGATAAGAGTTTGCTTGCATTGTGCAGCCTTCTTCTGTCAAGTTTATTCAGTGGATGGATAGCTTACAAGCAAAGAGAGATGGAAAGCCTTTGTCTCTTCTTTCATTTACCAGATCTGCATTTAACAAACTGTAGCTCATTGACTCATCTATCTGTCTGATCTCTAATTTCTCCTCTGCTTCCATAATGGACATAATCCCATCTTTCAGTCTGTGTGCAAGTAGTAAATATTTTATAAATGCTTAAAATCCTACAGTTTATAGTTGCTTGTAATCAATGAGTTATCCCTCCCCACTACCCCATGATCTGCACCCAGTGCTGGCCCGAGGCAAGTTTTAGGATGGAGCGAGATCCAACTATGGAGCCCCCTTGGTCACCCTTAATATATGGGGTTAAATTAAAAAAAATTCCTTTACCACTGCAGCGCCCCCTGGGAGTGGGCGCCTGGAGCGACCTCTCCGTTCACCTTATGGTAGGGCCGGTCCTGTCTGCACCATGCATGATCTGATTTCTACCATGGATTTCGTAGATATCTCTGGTAGGAAATTTTTGGAAGACACTTAGATTTTAATCCAACTAGCTTTATGGCTTGCCTGAATTACTGGCTCAATGGAAGGAGGTTCTATTGTACCCCTACCACACAAGGTTTCTTCAGATAAGGTACAAGACAAAGGATTCATCATTCACAGAAAAGAAAGTAAATAATAGTTACAAGATTAAGTTTTTGCTACCAACAGTGAGCCCAGACTCACTGAAGTTGCCAAGGACTACATCCTAAAGCAGTGATGGTGAACCTTGGCACTCCAGCTACTCCTGAACTTCAATTCCCAGAAGTCCTGATCAGCAGGAGTGCTGAATTGGGCTTCTGGTATTTGAAGTCCAAGAACACCTGGAGGGTCAAGGTTCGCCATCACTGTCTTAAAGCTTCCCAATTAATAACTTTTAAACCCCCTCCTATTCTATTATTTATAACTAAAATGATCTTATTTTAACTATGTTTAGTTATACTGAAAAATAGATGAAGGTTGGTCCTTGTGGCTGCATATTTCAGTAAGACTCTCTCTCTCTCTCTCTCTCTCTCTGTGTATGTGTGTGTGTGTGTGTGTGTGTGTGTGGTTTCTTCCTTGTTTCCCATTATCCCATTTTGTCCAGATGTTCCCCCAGCTCTTTAGGCAAGTAATGCTTGCATTTGATCCTCTGTATAATCTAGTTGCCTTAAAAACTACAACCACATTTTAGTACTACTGTTATGTCTTGTCATGAGCCAGAAGTCCCCCAGGCCATGAAATTTGTCTCATGAAATCTTACTGATGTGCAAAGGGGATAGATACCTAACTTTAGTTGGAGGCTGCTTGTAGTCTGAGGGGGTTGTTATATTAATATTCGCTTGCTTGTGGGCTTCCCATAGAAAAAGTAGTTGATCATCATGTGAATAGAGTGGTAAACCAGAAAGACCTTTGCTCTGATGCGATGCATCTTAGGTTCTCCCCTACTTGAATTATCCATTCACTTCTTGTTTTACCTTGTGATACCCTAGTTATATAGGATTTTCTATCAATGGAAGATTTGCTGCAGGCACACTAGTGCACATACCTCTCACAGGGTTGACTGAACACATAGAGTTTAAGAGCAGTCCTATTGGGCAAAATTCTGTTCTTGCTGCTGCAGCTGTTAAGAAGGAAGTCCTGCCAGGACAGGACCATGCTGCTCGTACATATACTGTATTGCCATTGGTAAGCAGTGATCTCCATGAAGAAGTAAATAACCTCTGTTTACACAACAGCTGTTGGGAAAATAGCAAGCTTGCATGCACTAACACTGGTTATCAGTGGGAGGGCACTTTATAGCTTAATATGATTGTATGTTGTCACTAACTTAATTGGTCGAGTCTCCCCCTCCACCTTTGTCATTTGAAGCAAGCCTCTGGTTTGCTTTTGTTTATTGTTTTGTTGATTAGTTTCTCCACATGCTGGAGACTCAGTTTCCCTTATTTCCCCCACCCTTCCAAATGTAACTATAAATGGCAACTGTAAGAAAAATACTTTTATTTCCTACTTAAAATACTTCTAGATTATTTTTACCAACAGAAAAAAGGCTAGTCAGGAGGTTGTCTGGATTTAATGAGAGCTAATCTCTCCACATTTTCTCTTTGCTGTTGCTATTGTTGTTTTGTTTGTACTTCATGCTTTGCTAACTAAGAAGAATAACTAAAATTATCTCAGAACATCAGTACTTTTTCAAGCAGTGCAAACCTTTGTTATTCTGCTAGCAATATTTTTTTGCTTGGTAGCAGGGCCAACATCAGAAATTTCTGAGTCTGGTATGCAGCCCCCCCCATTTTGGCCACCCCCTGTGGTTTCTGCGCATGCGTGGTCTTTTTCCGCATGCGTACATCTGTGGTTTCCCGGTGCCGACATGCCCCCGTGGTTTTCTGCGCATGCACGGTCTGTTTGTGCATGCGCACAGCATTTGTTTCCCCACGCCGGCGGGCCCCTGTCATCTCCGGGCCCGGGACGGGAGTCCTACTTGTCCCCCACTAATTGCGGCACTGCTTGGTAGGCTACTAACCCAAATGTACTTATTGAAAACAGGAAAGGGTCCCAAGAGCTCTCCCCTCTGCCTTCTGTACATGTCCTAGGAACCCTGGAAAAGAACATGCAAAGCAATCCCACCATATGTACAGATCTACCCAGTTCTTTCTTCGCTCCTCCTCTTGTTTGGAAGTTGAGATGTATGGTTGACATTTTAGTGATCTCTCTGTGTTTAATTATTCTCCCACTTTTTTAGATTAAAAAGCATTAGTGACAAATTTCAAAGAAAAGATAATGAAAAACGGTACTGCTAGTAGCTGCTATTAAAACAAAGTATTGTATGTGAATGCATTCCATTTGAGACCAAAGGCGCCCCTGTGGCTGCAAAGCTGTTTGTAAGAATGACAGCAAAGATATGCACAATCAGCCACAGTGTTTGCCTATGTATCTCTTATGCCGTACCACTGCTTGTTTCAGCAAAAGGAATGAAATGAGACAAACACCTTCTATTTACTAATGCTTTTTCTCTCTAAAGGTACCCTTACTCCAGCCTGAATCACATCCTGGTGCAATGGGAGCTAAGTTGTCTTGTTAAGATGTAAGAAATACAAAAGGAAGGAGATGATGAAGGATGGTATCCATTACTTTATTATTAATAACAGTGATGCAATGGAGTTGCTGTTGAAAAAAAGATGAAAAGAGCATGATTCATTAGGTCAATTTATCATGTGCTCAAAGACTGGTGAAGATTGTAAAACAACTTCTTATTGATTTGCTTTTTTATTCACAGCAAAAGCGTTATGGGTTTGAGTTGCAGCTGTAAAGAATTAAAAGTGGAAGCACACCTTTTCCTAGTTCATTTAGTATCCTAAAATATGCATCAAAAGCAACTTATTCATAGATGTGGATATTTGCTGAGCATGAAGTCTTTGAAGTTTACCCCCAGTTACGAAAAATATAAAAACACATGTTTTCAACTAGGCTTTAAAACCATTTCACTAAGTATAATGGATTTAATGGGTCTGTTGTTTGCTTTAAGTGCTCTTTTTAGAAAGAAAGTGGAATAAAAAGGAAATACTAAATAAAATAAAAATGTGGTCAAATGGCAGCATCCATATAGGAACACAGGTATCAGCAATCTTGTTGAAACTCAAAAGTTTGCAAAGAATCCAAAACTGGATTATGCATGAAGCCACACAATATGTGTATGATGGGATTGCAGTGTATGAGGGATTGCAGTCAGGACTTTAATTAGTACGTACCCTTGAATTAAAGAGTCCCCACTTGGATGTACAGTTGCAGCAATGATGCTGGAATATTTCCTTATGCTGGCATAAGTCACACAACAGGATTTTGGCCAACACAAATTCTTGAACAAGGTTTCTTGGTTACTCGTTCTGGAAAAGGAGGGGATCCTTTCACTGATTATGGTGATACCTAGTATGTGTCACGTTTATTTTTAGTCTTTTCCTTTTTCAGGGACAGTTTCAGACCAGCATATTTTTCCGCATACAATACAGTACAACCAAGAGTACTGAAATGACAATGCAATTTCTCCACAGAAAGCATCCCTTATGGGCAGATAACTTAATAAATATCAGTTTATTAATGGTTTAAATGCCCTTGGTAGCTTTTTGACTGCCCATCATCCTGTCTCTATCCATTTGTAGAAAAGGATCATTGTAGAGTCTAAAGAAGTGACTCTAGCACTTCAGCTAGAAAAGTGGATTATACTGGGGAAGCTTTAACACCAAAAATGCTACAGAAAATGACACACCATAATCCAGGATTTGCAACGGCTGATGGCTCAGGACATTAACACGAGAGATATTATTCCTGTTGGATTGTACACAAACATATAATCATATAGCCCCTGAGCAGATGACTCTTGTTTTAGGTATGTGGTGATGAAATTAAGAGGGTGTTGTTAGGAAAGAGTTCTAAAAATGGTTTATGAGGAGCAGCAAATTTCAAAGGTAGAGACATTGTTGTGAGCTTCTTGACTCCTGCAGTTGTAGCAAGAGCTTATTTGTTAGCTTGTGCACAGTTCCAGTGGATGACAGCTCTTGACTTGTAAGCAATTGGTGCCTCCTCACCATCTGGCAATTTGTGACTAAGCACTGCTCCGACACCATGAAGCATCACTGGTAGAGTGGTTCATCATAATGATAATAGCACATAATCAATAGTTAATAACTTCTTGATATTCTATAAAGCATCCTTGTGTTGGTTGCCCCAATTCCAGGTATTTTCCTTTCTCATTAATCTATGAAGTGGCTTTGTAATGCTTGATGTTCATAGAATTTTTAAAATAAAAATTAAGTTGTCCTAGGAAGGCCCAAAGTTGCTTACTCTCTTAGTGAGAGATAGATATGTGATAGATTTCATGTATCTTGTCTTAAATTGGGGAATGGCAATAAATCTGCATAATAGGTCAAGAACTCCCCAAGTCATTCAATGAAATGGCTTTCTGCAAGTCCCGTGATCCTAGGATAATACAAGATACAGAATTCTAGAAAACGGTATCATGGCAACAGATTCATTGTGCCATAATGTGTCAATGTAAACAAAATGTAATTATTCTTGTAACATGTCAGGAAGTGTTGGGAAATGTTGATATCATAAGGTATAGGGAAAAAAGAAATGAAATAGTAGTGACACCTTAAAGAATGACAGATTTACTCAGTTGTGAGCTCTCATGAGACAGGTGAATCATAATAGCTTGGTCATGGGTTTATAATACACAGAGTATATGGGAATGAAGTGGCTCAGTTCTCAAAATATATACCGTCAATGTGCCTAATTGTGTAAGAGGCACAACTGACTTCCTTAGGAAACTGTGGTAGATCCACAACCTCCAAGGTAACATTATCCTAGTCACCATGGATATAGAAATATTTTACATCAATATCCCACATAGGAATAGACTAAAGTGCATCTAGAATATTCTGAATGTGGTCACAGCACATCTGCACACTAAACTCAGTGACTTTGTATTCAAAAACAACAGTAACATGTACCTCCAGATCAGAGGCATGGCTCTGGGACATTTATGATGTCATAATATGCAATCATATCACAGGCCTACAAGAATTTTTTTTATTGTTGCCTAGGATTTTAGAACTGATTTTAGCTATATTTGGGTTGCTGAATCCAAATATGAAATCAGTTTTTCTCTATCTGCTCTACTTTTTTAGATCAGCATTTTTAATGTGCAGTTCTAACTCCATTTTGTGCAGTTCTAAATCACATATACAAGGATTGGTTCTTGCATATTTGCCCTATTGTCATTCAATGAATGAGGCTGAGTGAAAAGCCTGGACTTTATTTGTTGAAGTTGTCAGAAATTTTCTAGGCACACACAAAGCTGAAAACTATGTTGAACTGGTAAACAAGATGCTTAACAGTTTCAAATCCCTTGGGTGTAACATGAGTAGTAAGGTGCAATATTTACACAGCCACTTAGACCATTTTCATGAGAATTTAGGAGACACCAGTGAGGAACAAGGTGAAAGATTTCACCAGGATATTAAAACTATGGAGGACTCCTACCAAGGAAGATGGGATACGCACATGATGGCAGATTACTGCTGGAGTTTAAAAAGGGACTGTTCTAAAATACATTCAAGAATGTTATGGAAAAGAAGCTTCTGAAGTGTTCAGTGACTAGTTGGTGTCATCAATGACTTTTCCCTCTATCTTTGTTTTTTTATTTGTTCCATGGATTTAACTTAAGATAGTGTAATTTATATTTAACTAAAATGTTATATCTAAGAAATTTGAGCTCCTAGACAAAAAACTATTTGAATTCAGGAGATCAAATTCATATGAAATCAGCTCAAAACCCCCCAGCACCAAAGCAACTGTTGGCCAGTGAACAGACAACCTGAAACAGTGCTGGCCAGGCTGCATAGGGTAGTCAATGTTCCACTCTTTTGCTTTCTTTTGAGTTGGGTAGATGTCTTGTGGACTGAAAGTTTTGTTTTCAACTTTTATTCTCCATGTCATTTGGCCTCTTTACTTCCCAACCCTGAGTCTATGAGTGGATGAAGGCCCTTCTGTTTTGGCTGCACATGCCATCATGTCAACCCTTATTTTTCTCCTGTTTTGTTTTGTTTTCAACAATAAAGTTTTTGTTTCAAGCCAACTTTTGGTGCCAAGATGTTTACTGAGTGTTCTCTGGTGCTAAATCCAGCTCCTGGTTCTCAAACATATGGCTACAGACAGAGGACAGGAACAATGTTAGTCAACTATCAAAAGGAGGGGCAGGTGCATTAAGGCCTAACCCAAATTGTCCTTCCCTTTTGGAAAATGTGCTCCAGGCAAGAAGCAGAAAGGAGCAGGAGGATGAAGGCAACCCATAAACAACTCCAGCCCTGGCTGGAGCATGAAGCTAGTCCATAAACAACTTTTTGGGTATCTAGAAATGGCACTGCTGAGAGCCAGAGAGGATCCTCCTCCCTATCCGTGGGATTCATCTTTTCATAGTAACCTCTATATGACTTCTGGTGTTTCTATGCATTATTGGAAGTGGAGAACTGCACAACCATGCATTCACATGTAACTGTATGGTAAGGGGCAACAGAGGTAAAAGGCAATTTAAGATTCCCTGGTGTGTTGCTTCTTTGTTGTCTATGCTATGTTTCTTTGTCACCTGGAAATTGATACTTTTCGACTTCCGACATGCCTCTTCTTCTCTGTTTTAGGAATGTAGCCAGTGGTAGTAACCTCTTCTTTCACCTCACCCAAATATGTAATTCTCTGTTAAAATGTTATTTTCATTGAATACAATCTTTCCAAAGAGAGGCTTCCTGTAGGCTCGTGATGGCAAACCTTTTAGAGACTGAGCGCCCAAACAGAGTGGCTGGATGAACTCTATGCTCGTATTGGGCTGCTGGGCAGAGGGGTGGGGGCAAACTCTGTGCTGGGGCAGTGGTGTGTGTGCCAACAGAGAGGGCTCTGAGTGCCCCCTCTGGCATGCGTGTCATAGGTATGCCACCACTGCTGCAGAAAGAAAGGATTTCTTATCACCTTTCATTACAGGAGAAGCACTCTTGGTGTTCCTTTAGAACAGAGGATCCAAACCTATGGCCCATGGGCCGGATTGCCATCAATACTGGGAGTGCCCCGACATCACTGAAAGTGCCAAAATTGCCACGTTGTTGCACCGAGTTGCAGAAAAAATGCAGCAAAAACATTCAAAAATGGCATGAAAATGTTCCTCCCTTGCTTCCTCTTTCAAGTGAAGCAGCAAAGGTGGGAAAAATGCCCAGAAACATGGTATAAATGTATGCGATGCCACCATTGTCATTGGGAGGAACCACATTACCAGCCCACTCAGCTGACTGAGGGGGCATGATCAGGCCCCTGGCAGGAAAAGGTTGGGTACCCCTGCTTTAGAATCTTATTTGACATTGAGAAAAATGTAAGGAATTCAACATTGTATGAAATTTGATGCACATAACAGAGTTTCACCATGTACACAATATTTGCTGGATTGCAACAAATCCTCTGAGGAACCTGACATGTCATGCGCTTTTAGCTTTAGACATCTATAGATATTGGTTCTGGCACGCAGATGGGGTGGTCTGATTTGCTACAGCACAAATGATTGGGTAATGACTGTAACCCCATCCTTTTCTCCTGGCATATTAAGCCATAATCAGTAGCACCAACTCTGGTTGAAGCATTGAGTGACCCTGTCGATTTGTGGAAAGCTCATTTGTTTTTCTCCTTTGTTGTTAAATTATATATCCAAATGCTCTCAAAGCTTAAACTGACAGCTCAGAAATTATCCTGTTGGATTTTCAGAAACCCACTCACCTGTTAAAAGTGACAAGCTGCCTTGTGAGAAGCTTTGAAGGAAGACCGCATTCATCTCAGAGTGTTTTATTTCTTAATGAACATAATTGTTGTACATTTTAGAGTCATTTCAAAAGAAATGCCAACTAATTGGAAAGTAAATCTCACCAGGTATTGATTATCATGTTTTAGTCAAATGGCTTTCTGTGATGATTCTCCTTCCAAAGAAAGATAGGCGGTCCCAAGATGTTGTGTAGGCTCACTCTGTTGTTTTTAACCATATGTCATAACAAAGTGAGAATGTCCCTTACCAAAAAAGACACAACCCAACAACAAAAACAACAATAATGAAAACAACCCATTGACAGACAACTAATTAAATTTAACCAAACCTCAAAATTCACAAATCTGCATAGAAAACAAACTGATTAAATGTTCCTCCACAAACCGGCATTTCTCTCTCTTTGACCCTCATTATTTTCTCTGAGGCAGTGACTAGGTTGGTATTTATCTTTATCATTTGTACCATGTTTATCACTGTTCCTTTTGATATTTATTCTGCCAACTATCTGATGTTACTGCTATCCAAGAGTAGATCCAATCTTTTGATATAAGTATGTTACTGATTTTGTTTGGCCAGCAAGGCCTCCTTTGTATAGATTTTGGTAGCATATCCGGTTACATTATTTTATCTTGATTTTAGCTTGTGTGGTCACCTATTTCAGTCCTTTGGTGCAGTTTTTAGACATGTCCAAATGATGTCATCGATAATGTCTAGGTGGAAGGTGGTGTAAGGGCAAACCTCAATCCTCTTGCTTGTCTTCTTCTTACACAAGCAAGGACTACAATTGCAGTGCAAATTGTGAACTATATATATATTTAAAATCTCTTAGTTTAGTTCCACAGCTATAGTGTTAACTTGGTAACAGCACTAATTCAAATGTTTCCCATGTCTTGTCAGTTCAGTGCCATCTCACTTAATAAACATTAAGAAAGAAGACCTTTGAATGCAAGTGAAAGGGAGAGATAAGGGGTGGTAATAACAATAGAGAAGAGGGAATGGGATGTTATGTGATGTATAAGATACCTGAAGCCCAATTTTATGGGATAAGTAAACATTTCTGTGTGGACAGCAACAATGGTTCACATATCAGGGTATGATATAGAACAGTTTACACCAACTAGTGACAAACATCTTTCTCTCTGTGTGTATAGGTTTCATCTCTTGCATCCCAATTTTTCTGCAGCTTGCCTGTCTTGGTTTATCAGTAATCAAAGAAACTATCTCAGTTTTCTGTTGACAACATTACCCGTCAGAGCAACATGGGAACTGACGGATAAAAAGTTGAATCTGGCTTGTTATTGGGATTATCAAAAAGATGGTGAAAAAATATCTTCCACCACCTTAACACTGCAGAAATGATGCTTGCAGTTCCATGAAATAGATATTTGCTGAAGTCTAAAATAAACGAGTATCTTTTCAATAGAGTTTAAGTTTTAGCCTTTTGGGAGACATGCATACATGTTATGCTATAGTTCTGTGCAGATCCATTGTTTTAATCCAGTCCTTGCCAAATACCAAATTATCTCTTAATCTGTTTTCAAATGCCCCTTGATAACATTAATTTAAAGATGGAACAAAAAATCTGGGGGAAATGAAATGAATTTAGCAGATAATAGGCATTATCTAACATGATCAGGATCATTCTTTACAATTTACCAATTTGTGCACTGTTTAGCAGTGGATCTCTGAAGTTCTTTGACACCTTACTTACTTCTACAATTTATTGCATTGTTAACTACCTATTGATAGGGTCTTTCTTTGCTTAATAGAACAGGCCACAGGATCATATAGTAAGTGGTGTTCTTCAGAAATAATGGAAAATTCCCATGGCATTATAAACTTATAATACACTCAGAGATGTAACTAGAACAGTGATGGTAAACCATGGCACTCCAGCTGTTCTTGGATTTCAATTCCCAGAAGCCCAAGTCCCTGTGAATCCACACAAGTGGGTTTACTGCATGTGGATTCACAGGGACTTGGGCTTCTGGGAATTGAAGTCCAAGAACAGCTGGAGTGGCAAGGTTCACCATCATGGCACTAGCAGTATTAGCACCTTAGCCTTCACTGCTCTATTAGTTAAACGTGGGTCATATAAGATTGGCATACATGAGAAGAGGATGGAGAGAAGTGCCTGGATCTTTCTGATGGCCATAGGGGCTCCAAAGTGAGCTCTTACGTTGTGTTTTCTCCTCTCTGGGGAAGAAGGCTAGGGACAGCAGTCTCATGCTCTTTCAGAAGCATTAATGTGCAGAGTAGCACTCTTCCCACAGCAGAGTTTTGCATCATCTATATTTTGGCGCTCTGAATTAAAGCTATGGTAGATGGATGGATAGCTCAGTGAGATAGGTATCTGGCTGTGTGGCCAGACACTGGGATTTTGATTCTTCATTTTTCTTCTATACATGTGCTAGTCTCTGTAGGGTTGGGCAAGCAGCATCTTCCCAAAGAGGTCCCAGAAGAACCACTTCTGAGTACTGTACTCTATACATAGAAAATGCTGAAGAAGGGCACCTTAGACTGGAATCAACTTCATGACATTCAATTAATATTAATTTTAGTAAAGGTTTCATTTGCTCAAAAGCCAGTCATATCCGACTCTAGGGTTCAGTGCTCATCTCTGTTTCAAAGCCGAAGAGCCAGCACTGTCTGCTTCTGTAGACATTTCTGTGGTCATGTGGCAGGCATGACTAGACATGGAATGCTGTTACCTTCCCACTGAAGTGATCCCTATTTATCTACTTCCAATTTCTTGCTTTTGAACTGCTAGGTTGAAAGCTTAGTGAAAACTTTGAGTATGGTCATACTATGTGCAAGTATACCAGCTTCTGTTTGTATGTGGATTATTCTCATGTAGTTTATTAGAGTTATTATTTCTCCTAATCTGTGCTCCCTTTCATATTCCCATTGGCATGCATGGGGGCAAACTGATGGAACATCAGAAGCAGGAGCGTTGTGATGGCTTTTCTCCGTCTTTGAGCTTTGTAACCTTCTTGTTTTTCTCAGCCCAACTAACTTGCATCAGCAGCAAGGATTTTCCTTGTGTGGATGTTGTACCTGTCATGAAAGCGGATCATCTACTTTGTGGTTCTTGTACAAAAAAAAATCATACCCACTGACGGAGATAATGCCAAATTAATATACAAAGGTATCACAAGGAAGCAGGACTGTGACATATTCTGTCTGTGTGCTTCATTACCAAGTGTGGATGAGCAAACAACAATTCTATACATGCTGGCATCTTTCCAACCACAGAGGAATTTGTAGAAGCTTCTCTGTCATAAAATGGCCCTGCAGCATAACAAAAACAGAAGTATGTTGCCATTTAAATCTTGAATCAACAGTAGGTATTTTTTAATAATTTGATTACTATTGGGGAAAACACTGTGCACTTGGGCTTCTGGTCAAGATAAAAGAAAAGGGGAAAATTCCTTTTTCTTGGAGCAACAGGGAATAGCCTGGTATGATCTGGATTTAGTAGAATTCTTGTTGATACATCTTTTTTGTTGTTGAATCAAGACAAGACAATCTGAAGGCTTCTAATACTAAATCCCACCTCACTGATTTCATTAACTTCAATTGCTTACAAATAAATCCTGGGAGGGCAAATGATAGTATTTCATTCCTTCAGTGTCTAAAGAAGAATGCTGGGTGACATTTTTGTCAGGCTGAACTTAATACGAGGGTTGAAGTGCCTGTCTGTGCATTTAAAATTGCCATTTCAAAAAATTCAAATGTATTTTGTTCTGCTTAGTTTTACTATTTCATACTGCAGCAGTCATTTGGTTTCACACATGTTTAATTTTGGATGTCAAAACAAATTGTGGTTTGTGGATGTCACCAAATCTGGGGCTTTACTAGTTAGGAATAAGGGGAAGCTACTAACAGAATTTGAAAATGTTACCCGGGGGGAGGGGTACAGTTCCCAGAATTCGCCATTTAGTTATCATGGCTATAGATTATACAAATTGTAGTCCAAAAGGGCAACACTTTCAAACTGGTTATTAATAGCCACGTTCAGAAGTTCTGATAGGCATTTCTGTGAAGCATCATATGAGAAGAACCTCCTCCATTCACCCATCCAATACTAGAGCATGCTGTGTCCATGGCTTGTATGGAGTTATGTGCAGACTGGAGCCCTGGGGAGCTTCAGTTCACAGCTTGAGCTGGCACACAACCAACATTGAAAGTCTTCGCCTCTGAGATGACAGTGTGGGAAAAGAGACAAAACCCAATTGGACATAGGAATACTGATGTTGTGGTTCGGCATAAGTGAAAGGTCACTGATTTGATTTATTTTTCTTTAATAACAAATGCTTTCTCATCCAGAATCACACTTTACAAAAGCCATCCTGTGCCTTTCAGGCTTTTAATTACATCATTGTAAGAAATGTCAGGAGATGGAGCACCTTATTCTTGAAACAAAGCTAAAAGTCTGAGGACCTACCATCTCCCCAGCCCACAAAATCTTGTATACCATTTGTGACAGCTTTAGAGTAAGTGAGCTTTTATTTCCTCCATATGTAATGCATTATATATCCATGTTCTTTGATGAACCAGACAGCCTCTAGCCATCCAGATGTGTTGCTTGATGCATTTCCTTTGCTCCAGCTTGGTTAGAGAAGGCTGGGAAGGAACCTAGTTGACTCTCTTTTGATAAGCCACTAGTTAATATTTAGGCATGTACTAACTCAGGAGTTCTCAGCCTCTTAAAGCCAGGGGCGGGTCCATGCTCGAGACAGGCTCTTTAGAGAGCTACACAAAAGGCATACAAAGAGGCCCGGGAGCTTTCCTCAGGGAGAGGTTTTATGGAAGAAGTGGCTACAGGGACCATCTGTTCATTGGGGATCTTCAAAACCAATGAGGAGGTGCTAATGAAAGGGTAATGGCAGCATCTGGCTTCATCATTGCACTTAGAAAATAAATTGATAAAATATTGATTGTAGTTTTGTTGTGATTAAAAGATTTTACTTTCTTGGTTTTTCTGTAATCAATGTTGATACTATGTACAGATGCATGTGTTGGCTGGATAGCTCAGCGAGTTAGGTATCTGAGCTAAAGCTTGGAAATTAATCTTGCTGTGCTTTCTGGGTGTTAATCCTTAAAGGTAAACGTTTCCCTAGCTTGAAAGCCAGTCATATCCGATTCTAGGGTTCAGTTCTCATCTCTGTTTCAAAGCTGAAGAGCCAGCACTGTCTGCTTCTGCAGACATTTCTGTGGTCATGTGGCAGGCATGACTAGACACCGGAGCACACGGAACACTGTTACCTTCCTACCAAAGTGGTTCCTATTTATCTACTTGCAATTTCTTGCTTTCAAACTGCTAGGTTGGCAGGAGCTGGGACAAAGACGGGAGCTCATTCCGTCCTGCAGTACTCGGGAATTGAACTGCTGATCTTCCACCTCCCAGTCAGCGTCTTAGCCACTTGAGCCACTGCAGTCCTTGGGCAAAACTGCACGGTCCCAGGACACCAACAGAAGAAGGGAATAGTAAACTGCTTCTGAATTCTCTGTGCATAAAAAACGTTGGAAAATATTGCCATATATCAGACTTGACTTGACACCACACAATTATAATTACATACATACCAGCATCTGTTTTTCAGTATGAAGACCATATTGTACAGTTCATACTTTCTTATTAATGCGGGTTCTTGTTAGTTCTGGGCTCTCTAATGAGTGAAACAAATGACCTATTTGACAAGATTAAGGAGCAGTGGTGGAAGAGGGGCAGGATGGATTCAGTCCCTTCTCAGCATGTGATTAATATTGTCGGATTTGAAGAAGCTTATTGCGCATTCAATGCATAGGCATGAAATATTTCAAATATCACTGGATTGAGACCACAGCCCTTCCACGCTCATTCATTATTGCATTTATGCCATTCACTAGAGCATTTGAGATAAATGCTGAACAAGTAACGAGCTAAAATGTTAGAAATTTTCATTTGTAGCTTAAGACACAGATTGCTTTCTGAGGCAGCACACTGATTTTTCTTCTTGAATTCTGCCTTTCTCTTCAAGATGATGGATGACAGCTTAATAAAGGTGATCGATTAGATTTTGGGTGTCATCTATAGAAAGAATGAGGTTGCTTCATGGCATCCGTTGACTAATAGACCCCTTTTCAAATGTCAAATGGGTGGAGTTAGAACTACAGCGAATGCTTCAACTTAGAACTTCCTGAAAAGCTCATTTCTAGTGCTATCATGTATCTATCTATCTATAACTACTAGCATTTTTTGCCCGGAAATGCCGGGCAGGTTTATTTTGGGTGTTGGTGGTAGGGGTGGTTATGGGGTGCATGTGCGCGCATGCACGCGCGCGCGCACACACAGACATGCTGAAACTGCAACAGCAGTGGACATGTTTTATGGTAATGTGGCCCACTTAGCTGTCCAGGGGTGTGGTCAGGCCCACCACGTAAAAAGGTTGGGAACCCCTGGTCTAAAAGCTACAAGGCATACACAACATCTAAGCACACTTTAAAAACAACAGCTACAATATAAAATATTGTTAATATTATACAGTTAGTGTTGCCAACTGGAAACTGAACCCCTGATGCCCATTACAGAGCTTGGAGAAGTTTCTCTTTCAGAGTAAAGCTCTTTTGTTCTCAGCCAACATCTGACTGGCTCCATCTGCTGGAGGATTCTAACTGTAGTCCAGAAACAGAATTCTTCCAGTCTCTGACATTGCTAAACTTAAAGAGGCATGTCCAGCTTGTGTCTTTCCATTAATTTAAGAAGAAGTTTATGAGGTAGTGTTAGATCCGGCCCTTATAAGCACGAGTCCAGGACAACGATGAACAAACAGCAACAGGCTTTATTATAACAGTCAGTAGAGATTAGCTTACAAGGTGTTCCGGATCACGAGATGGCTATACAATCCTAACGGAGTCAGTACCTCCAGACTCTTACACAGCAATGGGCAATAAACTAGCTACCGAGAATTGTAGCATAAAGGAGGGACCCAGGCTTAGCGTTACCCAGGCTACCTGGTGTAGGAAGTATAGATCCGGTCTGGCTCCACCCTTGTTTTGGTTCAACTCCCATGTAAGCTTATCATTCATCACAATGTTCCATATTTCTTCATACCATTCCTCCACTTTTAACGTTAGATTGTTTTTCCAATTTCTTGCAATACATTGTCTTGCAATTGTCAAAGAAATAGATAACAATTCTTTTTTGTTTATATCTATATCAATATCCTCAACATCTGTCAATAAGGCGGTACCTGGCTCCAGCCAAGGTCACAGCCTATTATTTCCAATATCTCCTTCTCTATCTTTATCCAAAAATCCTTTATTACATTACAACTCCACTACACGTATTCATAATTCCCCCATGAATTATTACATCTCCAACAATTTTTTGTTTTTGTATTATCTATTTGATGTAACCGAACTGGAGTCAAGTACCACCTCCACAACATCTTATAATTATGTTCTTTAACCCTGACAGACAAAGTTCTCATAATCCTTTTTCTCCATTTACTTTTCCATTTTGCTTCCGTAATTTTTATTTTTAAATCTTGCTCCCAAATTGTTCTCAATGTATCTTGTGGATATCCTTCTTAATTTAATATTTTATATATCTTACTTGCAAGCCCTTTAATTCCTATTAAACCTTTTCTTATTTTATAAATTAATTCTTCAAAATCTGTCATTTTTCTTTCTAAACTGGTTACATCACTATATTTATTATTCCATTTATTCATTAACACCTTTTGAAACCAGTTCAGATCCATTTAATTATATATTTCCAATCTTTTTTCATCATCCTTACATACCTGTATCCAATCTTTCAGCAGGAACACACCATTTTTTAGGAGTATTTCTTTTATTCTTGTATCTATTTTAATTGGAAAAAAATTAATATTTTCCAATTCCACAATTGGGGAAATGTCTGGAGCTAACTTCTTCAATATTTTCCAAACATCCATCATTGATTTTGTTGTTTTATACCTTAACTCTACTTTTGTCATAACTTTATCTTAAAAAATTGCATTCCTTTTCTTCCTATATCTTTCAACTCTGCCTCTTCCCAAATTACCTCTTCCTTCATTAAAATCTTTACCACATTTTTTAGTTGAAAAGCCTTATAATAATTCTTAACATTTGGCAGTCCCAATCCACCTTCATTCTGTGGTAAATACAAGAGATATTTTTATATATTCTTGATCTTTTTCCTCCGTTACAATAATTATTTAACATACTTTGAAAAACTAACATTTTTTCTTCTTCTGTTGGATTGGCAGGACATCAAACAAAAAAAATTATTTTTGGTAACAATTTCATTTTACTCATTGCAATCCTGCCAAACCAAGACAAATTCAACTTTTTATAGTGTTGTATCATATCTTTAATTTCCAATTTTTGCTTCTCAAAATTCATTTTTTAAAAATCTCCCGTGTTTTCTGAAATATTTATCCCCAAATATTTCAAATTACTCTTAAATTGTATATTATATTTATCCTTTATCTTAATCGGTTCCTTTTTTGCTATATTACAGAATATTGCTTCAGACTTTTCCCAATTTATTTTCAAACCTGTCGCTTCCTCAAACTCATTAAGATGTGTTTGCATCCTCCCCAAAAAAATTGTTGGATTTTTCAATGCCACTAATGAATCATCTGCATACAGATGATTTTGTGCCTTCAATTTGCTCAATATTCTTATCTTCCCTTACAATTCTCGCTAACAGTTCCATGGCCATAATAAACAAAATTGGAGATAACGGACAGCCTTGCCGAGTTCCAGCTTTAAATCCAATCTCATCTGTAAAACCATCATTTACTCTTACTCTAGATATTCCTTGTTGATACAGCTGTTTAATTATCCTTTTAAACTTTACTCCAAAACCCTAAGTCTCAACCATCTCATTAATTGTAACCCATTGAAATGAATCAAATGTTTTGAAAATATCTAAAGATAATAATCCTATTTTTTCTTTATTTTGCGCAGCTATATCCACCAAATCCACAACTCTTCTTGTCAGGGCTGCTATATGTCTTCCTTTTAAAAAAACCACTTGGTCTTTATCTATATAACTGGTCATGAAACCATTCAACCTATTTGCCAAAATTGCTGTAAATATTTTAGCATCTTGATTTATTAATGAAATAGGTCTGTAGGCTTCCACCTTTTATAAATTCTTCCCAGGTTTTGGAATCAAAGCTATTACTGACCTATAACATGAAGTCAGTATTGATCCCCCTTCTAATATATAAATAAACAACTTTTGAAGCTTTGGAATTATTATTTCTTTAAATTCTTTATAGAATTCAGCAGGTAATCCATCTTCTCCAGGTGTTTTACTCGTTTTTAATTTCCCTATGATTTCCTTAATTTCTGTTTCAGTTATTAATTCCTTCATTCTGTTCTTATGTTCTTGACTTATTTTCAATCCTTTCTGTCTTCCCAAATATTCTTTTAATTTTTCTAATTTTATCTCTTTTTTCGGAATATAATTTTTAATAAAAATCTTTCATTATTTCTATTTTTTCTTTAAGCTTATTACACCTTACCCCTTGCTCATTTATCAAAACACCTATTTCTCTTTTATTTCTTTTCTCTTTAGTTGCTCTTGCTAATAATAATAATAATAATAATAATAATAATAATAATAATAATAATAATAATAATAATAATAATAATAATAATAATAATAATAATAATAATAATAATAATAATAATAATAATGTTTTATTTATATACCACTTTATCTCAGCCCGAAGGTGACTCAAAGCGTTGCACAATGTAGCATGCTGCCTGCACAGCAGGCAGCAGCAAAAAAACAATACAGTATCAATATAAATACAACATTCAATAATACAATGAGCAATATACAAAAGAGGCAAAAGATACAGCATAACAAATGCAATAGGGAAAAAAAGAAAAGGACTCCCGCAGCCAAAGCCGGGCTGGGGCAAGGGGCTGAGGCAAGGCGGCGGCAGCAGCCCCCAGCTTTTAAAGTCTTTAAAAGTCTTTGAAAGTCTTTGGCCATGCCGGTAGCCCAGGTGTTCACTCTCCCCCGTAGCAAATGACGGACTGGGCTAGAGGGCTGAGGCCAATGTCCTTAGCAGCAACAATGTCCTTAGCAGAGCCCGTGCTCAATGCCCACAACAGAACCCAGCTCAGCGACCCCAGCAGTGCCGACAAAGCAAGGCGGCAGACCAGTGATGCGCAGCCCAGGTGCTCCAACTTCCCCGTGGCCAATGCTGGACTGGGGAAGGAGCTCAGCGAAGGTGGTCCTTGTTGTTGGTGGTGATGAGGCAGCACTCCCCTCCCCTGGCTCACCCGATCGGGGGAAAGTCCGGTGGGAGATGCTCTTGCCTTTTGAGGGGCAGAGCCCTCTGCCACAGGTGGTCCTTGTTGGTGGCGGCGGTGAGGCAGCGCTCCCCTCCCCTGGCTCACCCAGTAGTGGGAAAGTCCGGGAGTAGACAGACTCTCTTTAAATATATCAAATCCCTTTTAACTTTTTCTATATCCTTTCCAATTACTTCCTTCTTTAATCTTTGTATCCTGTCTAAAATCTTCTCATCTTCTCATCTTTAGTCCTAACATGTTCCCCTTGAAGTTGTATAATTTCAGTTTCAATTTTTCTTGTTTACTTCTAAATTGTTTATTCTTTATACTAGCCATTCTTATACATTTACCCCTAAATATCGACTTCATTATATCCCATACCACATTATAATTCAGCTCACCCGTGTCATTCAACTTCCAACATTCTTCCTAGTTCTTTACAATTTGTTCTTTCATTTTAAATCTATAAATACAAAGCAAAGAAGTACGTTTGATAGTCTTCAATGCACTCCCCCCTCCCCCTGAAACTTTGCCCAGATTATTCCGGGTGGAGAAGGTCAAAGAAGGGGGTCCGGAGGACATGGGTGGGGTGTGGGACCCACCAAATTAAAAATAAAACTAAAACTACATGCCCCAGCATCCCCTGTGCTACACCCCAGCCAATCAGAGAGGCCGGAGCAATCCCAGGAGAGGTGGAGCACCCCCTTCCCTGCCTCCCTGGGTGCCTGGCAGGGAAGGGGCAATGGATCGCGTCTGCCTCCCCCTTTCCCTGCCTACCCCCAGGTGCAGACAGGGAAGGGGGAATGGATTGTGTCCACCTCCCCCTTCCCTGCCTACTCACCCAGGCATTGGCAGGGAAGGGGGAACAAATCGTGTCTGCCTCCCCCTTCCCTGACTCCCCACCCCTTCCCTGCCTCCCCACATGGGCACCGGCAGGGAAGAGAGAACGAATCGTATCCATCTCCCCCTTTCCCTGCCAACTCACCCGGGTGCCGGCAGGGAAGGGGGAATGGATCGCGTCTGCCTCCCCCTTTCACTGCCTACCCCCCAGGTGCAGACAGGGAAGGGGGA
Source organism: Bradypodion pumilum (assembly GCA_035047305.1). NCBI lineage: Eukaryota > Metazoa > Chordata > Lepidosauria > Squamata > Chamaeleonidae > Bradypodion > Bradypodion pumilum. Next base: position 293,787,364 of record JAWDJD010000004.1, on the reverse strand, counting down.
ATGGATTGTGTCTGCCTCCCCCCTTCCCTGCCTACTCCCCCCTTCCCTGCCTCCCCACATGGGCACCGGCAGGGAAGAAAGAACGAATCATATCCATCTCCCCCCTTCCCTGCCGACTCACCCGGGCGCTGGCAGGGAAGGGGGAATGGATCGCGTCTGCCTCCTCACCCCTTCCCTGCCAACTCACCTGGCCACAGGTGGAGAGGGAAGATGAGAGGCAGTCTACTTTATGCCCGAGAATGCGCCTCCTTGCATGGATAGCAGCCTGTCAGCTTCCCTCTCCACCTGGCTGTTTCAAAGATGGCTTCGAAACAGCCAGGCAGAGAGGGAAGGTGAGAGGCAGCCTGCATGGCCAACACACATCCCCGGGGCAAAGCCCCGGCAGGAATGCTAGCCTTTAAATAATTTTGCATCATATCTCCAATTAATCCTTTTCCAATTTTCTCCTTCTAATTGTAATTCCAACAAAATCTTAGCATGATCCAATTCTTTAAAAAATGGCTACTACCATTTCCTGTATATTTTTTATCATATTATCCATAACTAATATATAATCTATTCTAGAATACGAATTGTAAACCTGTGAAAAATAGGTGTAAGCCCTTTCTGACCCTTTAAATTCTCTCCAAGTATCCTTCAGACCCAGAAGTTTAATCCATTTATCCAAAATTTACCTTTTAATACCACTCCTATATTTTGTCACATTAGTACAATATTGGAATGTATTAAATTAAAATCCCCTGCTACTATCATTTTTGTTGTTTTTTCTTTGACTATTATGTGATACACTTTGTTCAAGGAGTATCTTGATACTAATTTGGCACATAAATATTCACAAGTGTTATTTCTTCATCTTCAATCATTCATTTTACTATCAAATACCTTCCTTCTGGGTCACTAATGCTTTTAGTCATTGTGAAACCTAATCTATTTGAAATCAAGATCACCACTCCTCTTGCTTTTGAGGTACTGAAGGACTTTTCATAAATCTGTGTCCATCCCAAAAATAATTTATTTGTATCTTCTGATTTTTGGTGCATTTCCTGCAAAAAGACCAAATCTGGTTTATCTTTCCTAAGGGCCGATTCCAACCTCCTGTGTTTCACCTGGGAGCCAATACCCTTCACATTCCACAAAAATACCTTAGTGGTCTTCATATTTAAATTCTATTTTTTTTCCGCTAGACTCACAGCAATCTCCAAAGGGCATGCACATACTTAAACATTTAAATCCCTCTACCTCACATTTATAAAAATAGAAATAAAAATAAAAAACTTCCGTCTCCCCCCTACTTTCCAAATTCAAAAAACCACCTCTATTTACCAAAGAAGGGGGAACATGTAAGATGTGCATGTTGTCAATATGCTATGTTCTATATGCTAATTAATTTTTCTTAAGAACTATACTTTTATTCTTATACCCCAAATATCTAAATTCCCTTCTCAACCCTCATCTGATAACTCAACTACTTCTCCTGCAGTGCCCCCTACTGCACTCCTTTCTCCATCTTGGTTTTCCTCCTCTCTTTCAATTCCCCCTGAATCCAACAATTCCTGTCTCAATTTAGCCCATTCTTGTGTGCCACCTTTGACCAACCCTATCAGACACAAATACTCCAAAGCATCCATCCTTGAATTTATTGTATGCATTTTCTTTGTGTAAAAAAATGTTAATTGCTGAGGGAATCTCCAATTGTAAGCAATCCCCCATTCTCTCAATACCTAAGTCACAGGCTTCATCTTATAGCTCCACACTCGTTAATCCACAGCTATGTCATTATAGATTTCAACATAATTACCATCAATTTTTAAAATGCCAGATCCTGCTTGTTTTATAAATGTGATTACTTTCAGCTTATCCCCCACATTAGCAAATTTGACTAAAACATTCCTTTGAAAATTCCTTTCCTTTCTTACACCCAATCTGTATGCACTTACAGTGTTTTCAGGTACAAAATCTTTACCCATTTTAAGATCATTAAGCCAATCAACAATTATTTTTTAAAGCTGGTCTGGTGTTTTTTCCAACAATTTTCTGATCACAATATTAGATTTTCTCATATTTTCTTCCAGGATCTCAACCTTTCCCCCTGTATCTCAACCCGCAATTTCACCTCCTTTCCTCTTTTCTGAACTTCCTTCATCTCACACTTAAGCTCTTTAATTTCCTTTTCACATTCTTTGAAATTAACTCCAACCTGTTTCATAAATTCTGCAACCTTATTTGAGAAATCCTGCTGACTTTTCATTACATTTTTCATAAGATCTTGCTGGCCTTTCAATATTTCTGCCTTATCCTGCATTCTTTCCTGAGCTCTATTCTTCTCATTTTTTTGGTATATTTTTCTCCAATTTTTCTAATTTACCAGCTAACTTCCCCATCTCTATAGTTATCATTACTTCATCAAATTGGACTGGAGAGCTAGAAGCCGATGGTGTTGCCATGACTCTGGATATAGCTTCAGTTCCAAGGATGGAGTTCATTTCAGTGCATTTTTCTAAAGATTGCTCATTTTACTTTATCTTATTAATAACCCATAAAAAAGAAAAGAAAATGAGGTTTTGCCAGCAAAAGCCTCTCAAAGATGCATATCTAGCTTGTGTCCTATTAATTTGTGAAGAGGCTTGTGAGGTAGCAATGCTAATAATACACAAGAAACCCAAAGGAATAAGGGTTTTGCTAAATGGTGACCGCCTTTGGGTCATCCACAGATGAGGAAGGCAAGGTAGATTTTTTTTTTAAAAAATAAAAAAATAAAATAGAACAAATGACTAGTCTTTCCCAGAGGCTGTGTTTTCACATTTTAACTTCTTCCAAGCTAAAGGCCCTTTAGTTTTTTAATCGTAGATCTTGGACGACTCCTTAAATATCCTGGCCAATGCATCATGGTGGTGGTGAGTCATGAAGCTTGGTTGATGTAGGCACATTGCAGGCATACTTATAAGACAATATGATGTCAGAGTACAACACACCCTATATGGTATGCCATGGACATTGTTTGTGGTATCCCCTTCTTGACATTTGGCAGGCTGATTCTAAAGCAGACTGTGAAAGTTTAAGAGGAAGAAAGAAAACTGCAGCCATTTCCAGTCATGTCTTGGGGATGGAGGCCTTGAACAAGTAATTATTGTTCTTTCCCTACCTGTAAGATCAAAACAGAAACCCCTCGTCTTGCAAACTGTTGAGTTAAGGAAATCATCAGACAGGTAAAGCCCTTTGTGCATTCATGTTGCTGTTTTAAACAGTTTTGTTCAACTGTTGAACAAAATGCAACTTCTTAGTCAACATGCTAGGTAAGAAAGCGGTAGGAACTTATTTACATATGTAGTGGTATTGTGAAGTGATTAAGGAGTTTTGGGGGAAAATTGGAAGAGAAATTTTTGAAGTAACGGGTGTGAGAATCAAGTTGGGACATACCTGCCAAGTTTTGGATTTGAAAATGAGGGTAATTTTGGCCACACCCCTCTGTAGATGTGGCCAAATCTGTGGGCGTGACCAAATATAGCCGTGTGACTTGCTGGGCTCTAGTCATGCCTGCCACGTTGCCATGAAAATGTCTGCAAACACAGACAGCACTGGCTCTTTGGCTTAAATGGAGATGAGCACTGCACCCTAGAGTTGGGTATGACTGGCTGATTTTACTTTCTTAGGATGAAAGATCTCTGCAGATGGTGATTGCAGCCGTGAAATAAAAAGGCGACTGATGTTTGGGAAACAAGCTATGAGAAACCTGGGGAACATAGTTAAAAGTAGAGGCATCACCTTGGAAACAAAAAATTGCATAGTCAAAGCAATGGTATTCCCGATGGTAATGTATGGGTGTGAGAGCTAGACCATTAGGAAAGCTGAGTGCAGAAAAATACATGCCTTTGAAATGTGGTGTTAGAAATAGGTCGATCCTAGAAGAAATCAACCACGACTGCTCATTAAAGGTCAAATAGTAAAGATGATGCTAAAGTACTTTGGACATCAAATGAGAAGAGAGGATTCACTTGAGAAAGCCTTGATGCTGGGAAAGGTGGAGGACAAAAGAAGGGGGTGGCCAAAAATAAGATGGCTAGATGGTATTGTAGATGCAATGGGCACAAAGCTGTGTGGGCCAAAGAACCCTTTCCCCATCTTCTTGGGGGACTTTTGTTTTGTTTTCTTTTTTGTTTACTCAGTGGCTTAAGTGACTAAGATGCTGACTGGGAGGCAGAAGGTCAGCAGTTCGATTCCCGAGTACTGCAGTACAGAATGAGCTCCCATCTTTGTCCCAGCTCCTGCCATCCTAGCAGTTTGAAAGCAAGAAATTGCAAGTAGATAAATAGGGACCACTTTGCTGGGAAGGTAACAGTGTTCCATGTGCTCTAGTGTCTAGTCATGCCTGCCACATGACCACAGAAATGTCTGCAGATGCAGACAACGCTGGCTCTTTGGCTTTAAAACAGAGATAAGCACTGAACCCTAGAGTTGGATACGACTGGCTTTCGAGCAAGGGAAACCTTTACCTTACTCATTTTGAATTAATTTTTTCCCCTGGGAAGCAAAGAAAGTGCAGAAAAGTAAACCAGCCCCCTAGGGTTACCAACTGCTTGTAAGCAGCTTGGCTTTAATGAACTAGCCCTGCACATGGCTAGACATTCCACCCACCACCCACCCCCAATTAGGGTGGAGGAGCAAGGGATTAATTGCCCCAAATTAACCAATCTATTTGTTCCTCATTGCAACCAAATGAAGCACCAACACCTGAGAATGTCGGATCCAGCTTAAGGAAGGGAATTAGTAAAGGAAAAAGCAACCTCTGTAGTTTCCAAACCTCCCAGCAGCTGAGGAGTTAATCTCCCTCTAGATAGTTTGTTAGAAGGTGGGGTGCTCTCTCTCTCTCTCTCTCTCTCATATAGTGATCAAGCAACATCCCCCCTCCTCCCAAGTTAACTCTAGAACTGAAACGGAAGCCTCCAGCCAGGAGGCAGGGCAGAAACAGCTCAATAAACCATGAGAGTGAGAGAGAAGTCTCTCACTGATTTGCCCCTGCATATATGAAACATCGCTCACCTCTAGAGTAGACTCTCGTCCCATGGTGGCTCCAAACAGCAGCAGCAAAAATGAAGCCTCCATGACCATGTGGCAGGAGGGAAATGAAAGAGAAACTACAGAATGCCCCTACCACCGTGTCTCTCTCCCCTTCCACAAGCGAAAAGCCACACAGTGACCTCTGGTGGCCAGAAAAACATACTGCAGCTTCACCTGTGAGGGTCAGGATTTTTTTAAAAAAATAAGGGATATTACAGGGAAATTAATAAAATGGGAGGGGCGGGAAGAGGGGTAAAAATAAGGGGTTTTCCTGGGGAAAACAGGATACTTGACAGGTATGAGTTGGGACCAGGTACCTTCATGTTGCTAAACTTTGAGGACATTAATTTAGATAAAGATAAAAAAGAGTTGGTATCAATTATGTATTACAAGGAAGTGGAAAAACTATAGAAATGTGGCAATTGGCTCTGAACAATAATTTGACATGGGAATTGAATGAAAAGAAAGGTTTAATTAAGGAGATCAGATTTTGGGAGATTTGGAAACCGTTCGTGGATTATGCATTGAGGAAAGGAGACGGTAGCAGCCCAGTACCAGATCAAATGAGTTTTTGGATTCATTGAAAGAAGGGTGGGATACGCCGAATCCTCGAAGGCATTGTATATGGCACAGGGTGTAATTAATTTTTGATGTTATGTATTGTTATCGAAAGCGAATAATTCAAGTAGTTTAAATATATTGTTATAAGTTTAGATTATGTTATATGAAAAAGGGAAGGTTAATTACATTTAGGACTCTTTAATATAAAGATGAGTTTAACAAGCAAAAATATAACAATATTCCAAGCTGTTTTTTTATGGATTGTGTGATTTTATAATTTTTTATTGTGCTTTTCTGTTTTCATTCAACTTATTTCTGTAATTGTGTGTTTATTCTTTGTTTTGTTATGTATTTTTGTAAAATTCTAATAATTTAAAAAAAAATCATGCTAGGTAAAGGTGCTCTTTGAATTGTTAAGACACATAGTCTAAATAAAAATATACCTGTTGTCTCCAGAAAAGATCTTCACATTTATATAGCACCTTTCCCTTTGAATGATCTCCTCTTAATTATCTCTGCTCTTCATAAATTACACATACATCAGTACCATTACTCATCCTTTGCTGAAATGTAACAATTTCAGAGATTAAATGCAGCATTCATTCGTCCCAGTCACGCTAATCCTCTCCTTCCATTTTTCTTTCACTGTTTTCTTTCATTCTTAATAAGAAAGGAAGTGAAATATATTTTCATTATTTAAAGCAGCAGGAAGAAATCTAAGGAGCAAAGCTTTGGTTTTAATTGCCTAATCTGGCATCTGACCTGCACTTGGAACTTTTGCAGAGTACTATGAGATGTTGTAACCATCACACAATTATTGTATGTTCAAAAGACCTTTTGCTAAATGGTGCTGCTTAGTGCAGAGTGAGTGAACAACAAAACTCTCATCTGCAAGAGCCCCTCTCAACACCCCCTACTTGTTTACTCAATACTTCCCCCTGCTTGGGGTATTTTTTTTCATGACCACGAATATCCAACTTCATTAAGAGATCCTGAAAAATTTGGTCTGTGTAATAACAAAGTCCCAAAGAATTCCATGTCAGAACTCTTTGTAGCATGTCCTCAACTCCACCCCTTGGACCAGCTTTTCTGCTTTGTAGCGATGCCTGGCCGCTAGGGCGGCGTTAGAGCCCAGAGGAGACTGATCAATGACAACACGAGGCAACAGGAGCGAGATCAGATCAGTAGTTTATTGGGAAAAGGCAACATCATTTATAGGGAAAAAAGCGCAACGGTGGCAAGCTGTCATCTGACAGGAAAATTACCTCACCCACGTACACAGGTTAATGGGGAACTCCTCAAAGGGAAGTTAATCAACTTGGGGCAAACATGGGTTTAGGGACCTCATTGTCTTGGGGATTAAGCGGGGACAAACATGGCTTATTTGCGCCAGGGATTTCCCGAGCCGGGAGGTGAACTATGCACTTAATGTTTGACCGAAGTCAGCTATCTGCTTACTTGGCAGCGTCGCAGGTCAGGTCACGGTAATTGGGTGAATCAAACCCTATATTTTATTCACCCCCCTTAATTTGGCTGCCCGCAGAGCCCGCGGCTCAAGGAGCGTCCTCCTGAAGCGGCCTCTGCAAGGGCCGATTCCATGCCCGATGGGCATGGGGAAACCGCATCTCCCCTTTATTTTCTATTTAAGGACCTGACTGGCGACCTTGCGCAAGAGCGGCATCAGCTGCTGAGCGGGTATGACGTCACGGGGTTCCCTTCCGCGGTGACACTTCGAGATCAGCGGGGGGATACATTGAGCAAAGCAGCAAACGGCAATGCCTAGTATGACTACCCCCACCACCACCTTGAGCACCGTCTGAAGCCACCCCCAGGGGATCCACGACCACATCCAGTTCCACAGGGAACTCCACCAAGCCCCCCATGCGGAACCCTCAGTAATACCCTTGACTATGGTGTGGAGGTTCGTGATCTGGCTTTGGATCTTACGGGAGTTGTCAGTAAGATTGAAGCAGCACATTCCATGAACAGATTCGCAACCCAGGTGGTGCAGCAAGAGGAGGTAGTCGATAGCCGCTCGATTGTCAAGAACGGCACGGCGAAGTTCGGCCTGTTCCTGATTGAGGAGCGCTATCGCTGTGGAGGTATGGTTGATGGCTTTAGCCAAACCGCAAGCCAAGCGGCCAATCCTCCGCGCGTTGCCGACGGCCAAGCCTGGCACGCCGACAAGGCTGACTGCAAGGGATACATACTCAGCGGGACTCAATACTCTGAAGCTGCTGTCACAAGAGCTGTCTAACTGGGCTGTGCGTGTGTGCCGTATGAGTGGGGAAACATTTGAAACATTGGAAACATGTGGAACATTGGAAACATTTGTGCTTGGGGCAATCATGTCCTTAGTAGGGAGTAACAGTGTCAAACGACTGAGACAACACATTGAGTCCGACAGATTCGCAGGAATATAGTTCCATGTGAACTGGTTGCAGGTGAAAAACCACCCTGAAGGTAGGGTGACGTGAGCGTACAGCGAAGTGAGGGTCTCTGGTTTATTGCAAGTCCAGTTGCCGCTGCCGGGGTCAAGGCAGCGGCGCCGAGTCGGACCGCCTGAGGTGCAGCCGGTCATTCGGGTGCAAGCAGCGTCCGGGCTGACCGCCACTCGAGGGGTATGAAGAGTGGCTGCGTCAGCCGGCAAGGTTGATGCAAGTCGCAGTCCCCCCCAGCGTGCACAGGCCGAGAAGGTGGTAGGAGTGTGTGGGCCAAAGAACGCCTTCACCAACCAGTCGCCATCCTTGGTGCGCGCGTCCAGAGTGTGGCACACGGGGATGAGACAGGTGCTGAGGATAGATGCAGAACCAATGTCCTGCTTCAGGCAAAAATCGGACTGGTTGACGAGACCCGCCAACCTTTCCCACAAGTTGTACTGCATTCGTGCAGAAAGATCTTCACCAGGCGGCAAACCGTCGGCCTGGATTGGAGTAGCCTGAACGCCTCCCCCCAAAAGCAGGGTGAGGGCCAGGATGACGATGACCGCCATGGAGTTGGCATGAATCTGGGCAAAGACTGCTGCTAAGAGGTTCTCCGGTGTCGGCTCCTTCTCCTCGCGCTGGAGGGCGTCCTCAGCTTTGCTGCAAAGCGCCTTGACCATCCCCCAGGTGATCTTCGGCGCTGCCGGTGGCCGTCTCCTCCGGCGGGTCCTCTCGGTCAGGGTGAGGCCCTCCATCTCCGGGATCGGACTCGGGTCGGCCTGGTTCCACGCCATGCGGTTCCAAGTAGGGCTTGACACACCGGGCTGGAATCCAAACGACACCTGTAGGAGACATAACTGCAGCATACCCTCTTCCCCAGGTTATGAGCGGCACCGGGCCCCTCCAAGAAGGGTCGGGTGGTACTCGGTACCGGACCATAGGTCGCGGGAGAGCTTCCGAACGGCGGAAATGCTTCTCCTGCGGCGTACAGTCCGAAAAAACATTAAGGTGATTGTAAGTGAACAATACCTTGTTGAGGCACATCTGTGCTTCTCCCTGTGACTTGGGGAGGGCTGGTGGCTCCCCCCTTTCTGTTTGTTTGTCAATATAGGACTTTAGCGTCCGATTGACCCGCTCTACAATCGCTTGCCCTTGCGGATTGTAGGGAATCCCAAATGTGTGCTTGATGTCCCAAGTCGCCATGAAGGCGGCCAACTGCCTGGAACTGTAGGCCGGCGCGTTGTCCGTCTTCACGTGCCGCGGCTTGCCCATCGCCGCAATGCAGGAAAGGAGGTGCTGCTCCACGTGGGAAGCCGCCTCCCCTTTCTGCGCCGATGCCCAAACGAACTGAGAAAAAGTGTCAATGCAGACGTGCATGTATTGCCATCTGCCGAACTGCGGCACATGCGTGACGTCCATCTGCCACACCCGATTAGCCTCTGTCCCTCGTGGGTTGACCCCCCACGAGGGCCCCCCCGGCGCTCCTGCGCAATGCTGGCAAGAGCGGACTATACCTTGGGCTTGAGAAAGCGGCAGATTGAACTGTCTAGCGAGTGCCTTGGCATTTTGGTGAAAAAAGGCATGACTTTGGATTGGAGTAGTGAAAACTCCCAACACTGAACGTTGCTGAATTTCCTTTGCCGCCGCATCCGCTCTGCTATTGCCCGCGGAAATCGGACCCGGTAGGTCTTGGTGACTTCGGATGTGGGCAATATAGAGCGGCTCGGTGCGGTTCCGCAAATGAAACTGAGCAGTGAGAAACAAGCTAAGCAAATTCTTGTCTATCGCGGGAGTAATGTAAGCTCCCGGCAGACTGTGAAGCAAATTCCTTACATACAGACTGTCAGTGATGATATTTAAACGTTCCTTGGCGAAGGTGCGCAAGGCAAGGTTCACGGCTGCCAACTCCGCCCGCTGAGCGGACTTCTGTGGAAGAGTCAGCAGCGTGCGCCAAGCTTCGCCCTCCTGCCAAGTCAGGACACCATATGTGCGTCCCCCATCGGTGAAAACTGTCTTGGCCCCCTGAAGCGGGACCAGCGAAAGCAATTCGAACAAACTGACTGTTCCTGTCTGAAGTGAGACAAGTCTAGGGTCTTTGGGCAAATGGTATGCTAAGCTTCCAGTGAATCCTTCCAAAGCTATCGGAAGCGAGTCACCTAGCTGCATCAACTGATGGATTTGTTCCTTGGTGAACGGGACTATGATCTTGGCTAAATCGTGCCCAGAAATGTCCCTTGCTCTCAGCCTGCCGCGGTAGATCACCGCGGAGACTAGTTCTTGGGGTGGAACAATGTTCCGAGAAGAGGTGTTAGGCAAGTAGACCCATTCCACAATCTTCGCTCCCTTCTCTGAGCCCACTCCCAGCGCCCCAGTGAACATGGACCCCGACCGCACGATGCACAAATTCAGGATCGGGGCACATGGCCCCCGGGCGACCCCATCCACCCACCTCCGGCCGAGAACCCGGCCCACCCTCTCGAGCGCCAAGCGCGCGTCTCGAGAGACTTCCATCCGGTCCGCCGGCTGCTCACCCAAGGTCAGCAGCGAGAAGAGCGGTTCCAGAAGATCCGCATCCAAACGAAAATACGGTCTGGCCCAACTGATGCTCCCCAAAACCTGCTGCAACTCCACAAGGGTGACTGAGTCTTGCAAACCCATCTGAGGCAGAACTGGCGCTGCAAAAGAGCGGAGAAGCCGACGGCCCAAGCACGAGAAGGGCTCGGCTCTCCGCACCTTCTCAGGGGCAATGAGTAAACCTTTGTCCCCCAGGCTGGCCTGGAGGTCAGAAAACATTGCGCTGCCGAGCTGCGGCAACGCTACTAAAATGTCGTCCATGAAATGACACACAATAGCTTTAGGGTAAAGGCTTCGGAACCTTGCCAGTGCGTCGTGAACATAAATTTGGCACAGGGTGGGCGAATTGAGCATGCCCTGTGGCAAAAATTTCCACGCGTAACGCTGCGTGGGCTCTCCGTGGTTCACAACCGGCACTGTAAAGGCGAACCTTTCCCGGTCCCGGGGGTCTAAGGGGATTGTATAAAAGCAATCCTTGAGATCTACGACTAGGATCTCCCACCCCTCGGGAATCATGTTCGGATTTGGGATGCCGCATTGAAGCGGGCCCATCGGCTGAATGCATTTATTGATCTCTCTGAGATCGTGGAGGAGTCGCCACTTCCCCGACTTCTTCTTTATGACAAAAATTGGCGAATTCCAGGGGCTTGTGGACCGTTCTATGTGTCCTGCGTCTAGCTGTTCCTTAACTAGCTGCTTGAGGGCAACTAATTTCTCTCCTACTACCGGCCATTGTTCTACCCATACCGGAGTGTCGGTGAGCCATTTCAGTGGCAACGCCATTACCCGAAGGTAAGCGTAGCACCGTACTGTTGGAGAATGTCTCGCCCCCAAAGGTTGATGTGCACGTCAAGAATGTGCGGCCGAATTACCGCTGTGCCGTCAGCCCTTGGGATTGTGACTTCTACCCACTCTCGGCTCCTGAACGCTTCCTGGACGCCTCCTACCCCCCACACATCGGAGACCGGCTCAATGGCCCACTCTCTTGGCCACTGGCTCCTGCTTATCACGGACACATCCGCTCCGGTATCGAGTAACCCTGAGAACACCCTTTTGTTCAAAAATACCTCGATAACGGGGCGCTGCTTCCACTCAATGTTGGTCTCCACTGTCGCTAAGACCTGGTATCCTTGCACTGCCTCACTCGCGCTCGAGCGGTCTGCGGAACCGGACTCTGAGCTGTCCCTGAGCCTTCCCTGGCTGCCTGCTGGCGAGTGACAAGGAACCATGATCAGTTGCGCTAACGTGTCTCCCTTGTGGATAGTTTGGGGCAGGTGCGTCCAAAGCTGGACCTGGAGAATGCCTGAAAAATTCGAGTCAATGACTCCTGGAATTATGAGAATTCCGCGTGTTCCAGCTACACTACGGGGCAAGACTAAACCTATAAAGCCTCTGGGCAGGGGTCCCATGTACTGGGTGTCGACTAGATAGACTGTGCCTGGCAGGTCGCACGTAACGTCCGCCTGGCAAGTCAATTCCAGCCCCGTGCTGCCCTTGGGGCTGGCCTGTGCCCTCGCAGTGCCTGGGAGGTGCCTAGACTCTAGTCTAGCTCTGGGGAGTTCTGGATCTGGGTGAGGGAAGCCTCTGTTTGGACTGGGGCCAGAGACGTGCCCGGATTCCGGTTTCCCGAACTCGGACAAAACCTGGCCCAATGGTAGCCCTTCTTGCACTTCGGGCAGAGGGTGCTCGGAGCCTTGGGGCGGCCGGACTTTTGTCCGCCTCCCTTGGATCGGCACTCCCTAGCGAAGTGGCCGACCTTGCCACAAGTGTGGCATGCCCCTTTGGTCTTTCCATTGGATCTTCTTCCCCCCTGCACCGCTGCCGCTAGCAGACCCATCTTATAGGAGTCTGTGCCAACGTCGGAGCATGCTCGAATCATGTCCGTTAAGGTGATGTCAGGGCGATTGCCCAGGGACTGCAAGACTTTACGGCAGTCCAAGTTGGCGTTGTCTTTGGCTAGCTTAATCATGAGCTCTTCCTGGGCTTGCTCATTGTCAATCTGCCTGCTAATTGCTTCTTCCAGGCGATTGATGAAGTCCATGTAGGGCTCTTGGGCTCCCTGCTTAATGGCGGTGTAATTCTTGGCCGTTTTGCCAGACGCTGGGACCTTGAAGTATGCCCTATAGGCAGCCTCAGCTGACATCTCTAGGGTGGCGAGAGGCAAGTTAATCTGAGCGTTGATGGACTCAAAGGCACCTGAACCATACAACTGGTCAGGGATTACCGCGGCTCCCATCCTGGCAGCCCGAGCTTGCGCCTCTAGGCGGAACTCGCTGTCCCAAATCATGTACTGGCTGGGGGTAAGCATCATCCTCATGACGGCTTTCCAATCGTGAGGAATCCACATGGTGGTCTCGCACACTTGCTGAAGCGTGCCCCTCGTAAAACGACTTTGGAGCCCTGTCTCTGAAATTGCTTTCCGTAAAGCCATGAGAAGCTTATACGGGACTGGGGAGTGTACTACCTGCTGTGCGCCCGTGAGCGCGTCCATCTCCAAGCGGATGGGACAAATCTGTCGAAGCTCAGCTAGCTGTTCAACTGGCAATTCCCCCTTCTTTAGTTCTATCTCAGCTGTGCGCTGAAGGGCACTCTTCACGACTAGGGAACCTGGGGCTGTCAGAGAAGCGCCAGCGCCTCTCATTCCTTGCGTTCCCTCGGTGACGTCTGCAGCTGTCACCGCGGGAAGGCTCCCTGCGCTACTCTGCTGATACTTGAATGTCGGATAGAGCGCGGCGGGCGCAGTCGGCTCGACTGGCATGCCTGATGGCTTCTCTAACGGGGGTTCTTCCGCTTCTACCCGGACTGGCTCGATCTGCTCTAAGAGTCTCCTACATTTCCGCCATGTGCGGACTATCCTTCCTGGAGCTTTCGGGGTTTGCTGAATGCAGTCTCCTATCTGATCCCAGAGCTTCAGGGTTAACGTACCTACTTCTGGGTAAAGTAAGCAGTGTTCCCTGAGGTACGCCAAAAGTCTCGCTAGCTCCCTGCTGTGAAATCGGAAATTAAAAACCCTGGCCAGGATTATGAACTCTTGCTCCCGAGTTCTTTGGCTAGCGGACGGACTTGGTCTATGAGAACAAGTCCCCATATTACCTGCGATGGTCCTCTGAGGTTTCCCCCTCGGGACGAAGAGCGACGCGTCTTTGCAGGCAACAGGTTCGGGCGACGGGTGTCTGGGGTAGACCTCGGAGCGTGGACCTTCTGCCACGGGCCCTTCTATCGGCCTCTGCGATGTCAGGGGCTCACAGCCTGCCCTGAGCGGAACGCGTTTCCCTCTATGGCAAACCTCTCGAAAGCGGGGAAGGAAGCGGTAGGAATGTCTCTCTGGAATGCCTCGCGGCGGGCCGTTCTCTGTCCGGCTGGCTGCCGACCAGAGCGCCGCGCTAGCCTCCGGGCTGGCGGGTCGCGGTTCAAGCGCAGAACCGGACCGCGTGGAGCGCTACTCACGAGCAGACCTCTCCGGGGTCTCTTACTCACGAGTAAATCACGTCGGGGTCACCAGCTGTAGCGATGCCTGGCCGCTAGGGCGGCGTTAGAGCCCAGAGGAGACTGATCAATGACAACACGAGGCAACAGGAGCGAGATCAGATCAGTAGTTTATTGGGAAAAGGCAACATCATTTATAGGGAAAAAAGCGCAACGGTGGCAAGCTGTCATCTGACAGGAAAATTACCTCACCCACGTACACAGGTTAATGGGGAACTCCTCAAAGGGAAGTTAATCAACTTGGGGCAAACATGGGTTTAGGGACCTCATTGTCTTGGGGATTAAGCGGGGACAAACATGGCTTATTTGCGCCAGGGATTTCCCGAGCCGGGAGGTGAACTATGCACTTAATGTTTGACCGAAGTCAGCTATCTGCTTACTTGGCAGCGTCGCAGGTCAGGTCACGGTAATTGGGTGAATCAAACCCTATATTTTATTCACCCCCCTTAATTTGGCTGCCCGCAGAGCCCGCGGCTCAAGGAGCGTCCTCCTGAAGCGGCCTCTGCAAGGGCCGATTCCATGCCCGATGGGCATGGGGAAACCGCACTGCTTCATTGGGATTTTCCATTCATCCAACAGCAAAGAAGCATATTTATTTGCCTACACTATACAGTGAGCATTTATTTATGTTGCAGTTTTTGTGATGAGCAGAGCAGGATTAGTTTTTTTCTTGCTGAAATGAGAAAAGGAGACATAACCTGAAGTGATCTGAAGGGGGAAAACACCCTACCTTCAATTATAGGCCACATTTGCTCGAAATCCAGCCATATCTGACTCTAGGGTTCAGTGCTCATCTCTGTTTATAGCCAAAGTGCCAATGCTGTCTGCATTTGCAGATGTTTCCATGGACATATGGCAGGCATGCCTAGACACCAGAGTGCACGGAGTGGTCTTTACCTTCCCACCGAAATGGTACCTATTTATCTACTGTACAGTACTTGCAATTTCTTGCTTTCGAACTGCTAGGTTGGCAGAAGCTAGGACAGAGACAGGTGCTCATTCTGTCATGCAATACTCAGGTTTTGAACCGCTGATCCTCTGCCTCTGAGTCACTGCAGTCCCTACCTTCAATTATATTTTAGTCTTTAAAAGCAATCATTATACTCAGAAGAATTATACAGACTACATTTTTTTATTTCTTGTTCTTGAGCACTTGATGGTGAAGGACAAAAACAACCCTACAGGAACACTGTTGTGCACACTTTAGTTAGTTTCCTGATTGACCATCTAAACTGTAATTTAGGTCTCATTTCTTTTTCCTCAACTTGTGTAGCTTGGTGTGCAGCCTTTTCAGGGTGCCCGGAAACAAAAGATCAAACCAGCAGCCAGTGACAGGGGGAAAAAAAGAAGATCCAATTACTGTCCAGCTGCTCAGTTAGCCTTTTACATAGCAACCGGTTTAAAAGTTTTCCCTTGATTGCCCAAAAGAAAGGAAAAAAAAATCTAGTAATCAACATAACCAGATGGAGGGACTCTGAAGGCAAAACTAACAAAAGTACCCCAAAGTATTTATTTTCTTTCTGTTCTCCCTAACCTTACAGAGTCTCTTCCCCACTCCATTTAGTCCTACTCTCATTCATGCATCATGTATGCTGTGAAGAGAATCCTGTTGGAGTTTTTTTTTTTTTTGCAAGCACATAAGTGAAAAGAAATGGTGACAACTAATTGTGTGACCAAGCACACTATCAGGCAGGCTCCTTATTTATTAGCTTTAATTAGCTGCTGTGACTTTTGCATTTCCATTAGATAAAGGTAAATGTTGTCCTTGCTCAAAAGCCAGTTACCTTGGACTCTAGGGTTCAGTGCTCATCTTTGTTTATAGCCAAAGAGCTAGCATTATCTGCATCTGCAGATGTTTTCATGGACATGTGGCAGGCATGACTAGTCATCGGATTGCACAGAATACTGTTTACCTTCTGTTATGTATGTATGTATGCATGTTCATTATACTGTAAAGGCAAGAATGTAACCACTCCAAATACAAACGATATCAGCTGTAAAGGAACGCGAGCAGACAGCCCATAGAGGGCAGCTGCGAGCGTTCAGTCTCACATGGTTCACATTGCTCAATCACGGACAGCCGCGGGAAAACCTTCCCCGCATTCAGCAGCAGAAGAAAGATCTGCATTCAGCAGCAGGAAAGGAGGCGTGCCTGGGCGAGGCCACGCCGGTAGCAGCCAATGAGCTACCGTGCTACAAGATTCAAATGTAGAGGGCTACTGTATATATTGAGATGTATCACCGCCATTACCTCATGCTTCACTGGAACATCATGCAATAAACCTGTGTTAAGCCAACCCTTCGGCTGTCCTGTTGTCTTTGGTCCCATACACTAAATTGGCGACGAAGGTGGGATTATGGCTGCCCACGGGACCAAGACATGCGCCGGCTACGAGATCAGGAAGCCGGGAGACTTGGAGCTGTTTGAGATAGACTTCAACGCAGCGCTGGTGGAGCTCGAAGTCTCAGATGAGGCCAAGAAGAGGGCCATTTTCGTCCGCATGCTCGGACACGAGACCAAGAGGACCTTGGTGGATCTGATCGCGCCGAGGAAGGTGAGCGACCTCAAAGCCACAGAGCTCCTGGCGGCGCTGCGCGCCCACCTCCGGCCGGCAATAGCGATGTTCCCCGCTCGGAGCGCGTTCTGGAGGCGAGTCCAGGCGCCCGGGGAATCGGTCGCTGAGTTCGCCGCGGCCCTGCGGCTGGCCGCCGGCCCATGCAAGTGGGAAACCCCAGACGTCACCCTCCGGGACTGCCTGCTCTGTGGTCTGAGGGACACAGAGACTCAGCGCGCGCTGATGAAAAGGGAGCCGCCTCCCACTTGGCAACAAGTCCTCGACACGGCGCAGGCCGCGGAGGCCACGACTGCCGGGGTGCAAGAGCTTCAGGACTGGCGCCCGAAGCCCGCCAAGGCGGAGAGCTCGGTGCGCGCGGCCCGGCGAGCTTCAAACTCGTCTGCGGAGAGCGGCGACGACGAGGACGTCCGGAGGGTCCAGAGAGAGGGCCGGCGCTGCGACGGCTGCGGCGCCGCCCACGCCCGCGCCAAATGCCCATTCCGCAAGGCCGAGTGCCACAACTGCGGCCGGCGCGGGCACATCGCCAAGGTCTGCCGGAAACGGCGCGAGGCCACAAGGAGTTCTCCAGACCGCTCGGCGAGGCAGGACCGCACCACGAGGCCAAAGGACGGCACCCGGACCATGAGGACGCGGGACGGAGTAGGGCGCATCTCCGACGACAGCGAGGACGACGCTCCGGTTTGCAGCGTTTCCACGGAGCACCCCCGGTACTTCGTTGAGGTAGTAATACAAGGGGCCCCTGTTAGAATGGAGGTGGACTCGGGTTCTTCATACTCTATTATTTCCCAGGGGGAGTTCATGAAAATCGCCCCCCGCGTGCGGCCCAAGCTCAAAGCGTTGAGGGCCACACTGAAGGACGTGCAAGGGAACCGCATCCCAGTGTTGGGGGTTGGGAAGTTCCAGGTCCAGTTTAAAAAGCACACCGCAACGCTTCCCCTAGTCGTCCTCAAGGGAGGTAAATGCAGCCTCCTCGGGACTCAATGGTTCCAGCCCCTGGGGTTGTTCATTGGGGGGGGTGCACGCCGTGGGAGCACACGCCGCCGGGACTGATCCAATACAGAGCGTGTGCGATGCGCACCCCGAGGTTTTTAAAAAGGGGCTCGGAAAATTCAAGGCCCCCCCAGTGACTTTTGACCTGGACCCTGGAGTACGTCCAATCAGACTTAAACCGCGCAGAGTGCCTTTCGCACTAAAGGACAAAATAGAGGCGGAGTTGGACAAATTGGTGGGCCAGGGGATTCTTGTTCCTGTTGATTCTGCGGAGTGGGAAACTCCAATTGTAACAGCGCTCAAGGCCAACGGGGAGGTCCGCATATGCGCTGATTACAAGTGCACCATCAATAAGGCGATCCGCCCTAATGCATATCCGGTGCCGGTAGTCAGCCACTTGTTGGCCAGGTTACACGGGGGGAGGTGTTTCGCTAAACTCGACCTGGCCCAAGCCTACCAGCAACTCCCGGTGACCCCCGCCGCAGCTGCTGCGCAGACCATAGTCACCCACAAAGGGGCGTTCCAGGTATCGCGCCTCCAATTCGGCGTGAATTCGGCGCCCGGGATCTTCCAGTCACTTGTGGAACGCCTCCTGAAGGGGTTAGAGGGGGTGTTACCCTACTTTGATGACGTATTGATTACAGGGGGGAGCCGGGCCGAATTAGCAACAAGGTTGGGAAAGGTCCTGACAATATTCGAAAAGGCGGGGTTGCGGTTGCGGAAAGACAAATGCGTCTTTTTCGCTACAGAGGTTGAGTTCCTAGGGTTCCGTGTCACTCCCGAGGGAATAAGGCCAGCCCAATCCAAGGTAGCCGCCATCAAGAAGGCCCCTCGCCCCACCTCCAAGCCCGAGTTGCAGTCGTTCCTCGGACTGCTCAACTTCTACCACTCCTTCCTTCCGCGGAAGGCAGCCGTGGTGGAACCGCTACACAAATTGTTAAAAAAGGACGAGGCATGGAAGTGGGGCGACGACCAGGAGAAGGCCTTCAATGACCTGAAGCGACTCCTGGCATCAGATGCTGTACTGACCCACTTCAATCCCAAACGCCCAGTGGTCCTGATATGCGATGCATCCCCGGTGGGGGTGGGGGCGGTGTTATGCCACGTACTGGAGAACGGGAGGGAGGCCCCGATAGCGTTCTACTCTAGGTCCTTGTCCCAAGCGGAGAGAAACTATGCCCAGACAGACAGGGAAGCACTAGCGATAATTGCGGGGACCAAGAAATTTCATGATTTTGTGTACGGCCGCCCCTTCACCATAGTGACTGACCATAAGCCCTTGCTAGGCATTTTCACCGCAGATAAGCCCACACCCCAAATCCTGTCCCCGAGAATGCTCAGGTGGGCCATTTTTCTCAACGCGTATCAGCACGCGTTGGTATACCGGCCCGGGAAGGAGATCAGCCATGCAGATGCCCTGTCGAGGTCCCCCATTCCCCGGGATTGCTGCCACGTGGGCGAGGTAGAGAGGGACCACCAGGTCTTAATGATAGAGGTCCTAGACTCCCCTCCAGTAGTACTGGCCGACATCGCCAAAGCGACAGGCAAGGACAAAACGCTGGCCACAGTTTGCTCCTGGGTACAGAAAGGGTGGCCCATGTCTTCCCCAGCAGCGGAATTCGACACATTTTTCAAAAAGAAACTAGAGTTGTCCCTAGAGAGGGGTTGCCTTTTGTGGGGACAGCGGGTAGTGATCCCCACGTCTCTCCGGCCGAGGGTGCTTAAACTGCTGCACGTCAGCCACCCGGGGATCGTCCGCTCTAAGGCGCTAGCCCGCAGTTACTTTTGGTGGCCCCAGCTAGACGCCGACATCGAACACATGGTCGGCACTTGCGAAGCGTGCCAAAGCTCCAGGCCAGAAGAGGCACGCTCGCCACATAGGGAGTGGGACACAGCAAGGGGGCCCTGGTAAAAGTGGTACCTATTTATCTACTTGCAATTTCTGGCCTTTGAACTGCTAGGTTGGCAGGAAGTAGGACAGAGACAGGAGCTCACTCTGTCATGTAGCACTCAGGTCTCGAACTGCCGATCTTCTGGTTGTGAAGTTCAGCATCTTAACCTCTAAGCCACCTGTAAGGGTTAACCCCCCTCTGCCTGGGAAAGGTTAAACCCTCTGCACCATAACACACCACATTGTCTTGCCCTTTAGCCTGTAGTCTGTACCCAACAAAGCAAAGGTGCTGAGCAAAGGTGGCCAACACTGCCAGACCCACCGGACGCTTCCCTGGCTTGAGCGGGGGAGGTGGGAGAGAGATACTGGTTGCAGCTGCGAGACGGTCCAGCACAGCCATAAGAAGACCTACCATGCTGGGGAGCCGCCAATGCTGCCAGACCCACTGGATGCTTCCCCTGGTGAGAACGGGGGAGACGGGAGTGAGAGACTAGCTGCAGCTGTGAACTGTATTGTTAAAACTTTGTATTCTTACTGTAGATTTTGTATCAAAATGTATTTTTGTATCTTGTTTTTGTGTTTGATATTTTTATTGTATTTATTGAATATTGATGTATTATTGATATTGTATGACTTATTTACCTTTGTATTATTGTATCATTATTTGTACTTTTGTTCTTATTTGTATTGCTTTGTTATTGTTGTTCTGCCGCTTAGAGTCACCCTTGGACTGAGGGAAGCAGGGTACAAATAAGCCTATGAATGAATGAACTCTGTGGACCCACACTCCCACCTGTGTGGCCCTGGTACTCTCTGCCTGGCCTCGGGCTAGCGTGAATGTGAAGGGTTACTGTCTGGCTGTTTGAATTTGCAAACCAACCAGTCCAGGTAGGACATTAGTAAAAATGTTCCATTAGGGTATGGTAGCCTTTGCAAAGACACCAGATGCTTCCCCAGCACAGCTTAGCTCTCACTTCACCAGAGACAACGGTTTTGGGGTCCAAACATACCTTTATTAATACACAGTCAGGAAGTCTCAATAGATTACGGCAGAGGAACAGCCCCTGGAACAATCTTTAGTTATAGCCTAAACCAGGGATTCTTAACCCATGGCCTGTGGCCCACAACACAATTTCATGTGGCTCCCCACCGCCTCCACCACACCAGGAAGTGCCATGTTTTGGAGGAAAGGGAAAATGGCCATCTGACCCCCGAAGCTGTCTGAGGGAGTGTGCATGGCCCCTGGCTTTAAAAGGTTGAGAACTCCTGGCCTAAACTGTTCTGCTTTTTGTTACTCTGTAGTTCACTGAATCATTAACATCCAGTCATTTAATTTCTCTTGGGGTTATATGAATACGGTAAAACCCCAACTTACATATGCCTCGAGTTACATAAAATTTGACTTAAATAATGATTTTGTGCTAAAACCATGTCCCAATTTACACGGTTTCCTATGGGTTTGCTTCGAGTTACATAAAAATTCATTTCCCTATGGGTTTGCTTCGATTTACATAAAACTTTTATTTTTTCCTATGGGTTTGCTTTGAGTTACATAAAAAACCCGATTTAAGCAAATGCCTACAGAATGGACTTTTTTTTCGTAAGTAGGGGTTTTACTGTACCTCTTATTCCAATTTGTATCCAAATACTTGTTTTATGTATCAGAACTACAGTAAGCCACTCCAAACTGTTCTGGAAGTGTCCTGAACCAATTTATTTGTAGGTATTGTAGGTATTTGGATGTTTGTGAAACAAAACCATACCTGCAAATGGAGAAAACTGTTCTAGGCCAGTATTGGGGAGGTGGAGGGGGTGGTACTGCGTAGCACTGTCAGTTTGGGGAATATGGTGGGTCTTAAACAGAGGGTTTAAGATACTTATATTTCAGACACCCATGTACTTTTTCAGATGTAGAGGACAGTTACTTTCATAGTAGAGTTTTGGGACAGAAAAATAAGAGTGTGCCAGACCATTTTAAATGCTAAAGCTGCTATGATGTTTAGCAGATGATCCACAGATGGACATGTTATGTAGGTCATTCTCTCAACTGATAATTTAACTTCAAAAAATATGCCCACACAGGACGTTAAAAAGATTTTGTTCTCAATCATGACAAAATGCACCAAAGGGATGAACTAAATTGAGAAATACAGATTACAAGAGCAGTGGGCACTGGGATCTCTTTGAAGCTGCAGCAACAAAGAGAGAGAAAAGAAGAAGAAAAGTGCAAAACATGGGGGTTGGCAGGGGCAGGGGAGACAGTCTCTAATGCCACTGTGACCTATCCACGCACAGCCAGCTCCAGAAAGAACACATCCATCCACCCACACATTCTTTACCCCCGTACTGTTGCAAAAGTGTAAATTGCTTAATAAATGAATAAAAAGAGAGACATTCAAGAGTACAACCAGCTAACCTAAAAGTGATGCAGCCTACGTACCTTAATATGAAATGTTGGCCCAAGAAACTGCAAGGGGATATTATATAGACCTTAATTTGAGGTCTCAGTAGTTGGATTGCTCAGGAGAGCTTTGAGGTATTGTTGATGGTTCAGCTATCAATCATCTCTTTGTCTTGAGCTACTGTTTAAATCTCTCTCTCACTCTCTTTTGGGATGGCCACCTCATTGTGTGTGTGTTGGTGTGTATGTGCATCTCTGATTCAGTCCATTTTGTAACTTTTCTCCAAGACAGTGAACACTCCTGATTTCTAGCATTCATACCAATATATCTATTAATGTGACCTTTACAAAGCATGAGGTAAGTTAACACACATTCTGCATAGATAAGAAGGCAGGCCAAATTTCTCTGCTTTCCCATTAATCTGGCCTGGTACTCATGTCTCCCCTATGAGTGGTACAAATGAGCTGTCTGTCTCTATATGTCTCTTTCACTGAATGTTCCACCTAAAAGTGTGGCTGTCTCACCTAACAAGGAAGGGTGGCTACAGGGCTCACTTATTACTCAAAGGGTGACAGCATCTAGGGCTAGTGAGTTGTCACCTGGATCACAATAGGTGTTTATATTGAAGTCAATAGATGGTTTATTACAACAAAGATACTGCATATACTCGAGGATAAGCCAAGTTTTTTAGCTCCAAAAGGGGACATGGCTTATACTCAGGTCAATGACCAGGAGGGTCCCAAGACCATGCCAGATTGAGATGCTCCAACAATTTATTTAATGTTACCATATTTTCATGTATTTTGCTTATTGAAACTCACTATCAGCTGCTGCATTTCCCACCCTCGGCTTATACTTGAGTCAATTTGTTTTCCTGGGTTTTTAGGTCAAAATTAGGAGCCTCGGCTTATATTCGAGTTGGCTTATACTTGAGTATATACAGTAAGTCTTGTGACACTTGAAAATACTAGTAAGTTTTATTTGGCATAAACTTTCATGGACTGCAGTCACTTCATAAGGTGTGGTAGGCTGTTAGCACAAAAGCTGGTGCCAAATAAATTTTTAGTCCTATAAGTGCCATGTCAGGTTTAAAAAATTCATGTAAATGGCCTAATAACCCTGATATAATAAACATTCTTTATGAAATTGGGACTACTGAACTTCATGACTGGAAGGTCGGCAGGTCAGCAGTGCTGCATGATGGAGCGAGCTCCCGTCTCTGTCCCAGCTGCTGCCTACCTTGCAGTTCAAAAGTAAGAAATTGCAAGTAGATAAATAGATACCACTTTGTTGGGAAGGTAAACAGTGTTCTGTGCACTCCAGTGTTTAGTCATGCCTGCCACATGTCCATGGAAATGTCTGCAGAGACAGATAGTGCTGGCTCTTTGGCTATAAACAGAGATGAGCACTGAACCCTAGAGTCAGATATGACTGGCTTTTGAGCCAGGGTGATCTATGTCCATATAATTTTGTTGCTGTTGTTCAGTCGCACAGTTGATTCTGACCCTTTGCTACCCTATGGACCATTGTCCTCCAGGCACCTCTGTTCTCCACCATCCTCCTCAGCCCGCCCAGCTCTGTGCCCACTGCGTCTACAATACCACCTAGCCAACTCATCTTTGGCCGCCCCCTTCTTCTTTTGCCCTCCACTTTTCCCAGCATCAGGCTTTCTCAAGTGAATCCTCTCTTTTCATTTGATGTCCAAAGTACTTTAGCTTCATCTTTACTATTTGACCTTCCAAGAAGCAGGCAAGATTGATTTCTTCTAAGATTGACCTATTTGTTCTCCTCGCTGTCCAGGGCACTGTCAAAACTCTCCTCCAACACCACATTTAAAAGGCACATTCTTCTGCACTCAGCTTTCCTAATTGTCCAGCTCTCACAACCATACATTACCACCATTGCTTTGACTGTGAAATTTTTGTTGATGTCTCTACTTTTCACTATGTTCCCCAGGTTTCTCATAGCTTGTCTCCCAAAAATCAGTCACCTTTTTAATTCATGGCTGCAATCAGCATCTGCAGTGATCTTTGATCCTAAGAAAGTAAAATCTGTCACTGCTTCTACTTCTTCCCCATCTATTTTCCAGGGGCTGATAGGGCCTTTTGCCATTATCTTGGTTTCCTTGATATTGAGTCTCAAGTCAGCTTTTCACTCTCTTCTTTCAACCTAATCAAGAGCTTCTTTAGGTCTTCCTCATATTCTGCCATTAGGGTGGTATCATCTGCATATCTCAAATTGTTGATGTTTCTCCCAGCAATTTTGACCCCATATTGTGATTCCTCCATCCCTGCATTGTGCATTATGTATTCTGTGTATAAGTTGAATAAGCAGGGTGACAAAATGCAGCCTTGTCTTATTCCTTTTCCTATTCCAAACCACTCCGTCATTCCATATCTTGTCCTAACTGTTGCTTCTTGACTCGTGTACAGATTTCTCATATAATTAGACACCCGTAAATGCTCAACCTATAGCTTAAACCAGGAATCTCCAATTCTACATTTATTGCCAAAAATCCCAAACCCCCAACTAAATTTATGACCTAGCATGCATGCTATAACTTATTTTATAGATGTACACCCTTTTTACATTTATTATAGAAGATAATAATGATAACAAAGTTCTTTTATTTATTTATTTAACTACATGAAAAAAGCAGTCACATATATGATCACCAGAAAGCATTTGTAGCTTAAATCAACATTTAACTGAACAATCAGTCCTAGGAGATAATTTGCAAATACAGTGGACCCTTAATTAATGACGCGTTCGAATAGCGTCATTTCCGCTTAATGACGCGTCGTCACTCGCCATGTGACTATCCGCACAACGATGAAAAACCATTGTTATGCGGATTAACAACGTTTTTTAACGTTGTTGTGCGGATAATGACAGTTTTTTGCCGCTAGATGGCGCAGCTGCCATTGAAAACCACACAACGACGTTTCCCCTATAGTGACGCTACTTGGGGAACCAAGCAACGTTGTTACGTGAGGGTCTACTGTACATATCATATGTGTGTCATCATCTTTGTTTAGTCAACATACTGACTCTGTGTCCAGTGCATGAGATGTTTCCATGTAAAACCACAACCTTTGTACTGATGTTAGGAGATCCTGATGTTAAAAAATTAAAATTAAATTAAAATTAAATTAAATGTTCATTTGCAGGCTTAGGTGAATTGTAAATGAGAGAAATGTATACTTTATGAAAGAATCAGACATGGCTGCAAGCTGTGTTTTTGTAAGTGTATTTATGCAAGATCTTCTACTTTGGAGTAAATGATATCAGATAAAATTCTTCATGAAGTTGTTAACTGTCTATAGCTTTATAGCTAATTATCAGACTTTCAATGTTAAACATTAGATTTTATTTACCTATTTATTCTATTTCTGTGCTGCATAAGAGCTACTTTGGATGTTTACACAATTAAGACCATGTAAATGATTCAAATAGAATACATAAATAAATAACTACAAGGAAGGCAGTAAAATACATTAAATTGAGAAAATCGTGGCACACCAACACTGTTGCCCCTCGCCCTTATAAGTACGGTTGATGTCACTGGAGTAGTAATATTTTTGTTTTCTGGGATGCCAATAACACTGGTGGAGGTTACTAGAAGTGCAAAAACAGGGTGGGGGTTTTCGCGCCAACTTTGGCTCCTAACTTGGATGGCGGGAAACTGCCATTTTCTTCTTGCAAGGCTCTGCCCACACAACTTGCAATCGTGACTTAATACACAACATACCCGAGTGTGTGATTGTTTTGTAAGTATTCTTAATCACATCCTGACAAAAATCCCTTTGCTTCACTCTTGTTAACAAATCCCTCTGAGGTACATGAGCCCTGGGACAGCAGCTTGATGATGAACAGTGTGGTATCAGAAAATGAACAGGAAGTTCTCTTTGCAGTTCTTTCTACTTCCAAAAAGAAAACAAAACTCCATTGAGCAATTCAAAATGTGGTTATTTTTTCATAAGTCTTCAGAAATTCTAAATTTGACTCTTATCAAAATCTCTCATGCTTCCTTCAAAGCTATAAACAATTTTATTTGATATTTCCTTTGGGGCAGGAAGCAAAAGTGTTGTTGTTACAGCTCAGATGAAAAATTAATTCACAGCAGAATTACAAGTAAATTAACCATTCATTCTGAACCAGCAGGCCTCCTGTTAACAAAAGCAGTTTGAGGTTCCCATACGATTGTACAGCCAACGAAGCAATTCAATTTCTCTTTAATTTCCATGAATTACGTATGTGTACATGAACTAAAAATTGGGTGTTGGACATTATATGTGTATTATACACATGCTTTAAACTTTGTCTTAATGGCAGAGTACTGTATATTATGGTTTTAGCAGGCAGAGGATTTTACAAAGAGACATATTCTGTAGATATAAACAAGGAAAAATGAATTGATTGTCAGTAGCTGCTACCTAGAAAAACATGAAACATGACTAATTAAACATGATTTGCATTGAGAAATAGAAGGATGATAGGAAAGGAAATATTAAAGCAAAAAGGCTACAGAATTGTTAAAGCAGGCGGGGTCGCAAAAGGTCGGGTTCGACTGTGTGATAGAATAACAGTGAACAAAAAGAACAGGAGAACGGACAGTCTCCATTTTGTAAGTGTTCAGTGAAGGCACAGAATCACCATATTGACAGTGAAATGCAGGATACTAGTCCACAGTGGACAAAATGCTGACTGCAGACTACAGTATTTACAAACCCAGGACATTATGTGAAAGACCCTGTTGTGTTCTAATGGTTTTACCTTCCACATGGATTACAATGTATCTGAGCCAATGTAACCTTGCCTATAGCAACAATGTAACCTTCAGCTGTATCATATAAACCCTGTAATAGGACGCGAGCTAATGACCACCAGCTGGCAGCAGCGAGCGTCCAAGCTCTCTTGGTCCGAACTCATCAAAGGCAACAGCGCGGGAAGCTTTCCCGCCACCACCTACACCTGGACAAGAAGGGCGTGACCCGCAATGACGTCACGCAGACAGTAGCCAATGGGCTACCATGGCACCACGTTCAAATGTACTACTACTGTATATAAAGAGCTATCGATCCGCCATTACCTCATGTTCCCTCTGTCCACGATGCAATAAACCTGAGTTAACCCAGCCCGAGGCTGTGTCCTGTGTCTTGGTTTCATACACCAAATTGGCGACGAAGGTGGGATATGGATCCCCAAGGAGCAGCCAGGGCACAGAGCGGGTTCAACATCACCAAACCGCAAGACTGGGAGTTGTTTGAGATGGACTTCCATGCGGCGCTGGTGGAACTCAAAGTCAAGGAAGACGATGAGGAGAGGAAGAGGGCCATCCTCACCCGCATGCTTGGGATGGAAACCAAGCGGACGCTGGTGGGCATCATCGCTCCGAAGAAGGTGAGCGAATTTAAGGCGGACGACATCATGAAGCTGCTACGGGAGCGCTTCCGACCCTCGAGGGCGATGTTTCCCGCTCGGAGCGCGTTTTGGAGGCGAGTCCAAGCGCCGGACGAGTCGGTCGAGGCATTCGTGGCCGCCATGAGGGTAGCCGCCGCCCCCTGCAAATGGGACAACATCCTAGAAATGGCCCTCAGGGACGGCGTGCTGTGTGGCCTGAAAGACAAGGAGGTGCAGCGCAGCTTGATGAATAAGGAGCCGCCACCCACGCTGGCAGAGGTCGTAGAGGCCGCGGAAGCCGCAGAGTCCACGAATGCTGGAGTGGATGAGATGCACCAGTGGCGTGAGTGGCGTCCCAGAGCCGGCAAAGCGGAAAAATCGGTGCACGCAACTCAACGGGCCTCAAAGTCGTCCTCGGAAGGCAGCGACGGCGAGGAGGTCCAGAAGGTCCGAAAAGGGGGGCGCCACTGCGATGGTTGCGGAGCGGCCCATGAGCGTGCGAGGTGCCCATTTAGAAAGGCCGAATGCTACACGTGCGGCCGTCGGGGGCACATCGCCAAGGCATGCAGAAAACGGAAGGAGGGCCGGAGGCAGTCACCAGACCGTTCGACCAGGCCGGACCGTCCAGCGAGGCCCAAAGATGGCGTCCAGACCACGAGGAAGCAGGACGGCGCGGGCCGCGTCTCGGACAGCAGCGAGGACGACGTCCCAGTGTTCAGCGTGTCCGCGGAACAGTCCCATTATTTCGTTGAGGTACTAGTACAAGGGGCCCCTATCAGGATGGAAATTGACTCGGGGTCCTCCTATTCTATAATTCCCCAGAAAGAGTTCTTGAAAATCGACCCCCACGTGCGGCCCAAACTTAAAACATTGAGGTCCACGCTACGCGATGTACAGGGAAACAGCATTCCGGTGTTGGGGGTCGGGAAATTTCGGGTTAAGTTTAAGAGACATTCTGCGGAACTGCCCCTAGTTGTCCTCAAGGGGGGAAGTTGTAGCCTCCTAGGGACACAGTGGTTCCAGCCTTTAGGCCTGTTCATAGGGGGAGTACATTCAGTGGGGGTGGATCCAATACAAGCGGTGTGCGATGCGCATCCCGCCGTTTTTAAAAAAGGACTTGGAAAATTCAAGGGACCCCCTGTAGCCTTCGACCTAGACCCGGAGGTCCGCCCGATAAGACTCAAACCGCGCAGGGTGCCCTTCGCACTAAAGGACAAAATAGAGGCGGAACTGGACAAACTGGTGGGCCAGGGGATTCTTATTCCTGTTGATTCCGCGGAGTGGGAAACTCCAATTGTAACAGCTCTGAAGGCTAACGGGGAGGTGCGCATTTGCGCTGATTATAAGTGTACAATTAACAAGGCGATCCGCCCTAATGCATACCCGGTGCCGGTGGTCAGCCACCTTTTGGCCAGGCTAAATGGGGGAAAGTGTTTCGCTAAGCTCGATCTGGCACAAGCCTATCAGCAACTCCCCGTAACCCCCGCCACGGCCGCGGCACAAACGATAGTCACACATAAAGGAGCGTTCCAGGTGTCGCGTTTACAGTTCGGCGTAAACTCGGCACCCGGCCTTTTTCAGTCGCTTGTGGAACGCCTCCTGAAGGGGCTGGAGGGGGTGTTGCCTTACTTTGATGACGTATTGATAACAGGGGGGAGTGAGGCCGAACTGGCAAAGAGATTGGATAAAGTACTAACTGTGTTCGAGAAAGCGGGGCTGAGACTGAGGAAGGACAAATGTGTTTTTTTCGAAACCGAGGTCGAGTTCTTAGGGTTCCGGATCACACCCGAGGGTATCAAGCCATCCAAATCCAAAGTAGCAGCCATCAAAAAGGCCCCTCGCCCCACATCCAAAACCGAGCTACAGTCATTCCTGGGGCTCCTCAACTTCTACCATACATTCCTTCCGCGGAAGGCGTCCGTGGCCGAACCGCTTCATCGGTTGCTTAAAAAGGAGGAGACTTGGATGTGGGGTGACGAGCACGAGAGGGCGTTCAAAGAACTAAAGCAACTCTTGACTTCTGATGCAATCCTAACGCATTTCGACCCCAAGCGACCGGTGGTCCTAGTCTGTGATGCATCACCGGTGGGGGTGGGGGCGGTGCTTTGCCACGTGTTGGATGACGGAAGGGAAGCCCCGGTTGCGTTTTATTCAAGGTCCCTGTCCCAAGCGGAGC
This sequence comes from Bradypodion pumilum, assembly GCA_035047305.1. Taxonomy (NCBI): domain Eukaryota; kingdom Metazoa; phylum Chordata; class Lepidosauria; order Squamata; family Chamaeleonidae; genus Bradypodion; species Bradypodion pumilum. Next base: position 293,757,827 of record JAWDJD010000004.1, on the reverse strand, counting down.
GAAATTACGCACAAACCGACAGGGAGGCATTAGCAATAGTAGCGGGGACCAAGAAGTTTCACGATTTCCTGTACGGCCGCCCGTTCAAAATCGTGACGGATCACAAGCCCCTGTTAGGGATTTTCACGGCAAGCAAGCCCACTCCGCAGATCCTGTCCCCGAGAATGCTGCGATGGGCTATTTTTCTCAACGCATACCAACACGAGTTGGAGTACCGGCCCGGAAAGGAAATCAGCCACGCTGATGCACTTTCGAGATCCCCTTTGCCCTTGTCGGACGACCAAAAGGCTAGAGTAGAAAGAGACCGCCAGGTGTTGCTAATTGAAGTCTTAGACGCACCCCCAATAGTACCAGCCGATATTGCTAGGGCGACAGGCAAGGACAGAACGCTGGAGAAAGTCAGCTCATGGGTACAGAAGGGGTGGCCGGCATCGTCCCCAAGCACGGAATTCGACCCATTCTTTCGGAAAAAACTAGAGTTGTCCCTAGAAAGGGGGTGCCTGTTGTGGGGCCAACGGGTGGTGGTTCCTACATCCCTGCGGCCGAGGGTGCTCAAACTGCTGCACGTCAGCCACCCGGGCATCGTTCGTTCGAAAGCGCTGGCCCGCAGTTACTTTTGGTGGCCACAGCTGGACGCGGACATTGAGCACATGGTCGGCACTTGTGAGGCATGCCAGGGATCCCGACCAGAGGCGGCCCGCCTCCCGCATAGGGAATGGGACACAGCAAGGGGGACGTGGTCCAGAGTACATGTAGATTTCGCTGGCCCATTCCGAGGAACCATGTTTCTCCTGGTGGTGGATGCGTTCTCCAAGTGGCTGGAGGTTATCCCAGTAAAGAGCACGTCCTCCGCCACGACAATTAGCCAGCTACGGAGAGTCTTTTCCACGTTCGGTTTACCCGACACTTTAGTCAGCGATAACGCGAGTTGCTTCACCTCCTCGGAGTTCGGGGCATTCATGGAGGCAAACGCCATTCGGCATGTCACGTCCGCGCCGTTTCACCCGGCCACGAATGGCCAAGTGGAACGGTTGGTGCGTACAACAAAGGATGCGCTGCGGCGCATGGGCCCGGGGGACCTAAATCACCAAGTATGTCAGTTCTTGTTAGCGTATAGGGTGACCCCCTTAGCGGCAGGTTACTCGCCGGCAGAGCTCTTGATGCGGCGAAAACTGACCACGATTCTGTCCAGGCTGGACCCGACGAGAGTCGAGGATAAAGGAAAAAACATAGGGTTGGCAGTCTCGAAAGGGTTCGCCGCCGGCAACCTTGTTCACTGCAGGAACTATGCAAGCGCAGGGCCAGCCTGGGTGCCAGGAACGATAATAGAACAGACGGGGCCAGTGTCATATCGGGTGGAAATGAGCACCGGTCTCCTTTGGAGGAGACACGCTGACCAACTGAGGCGCCGAGTGAGTGAAGGGCCGGTCAGTGGGGCTCAGCAACAGGATTCAGCGATAGGGTTCTCCCCCACCCGTTTAGCCCAAGGGGGAGACAATGAGGGACATCAGTCCGAAACCGGGGGGGAAAGCAGTGATCCCGACTCATATCCTTTTGATACCCCAGTTCTATCAGAGCCCGGGGGGAGGGAAAAGGAATGTGCGGCCGCCGCCGCGTCCCCCAAATGTAATTTTGATTTTGATTTTGATTTTGCGAGCCGGGGAGGTTTTCAGGAGTGTTCCCCCACCCAGCCAAGCGAGAAGAGGGGTTTTTCGTTAGCCCCCAGTGCCCCCGGTTCTTCCCTGAGAAAGAGCACACCTCCCAACAACGCCGCGGAGCCGCGGCAAGTCACTAACGAGTCTCCCTCTCCAATTACAGGGCAGGAAACCAGGGGACAAAGAGAAGGTAGCAAACCAGGGGAAAGGCAGCCCGCATCGAGACCCCAGCGTGTTCGAAATAAGCCATCTTGGCTGAGAGACTTTGTCTCCTAGGGGGGGGGGATGTATTTAAGTGTGGGCTCGAGACGTTGTCTCATCCTAGGGGGGAGGAGTGTTGTGTTCTAATGGTTTTACCTTCCACATGGATTACAATGTATCTGAGCCAATGTAACCTTGCCTATAGCAACAATGTAACCTTCAGCTGTATCATATAAACCCTGTAATAGGACGCGAGCTAATGACCACCAGCTGGCAGCAGCGAGCGTCCAAGCTCTCTTGGTCCGAACTCATCAAAGGCAACAGCGCGGGAAGCTTTCCCGCCACCACCTACACCTGGACAAGAAGGGCGTGACCCGCAATGACGTCACGCAGACAGTAGCCAATGGGCTACCATGGCACCACGTTCAAATGTACTACTACTGTATATAAAGAGCTATCGATCCGCCATTACCTCATGTTCCCTCTGTCCACGATGCAATAAACCTGAGTTAACCCAGCCCGAGGCTGTGTCCTGTGTCTTGGTTTCATACACCAAAGACCCTCTTGCCCTCACAGACTCTGACCCCTCCCCGATCATTTTCTGCTTCATACAAAAACAAAAGCAGAGATACTCATTTAGGTTTTTTTTTTTTTTTTGCAGCCTGTAGTGACTCAGTCATTTGTTTGGTTCAGCGCTCTCTCTCTCTCTATCTCTCTCTCTCTCTCTCTCTGTGTGTATGTGTTGGTTTTTGAGTGATTCCTCCCCTGTGCAAGACACTTGCTGATAAGCTGAATTATTTAGATTTTTAAAAACAAATTCTTTGCCTTCTTTTGAAGTGCTGATCAAAACTGAGTTTGCGGACAGTTGTTTTTAATTGGCACTGCACAAAGGCTAAGCAAAAATGTTTAAAATTTAATCTAAGCGATTCAGTGCCTCAGTGATGGTGTAGCACGGGTATGGGGTGGGGACTAATTTGCCCTGCCATTCATCAGTGGAGCAAGGGGAGAGCTCAATTTGTTGATATCCTGAAGAGGCTCACTTGGTAAGCCACTTCATAGTGCTGGAAGCAAGGTCACTTGAAGTCAACATGCCATTTGGATGCAAGGATCACACTAAATTGTATATCTCCACAACCTCAAGCAACCCTATTTAAGCAGCACTGGAGTGGCTTAGTGGTTAAGACACTGAGCTTGGAGACTGGAAGGTTGGGTTTTGATACCTGAGTGCTACACGACAGATCTTGGGGACATGAAAGGAGCCTCATTCGGGCATCCCCTGAGCGGAGTTTCTCCAGCAAAAATCCTTTCAACCCAGATAAATTTACTTATCTATTTAAATTGTACCAGCTCACAACAAAAGAGCCAGTGTGGTCACACCATGCATTCTAACTAAAAACAAACAAATAAAAACAAAACCCAGACTTTCCTGTAATTTCAGCATATACTGTTGCTCTTGGAAGGAAGAGATACACCAAAGTTGTGGTGCTTGAGCAGAAGGAAGGCGGAGAAGCACCTTCCAAGATTTAGACATGTTAAGATCACCTAATGAGATGTTGTCTCATGGCACTGAGGCCATGATTTTTAATTCCAAACCCTGCCTACTGGAATACATTGGCTCTCGCCTTCTTGTGCTTCTGTTCCTGATGTTTGTGAAGAGTGAAATTGGTTGTTAAAAGGCCAAGAAGGTCTGTGTATCTTTGAGAATCTGTCTATACAGTATGTCATCCTTCTAGTGCTGATGATTGTTACAATACATGCATGAACAGGCAAAAATTATGCAAGTGCATTTCCCAGCAGCTAGTTTCAGGGCTAAAGGGAGAAGTTACATTTGCATTCCTTAAAGAACTGATTGAGATTCTCAAAACATATTGGGAAGTTGATGGTAAGAAATGCACAGCTTGAAAGTCTTTACTTCTTGGCAAGGCAAAGTGGACCAGATTGATATAGTAGTGACAAACTTTCTAATGAAGTATTTGTAATAAAGTATTGAAGCACAAGAGGCCTTTTTGGTCCCACTGGGAGGGATGTTCAAGAGACACATGGCTGAAATTCAACCAGCCTCGTATAGGCAAGCCCATTCTGGCATGAAGGTGGACTAGGAATTTAATGTAAGTGTGCAGAGACAGTGCTTCAAAAAATTTAACAAAACATTAGTGGGCAAAATTCCAACTGTTAGTCCCAACATACAATATTAGTTGTGTTGAATGAATTGGAACAAGTCCTCTTATGTAAGTCCCATTGATTCAATGCTTGTTCTTTAGTTGAGACTAAGAGAATAAGCCCTGTAACAGTTGTTGAGGAAGCTCTTGGGGGAAACTCTTTATTATGTAGATCAGGGATTCTCAATCTGCGGCCCTCAGCACCATTTCATGTGGCCCCATACTGCCTCCATCACACCCGGAAGTGACATGTGGTGGAGGAAGGGCAAAATGGTCATCCAGCCCCTGATGCTGTCTGAGAGAGCATGACCTGGCCCCGGCTTAAAAAGGTTGAGAACTCCTGATGTAGACAATCATTTCAAAATGGCCACAGATAGCAGATTTTTCTGTGGACAGACAAGAGGTGGATTTTGCTTTCATAGGTAGTCCCCAAAAAATAACCCAGTTATAAACAGTCAAAGTCTTGTACAAATGAGAAGATCAAAAGGCAACATTGCCTCTGGAAAGCAATTGTAACTTGATCATAAAGCAGATGCAAAAAAAATGTGAAGAACATGGTAGTAAAAATTACACACAATATAACTCCCAAAAAAATCGTCACCACACATTACAATACTGCAATCCAGGACCCTTAAAATGTGACCTATTTATAATGAAAAGGAGCTGGGCAGAATATCTAATGGATAGACTGGAAGAAAGGTTGAATGGGTAAAGCACTGGAAAGGAGAAGAATCCGTTATATGGACTGTTGTCTTGGACTTATCTCTACTTAGATATACATTCTTGCTACTTTTTTGCCTTTGTGCTTTTTGGCCATGAACGGATTCTTCTCCTTTCCAGAATATCTAATGACCAGAAATAGGCAGCACATTCCCAAAGGCCTCCTCAAATAGCAGTGTTTTAGTTGTTTTTTAAAAGACAGCAGGGATGGAGCCTGGTGTAGCTTAGCTGGAATGGCATTCCACAGCATTGGTGCCACCACCGAGAAAGGCCTTCTCCTTGTCATGGCCTTTCTAGCCAGTCTCAGGGTCGGCACCTAAAGCTGTGCTGACATTGAGGAGCGTGTGATGCAGGCTACTGTCCTGAGAGGAAGATGTTCCACAAGGTAAGAATATCACAAACCATTGAAGGCTTTAAAAGTTAACACTAACACCTTGTACCTGATATGGAAAGGAATGGGTAGCCGGTGCAAGCTTGCCACAGCTGGGGAGATATGCTCAAATTTTCTCACTCCCGTAATCAGCCTGGCTGCTGCATTCTGGACTCACTGAAGTCTCCATAGCAGGGACAAGGGAAGCCCCACATAGAGAGCATTACAGTAGTCAATACGAGAGACTACTGTCATGAGGGACCACCTGTCCAAGAAGGGATGCAACTGAGCAATTCGGTAAAGATGGAAAAAAGCAGTTTTACACATATGAGTCAGGAAGCTGGCCCTTAAGGTGTTTGGAATCTTTGATGGCAAAGTTGCTAAAGGAGAAGAGGATACTAAAGTAGGAGAAGATGAAGATTGAGAAGCAGAATAAATTTGTTAATTTATTGTGCTAGCATAATGTGTCACACTGAAGGATATGCCTATAGAAGAGGAACATCTCTTTGAAACCAGTGCCTCTTGTCTGTCCACTGAAAAACACTTTACTATGCCTTTCAAGTATAGCTGTATGTCACTTGCAATTGTTTTAAAAGGGGGCAGGGAAGAGGGCAATGTTGTGGGAAGGGGTGATAATTATTAAGATCACAGCAGGAAATACTTGTTCACAAAAGAAGTAGTGCTTCACAAAAATCTAGTTTATCAATGAAGAACTCTATCAGAAGATCTAATAGTGGTTCCCATCTTGGATGATTTTAAAAGGGGAACAAAATCAATATCAAAGGATATCCATGCAACAGAGAACAAGTTGCATTGTTTTTCATGAGGAACAAGATCAATATCAAAGGATATCCATGCAAGAGAGAACGATTTGCATTGTTTTTCATGAGGAACAAGATCAATATCAAAGGATATCCATGCAAGAGAGAACGAGTTGCACTGTCTCTCATGGGAGAAACTCCCATTTTTGTTTGTTTTTTGAAGGGACCTGTTGAGAAATACTTTGCAGCTGGAGCAGATGGGGATTTGATTTGTGCTACCCATGAAGAATAAATGGTACATTGGAAATACTGGCTTCCTTTAGAATGCAGAATCTGAATTTTTAGTTGTTTAATATTAGTAATAATGTAAGTAGGACAGAGGCTTTGCTATATATAGTTGACTACTTATCCATCCATGTAGTAAGTAACACATTCTTACAGATCAGAGGTTGGTCTCAATGACTTTGCATGAGTCCTTTGAAGTAGAGTGTCTCTGCTGTAAAGAAATTCAGCACTGTCATAGAAAACCTGTGTCCCACCACCCAAAGAATACTAATTCATACTAAATGGCAAATCCTACCAGGACCTGCCTTTCAGATTTATTTCAGTTGAAAGCTGGGCATCCTTTCGTCTTGCCAGGCTGTTGCTGACCAATTCCTGGTTCTCCAGATGTAACTGATTTGCAATTCCCAGCATCCTCACTATTCTCTGTTCTGGCCACACCAAATGAAACTTGCCATCCAACAACATTAGAAGGACATAAGGCCTTTGTGTCAGTAGCGCTATGATTCACATACACTGTGCTAAAATAATTACAAGGGGTGGAGAGAAGGTAGCTGTGGAAAATGTAAATGTTTTTAAAATTGAAGTCTGGAAAATAGTTTACTATAGGTATTGTAAACACAGATTACACAGATTAACCAGCTCTCCAAAGTCACTTTATTATCTCCAAGATAATTTTCTTGAAAATGTCTCCAAGATCATTCTTTTTTTAAAAAATCTGTTCAATAGCTACATTTGTGGAAGGCACAAATGTAACTCATACCAGCTTTTTGCTGGCAAGTCACAAGTCCTCAATTAAAAAATTTAAATCATGCACCAAACCACCAGACAGCTACACCCATAAAAATCCAAGCAGAGACTTGTTAATTAACATTGGGAAGCTGCTGAAAGTTATGGCAAGTTATACTGAAGCAACAAGAGTTTGGACAGTAAATAACAGCAGTGAAGACACTGTTGGAAGAATGTGTTTACCTATAAAATTTAAGAAAAACAGATACATGAAAATAAAATATATCTAACTGAGTTGTAAGTTTTGTATGCACAAGCCATATACTGAGGCCTTTCAGGAAGTCAGTAGATCTGTTTTTTTGGTTACGGACGCAGTGGGTAAGTGTTAGACAGCCATTATGCATTTGGCTTGAGAGGTCGTTGTTTGTTCATATCTAAAGTGCAGAAGTCTCTTTTCCTTTAAAACCACTTTAAAATGTACTTTTAGGAGTCTTCTATAGGGGGCAAATTTTCCTCCCTACTTGGTTGCCATTGGCCATCATCAATAGCAAGGATTACCAGGATTCATGTGCAAACTGAATCTTCTCAGGAAATCTTTGACATTCTTGGAAAAAGTCCTAAGAAATGCACTTCTCTCTAGAAGTTTCTCTAAATCTCCTAATCTAGTGCTATTTTAATTTAATTTTTAAAATTGTGTGCTAATTAATAGGTTCCAGCTGTGAACTTCTGAAGCAGACACACATCTCTTGGGAAAGCCTTATAATGCTATTCTCTTCCCCTGGAGCAAACCGAAGAACTGGAGCTGTAAGTAGTCCTCTTTACCCCTGACTATTCCCGCCACCATCACTCATTCATTCCTCACAAGGTGAGGCCATGAGCCCCATGTGGAAAAGGAGAAGAAGAAAATTGTGTCTCTCCTTCAGAAAGGAACAGAATGTTTATGCTTCCAAGAAAAAGAAGATGAATCAGGCCAGTACCCGAGAGAGAGAGTAAGAGAGCGAATGAGCAAGATTTATCCCAATATCTATTAAATTTAATAAATAAAAATGTAAAAACAGCTGTATGTTAAACATTTTTATATGAAGAAAGGTAAATAGTTAAAATTATTATTTTGTATATGTCATTCAACATTTAAAATATCTACAATGAGATTACATTCATCCAATCTTGTATCAAATTATATATTTCTATATGACTCACTGGAAAAATCTCTGATGCTGGGAAAGATCGAAGGCAAAAGGAGACAGAGGTGTCAGGGGATGAGATGGCTAGATGGCATTGTTGATGCAGTGGGTGTAGATCTGGGCGAACTACAGAGGATGGCAGATGACAGAAGAGCCTGGTGTGTTGCAGTCCATGGGGGTCACAAAAGGTCAGACTCAACTTTGCAACTGAACAACAATATGTGGCATGTATTAATCTAAACCTTCAGCTTTTAAAGGTGGCCATAGCTGGTTATGAAATGCTTTCAACATGTTTTTCTCCATGAAAATTTGACCTATGTTAATTGGAATATTCATGTTGGGCAAACTTATGTGCATTTTAGATAAAGGATAAAAGATAAACATTTGGAAATTATTTGGGCTGCATATGGATATCTCTGTTGTTTCTTCTCTAAACATTCATGTAATTAAAGAGACCATGACCATGCCATGTTGCAGATTTATTGTGGTCATAGCTCAGAGAAGAGAGACATTCTGATTTACCTGGCTGTTTATTTCTTCCCCAGTCTAGAGTTTCCCAATTATTTCTCCTGTCTTCCCCCTTAGATGCTGAACATGCTCTGAATAAATGTTGCCATACCTAGCCACCTTTTCAGTGCCCAGGCATCGATTTTACAGGGCAGCAGTCAGGCAGCGCTAAGGAGAGACAAAGGGCTAATTAACATGGCTGTATCCTAAGGTTTAATTGCTATCTGGCTTAATGTGAATAATGTGGAATTTCACAGACACCTCTTTCTTATTGTAAAATATGTGTGAGCATGAACTGGCCAATAAATACAAATTGTTCCAGTGATATCACGAGATTGATAGAATCCTTCAACAATCAACAATAATGGTAAGATTACGAGTTGAATTGGTATTTCCATTCATTGGTCTTCTGAGGTGAAATCAGGGAGGAATGTTCCAGACTTAAGCATATACTTTCCCAAGGCTATCTCTGCTCTCCCAAATTCAGGAACTTCAGTATGTGAAGCAGTGATTTATGACTGAAATCCCAACTGGAGTTCAATAGAAGCACGACATTTCAGTACAGGGGTTCTCAGGCTACAGCCCTTTAGTGTATGAGACTAAGACACAGGACACAGCCTCGGGCTGGGTTAACTCAGGTTTATTGCATCGTGGACAGAGGGAACATGAGGTAATGGCGGATCGATAGCTCTTTATATACAGTAGGAATACATTTGAACGTGGTGCCATGGTAGCCCATTGGCTACTGTCCGCGTGACGTCATTGTGGGTCACGCCCTTCTTGTCCAGGTGTAGGTGGTGGCGGGAAAGCTTCCCGCGCTGTTGCCTTTGAAGAGTTCGGACCAAGAGAGCTTGGACGCTCGCTGCTGCCAGCTGGTGGTCATTAGCTCGCGTCCTATTACAGGGTTTATATGATACAGCTGAAGGTTGCATTGGCTCAGATACATTGTAATCCATGTGGAAGGTAAAACCATTAGAACACAACACCCCTCCCCCCTAGGACGAGACAATGTCTCGAGCCCACACTTCAACACACTCCCCCCCCTTAGGAGACAAAGTCTCTCAGCCAAGATGGCTTATTTCGAACACGCTGGGGTCTCGATGCGGGCTGCCTTTCCCCGGGTTTGCTACCTTCTCTTTGTCCCCTGGTTTCCTGCCCTGTAATTGGAGAGGGAGACTTGTTAGTGACTTGCCGCGGCTCCGCGGCGTTGTTGGGAGGTGTGCTCTTTCTCGGGGAAGAACCGGGGGCACTGGGGGCTAACGAAAAACCCCTCTTCTCGCTTGGAAGGGTGGGGGAACACTCCTGAAAACCCCCCCGGCTCGCAAAACCAAAATCAAAATCAAAATTACATTCGGGGGACGCGGCGGCGGCCGCACATTCCTTTCCCCTCCCCCCGGGCTCTGATAGAACTGGGGTATCAAAAGGATATGAGTCGGGACCACCGCTTTCCCCCCCGGTGTCGGACTGATGTCCCTCATTGTCTCCCCCTTGGGCTAAACGGGTGGGGGAGAACCCTATCGCTGAATCCTGTTGCTGAGCCCCACTAACCGGCCCTTCACTCACTCGGCGCCTCAGTTGGTCAGCGTGTCTCCTCCAGAGGAGACCGGTGCTCGTTTCCACCCGATATGACACTGGCCCCGTCTGCTCTATTATCGTTCCTGGCACCCAGGCTGGCCCTGCGCTTGCATAGTTCCTGCAGTAAACAAGGTCGCCGGCGGCGAACCCTTTCGAGACTGCCAAACCTATGTTTTTTCCTTTGTCCTCGACTCTCGTCGGGTCCAGCCTGGACAGAAGCGTGGTCAGTTTCCGCCGCATCAAGAGCTCTGCCGGCGAGTAACCTGACGCTAAGGGGGTCACCCTATACGCTAACAAGAACTGACATACTTGGTGATTTAGGTCCCCCGGGCCCATGCGCCGCAGCGCATCCTTTGTTGTACGCACCAACCGTTCCACTTGACCATTCGTGGCCGGGTGAAACGGCGCGGATGTGACATGCCGAATGGCGTTTGCCTCCATGAATGCCCCGAATTCCGAAGAGGTGAAGCAACTCGCGTTATCGCTGACTAAGGTGTCGGGTAAGCCGAACGTGGAAAAGACTCTCCGTAGCTGGCTAATTGTCGTGGCGGAGGACGTGCTCTTTACTGGGATAACCTCCAGCCACTTGGAGAACGCATCCACCACCAGGAGAAACATGGTTCCTCGGAATGGGCCAGCGAAATCTACATGTACTCTGGACCACGGCCCCCTTGCTGTGTCCCACTCCCTATGCGGGAGGCGGGCCGCCTCTGGTCGGGATCCCTGGCATGCCTCACAAGTGCCGACCATGTGCTCAATGTCCGCGTCCAGCTGTGGCCACCAAAAGTAACTGCGAGCCAGCGCTTTCGAACGAACGATCCCCGGGTGGCTGACGTGCAGCAGTTTGAGCACCCTCGGCCGCATGGCTGCAGGAACCACCACCCGTTGGCCCCACAACAGGCACCCCCTTTCTAGGGACAACTCTAGTTTTTTCCGAAAGAATGGGTCGAATTCCGTGCTTGGGGACGATGCCGGCCACCCCTTTTGTACCCATGAGCTGACTCTCTCGAGCGTTCTGTCCTTGCCTGTCGCCCTAGCAATATCGGCTGGTACTATTGGGGGTGCATCTAAAACCTCAATTAGTAACACCTGGCGGTCTCTTCCTACTCTAGCCTTTTGGTCGTCCGACAAGGGCAAAGGGGATCTCGAAAGTGCATCAGCATGGCTGATCTCTTTTCCGGGCCGGTACTCCAACTCGTGTTGGTATGCGTTGAGAAAAATGGCCCATCGCAGCATTCTCGGGGATAGGATCTGCGGGGTGGGCTTGCTTGCCGTGAAAATCCCTAACAGGGGCTTGTGATCCGTCACGATTTTGAACGGGCGGCCATACAAAAAATCGTGAAACTTTTTGGTCCCCGCTACAATTGCTAATGCCTCCCTGTCGGTTTGTGCGTAATTTCGCTCTGCCTGGGACAGGGACCTTGAATAAAATGCAACCGGGGCCTCCCTTCCGTCATCCAACACGTGGCAAAGTACCGCCCCCACCCCCACCGGTGATGCATCACAGACTAGGACCACCGGCCGTTTGGGGTCGAAATGCGTTAGAATTGCGTCAGAGGTCAAGAGTTGCTTTAATTCTTTGAACGCCCTCTCGTGCTCGTCACCCCACATCCAAGTCTCCTCTTTTTTAAGCAACCGATGAAGCGGTTCGGCCACGGACGCCTTCCGCGGAAGGAATGTATGGTAAAAATTGAGGAGCCCCAGGAATGACTGTAGCTCGGTTTTGGATGTGGGGCGAGGGGCCTTTTTGATGGCTATTACTTTGGATTTGGATGGCTTGATACCCTCGGGTGTGATCCTGAACCCTAAGAACTCGACCTCGGTTTCGAAAAAAACACATTTGTCCTTCCTCAGTCTCAGCCCCGCTTTCTCGAACACCGTTAGTACTTTGTCCAATCTCTTTGCCAGTTCGGCCTCACTCCCCCCTGTTATCAATACGTCATCAAAATAAGGCAACACCCCCTCCAGCCCCTTTAGGAGGCGTTCCACAAGCGACTGAAAAAGGCCGGGTGCCGAGTTCACGCCGAACTGTAAACGCGACACCTGGAACGCTCCTTTATGTGTGACTATCGTCTGTGCCGCGGCTGTGGCGGGAGTTACGGGGAGTTGCTGATAGGCTTGTGCCAGATCGAGCTTAGCGAAACACTTTCCCCCATTTAGCCTGGCCAAAAGGTGGCTGACCACCGGCACCGGGTATGCATTAGGGCGGATCGCCTTGTTAATTGTACACTTATAATCAGCGCAAATGCGCACCTCCCCGTTAGCCTTCAGAGCTGTTACAATTGGAGTTTCCCACTCCGCGGAATCAACAGGAATAAGAATCCCCTGGCCCACCAATTTGTCCAGTTCCGCCTCTATTTTGTCCTTTAGTGCGAAGGGCACCCTGCGCGGTTTGAGTCTTATCGGGCGGACCTCCGGGTCTAGGTCGAAGGCTACAGGGGGTCCCTTGAATTTTCCGAGTCCTTTTTCAAAAACGGCGGGATGCGCATCGCACACCGCTTGTATTGGGTCCACCCCCACTGCATGTACTCCCCCTATAAACAGGCCTAAAGGCTGGAACCACTGTGTCCCTAGGAGGCTACAACTCCCCCCCTTGAGGACAACTAGGGGCAGCTCCGCAGAGTGTCTCTTAAACTCAACCCGAAATTTCCCGACCCCCAACACCGGAATGCTGTTCCCCTGTACATCTCGTAGCGTGGACCTCAATGTTTTAAGTTTGGGCCGCACGTGGGGGTCGATTTTCAAGAACTCTTTCTGGGGAATTATGGAATAGGAGGACCCCGAGTCAATCTCCATCCTGATAGGGGCCCCTTGTACTAGTACCTCAACAAAATAATGGGACTGTTCCGCGGACACGCTGAGCACTGGGACGTCATCCTCGCTGCTGTCCGAGACGCGGCCCACGCCGTCCTGCTTCCTCGTGGTCTGGACGCCATCTTTTGGCCTCGCTGAACGGTCCGGCCTGGTCGAACGGTCCGGTGACTGCCTCCGGCCCTCCTTCCGTTTTCTGCATGCCTTGGCGATGTGCCCCCGACGGCCGCAGGTGTAGCATTCGGCCTTTCTAAATGGGCACCTCGCGCGCTCATGGGCCGCTCCGCAACCATCGCAGCGGCGCCCCCCTTTTCGGACCTTCTGGACCTCCTCGCCGTCGCTGCCATCTGAGGACGACTTTGAGGCCCGTTGAGTTGCGTGCACCGATTTTTCCGCCTTGCCGGCCCTGGGACGCCACTCACGCCACTGGTGCATCTCGTCCACTCCAGCATTCGTGGACTCTGCGGCTTCTGCGGCCTCGACGACCTCTGCCAGCGTGGGTGGCGGCTCCTTATTCATCAAGCTGCGCTGTACCTCTTTGTCTTTCAGGCCACACAGCACGCCGTCCCTGAGGGCCATTTCTAGGATGTTGCCCCATTTGCAGGGGGCGGCGGCTACCCTCATGGCGGCCACGAATGCCTCGACCGACTCGTCCGGCGCTTGGACTCGCCTCCAAAACGCGCTCCGAGCGGGAAACATCGCCCTCGAGGGTTGGAAGCGCTCCCGTAGCAGCTTCATGATGTCGTCCGCCTTGAATTCGCTCACCTTCTTCGGAGCGATGATGCCCACCAGCATCCGCTTGGTCTCCATCCCAAGCATGCGGGTGAGGATGGCCCTCTTCCTCTCCTCATCGTCTTCCTTGACTTTGAGTTCCACCAGCGCCGCATGGAAGTCCATCTCGAACAACTCCCAGTCTTGCGGTTTGGTGATGTTGAACCCGCTCTGTGCCCTGGCTGCTCCTTGGGGATCCATTATCCCATCCTCGTCGCCAATTTAGTGTATGAGACTAAGACACAGGACACAGCCTCGGGCTGGGTTAACTCAGGTTTATTGCATCGTGGACAGAGGGAACATGAGGTAATGGCGGATCGATAGCTCTTTATATACAGTAGGAATACATTTGAACGTGGTGCCATGGTAGCCCATTGGCTACTGTCCGCGTGACGTCATTGTGGGTCACGCCCTTCTTGTCCAGGTGTAGGTGGTGGCGGGAAAGCTTCCCGCGCTGTTGCCTTTGAAGAGTTCGGACCAAGAGAGCTTGGACGCTCGCTGCTGCCAGCTGGTGGTCATTAGCTCGCGTCCTATTACAGGGTTTATATGATACAGCTGAAGGTTGCATTGGCTCAGATACATTGTAATCCATGTGGAAGGTAAAACCATTAGAACACAACAAGCCCAGAGGCCAGATGCGGCTCATGACACCATTTCATATGCCCCCCCCCACCGCCTGCACCACACCCGGAAATGCCATGTGTTGCAGGGCAAAATGGCCATCCAGCCCCCAAAGCTGTCTGAGGGAGCATGACCAGACCCTTGGCTTGAAAAGGTTGAGAACCCCTGTTTTAATACAACAGTGGAACAGACTATAACATTGATATGCAATAAATCAGTATAATATATGTAAACAAATGAGTATAATGAAATTACTATGCAATCAGGATACAGCCTACATATATCGTTATTAGAATTTCACTAATTCTGTCATTCAACACCACCACCATCCACTGATTTGAGTACAGTCTCTTATACCCAAGAGGGAACAGAGGAAGAAAAGGAAAGAGTCTTCTGTATAGAAGAGGAGTGAAATTGGGGGGAGGTGGAGTGACATTTATCCAAATACAGGGAATGAACTGAAGGGAAGAAAGAGATAGAGAAAATGTCACCATGGTCTTTAGGAAGTTTAGCAGCATTATCCAGTTCCATACTTCGTTTAGAAAATAAACCATATCCTCTGGGACATCTATTTTATGCTTATTTGTTCCTATTGGGTTACATGGAGTTTCTCCATCATTTAATTAATTATTTACCTATGTTCACCCAGACTTCATGCCTTCTGGCTTTAATTTCCTATTAGTTTATTTATTTATTTATAGGCCGCCTTCCTTGCCTTGGTGACCCAAGGCAGCTCACAATAGTTAAAACCATCTCCTACATAAAACCAGCTATTAAAACAGTAGAAAATGATTAAAATATACATAAAAACATCATAACTCCTGAATTAAAACCCCAACAGGGCTAGATGAGCCAGCAAGGCTGGGTAGTGCTGTCAGATGCACCCCTTGCCTGCAGGCAGAGCCATGTTTTTAGGGCCTTCCTGCAGGGGTACAGCTCTGCCTGGAGGTGCAGTTCTGGTGGCATGAGGTTCCAAAGGGCTGGGGTGGACACTGAGAAGGCTCTCCTCCTGGTCCCAGTAAGGTGTGCATCCCTGGCTGATGGGACCACCAGAGAGCCCCTACGGTCCGCCCTCGTAGGGCGGGTCAAAAACCTTGGGACGATGCAGTCTCTTGGGTATCCTGGCCCACTACCATGAAGGGCTTTAAAGGTCAAAACCAACACTTTGAATTGCACCCGGAAGCATACTGGCAGCCAATGTAGCTCCTGTGGCAGTTACTTTTAGTTACTTTTATACCTGCCTGCCATTATTTTGTTAATATGCAGTAAGGCCTTTCTTAACTTTGGTAATATTGTGAGAATGCAATTATAAGGGCCTAATAGAAATCAGAGATGCAGTGGTTAAGATGTTGAGCTTAACAACTGGAAGGTTGGCAGGTCAGCAATTTGAGACCTGAGTCGTGCATGACAGAGTGAGATCCCATCGTCTGACCCAACTTCTGCCCACCTAGTAGATCAAAAGTAAGAAATTGCAAGTAGATAAATAGGTACCACTTCGGTGCGAAGGTAACAGTATTCTGTGCACTCTGGTGTCTAGTCACGTCTCCCAAATGACCGTGGAAATGTTGGCTGAATTAGACAGCACTGGCTCTTTGGCTGTAAATGGAGATGAACACCAAACCCTAGAGTTGGATACGACTAGCTTTCGAGCAAGGGCAACCTTTACATTTAATAGAAATCAATTGAAAGTCAATTATTTAAGTTATAGACCAGAAGAAGTGAAAACGACATTGGCTGGCAGAAACCCAGGCCTGTGACAGTTTTCCTGGTTTTCATGGTTAAGATGACAAATGATAGAAAAGCAAAGGTTGAGGTTAAACAAATGTATACTATAGAATTGTATTGAAAATTAAGTTGTACAAAAATGTCGGGGGGGGGGGGATGGACTGTATGAGAAGCTGAGAAAGACCGATGTGCACAGGATTAAAGTATTGAAATGTTTCGGTAAGACACAGCCAATGGCCACTTATCTTGGGACCCTGGACCCAAGCATCTGTGCCTTTTAGAATAGCTACAATAGCTATTCAAATAATTCACTAATAAATATAGGAGAATAGTATTTTATCTCTTGCAAATATTTTATTCAGAATATGGTTGCAGTTTCCCTTGAAGGGACTGAGTATTTACCATGACTTCTTGATCTATGTGATTTTCTTATGTCACTCCAAAGGATCTCTCTTTCACAATGGTTGGATGTGTGTAGGTTGTAGGCAGGCTTCCTCTGGTTCATCCAATGCCACATCACTACTATTGGGGTTCTGCAATTAACATTAGGAGTTCGGCCTGAGTTTAGTTGGTAGTCCCAACTAAAATATATCTATCAGATAAACTTAAGTGTAATGTACCTTAGCAATTGATTCACTGGATCATTATGGTTTAAGCAGATAAAATGACAGCGTAAAATCTTATCCTGCTGCAAAACAGAATGCAAGGCACATATTACTTCCGTTTCTGGTGGGAGGAACCGCATGACTGGCACGCTGAACCACATGGCCAGAAAAGTTTGGATACCCTTGCATTAGACAGTGGCTGACCCAGCATGGTCCCAAACCCAATTGCCATCTTTGAGGACCAACTGTTTGGTTTAGACAGGTATTTTCCACCTCCTGTTATGAGAATCAAATGGAAACTTTTTATACCACCTTGACCCTTGATAGGAAGAAGTGGTACTTTCTGTGGTTTTATCCACCCTCCCCCACTTCTCAGCTGATCTCCATTTTGGGAATTCTTCAAGAGGTTTTCTCAATGGGAAGAGTGCTTTGCTGATCTCCCCCATCATGGGTTTTGATGACATCACTAAAGAGGCGATAAATATCTGTTGATGTAATTGGTTGTTTCTGGATTGTGATAGTTGGGTGTTGTCCATTGTTGCTCTGAACCAGCCCTCATGATTTATTGAGCACTGGATTGGGGCATGCAAGCAAGAAGTTAAGAAGACATCAGCTTATTAGGCAAAGGTTGGGTGATTCCAGAACAGGGTCTAACCTATAAAAATCATGCACCAGGGCTATAATTTCGAGAACAATCTGATCACAAGGAAGTCAAGAGAAATCTGGGAGATACGCATCAGAGAGGTGGAGAAGAGGGGGAACAAACCACTGACTGTCCTACATCAGCAAACTTAGGTTGGTGAAACAAATACAATTGTCCATGTATGTGATCAGATTGAGGATGGTATGTGTGTTTGTGTGTGTAGAAAACAAAGTGAGTCCTTCTGGGATTCTCTGGAAACAATCGAGAATCATTTATTGATAGGAAGAGATATATTTTCTTGTATGTTTTGAATGATTGTAGCATATGGGTCTGGTTATGCTAAGGTAACTTAATTAAAGTCTTCATAGTATAGTGACCTGACCTGTAAGCAGCATGACCCAAAGAACAACTATCTATTGCTATAACATTATGTTCTTTTCATGCTCTATCTATTGCTGTAACGTTTTGCTCTTTTCATGCTCTGCCTTGAATTAGGAAGGCTTTAGGCAGTCCTGGACCAAAAGAAGGAGAAGAGAGTTCCCCTACTGTAAGGACAAGGAAGATCAGGCCTGATTTTATCAGGTTCAAGATAAACAGAAAACATTGTTATAAACTACTATGGTGATATATCACCCCAATCCAATTAAACCACTATCTAAAAGAATAAGTGTTGGAGATGTAAGGCGAGTCCTGGGACTTATCTTCATTTATAATGGGAATGTGAAGAGGTGAACAAAATATGGATAACAGTCTTTGAGGAAATTAATAAGACACAGTATTGTTACTTAAATTACAAATGTGCCTTAGGATCACCTCAGTAATGGGATTGGGAAGTACTGTATAAACTTTGAAAAATATAAGAAAGATCTTATATTTGAGAGTGTTAAATGCTGTGAGATTGTTAAATGCATAGATATTTTGGATTGAAGGAATGGTATAAAGAACTGTGGGATATGGCTATAAATGACATGTGAGTTAAAATTGTAAAAAGGTGTTACAAAGAAAAATGATGGAAATTTGGGGAGGGAATTTATTAAATATATGTTTGATAAATCCAAAGGAGTCAAGCTGGGTCAAGAATATATGCAATTTTGGAAATAGGGGATAAGATATGTCTAAGTAAGTAATGGATTTTGCTAAATAGATATAGATAAAGCCAGAGTCCCTAAGGTGGTGGGTATACAATGTATAAGTAATGTATGTATGTTCTTTATGCAATGTAATGATTTGAGTTATAAGATTTATTATGATAATTTTCAGCACAACGGACAGAGACAGTGGATGATGGCTTGTGAGGTTTCTCTGCCTATTTCCCTCCTCTCTGACATCACTTTTCATTTTACCCAATCCCCCAATCTACTTTCCCGGGTATTCTCATTGCAGATCCAGCTGCTGAAACATAAAGAATCTGAATATCCAAGAGTACCTCAAAGAGTGCTTGATACAGCGTGACACGGAGGAGGAGAAAACCACCCCCGACAGAGACACCACCTTAAAACCTGAAGTTCTCCTTTGATGTAGATTTACATCTCCTCAAGAAAGTCATAGAAATGCAATGAGCAATTTTTTTGCAGGAGCAGATTAAGAAGAACAAGGATCTGTGGGAAGCTGTTGGGTAGTGAAGCCCTTCCTTGCCCTCTGTCTGTCCCATCTTCTCTGACCAAAGAGAGACCCTCCTGTTAGCACACAACTGAAATATACATGAATATATTGACACAGACACACACACACACGTGCGTGCATGCGCGTGCACGCACGCACGCACACGCATGCACGCATGCATGCGCACGCACGCACGCGCACACACGCACACACACACACACACACACACACGCACACACACACACACTCAAGATTCATTTCACTCTTTTGAATTAGACAGGCTTTCTCAACCATTCAGGGCAGAGGCCAGATTACTCCCCTCAGAATGGCTGTGTGGGCCAGTCACGTGTTTCCGCATGAGTTCTCGTGTGAAAACGCATGTTTTCGGTGAGTTCTTGCACATTTTCACATGAGAACTCACCGAAAATGCATGAGAACTCACCAAAAACATGCATTTTTGTGCGAGAACTTGTCATAATTGCATGAGAACTCACAGAAAATGTACATTTTGTCAGTTTTCAGTGTACTTTTGGTGTGTCGGGGTGGCGGCAGAAGTAGTGGCAGCGGAAACGAGGAGGGTATGAAATGGCTTTGGAGGCCAGGTTTGGCCTATGGACCTTAGGTTGAGAAAGGCTGGGATTAGGGATCCAGAAATTTGGCAGATGAAAAGTTGATGAAAGAGAGTGTCTCCTATCGTGGGGAGGGGGGGAGAGTAGTGTTGGAGCCTGAGGAGGGAGGATGGAAGGTTGGGGCATCTATGTGTTAAGCTGTTTTGCAACCATGCTTCTATTTTCTTTCTTTCTTTGTAAACTTTTCTCCAAATAAAATATATTTTCAGAACTTGGTCAATTTGGTTGTACAACAGAATGTTTAATACATTCTATATTTTCAATAAAAGCTGATGGCTTCCTACCCTTCCTTGCTTGGCTGTGGAGGTCTGTCTAGATTTGAATGCCGGAGGTGTCAGATATCATTCTGATATAAATTACCTGAAGGACCCCATGTATTAAAAAAAACAAAGATTTAGCACAAAAATAAGCATTAAAGGTGTTTTTTTAAAAAAAACAACAAACTGGAACCTGTCTGTAGACAGGCACTGAGTGAGTTTAGTCATCCCTGTTTTTAAACAAACAGGAAACTTTTTTGCGAATGTTCAGTAAAATTCTGAAATGCCACTTGCTCAGCAATGCAATGCAAAAATGTTATGGAGTGGACATGGGGTTCATTCTACCCTATAAAAGACACAGACATCAGTTAATGGCTGAGCATGTGAGGGCCTCTAGGCCTCACATGACTCCTATCACCACATGGTGAGTCTGCATAATTTTTACCAATTACCAGTGAACCTTGTAATTTGACACATAATGGGTCTTTGTCTGTCTCTTTTTCACTCCCTTTTTTTTGTTTAAAATAAGGGCAATGTTTTCTGCTATGGTGTGAAATTGCAGTTTAAACTTCTTTGTCTACTTAAAATGCTTTACTTTTAAATTGCCAGCTGCACTAATACTATGCTAAACCGAAAGTGAAGCAGCAGCAGCCAATGAAGATTTACTAGTTTAATCTCTTCCTTGTTTATATAAGAAACAAATATAGATAAGAGTTTTTGTAATGTCTTGAATACCAGGCTTTTCATCTTATTAAGACAGGGGTGCCCAAACTTTTCGGGCTGAAGGCCGGTCACATGGTCCACCCAGAAGTGGAAGCAAAACACACATGCATATATACAGATGTTTTGTTGTTAAAGTTACAATTAAGGCTGTCCACTTTGCTCTCCCCACTATGATCTCCCAAACTCCAAGGGCAAACCACCCTAATGGGGTTTGAAACCCTTTCCTCTTTAACAAACAATCTCAAAAATGTAGTCAGGGACTGTTGGCACCAGCACATCTGCCAAAAAGGGAGCTGAATTTCCCAAAGTCAATTGCATTCTGCTTCTTGTAGTATGTTCTTCTCCCCATCTTTGCCCCTCTCTCGGCACTTCTGGAACCCAAGGATGTTACGGTCGCCTAATTTTTACATAGATGTGAAACTAATTGTTCCATCTGCCAGAGGGGCTCGTCTCTCTGGCACACAAAGGAGGGCCTTTTCCATGTCTGTACTGGCCTTGTGGAACCTCCTGTCAGTAGATTTGCAGGTGCAGACGGAGCTGCTGCCTTTCAGGAATGATCTAAAAACTTGGTTGGCGGGGCAAGTGTGGGGTCCAGGTGGAAGAGTGGTCCCTGCCTGTTGACCTATAAAATAAACCATCCCCACCTTTTAATGCGGGTAGTTTTAATGTGGTTAGTTTTTAATATGAATGAGGGGGAGGTAGGTGGGTGGGTATTTTAGGGGTTTTAATTTTTTTATATATATCTATATCTATATCTATATCTATATCTATATCTATATCTATATCTATATCTATATCTATATCTATATCTATATCTATATCTATATCAATATCAATATCAATATCAATATCAATATCAATATCAATATCAATATCGATATCGATATCGATATCGATATCGATATCAATATCAATATCAATATCAATATCAATATCAATATCAATATCTATCTATCTATCTATACACATATTCATCTACATCTACATCTACATCTCTCTCTCTCTCTCTCTCTCTGTGTGTGTGTGTGTGTGTTTTAACCTGCTGTAAGCCGCCCTGAGTCGGGTTCGCCTGATTGGGTGGCATAGAAATTTGAATTATAAATAAATAAATAAATAAAATGTACTAATATATACTGCAAAATAGAGGGAAATCCATTAGCAGTAACAGACATATAAAGAAACAATGCCTCTGATAATTCCCAGTGGTGTGTTGGGTCTTCAGCCTTGGTGTGTGTGTGTGTGTGTGTGTGTGTGTGTGTGTGTGTGTGTAAAAACAGTTTAATTTCATTGAAATTCTGCTCATATCCTTTCAGATTGCAAAGTAGTGGTGGTGGGCCAGTAGTGCAGGTAGGACAGAAATGTTTCTGTAGCCTCCTCAGTTTGGCCCCTTTCAAATATCCTGAAGCTATTTGCTTTTCAAGGGCTCTGTCCTAAAGCAGAGGTGCCCATGGGGTAGTTCCGGCCCCTGACACCAATTCATCCGGCCCATGCCACCCCCATCACTCCCAGAAGCAGAAGTGACGAGGGCAGCATGGGCTGGGTACATTGGCATCAGTGGCTGGATCCAGCACACAGGCTGTAGTTTGGGTACCCCTGGTTTAAGCAGAGAAAATGGCAGTCTAAAATCTATCTCATCTTGTTGCAAAACAGATTGCAAAGCCTGTTTTACTTCTGCTTCCAATGGGAGGAACCACGTGACCGGCCCGCTGAACCATGTGACTGGCCTGCTGAACCACATGACTGGCTTGCGGCCCCTATGTGGCCAAGCCCCCATTCCAAGTTTGGGCTTCCCTGGCCTAAAGGGATTTTATTGAACTCCTGATTTTAGCTGTAATTGTTTAGTGGGGCTTTGGCATTTTTGATAGACTATTTTTTAATAAAAATATTGTAATGTTATTGTCATTCCATTTTTTGCAATATTAATGTTATATTTTAAAATTAAAATGTTATTTTTTTAAATGTTTTTTGTATTGTAAGTCAATACTGGGACCATTTAATGATTCATTTCATTCTAAAAGACATTCTACAGTTAATTTAAATAAATATTGGAGAGGGGTTTTTTTCCCACCTGGCCATCCCAGTGCATAAAAATAAAGTATTTTTAATTACATTCAGATATGCAGAGTTCACTATTTTTGTTTATTAGCAGGTTAGTTAGTAAACCCATATTTGCAAAATATCACTAACAAAAATGACAGCCTTTGTCATCCCATAGTCTTGAAGTGGAAATATTGTCTTTGTGTTTTGTGGTCATGTAAAAATACATAATACCAATGTAGAAGATACCTAGGGTGGAGTAGTGGATATGGCTCAAGTCTCTGCTTGGCCAGAGAAGCTAATGGGAGTGCAAGTGGAAAACCACACCTAAAAGACCTTATTTATTTTGAAAATCTTCCTAGGCTCACTGTAGGTTGGTTCTAATTTGATGGTGTGTTACACACAGAGGAATTCAGAGTGATTACAAGACTTGTTCAACTTTTCAAACCAAAGCAATCTGTACACTTTTTATGTATGTTGAAAATGCAATATAGCCCCCACAAATCCCCCCTCCCCACAATGTTTTGGGAAGCACATTGTTACATTTCCCTTTTGTTAAAATAAGTGGGAGCTGGCTCTTAGATTTGCTTGATTTGTTGCTGCACAACAAAGTGAGTGCTTGAAAGTGGCAAGTTAATGGCCCAAAAAACCCAATGAATAGATACATAAAACATACATTGATAGTTTTACTCTGTGTTTGGTGATGGCAGCGGCCAAATGATAAAGTATCATGTAGGGCAAGAGCTGCCTCTCCTAATGTATTTATTTTTTTTATTAAATTTATTTCTTACAAATAAACACCATAAACTAGGCGAGTCCAAACTTTTCAGGCCATGGGTCGGTCACATGGTTCAGTGGACTAGTCACATGTTTCAGTGAATTGGTAATGTGGTTTCTCCCACCGGAAGCGGAAGAAAAATGTGCCTTGCAATCTGTTTTGCAACAGGATGAGATAGATTTTAAGCATTTTACTTCTGATTCCGGAAGTGACGAGGGCGGCATGAGTCAGATGAATTAGCATCAGGGCTGGATCTGGCCCACACATAAAACACATAGAACAAATTGTAAGACATTGCTGACTACAGCATGGGATTTATACATTAAACCTTTTCAAACTTATTTGAATGCAATATGCAACCCTCAATAATAAAGTAATTTCATAACATTTTTATATATTGTTGCATTTCATTCCTCACATTTTTCTTTTGGTCTACTACAAGGGGAAAAATGACAATAACACATAAAAAAACCTAACCACAACGCCCCTCCAAAAACACACAAATATTTTAAAGATAAAACAGACTTCCTCCACCTTCCCTGAATTTTAACTCACATCATATTTTATGAAGTTCTCTTTTTTTGTACAGTATATATACAACAATATTTGATTTCTTGATTTAACTTCAAATGTTAATATTTTAAAACCCAAAGTCAGACACCAACCCCTTATTTACGACAAGCAAAGGCATAGTTAACAGGCTTGCAAGCTTAATCTCCTAAACTTCACCAACATTTTTAAATGTTCATAAATTCTCTTCTCTGCCACAGAGAGAAATTTGCAAGAGCACAGAATGTAATAGAAGCAAACTGATATAGTACTTCAATACCCATCCCTCAAACCACTTTGATTGTTCTGAAATCAGTTTACTGTGTTTTCATGAACAATTATTTCCTAATTAATAAAGGTGTTGACTTGTTTTTAACAAGTCAGCAGTTCGAGACCTGGGTACTGCAGGATGGAATGAGCATCCGTCTCTGTCCCAGCTCCTGCCAACCTAGCAGTTCAAAAGCAAGAAATTGCAAGTAGATAAATAGGGACCACTTTGATGGGAGATGATCTTGGGGACATGAAAGGAGCCTCATTCTGGCATCCCCTGAGCAAAGTTTCTCCAGCAAAAATCCTTTCAATCCAGAATAATTTCTGACAAAAACTTATTATTTAACTGGCCAATGTATTTTTTCAACTGCTTTCAGAAGTGATGGGGATAATGACAACCAAAACTACCTTTGATGAACTCCCACTGATCTGCTTTGAAAGCGACTTCAAAGTGCTCACACTTGGTTGCTATATGCACAAGGGATTTTAAAATAATGTTTTACAAAACATTAGAATGGTAGAACATCACTGGGCAAGCACAGGTAGTCTTGTGTTCTTTTTCTTGTTAAAAGGTGACATGAGAAGGGTAGATGTGTGCACATCCAGCCAGTGGAAATGACATTATTTGCTGCATTTCTTAAAACAAAGATCATGACAAGACGAAAAAGGTAGGAAATGTGCTACTCATCAACAGTATCCAGAAGGTGGTTGACAGCCACCCACACGTCCATTGCAGCAGTGCCGATCCTGTCGCTGGGAGCTTGTTTCAGCTTTTTCTGCATAAGCCTTGACATCTGCAAAAATCTGCAAAACCAGTTGAATCAGAGGCTGTGGCGAGTCATGAAAAAAAAATTGGACATATGTCGTGTGGGCTATGGTAACTTTAGGATATTGTCCCCCTCCTTTGAAAACACAATACCTGCATTCATTACCGAAGTGATGTTATTCAGATTTAATATTTCAGTTCTGGACATGATCTTGTAGTTCCAAGCTTTGCATCTAAAGCTTCGGGTATGAAGTTTTTGAAATGTGAACTATGAAGGTGTTACTTATTTGCCTTTAAGATACTGAACTATTGCTAAATATAAAAGGGAATTTTCCACTCCCAAGAGACAGGTTCTTTTATGACACAGGAAGATAGCCTGCCCCTTATAAAAAGCTGCTCTTTGGGGTGGTTTGAGGACAGGTTGGTCCAATCATGTATACATGTGATGTGTGCTGGATTGGATCATGCTGCTGCCAACCATTCCATCTTGAGAGCCCATCAGGGTGTTCTACTAAAATACCCCACTGTATTTTATCCTTTCCCCAGTGTATGTGTGTGCTGGGGACTGGATAAAATAGAGGGCAGTTGAAGGAGTCACTTCCCAGCTGATGGGGAGAGGGCTGCTCCTATCAGCTGGGAATCGCTACTACCAGTTAGCAGTAACTCTTTATGAATAACTACTTACTTGTGATGAATTCTTTTTGCTACTAGAAATTGATTTAACAGAAGAAATCCTTCTCTTGGGCCAAATTTCCCTAACTTACATTAAAAGATGACAACTTTACTTCTTTGAAGTACTGTACACCTATTGACTTTTAGGTTATTTTTATAATCGTGGTCGAGCCTTTTCAGTAAATAGTGGAGGAAGAATATTCCATTCTGGTTAATGCTGTGCCTCATGTTGCTGTGTTGAAAGCATTTGTGTTTTAAGTAGTTAAATCAAGACATCGAGGTAGCCCCCCAGAAGTTGCTGCAACATCCTTCAGCCTTCGCCTGCATAAACCAATGTCAAAGGAGCATTGGGAATTAGAGACTGACAACATCTGGAGGACTTCATTTTGCCCAAGCCTAAAGTAAAATGTAGCTGGCTGGATAGCTGATTGGTTTAGATATCTGACTGTTAAGCCAGTGGTTAGGAGCTTGATTCCCACTCTGCCCCCTGGGAAAAGAGCCAGTCTGTGTGGCCCTAGACAAATCTGCCACAAATCTGCCACAGTGCCTCCAGAAGAAGGAAGTGGTAAGGTTATTCCGTGTATACTCTACCTTGAAAACCTGGAAAGGATCACCATAAATCAGAAATGACCTGACAGTACACAATTATCAAATTTAAAAGTAACCATTTCAATTGCTTTTGAGAAAATGGGAAACTCATCATGTTTCTCAAAAATGCAATTGTAATGTTAAGAGCTATTAATTAAAAAAAAAATAACTTTACAAACTTCTGCCTGCATTCAGTTCTACTAAGAAGCACTCAACAAATTATTTAGCCCTGAGCCAAGCTCCGTCTCCTACAACCCACACTTCTCCTCAAATTCATGTACAGCCATAGCATATTTTCTAACTAGCAGAGGTTGCCCGGCATTGCTGGGCTGTTTTAAATGGTGTTGGAAAGTTTTTGTTGTTGTTGTTGTTAATGTTTGTAAAGAAGGGGCTAGTCTATAATTGAAATTTTTTTAAATTTTATTTATACAAATTTTTTTTGGTGGCCTGTTATAAACTGTGATGAGTTTTGTTTGGTGTTTTGGTTTTGTGGATGAAAAAAAGAATAAAGGATGATATACTTTTTCCAAAAAAATTATTTAACCCAATATTTTTTAGTTTGTTTTTTTTAAATTGTTTTACTGTAGGTAATAATTTTAAAAATGTGAAAGTACATGTTTTTCACAATAAATGTATTTAAACTGTGTATTGATGTTTTTGTTTTTTATTTGTGTAAAATTTCAGCACAGGATTTTTGAATAGTTTTTATTTTATTTTATTGACATCTGTTTTTGATTTGTGTAAAATTGTGATTTTGTGTTATTTGTTTTTACTTGTTTTTACTCTTGGGGCCTTTTGTGTGGGGCTGTTGTGTCTTTTTGAATTTTTTTATTATTGTGGGCAGCAAGTGGTGCTGGTAGGGGTTATCTTGTATTTTGACTGTTTTTTCTCTCGTTGCCTCTGGTTGGAGCTTCTTCCAGTAAGTAGTCTCTTTCTTTATTCATTTCTTTTCCAGTCGTTGTGGTGTGAGGTCGTGTGGTGGTGAGTTGGCTGTTTTTCTTCATTTTGGGTGGTGGTGGTGGTTGGATTTTGTGGTGTTTGGCTGGGTGCTGGGTGTGTTTGGAAATGTTTGTTGTTGTTTACTTTGTATTGTTTTTTGGTGTTATTTTTGTTTGTTTTTGTGTATTTTTGAATGTTTTTGATTGTTTGTTTTTGTGTTTTTTGGTGTCCTGCGGGGGGATCCCCTCTCTGCCGTCTCCCCTGGCTCTGGAAGGCTTGGGGGGACAGACCCCTTTTGTCCCCCCAAACCTTCCAGACTCATGGGACCCAGGAGAGGGGATCGAATCCAGGCCACCTTCTGATATTAAAAGGGAAATCTCAATTGGGCTTTCCCCTTTAATATCAGGGGGGGTTGTGATCCCCCTCTCCGCTGGCTTCCTTGGGTTTGGGAGGGTTGGGTTGAGAAAAGGGGTCTGTCTCCCCAACCCTTCCGGACCCAGGAGAGCCATCAGAGAGGGGGATTCCCCCCCCCAACTCCGTTTTTAAAGAGAAGTAACCGCTTGGTTTCTTCTCTTTAATATGGGGTGTGTGTGTGTGTGGGGAGGGGAATCCCCTCTCTGCCAGGTCCCCTGGGGTCAGGAGGGTTGGGGAGACAGGCTCCTTTTGTCCCCCCCAAACCTTCCAGACTCATGGGACCCAGGAGAGGGGATCGAATCCAGGCTACCCTCTGATATTAAAAGGGAAATCTCAATTGGGGTTTCCCCTTTAATATCAGGGGGGGTTTGTGATCCCCCTCTCCACTGGCTTCCTTGGGTTTGGGAGGGTTGGGTGGAGAAAAGGGGTCTGTGAGACTTCAGAGAGGGGGATCCCCCCCCCAAACTCCGTTTTTAAAGAGAAGTAACCGCTTGGTTTCTTCTCTTTATATGGGGTGTGTGTGGGGGGGGAGGGGAATCCCCTCTCTGCCAGGTCCCCTGGGGTCAGGAGGGTTGGGGAGACAGACTCCTTTGGTCCCCCCAACCCTCTCAACCCCAGGGGAGCCAGTAGAGAGGGGGAGCACAACACCCCCCCACGCAGTGATATTAAAGGGGAAACTCCGATTAGGAGCTTCAGGCGCCGTTGGGGAGGGGGGCTTTGGTTCCCGCGGCTTGGCGGACTTGTTCTCCCGGTGTTTTTTTGTTTCGTTTTAATTTTTGGGCGCCGGCTTCCTCAGCATTCTGCGTGATCATGGCGCGCAGGAAGCTGGGGCTTGTAGTGATGGGTTTGTGCTTTGTGTTTGTGCTGCGTTTTTTAAAACGGTTTTCTTTGGATTGGCTGCAGCGCGTTTCCGAACGTTCCTTGCACCGCGCCATGTGAGAGCCTCTCAGCCTGATTGGCTCTGGCATGGCACGGTGCAAGGAATGTTGGGAAATGAAGTTGTTTCCCTTTTTTCACGTTTGTGGGGCTGTTGCCCCACTGCCTGTTTTCTCAATCCTTTGTTGACCTGTGGACCCAGATCGGCCGTGTGCACGAAGGGTGAGTGCAGTCAAGTAGGGCAAGGCATAGCAACCTATAGCAAGTTCCAATGGTTAACCCTTGGTTTTATAGGTTAAGATGAATGAATCCAGAAAGAGCATCAGATCGTTTCCAAAAGAAAGCCACCTTTTTTTTTTCTGTTCCCTGGCAAGGTGAAGACTGGTCTTTTCCCTGGACAGGTGGGCCTTCCAACAGCAACCAGATACAGCCAATATCACCAATGATGAGAAATGAAGGAAACAAAAATCTAGCAACATCTGGAGGGTCACAAGATGTACACTTCTGTCCAAATACTATCAGTCCAAATGCTTTGTGCAGCTATTCCATCAATCTTAGGAATGCATCTATGCTACAGTTGTATTATCATCTCACCCTAGAGAAAGATCAGATGTTGGTGAGATTTTGGAATTCTCTGCAGGTGAGCTTGTGTGTTCCTCTGAATGACTGTACAAACTTATCAGTACCTCATAGCACTACAAATCCCAGGATCCCATAGGATGGAGCCATGGCAGCTATGAAAGTATCAGAGTACTGTTAGTACAGTATACACTGTTATGGCCGGGCAGGGGGGGGGGGAGAGCAAAGACAGAGGGGAAAATAAGGAGATTTATAAGTGGGAGATAATACCTAGTAGACGCTGCAAAATTATGTCTTATGTAAGTAACCTCTGTACTAACTCCTCATTATAGTGCTTTCCAGAAGTGTTGAAGTACAGCCTTCATCATTTCCAGCCTGCATGGTTGCCAAGGGAATGGTAGTACAACCCACCAGTAGGGCACTAACTTTGGGGAACTTTCATATTGAATCTGGTTACTCAACTTCAGGTATCCAATAGATTTCCATTGGCTGTAAAGCTTCCCTAAAGACTTAAACAAAGTCTTCCCACCCTGATCTGAAAACTCATCCTATGACCGTAATGGTGAACCTTGGCACGCCAGATGTTCTTGGACTTCAATTCCCAGAAGCCTCCATGTATCCACACGAATGGGTTTACTGCGATTCATCCGGCCCACGCCCCCCTCGTTGCTCTTGGAAACAGAAGTAAAACGCGCCCGTCTGGGCGTGTTTTACTTCCGCTTCCAGGAGCAACAAGGGCGGCGTGGGCCGGATGAATCGCAGTAAACCCATTCGTGTGGATACATGGAGGCTTCTGGGAATTGAAGTCCAAGAACATCTGGAGTGCCAAGGTTCGCCATCACAGTCCTATGATGTCATAAGTCTTAAAATTCACCATCATAAAAAGGAATGACATTCTGGCCAGGCTATCCTGTTATTGTAATGGAGTAGATAGCAGTGGCTCAAGTGGCTAAGATGCTGACTGGGAGGTGGTTCGATTCCTAAGTACTGCAGGATGGAATGAGCTCCCGTCTTTGTCCCAGCTCCTGCCAACCTAGCAGTTCGAAAGCAAGAAATTGCAAGTAGATAAATAGGGACCACTTCGGTGGGGTGCGCTCCGGTGTCTAGTCATGCCTGCCACATAGCCACAGAAATGTCTGCAGAAGCAGACAGCGCTGGCTCTTCGGCTTTCAAACAGAGATGAGCACTGAACCCTAGAGTCGGTTACGACTGGCTTTCGAGCAAGGGAAACCTTTACCTTTACCTTTAGACCACAGTGCCAGCGACTCAACGTTGATTGTCAGGCAGCGGTTTAATTAACTTGCCACCCCTCTGTCTGGTGGCCGCAATGTTTTGAGAAGACTTCCGCCTGTTCCCGTTTTGTGCTAGTTGCCATTCCTGCGGGTGGGGAGGGAGTCGAGCGCGCTCCGAGCCCACTTCATGCCTGCCGGGGCTTGACTTGGAGAACAACCGCAGAACCGAAGGCTCAAGCGCACCTTTGATTACGCGCGGCGTCCCTCCCGGCTATAGATAGAGGCAGCTGGCTCGTCGAGCGACAATGTCTGGCGCTCTCAAGTGGATCGCTGCGCCCAAATTCCCGCTGAATGGAGTTAACAACAGCCATTCATCTCTGGACTCTGCAGCGCTGGGAGGTGGGTGGGGTGGGGTGGGGTGGGGTGGGAGAAAGAACCGAGCGCTGCGCAAGGTGTCCTCCCTCCTAGATTCCAGATGTTCAGCCAGGGAAGGAGAAGAGGCAGGTTGATAACACTCACATTAAGGTGGAGAGGAAAAGCCCCCCCCCCTCGGGGGACAGGGAATGTCCGAGTTAACCCCCACTCCAAAATGACCAAAGGGCAGGGATGGTGATTTGGTGAAATGTACAGATTCACCTTCAGGGACCGTGTTGGGTCCGTGCTTCCAAAACACCGGTTCTTGGGTGCCCCCCGCCCCCTGCTTCTGTACACACAAGTAGACAAAGTAGGGAGATTCCCCCACTCCTTTCCCCTTTTTCGATATTCCCAATGGAGCCCAGGGGTTAAACTGTTGTACTGAAGCCAAACCGTCGTGAGTTCGGACCTGACGGGGATTCAAGGTTGACTCAGCCTTCCATCCTTCCAGGGTTGGTCAAATGAGTACCCAGCATGTTGGGGGCACAAAAGGTTCACCTTGTGAACCGCCCAGAGAATGCACTAAGCGCAATGGCGCGGTATATAAGTGTAACTAAAGGTAAAGGTTTCCCTTGCTCGAGAGCCAGTCGTATCCGACTCTAGAGTGCAGTGTTCCTCTCTGTTTCAAAGCCGAACAGCCAGCGCTGTCTGCTTCTGCAGACGTTTCCGTGGTTATGTGGCAGGCATGGCTAGACACCGGAGCGCACGGAATTAGGAATTGGAAGAGGAAGAATTCATACGGATGGCCTTTCGAGCCCTAAAAGGAAGGGGTAGTCAATCATTCTCCCTTCTGCTGTGTCTCACCTGCCTTGGCTTTCATTCCAAAGGTCACTGAATGGTCAACGTGCAAATACGGAAAAGACAACAGATCTACTGAGACAAGGAAGCAAAGTTTGCATTCGTGGAGGGAGAGGCTCGAGAAGGGACAAAAAGTGTCATCTGCCTTAGACCTGCTCTGGGTGCAGGATCCTTCACTTTGAGGAGTCACTCTTTCACTCCAGGAGCCCCAAAAGAGGAATCCCTGAGCCTTAGACTTGGCAAAATAGGCGGCTATCCCAATGCCCAAGGCATTGTGTGCTGTGCCCTCCCGCCAGCAAGCACACAACCACAACCAGCTGCCCAGCAGATATCCCAATTTTCTCCCCTCGCTTGTGGGTTATCAGCCCGACCCAGCGTGGCCCCAATCCCAATTGCCTGTGGAACCCACCCCTTTCTTCAGGCTAAGCAACCAGTTGGAAATAAAGCCGCCCTGAAATCCGCGGAAGAGACCCCACCCCCAGGCAATCCCCTCGACAGCAATCCGTGGGGAAGTTTTAAACCGGAGGTTGCAAAACCCGGGGGAAAGTAGAAAACAGAGGCATGTGAATGTGTTTCTGTGTCTTACCCGCTCGGAGTGGCTTGCACTGTTTTGATACCAGGGTTAGGGCGAGACAGGACTCATTGCTACCTGGTATTTTAGTGGGGCTGATGCTTAGATGTCCTCCTCAGAGAATTTTTTTTGGGGGGAGGGGGGACATTGGAGATGAATGCCTTGTTTGGCACGAGACCATCCTCCTGGTTTCCCTCCTATAGTTTCCTATAAGAGATATTTTTAAATTAAATAAGGCATCACGACCTTTTACATCCAAGGGCCATCTGTTTGTCTTGGAAGGGTATTTTCCGTATTAGAACCGAATGGAAAGTTTTGGACCACGTTACCCTTGAAAGAAAGTGGTGGCACTTCCTGTGGTTCCGTTTCCCCCTCCCTGCCCTTCTCAGACTCTCCATTCAAGAGTTTTATTTTCCTCAATGTGAAGAGTGCCCCGCTGATCTCCCCCCCCCCGTCGCGGGCAGTGCTGACGTCACTAACGAGGCGATAAATATCTGTTGATATAATTGGATGTGAGATTCAGGGTTGCGATAGCAGGACGCTGCCCATTGATGCTCTGAACCGGCCCCCATGATTTATTCAGCACTGGATCGGGGCACGCAAGCGAGCTGTCAAGAAGGCGTCAGCTTATTAGGCAAAGGTTGCGTGATTCCAGAACAGGGTCTAACCTATAAAAAGCACGCTCTGGCACTCTGATTGGGAAAGCAATCTGATCCACAAGGAAGCCAAGCGAAAGCTCCGGGAGATACACATCGGAGAGGCGGAGTAAAGGAGGACCAGACCACTTGACTGTCCTACATCGGTATCTCTCAGGTATGGAAAAGACGCGGCTTCATCATTAGCAAACTTCGGTTGGTGAAATGATTGTGCTGCTGAATAGTTCGGTTAAGTGTCTGTGTGCCTCTGATCAGAGTGCGGATGGTGTGTGCGCACGTGTAGAAAACAAAGTGTTTCTGGAATAGTGGTGGAAGGAGTTCCAGGAACGGACCCTTTTGGGATTCTCTGGAAACAATCGAGTGATTTATTGATAGGAAGAAAATAGATTGTCTGGTGTGCTTGAAGCACCTGGGTTGGGATACGCCAAGGTAACTTAATTAAAGTCTCCCCGGTACAGCGACTTGATCTGTAGGCTGCCTGACCCACACAATAGCTATCTATTACTGTAACGTTATGCTGTTTTCATGCTCAGCCTCCAATCAGGAAGGGTTCAGGAAGTCCTGGACCGAAGGGATGAGAAAAACAAGGAAGATCGGACATGGGCTGATTGGATCGGGTTTAAAATGAATAGAATTCCCAGTGCCAGGACAGAAGCGGACCTACTAGTCTAGAAGGGGACACAATGGGAGTTTTCAGCACCACGGACAGCAACGGTGGACGGGTGGCTTGCGAGAGTTCTCTGCCCTTTCCCCCAACTTCGTTCCCTCCTCACTGACATCCGTTTCTTTTTACCCATTCCCTCCCCCCCCCCCAACCCTCTTGTCCCGTTACTCTCTTTGCAGATCCAGCTGCTGAAACATGAAGACCCAGTGGCTGGTTTCTACCGGGATCTT
The DNA here is from genome assembly GCA_035047305.1 of Bradypodion pumilum. NCBI lineage: Eukaryota > Metazoa > Chordata > Lepidosauria > Squamata > Chamaeleonidae > Bradypodion > Bradypodion pumilum. Next base: position 293,724,264 of record JAWDJD010000004.1, on the reverse strand, counting down.
GCTGGTCGCTCTGCTGCCCCGCGATGAGTGCCGAGCCCTCCGCAAAGGCGCCCCAGCTGTCCCTTCCGACGGCGCGGAGCCGGAGTTCCAAGAGACGCCCCAGTCGCTGCCGGTCTTGCTCCGCATGGGCGAAGAGTATTTCCTGCGCCTCGGCAACCTTCACAAGAACCTTGCCCCTGCCCCTGCCGCCTCTCCTTCTTCCTTCTCCTCGTCTAGCATTAGCAGCAGCAGCAGCAGCAGTCATCTGGCAGCATCTGCATTGGCCGGCAACTTTTTCCGAGCAGCTGTTCAACAGCTGCAGCAGCTGGAACGCCTCCAACAGCGCTCGCTAGAGGGCGCCGCGGGTCCCTGGGACGACGAGGCAGCTTCTCACCGCCGTCCCCAGCAGGAGGAGGAGGAGGACGCCACGGCAAAGGAGAAGCGATCCGAGGAGCCGCCGATCTCCTTGGATCTAACTTTCCATCTCCTCCGAGAAGTCTTGGAAATGGCCCGCGCGGAGCAGTTGGCTCAGCAGGCTCACAGCAACAGGAAACTGATGGAGATCATCGGGAAGTGAAGCCCGCCCTTTGCCCTGTATCCATTCCGCCTCCCCCTACCAAAGAGAGACACCCCCACCCCACCCCGTTAGCACACCACTGCGATACCCGTGAATATATTGACACAGATCCCTCGTCCTGTTCCGGTCTCCTCTTCTTTCTATTCATTCAAGAGCTTTACCCTACATCGTGTCGCGTGATTGACAGATAGACGGACGGACGGACAGACAGACCGACGAACACACACAGACGTGCAAAGCAATGACACTTATATGTAGCCCTAGAGCGCTTAGTGCACTCTCTGGGCGGTTCACAAGGTAATTAGCATGTTTGCCCCAAACATGCTGGGTACTCATTTTACCGACCTCAGAAGGATGGAAGTCTGAGTCTACCTTGAGCCCTATTCAGGATCTCTCACACAGACACACATGCACATACGTACGCAGCTCCTCACTCACACTCACACTCTCACTCAGGCGCGCACACGCATGCACACACGCACGCACGCACGCACGTGCGCGCGCGCGCGCGCACACACACACACACACACGATTGTCTGTCGTTTGTAACTCACCACCCTCCCTCTCTTTTTCATCCCTGCCCTCTCGCCCAAGATTCATTCACCTCTCTTGGGTTGGTGATCCAGAGGTTCGGCCATGGAAAGTTGGCAAAAGAGAGCGCCCCCTGTCGTCCAGAGGGGGGGGTAGTGATAAAGCGGGAGGGGAGGATGGAAGGTTGGGGCGTCTATGTGTTAAGCTGTTTCGCATCCACTCTTTTATTTTTCTTTCTTTCTTTGTAAATATTTACACAAATAAAACATATTTTAAGCGCTCGGTGAATTTGTTGTGCAAGAAAATGTTTAATATATATATATATATATATATTATATTTTTAATAAAAGCTGCAAAGGAACCGATGGCTTCCTACCCTTCCTTGCCTGCCTGCGGAGGTCTGTCTAGATTTGAGCGTCGGATTACCTGGGGGAGGTTTCCTTGGCGGAGTGGGTCGCTTAAGGAGCGAAGTGTCGGAGCATGAGCATCGGTGCAGCCCACGTGTTCGTGCAAGATGTCCATGGGGGTGGGGGTGGGATCGTGGCTGTGAAACAGGGTCAAGTCCCTCCGTGGCCTTGAATGGCTAAAGGCCCCCTGGGTGCAGTGGGATCGCCCAACTTCTCCCCTCCGGAGGTATATGAGATGGCCGGTATGGCCATGGAAGTGGCACCCCATGGAAGATGGGCTTTGTAGCTCAACAGACCCTGAGAGGAACAGAATATTCCTCTGTTCTTGGGGCTTGGGGTTCAGCCGTCTCACATTTGAGCGGAATTTACGAGTAGATCCACGTTAGCTGCAGAGTGCGTGATGAGCATGAAGGAGTGCCTCTGAGCATGGGCAAAGCGCCTGGGCTGCAGCTTTGTCCAAGGGACTTTCTGACCCAGGCTGATCCTCAAGCCCTTCCACATCCTGGATCACTCCTGTGAATTTCTGGCTCAACCCTTCAACTCCTCCTCTGTGTTCCTTTGCAAAGGGCGGGAATGATTCTTTCTACCCCACTCCAATTCGCATTTAGTCAGACCTAACTCTAATCTTCCCAAACAGGTTTATATTTTATTTTGCTATGAGCATCTGTTTATAGCGATACAAACCCATCCAGTAACCCGAGAACACCGCTTTTATAGGTAAAGGTAATGGTCGCCCTTGCTCGAAAGCCAGTCGTATCCGACTCTAGGGTTCAGTGCTCATCTCTGTTTACAGCCAAAGAGCCAGCGCTGTCTGCACCGGCATAAGTTTCCGTGGTCATGTGGGAGACATGCTTATACACCAAAGTGCACCAAACCTTTCTTGCCGAAGCAGTACCTATTTATCTACTTGCAATTTTTTTAATTTTTTTTGCTTTCGAACTGCTGGGTTGGCAGGAGCTGGAATAGACAACGGGAGCTCACTCTGTTGTGCAGTACTCTGGTCTCGAACTGATGACCTTCTGGTCGTCAAGTTCAGCATCGGAACCACTAGGGCACATCCCTTATAGTTCATCCGGGGAGTAGGGCTGCAGTTAGAGAAAGAAACACGACAGAACAGTCACGCTGGCAGTCTCGGGGCGTGGGGGATGCTAGTTTAGAGGACAACTCACACAAAATCCAGCCTACAGGGACTGCAGTGGCTCAAGTGGCTAAGACGCTGACTGGGAGGCGGAAGGTCAGCAATTCAATTCCCGAGTACTGCAGGACGGAATGAGCTCCCGTCTTTGTCCCAGCTCCTGACAACCTAGCAGTTTGAATGCAAGAAATTGCAAGTAGATAAATAGGCATCACTTTGGTGGGAAGGTAACAACGTTCTGTGCGCTCTGGTGTCTAGTCATGCCTGCCACATGACCACGGAAACGTCTGCAGAAGCAGACAACGCTGACTCTTCGGCTTTGAAACAGAGATGAGCACTGAACCCGAGTCGGATACGACTGGCTTTCGAGCAAAGGAAACCTTTACCTTTACCTACAGGGGCCCCAGTTCGAGGTGGAAGGGACCTGCAGCTCAAAAATCTGGAAGGCTCCGGGATGCCTTCCCTTGGTTGTAGAGTTCTTCTAACCGGCGACAGCAACTGAGCCCATTAGCTGGGAAGGATCTTCGGAAAGGTTCAAAGGGAGAGCGATGGATCTTTAGGCAATCGTCTAACATCGTTCTGAAGGCGAGAAACCATCACGTGTCACCATTCAGTGAGTGGGGAAAGAAGAAGGGAAGGAGGGAAGGGCGCACTCTCTGTCTGGATCCCCTTTCGAGCAGGCTTCAGCCTTCGTAGCGGAAGGATCGGATGGCATGGCACCGATAGTGTAGGAAAGGGAGAGTTGCTGGTGTTTCGGATTGAACTGAACTGGTGGAGTTCATGAAGACCACCTGGCCCATGAATGCCCGAGGTGAGACCCCGGGCGCGACGGAGATATAATTTGGACAAATCTTCAAATGGCCATATTTCCAATTTACACAATAATAATAGCCTGACACGGTGGCTTAGTGGTTACAACATTGAGCTCGATGACCAGAAAGTTGGCAGGTCAGCAGTTCCCGAGTACTGCCCAGCGTCTGCCATGGGAGTGCAAGTGGAAAAACCACACCTAAGAGACCTTATTTATTTTGAAAATCTTCCTAGGCTCACTGTAAATTGGTTCTGATTTGATGGTGGGTAACACACAGAGGAATGCAGCGTGGTAGTAAGAGTTGTTCAACTTCCCACTCTTTGCACTTTTTCTGTATGCTGAAAATGGCAAAATAGCCCCCACCAATTCCTCCCCCTGCCCCACAATGTAACATCATTACATTTCATTTCACTTTAAAAGTGGGAGCTGGCTCTTGGATCTGCTTGATTTGTTGCTTCACACCACAGTGAGTGAATGAAAGTGGCAAGTTAATGGACAGCAGCAGCAAAAACAACAACAACAACAACAACAACAACAACAACATCCCTATATATCAGGTGTTCTCAACCTTTTAAAACCAGGGGCTGGTTCACAACAACATCTCTATATGTCAGGTGTTCTCAACCTTTGAAAGACAGGGGTTGGTTCACAACAACAACAACAACTGAATAGGTACATAAAACATGTATTGTTAGTTTTGCTCTGTGGTTGGTGGTGGAGGTGTTCAAATGATGAAATATCAAGTAGGGCAATAGCTGCCTCTCTCAAAGGCAGCAGAAATAGCACTGACCGCATGACCTGGAAGTTATTATCCTTTCTACTATGAGTGTATACTTGCATAACCTAGTCCTTATGTGTGGCTCCTCTTCTGCTGATGTCACTTCCTCCAACATCAAAAGGCTGCTGCTGGTGAAACCCAGTGGTTCTGAGGAAAGATTGTACAGCTGATTTGTCGCTATGAATGAAATGCTTCCATACAAGCCTTTTATTATCCAACCCTTTGGCTTAATTCATGGAATTGCACAAATGTTCCAGACACTGTTGTCTTCCATTTTTCATAACAAAGAAAGGAATAAAGAGTTTTCTGTGGCTGTCCCTTATGAAGCAATTCCCTCCGGAAGTACAGTAGCTGAGATTGGCCCCATTTATACTCTATTTTACATGGATGATGAAAACTTTTGTTTGAATTTGGTCTGTACACCAGAATATTTTAAACAGATTCTTTTTTTAAAAAAAGTCTAGCTTTTTGCTGTAATCTAATTTAATGTATACTTCATCTGTTTTTTTGTAAATTGTTTCAATATTTGGCACGCATACAAGGTCAGGTGTCTAGATAGGATAGAAGGGAGTTTACCAATACACAAACAAAGTAGATGAAAATCTCCAATTTAGGTTTGCTGATGTCCACTGAACTGTACGACCTAATCGTTTCTTGAGTGATGAAGTCTTTTAACAACAAGAATGCCTTTATTAGGGACGCAACTTATACAACAACACTTCCATAAAATTATAGGAGAAAATGCCAAACAAGTGTACAAATACATTTAATGTATACTGTGCTTTTAACACGGGGTGCCTTCTTTTCAACACATTTCTTTCTGAGACTTGTCTTGCTTGAGCATATTCAGGGCCAACAGGAATAATAGTGAAACAGTTTCTGTTTCTTGAACAGAATAGTATCATATATGAAGGCTGCGTTGCTCAAGCAATATTGTACCCATCTGTGGAGGTGAACTAGAGAGGTAACAGTGTTGTTATATGATGTCATTGTCTCAAAAGATCTCATGGACTTGACCCTCAGCTTGTTCAACCTTAACTACCGGCCCAGCTTTTGTAAAAAATAAAAATAAAAATTCCTCCCACATTGTACAGCTGCATCCAAAAATCTCAGTCAAATCCCTACGCAGCTGATTTAGTCAGAATTTTTCAGCTAAGATCAGAGCTACCATTTTTTTCAAATGCGTCAGTTGTTGCCACTTTCAGCCATGCCACTTGTTGCCTAAGAGTTGCTCCAGAGACCTGCTGGCAACATCATTCATTCAATGAATTCAACCAGGAGAAAGAGAAGACATGATGCGCTGGCTCATCAATGCTTTCATTGCTCCTAGGTTGTCCTTCTGCTTGTCCTTGAGGGGATGGTTCAGACCCAGTCTGAGGGGAAAAGATAAATATTCACAAAAGGAAAAGCTCATATTTCATCTTCTGAAGTTGTAGGCATGTATATTGCTTATTTTAGTTCCATTAAAACTGATTTGCTTGCCATTAAGAAGAAGAAAGTATAAACAACACAAAGCATTAGGTGCAATCTAGCAGAATGCTACTCTGTACAAGCCCTAATGAGATAAATGAGATCAAGCTCCTGTGTTGATCTGAATCAGGTCCTCTAGATTCCATTGTAGCTCTTGCACAGTAAGAATAGTACCAGATTATGCTTTTGGGAGTTAGAGCCTACACACTCTTTAAAAATAAAAGGGTATCAAAGATGCTTTGGAACTTCTCATCATTGTAACTGAATAATAGAACTGCTATTGAGCTAAATCCAATTGCCAATGCTAAGTAGAGTGGGTTTATGCAGTCAAATTGATTCATGCACTTTATTGATTCATTGGGTCTACTGTTGGAACTAATTAATGAGTTTTAGTTTCTGGAAATAAATAACAATTACCCTAGAGCAGCATATGCCCCACAAGGGTCCTTCAATTCCCCAAAGCCTAAGTCAGTACATTGGCTGATCATTGCTTTGGGGAATTGACTTAGGTTTCTGGGAACTGAAGTCCAAAAACCAAAGGTTGGGAAACACTGTCCTAAAGTCAGCAAATATTATGCTTTTGATGTTTCCAAAGTTAATCAAAGAAAAGTGTATCATATATCCTCTCTATCTTGGTCTGGTGTCTACTGTAGATGCCAGACATGAAATTGTTTATATCTTTACACATTTACATTCAATATATATCATTATATGCCCTTACTTCAGACTAAATAAAGGGGTTTTTTTTAAACAAAATTCTTCCTCTGAACATCCTCTTCTTAAAAGTAACTGTTGTATAATAATATAGAGAAGGAATGGTAGAATAAGAGAACTTGGAGGTACCTCAAGCATTCGTTAGCATAATTACCAAACATAAGCAAATGCAGCTACTCCCATAGATGCTTATGATGATGATGGACTGTTGTGATCCAAGCATCTATTGTAAATATATTATGTTAATTTTCAAACTTGAATTAGTGAGGAATGATGACTTGTTAATTATTAGTTAGATGTTAATTAATTTAGCAGCATGCTGTTTGGACAAAGGCATGACAAGTCCAGTCATCTAGTGGGTGTAAAAAGAATAGCTTGTTTTCTCCAATTTAATCATTGTCTTTGGGCTTTCTTCCCCAGCACCAGATTTTTTTAACTGCAAGTAGGCTACTTTGCTGTAGTACAGCAGGTTTTGCTCTCTAGAACAGGGGTGCCCAAACTATGGCCCATGGGCTACATCCAGCATCCAACACCAATTCATCTGGCCCACGCTGCCCTCATCACTCCTGGAAGCAGAAGCAAAACACACCCGTATGGAAATGTTTTGCTTCCGCTTCCAGGAGGGACAAGGGTGGTGTGGGCTGGATGAATTGGCGTCAGGGACTGGATCTGTAGTTTGGGCACACCTGGTTTAAGCAGAGAAAATGGCAGCTATTTCATCCTGTTGCAAAACAGATTGCAAGGTGCATTTTACTCCCACTTCTGTTGGGAGGAACCACATGACCAGCCTGCTAAACCACATGACCGGCCCGCTAAACCATGTGACTGGCCCTTAGCCCAAAATTTTTGGCACCCCTGCTCTAGAACTTTACTACCTGGGGTGTCATCTCTAAAAGTCAAATATCCTAAGGTTGATTGTGATTCTGAAGTGATGCGGCTCTTGCAAATACAGTATTTAGTGTATTGCTTTGTACACTCATAAGAACAATTTTTCAAGGAGGAAACATTTAATTACACATTTTTGTTGGCAGCTTGTGAACTGGAACAGAAGGATTCTTCACCCCCAAATGTCAGGGTGTGCACCCCCTCTGCTAGTCACAATCTGCCACTGACATTTAACACAACCACATCCAACATGATCTTTCTCAGTGCTAGTGATGCCATCAGGTATTTATTTTGTTGTTTATTCTATTTTATCATTTCATTATGTTGTTGTTTATTGCTTGTACACCACCCAGAGTGGGAAATATTCCAGAAAAGGGGGGGAAATGTAATAAATAAATAAAACAATTAGTCTTCAATAATGTGCAACTAAAGACAACAAGTTTTGTAAACTTTGTAAGTTTTGTTTTGTTTTGTTACTTTGTTATTTGTATGTGCACTGCCCAGAGTGGAAAATATCCCAGATGGGCAGTATAAAAATGCAGTAAAATAATAAAATAAGCTTGGCTGTCTTTGTTATTGTGATTGGGCCAACCAACTAGTGGTATATTGATGTTTGCGTAAAGTTTTCATAATTTTACATAGCTATTTATGGCTAATGGATAAAATGCCTGGGGACATCTCAGTTGTGCAATCATGCATGTGTCTAGGTAAGAATTTGAGATATGTCTTAGCATCTCATTAATGATTTACAATTAGCTACAGCAAGTTGCAGAAATGTTACACAAACAACAATATGATTCTGGCCAATGAATAGTCAAAGACTTAACAAAAGAACAGTTATGTTTCTTGATCGTGGAGAGTTTCTCTGCATATTGTATAAGCTGGGTTCTTCCAGCTGTGTATGATTATAGCTCTCATCCTCTGCAAGACAGCAGGTTTGCTGAAATCAAAAACATCTGGAAGACATCAGGGCAGGGAAAGTTTATTTTGACAGCAGAATAGTCAAAGAAATGATTGGTACTGTTTGAGATTGCATCTTCCCATCATTTCAGTGCTATCTAACTAACCAAGGCATTTTGTTTCACATTCCTACCCATCTCATATTCTCAAGAATAACATTATGTGATGATAACACTCTAGGACAACTTCTGGAAGGAAAATTGCAGCAGCCAGCTGCTACTACAAAACAAGCAGCAACAAAGAGAGGGAAGGTTGGGGGGGGGATATCTTCTGTTCCTCTCAAACCTGACCACCACCACAAGTTCTTCTTGAAAACATCTGATTCCACCCTAGCTTCAACAAAGTATACATTTTACACTGAGATAGCTGGTAACTTTCAGCTAGATGTGGGGAAACTGGAGCTATTGTTTTTGTTCATTTGCTCTTTTGAAAGCTGAAGTGGAAGCTATAGCTGGCTTGCGGTTTGAAATGGGGATCCTGTTTGTACTCCAAGTTGAAAATAAACAAATTCTATACCTGAATTTTAGTACTCAGTCAATTACTTGCTATGGAACAAATCTAGATATTTTACTTGTTGTCGCAATGCTGTTCCCTGCAGCTACTTTTTGAGTCCATGGTTGGATTATTTATTTATTTTATTTATAGTCCTCCTCCCATTTTCCCCAACAAACATAAAGGAAACAACAACAACAAATCCAACAGTGTTCTTCCTATCCAAATAATAACCAAAACCATAAATGCTAAGCTTTAACAAAGATGTTGGCTCATGTGCCTTCCATTCACTCTACAGATCTGGTAGAACTGACTACCAGAATTGTGTGAATACTAAGCTTTTATACTAATAACAGCCATCAGGGAGGGAATTCCATATATGATGACTATGATACCTTGTCTTACAAGTAGTGCTCTGAAGAGCCTAGAATTCATCCAGAAAAAGTTGATTCTCTTTGCTGCAAAGAAGAGGGCCAGCTCAAAACATTTTGTTTCCAAAATCAAACCTACTGATGGTTGGTGCACCCACCTAGTTGAAGCTTCATAGTCCACCCAAAGATAGTCAGCCAGTTTTGAGGCACAAAACCCCACAGGTACCCCATCCTGGCATTAAAATGAAGCAGCAAATTAGAGTAGACATTGCTTCTTTTTTGTAGAGTCCAAAAAATCTGGGGCCTGAGGTGGCTGTCTCACTTTGTCTAATAACATTGGGAATAGCAAAGAGGATCATAAAATTATCAACACATCAACTATTAATCATATGGTGTCTCCACAAGCATAAGCTGTTTCAATGATGTGATACTCCCACCACTGTAACATCCCATTGACCAGTGTTTCCCAACATGTTTTCCCAATGTGGGGATCAGTGAATATAAGGACTTTGGCTTCTGGGAATTGAAGTCCAAAGGTTGGGAAACACTGTCAAAGACTCTCTAATGCTGACAGCAATGGGTTAAGAACAACCTTTTGCAGTTCAAAAGCCTCAATGTGTTGAATTTTACAGTTCTACTACAAAATAAAATGCACATGCTTAGCAAAGGTTGTGGACTATGCTGTTAATGTTACATTTCTATTTCATTTGGTTTATTTTTCAGTGTAATTCCCAGGTAACAATTTATTCTGCACGTTATTTATTTATTTATTTATTTATTTAGAATTGTATCGCCACCCCCTTGCCAAAGCGACTCCAGGTGGCTCACAACATGGCATAAAAACATCCTCAATAAAAACTCATCTAAAACCAATCCATTAAAACCCACCCATCCTACTATGGAACCCACATTCCATAGTTATTAAAGTGTGACTTTTAGAAAGGGCTAATATTTAAATATTCAGAATCCTCAGGGTTTGTGCTGCAACATTCTCTTCTAGCCACACATCAGATCATCTGTGAAACTAAAATGGTCCCAAGATACTGAGTTTGCTGACTATTTCTCTGTTAAGTTGTGGAGCTGTTTCATTTTGGATTTTCTTAGCATAGGGCCAGTCCCTAGGAAGAAGTGGAAGCAGTGACAGATTTTACTTTCTTAGGATCAAAGATCACTGCAGATGATGATTGCAGCCGTGAAATAAAAAGGCAAATGATTCTTGGGAGACAAGCTATGAGAAACTTGAGGAACATAGTCAAAAGCAGAGACATCACCTTAAATAAAAATTCGCATAGTCAAAGCAATGGTATTCCTAGTGGAAATGTATAGTTGTGAGAGCTGGACCATTAAGAAAGCTGAGCGCAGAAGAATAGATGCCTTTGAGATGTGGCGTTGGAGGAGAGTTTTGAGAGTACCCTGGACAGCGAAAAGAACAAATAGGTCGATCTTAGAAGAAATCAACCCTGACTGCTCCTTAGAAAGTCAAATTGTAAAGGTGAAGCTAAAATACTTTGGACATCAAATGAGAAAAGAGGATTCACTTGAGAAAGCCTTGATGCTGGGAAAGGTTGAGGGCAAAAGAAGAAGGGGGCGGGCAAAAATGAGATGGCCAGATGATATTGTAGATGCAATGGGCACAGAGCTGGGTGGGTTGAGGAGGATGGTGGAGGACAGAGTTGCCTGGCGGGCAATGGTCCATGGGGTTGCAAAGGGTCGGAATTGACTGTGCAACTGAACAACAACAACAAAGGATCATGAATTGTTAGTATCAAATTAGGGAGAAGCTGAAGAAACAAAAAGGCAAATAATAGAGCCATCCTATACATACCTATTGATAAATGTTTCCTGACCTTTGGGGATTCCATTGATAGAATTAAGGAAATCTGTTTTAGAATGGGAGGACCACAGTTTTTGTCCCCAGAGCCTGCCACATCTGGAAATGATTGGAGATGCTGTTGTTTCCTGTTGTTGCTGCCAAGTTGTGGAATTTCCTCCCACAGGAGGTAAGGCTGGCCTCCTCTTTGTTGTTCTTCTGTCAGCAAGAACATATCTTTATCTTCAGACAGGCCTTTATCCAGTAACTGGCTACTGTATTTATTGCATTTATTGGCTTGTTTCAATATTGCAAGCTGCCTTGGATCCTCTTTGGAGAAAGGTGGGATAGAAATTGTAAAATCAAATGTATGAATGATGAATGGAGATGACAATTTTTTAAAGTGAAGAAATGTACCCTTCCAATTCTAGGTATGTGAGGGCTTACAGCAGTGATGGCAAACTTTGGCACTCCAGCTGTTCTTGAACTTCAATCCCAGAAGCTCTGATCAGCAGTAGTGCTGACTTGGGTTTCTTGGAATTGAAGTTCAAGAACAGCTGGAGTGCCCAATGCCATCACGAGCTTAAGGGAACCTACACTTTCCAAATGTAAAAACATATCCTTAGGGTCACTGGGAGTAGAAAACAGCCGTTTAATTCTTTGTTTTTGTTTTAATTAACAGTTTTTTAATGTGGGAATGAGAAGAGCTTCAAAGTGCCTGCTAAAATGTCCCAAGGCTTTCCATGCCAACTGCACCTTACCCATCCTTTGAAAAAGTAAGTTCTCTTATACTGGTGCTACATCATCAATATGACAAATCCATTCCACCCCATTTCTTTGAACTATATTATAATATGCATTATGTGCTAATCATGAAATGCTTAAATGATAGATTGTTCTCAATAGCCAGGAATTACTTCTTCCGCATCGAATGTTTAGAGGGAATGGAAGACTTAACTATAGGTTATTTTAAATTAACCTGTTGTGTATTGAATGTAATTGCAACCACACGAATGAGTGGATGTAACAATCTCTAATTGTAACACTGTAACCTTCTGTATGAGGACGCGAGCTAGTGGCCACCGGGGCAGTAGCGAGCGCCCAGCTCACATGGTACACATTCCCCAAATGCCTTCAGCTGCGCGGGAAAGATTCCCGCGCTCACCTCACCTGGACAAGAAAGGCGTGACCAAGGATGACGTCACTTGGGCAGTAGCCAATGCCTGTCGAAAAGCCATATTCAATTGTATAGCCACCGCATAAAAGGAGCTGTTTGTCTGCCATTACCACATGTTCGTACTGTACTCCATGCAATAAAGATGTGCTAGGCTAGCTTACAGCCATTTCCATTGTACTAAAGTGGCGACGAGGATGGGATAATGGATTCCCACGGGAACAAGACAACTTCACAGCAACTGGTGTTCGACGTAACCCACCCTGAGCGATGGGACTGGTTCGAAATGCATTTCAAGAGTACGGTAGCATTTGCCGGCATCACCGACGCGGGAAAGAAGAGAGGTCTTCTCATCACGATGCTCGGTTTCCACGCAGTGCAAGCGCTGATGGACCTGGTGGCACCATGAGAGGTGGAACAGGTTTCGGTAACCGAAATACTGGCGACCCTGAGAAACCACTTCAAGCCCAAGGTATCCTTCTTCTCTGCCAGGGCAGCCTTCACGAGGAGGGACCAAAAGCCGGGTGAGTCCGTATCCGAGTATGCAGCGGCCCTCCATTTGGCGGCAACCCCATGCGAATGGCGGGAAATTCTAAACGTAGCCCTGAGGGACAGGATGCTCTGCGGGATGAGAGATGGGGAAACCCAAAGGAAGCTCATGACCTGAGGCCACGACCTCACCTTCAAAGAGGTACTACAAGAGGCCCTAGCTGCTGAGTCCAAAGTCTCAGCAATTCAAAACGCCCCTCGCCCCACCGCGAAACCGGAGCTACAGTCCTTCCTGGGGCTGCTAAATTTTTACCATTCCTTCCTGCCCAGGAAAGCGTCGATTGCAGAGCCACTGCATAGGCTGCTGAAGGATGCGGTTTGGCGGTGGGGGGAGAATCAGGAGCGGGCTTTCAGGGAACTCAAGCAGCTCCTCTCCTCAGAGGCTATTCTAACCCATTTCGACCCAAAGAAGCCGGTAGTCTTGGTCTGCGATGCCTCACCGGTGGGGGTGGGGGCGGTCCTTTGCCACGTGTTAGAGGGCGGGCGAGAAGCCCCAGTTGCCTTCCATTCGAGATCATTGTCCAAGGCAGAACGAAATTACGCCCAAACAGATAGGGAGGCCCTTGCTATCGTGGCGGGCACAAAGAAGTTCCATGATTTTTTGTATGGTCGTCCATTCACCATTGTAACCGACCACAAGCCACTATTGGGTATTTTCACCTCAGACAAGCCCACTCCACAGATCCTCTCCCCCAGGATGTTTCGGTGGGCTATTTTCCTCAATGCATACAAGGGTTCATTAGAGTACCGCCCCGGGAAAGACATAAGCCACGCTGACGCACTCTCAAGGTCTCCTCTTCCCCAGCTGGGAGACCCAAAGTGTGAGATAGAGCAGGACAGCCAAGTCCTCCTCATAGAAGCCCTAGATGCACCCCCATACTTCCCATGGAAATCGCTGCAGCCACGGCAAAGGATAAAACTTTAGCCCTTGTTAGATCCTGGGTACAGAAGGGGTGGCCCACGGCTCCCCCCGCAGACGAGTTTGCTGCATTTTTCAGGAAGAGGGTTGAGTTGTCCACAGAAAGGGGGTGTCTTCTGTGGGGGGAGAGGGTGGTGGTCCCAGAAGCATTAAGAGCAAGGGTGCTATGGCTTTTACATGTCAGCCACCCAGGGATTGTGCGCTCTAAGGCGCTGGCCCGGAGCTATTTCTGGTGGCCACAGCTAGACGCAGACATTGAACACATGGTGAACACATGCGAAAGTTGCCAGAGCTCTCGCCCTGAGGAGTCCCGCCTTCCACACAGAGAATGGGACACAGCTAGGGGGCCGTGGTCTCGCCTCCACATAGACTTCGCAGGTCCATTCAGGGGTTCCTTTTTCCTGCTGGTAGTGGATGCATACTCCAAGTGGTTAGAGGTGATTCCAATGCGCAGCACCTCATCAGCTGCAACCATAAAACACCTGCGCAGACTGATAAGTACCTTCGGGATACCTGACGTCATTGTGAGTGACAATGCGAGTACCTTCACGTTGGCCGAGTTCCAGGCGTTCTTGGAGTCCAATGCCATTCGGCAAATTACCTCAGCCCCCTTTCACCCTGCAACAAATGGCCAGGCGGAACGCCTGGTGCGCACAATGAAGGAGGGGCTGCGGCGCATGGGACCAGGGCATCTGGACCGGCAGCTCTGCCAGTTTCTGTTGGCATACCGGGTGACGCCATGGGCGTCGTGATTCTCCCCCGCTGAACTCCTCATGAAAAGGAAATTGCACTCATTGTTAACCAGGTTGGATCCCACCAGGGTGGAGGATAAGGGAAGAAACATTGAGCATAGCCCCACAAAAAACTTCCAGATAGGTGAACCTGTACATTGCAGAAACTACCCTACTACAGGGCCAGCCTGGGTGCCGGGTGTAGTCATTAATCAAACGAGACCAGTGTCATACTGTGTCGAAACCAACACGGGTCTCCTCTGGAGAAGGCACGCTGATCAACTAAGGCATCGAGTGATTGGGGGGCCAGACAGAGGGGTCCAGCAGCAAAACTCAACGTTAGGGTCCTCCCCCACCCGCTTATCCCAAGGGGGAGAAAACGAAGGGCAACAGTCCCAAACAAGGGGGGGGAAGCACAGGCTCAAATCCGTATCCTTTAGATACACCAGTTCTACCCAGCCCTTTGGAAGGGAGGAATGAGTTTGCCCCTGTTGCCCCTGAATTAAATTTTGAGTTACCAAACCGGAGGGGGAGCTTTCAGAGTGTTCCCCCACCCGACCAAGCGAAGAGCGGGGTTTTTCTTTAGCCCCTAGTGCCCCCGGTTTCCCCACATCCGCATCAGAAACCCATCCTCCCCCTTCTCCTACCCATACCAAAGCTTCAAGTCCACAGCGAGTCACGAACGAGTCATCCTCTCCAATTGCAGGACAAGAGCCAGGAGGACACAGACGAGGGGGCATGGCCGAGTCAAGCATAACGGCCGCACGCCCAAAACACACATGCGGAAAACCAGTTTGGTTGAGGGACTTTGTCCCATCTTAGGGGGGAGGGATGTTGTGTATTGAATGTAATTGCAACCACACAAATGAGTGGATGTAACAATCTCTAATTGTAACAGTGTAACCTTCTGTATGAGGACGCGAGCTAGTGGCCACCGGGGGCAGTAGCGAGCGCCCAGCTCAAATGGTACACATTCCTCAAATGCCTTCAGCTGTGCGGGAAAGATTCCCGCGCTCACCTCACCTGGACAAGAAAGGCGTGACCAAGGATGACGTCACTTGGGCAGTAGCCAATGCCTGTCGAAGAGCCATATTCAATTGTATAGCCACCGCATAAAAGGAGCTGTTTGTCCGCCATTACCACATCTTTGTACTGTACTCCATGCAATAAAGATGTGCTAGTCTAGCTTACAGC
Organism: Bradypodion pumilum; assembly: GCA_035047305.1. Lineage (NCBI taxonomy): Eukaryota > Metazoa > Chordata > Lepidosauria > Squamata > Chamaeleonidae > Bradypodion > Bradypodion pumilum. The sequence goes on along the minus strand of JAWDJD010000004.1, from coordinate 293,708,777 downwards.
CGTTTCCATTGTCTTGATTCCCAAACACTAAATAACCTCAACTTTCTTTAAAGTTTATACTGTTTATTTATTTATTTGGTTTATTTATATCTCGCTCTTCTGGCGCAAGCGCCACCCAGAGCGGCTATCATATCATAATATGATATCATTCCTTCACCAAACTTCTGACAGATGTCAGGTTTTATCATAAGAATACAGCTATAAGATCAAATGTCCCTTCTGCCTATTTTTAATTCTCTAGCAGCCAACTGAAATTTTGCAATGCATTGTTCAACTACATAACCTGAGGTAGGTAAAATATGCACCAGCTAACTCCATCCATCATAAAATTAGCTGTTCAATTCTTAGAGAGGTGGTTGCATGTGAAATTTTCTCACCCATGGGGATTGAATGTCATATTGAAATAGATTTTCATTCTCTCACAATTAGAGCTGTGTGGCAAAAGGATAATGTAATGCTGTTTATTTTGTACAACTTCAACAATTCCCAAAATAGTACTGAGCAAATGAATTCAGCATCCTGCTTTGAGTGTAGGCTGGGTAAATCCCCTAAAGGATAGAAAATCAAGCATATTTGAGGGAATTTATACTAATGGAGAAGCCTTTTTTATTTTTTAAAGAATGGAAAACCCTAAGGAAGACCTTTTCAGTTTAGTATGGAAGTTCCTTTGGGCTCAGCTGAAAAAGCTGTACTTCATTACAGTTGCAATCTGTCTTAGTGGCTTGACACAAAGTTGTCAATAAAAATCCAAGTTTTAAACATTTCAGCCTGCAATCATACTTTATAACACATTACTCTTAGGATAATGCAGTGATAATGATACACATTTTGACATTCAAGGATGACTTTCATCTAGGTTTAGGAACTGGGCAAAAGCTTCGAGAAAAGACAGAAGAATGGCTCTTATGGGCCCTACAAATCATTGTAAACTGTCAAAGTGCAGTTCTACACATTGTACCAAGATACCTAATTAATATGTTAGAAGTTGAAGGAGAAGCCGGGAGGATATGATACACAGTCAATACTATTGCTAGTGCAACCTTACAGGGATTTCTATGCACATGATCTCCTTAGCAAGAATTTAAATGCGGTGTTGGTAATTACAAGTCATTCTTCTTCACAAAATTGTATGATTTTTTTTTTTTGTCTACTAAATTCATGGCTCCTTGTTCAACTTTTCCAACCAAATATCTGCCAGGCCCTTTGCCTTTGTTAGTACCCTCCCCCCAAAACAACAACAACAACAACAACAACAAAAAACAAAAACATTGCACTGTATATTTGCTAATGATAGGACCACAAATGACTATTATTTCTTTTAATATATAGGGGGTTATCTTCATCAAAAGAGGAACTCTTTGCTTTACTTTGCACCCAACAGAAATGTATTGTCCTTCGGTTCCAATATATTAACAGAGGAACTGATCAGCACCAACCAACCTGAGATATGTTCACTTTCTGAGAGGCCCCACAAAGAATACGAAAGTGCCATTTTTTATTACCAGGTATTATAGTCTTTCCAATTGTCTATTCTGAAGGGGACAACATAGAAATCTTGATGGTCAAACCTGCTGCATATACAGTAATATTGATTTATAATCTACCTAATATACTTTTCTGCTTAAAGAATCCATCTAATATTGAGGACCAAAACATTCACTTTCTATTTGGAGGTTTCACCAACCATGCCATTGGTACTATAAATATGATGACAAAAACAATGAAGCCATTATAAAATGGGCAGAATCCTACTCAACATGCCTTATATGTGATCCTAAACTACTTAGTTCATTTTAATGGTGGCAGGTAGCAGAGAGGCTACAATCCAGATCTAATTTTTGTTAGTTAGTCTATAGCTTAACTGTGTATTAAGAGCATAGGTGACCCAATCCCAAGCAATCAGCACAGATCCATTCTATGTCATATCTACTCAACCATCTAACCTCTATCTATACTATTCTGTAGGAGGTATAATTTCAAAAAAGCCAACTGGGAAAATTCTAGGTACAGCTATGTTTCAGATTGCCCCTCAACCAGAGAGCTACAATCAATTTGACACTTTCATTTTGGAACGCTCTCATGGCTCCATTCCAAGATGGTGCTGGACCAACTATATCACAGGTCTCACTCCAAAAGCATACATCCAATACTTAGATTATATTTCACACTTTGAACCAGCCAAAAAAACGTGACTATTGAAAAGTTTAAATAAGAATCCTATGGAAAGGACAGTGTATGCCAATATAATCCCGAACAAAATAGCACATCGAATGCTCCTGGCAGGAACATCTATTAATACAGAATAAAAATAAAACATCAACTGGATATTCAGAATGAATCCAATGAACTTTCTACTGCTTTCTTATTGGCAGAATTAGAGGAAGCCATAAGAAGATGCAGGAATTGTAAAATGGTAGGATTTAATGATATTTGAATTAAGCAAATAAAACATTTTGCAGAAAGCAAAATAAATGGCTCCATCAACCTTTTAATAACTGCTAGATAAGTAAACAAATCCTAAAAATATGGATGAATATGAAAGTAAACACTATACTGAAACCAGGCAAAGAACTATCAGAATCCAAAAGCTACAGGCTAGTTTCCCTACTCTGATACTTATGTTGGGTTTGAATGAATAATATTAAATCATCTAGCCCATAGAACAGGGATTCTCAACCTGTGGCCTACGGCCTGGATGCTGCCCACGGCACCATTTCATGTGGGCCCCCACTGCCTCCACCACACCAGGAAGTGCCATGTGGTGGAGGAATGGCAAAATGGCCATTGGCCCCCAAAGCTGTCTGAGGGAACATGACCTGGCCCCCAGCTTTAAAAGGTTGAGAACAACTGCCCTAGAAGAAAGAAAGAGTTTTCTAGGTCGACAGTACCTGTACTCAGATGTGGTTTACCATTCTGGGACTGTGCTCTGAGACTGTGTAGCTTTCCCAAGTCTACACAGGCTGGCTTTTCTCCCAGGAGGCACAATAGGGAATTGTGCTCCTGACCTCTCCCAACTCACTGAACTATCCATCCAACCCTAGTTTGTTTGTCAGTTAGCAGTTTGATTGGTGTGCAGTTTGATTGGCGTGCAGAAGCTATAAGATATTTAGCTATTTTGATTCCTTGGGATACCACACAAATGATTAATATGAATCTGTAGTGCTGATTGATATATCTTAGGTAAGCATCAGTTAAACTGACTCTTTGGACTGGAGTAAGGTCAATATGCTTAAAATGAATATAAAGGCATTGCTATGGTTATTTTATGTTCTTCATGGTATCCTATCCTATATTTTTCACAGTTATTTTCAGAAAATTAACATTGCATTTAGGAAACCTGTGGCAGACTCCACCTCCTTGTTTTTCATTCCACAAGATCCATTTTCAGAAGGTGGATTACATTTTCTAGGATACAAATTTAAAAATTAAATTAAATTAAATTAAAATTTCAAAATGGTCATATGCTTTCAATTTCCCAGGTCATTCATTGTCAACCCCTGTTTTAACGGAGGACAATACATTTTCCCTTAGGAAATTATTTACTTCCTTATAATGCTATGCAGAAATTTAGAAGTTCATCTGTTGAATTGTATAATCTATTTAGCCTGGTTATAGGTTTCCACATTCATAGCATTAACCAAATATAGTAGACTGCAAGAAAAATGAGAACATTTCTAAATGTTTCCAAGGCAAAATTGAATTAAAATCAGAAAGCAAGTTAATTTTCTTGGATTATAACCAGCCCTTTAAACTAATACATTATTTAACCAGCAGATTTCATTCTAGAAATATATCTTACTAGCAGAGGTTGCCCGGCGTTGCCGGGCTGTATTAAGTGATGTTGGAAAGTTTTTGTTGTTGTTGTTAATGTTTGTAAAGAAGAGGTTAGTCTATAATTGAAATTTTTTAAAATTTTATTTATACAATTTTTTTTTGGTGGCCTGTTATAAACTGTGATGAGTTTTGTTTGGTGTTTTGGTTTTGTGGATGAAAAAAAGAATAAAGGATGATATACTTTTTCCAAAAAAATTATTTAACCCAATATTTTTTAGTTTGTTTTTTTTAAATTGTTGTACGGTAGGTAACAATTTAAAAAATGTGAAAGTACATGTTTTTCACAATAAATGTATTTAAACTGTGTATTGATGTTTTTGTTTTTTATTTGAGTAAAATTTCAGCACAGGATTTTTGAATAGTTTTTATTTTATTTTATTGACATCTGTTTTTGATTTGTGTAAAATTGTGATTTTGTGTTATTTGTTTTTACTTGTTTTTACTCTTGGGGCCTTTTGTGTGGGGCTGTTGTGTCTTTTTGAATTTTTTTTATTATTGTGGGCAGCAAGTGGTGCTGGTAGGGGTTATCTTGTATTTTGACTGTTTTTTCTCTTGTGGCCTCTGGTTGGAGCTTCTTCCAGTAAGTAGTCTCTTTCTTTATTCATTTCTTTTCCAGTCGTTGTGGTGTGAGGTTGTGTGGTGGTGAGTTGGCTGTTTTTCTTTATTTGGGGTGGTGGTGGTGGTTGGATTTTGTGGTGTTTAGCTGGGTGCTGGGTGTGTTTGGAAATGTTTGTTGTTGTTTACTTTGTATTGTTTTTAGTGTTATTTTTGTTTGTTTTTGTGTATTTTTGATTGTTTGTTTTTGTGTTTTTTGGTGTCCTATGGGGGGATCCCCTCTCTGCCGTCTCCCCTGGCTCTGGAAGGCTTGGGGGGATAGACCCCTTTTGTCCCTCCAAACCTTCCAGACTCATGGGACCCAGGAGAGTGGATCGAATCCAGACCACCCTCTGATATTAAAAGGGAAATCTCAATTGTGGTTTCCCCTTTAATATCAGGGGGGGGTTGTGATCCCCCTCTCCGCTGGCTTCCTTGGGTTTGGGAGGGTTGGGTTGAGAAAAAGGGGTCTGTCTCCCCAAACCTTCCGGACCCAGGAGAGCCATCGGAGAGAGGGATTCCCCCCCCAACTCCGTTTTTAAAGAGAAGTAACCGCTTGGTTTCTTCTCTTTAATATGGGGCGTGTGTGTGTGTGGAGGGGAATCCCCTCTCTGCCAGGTCCCCTGGGGTCAGGAGGGTTGGGGAGAAAGACTCCTTTGGTCCCCCCAACCCTCCCAACCCCAGGGGAGCCAGTAGAGAGGTGGAGCACAACACCCTCCCCCCCACCCAGTGATATTAAAGGGGAAACTCCGATTAGGAGCTTCAGATGCCGTTGGGGAGGGGGGCTTTGGTTCCCGTGGCTTGGAGGACTTGCTCTCCCGGTGTTTTTGTTTTTGTTTAATTTTTGTGCGCCGGCTTCCTCAGTGTTCTGCGCGCTCATGGCGCGCAGGACGCTGGGGCTTGTAGTTATGGGTTTGTGCTTTGTGTTTGTGCTGCGTTTTTTTTAAATGGTTTTCTTTTGATTGGCTGCGGCGCGTTTCCGAATGTTCCTTGCGCCGCACCGTGCGAGAGCCTCTCAGCCTGATTGGCTCTGGCGCGGCACAGCGCAAGGAATGTTGGGAAATGAAGTTGTTTCCCTTTTTTCGTGTTTGTGGGGCTGTTGCCCCACTGCCTGTTTTCTCAATCCTTTGTTGACCTGCGGACCCAGATCGGCCGTGTGCACGAAGGGTGAGTGCAGGCAAGTAGGGCGAGGCATAGCAACCTATAGCCAGTTCCAACAGTTAACCCTTGGTTTTATAGGTTAAGATTAACCATATTAAACTATCAACCTACCTGTAGTTTTAGACTGAGATCTGAGTTGATCTCAGTCAATTGTCCTTGACAGTTAGCTGCCTGACTAGAGAAATGGATGTATTGCCACTGCCAACATAAAAGTTCACACAGAAAACAATACAGAGGTTTCCCTTGCTCGAAAGCCAGTCGTATCCGACTCTAGGGTGCAGTGCTCATCTCTGTTTCCAAGCCGAAGAGCCAGCGCGGTCTGCTTCTGCAGACGTTTCCATGGTCATGTGGCAGGCATGACTAGATATTGGAGTGCACAGAATGCTGTTACCTTCCCACTGAAGTGGTCCTTATTTATCTACTTGCAATTTCTTGCTTTCGAACTGCTAGGTTGGCAGGAGCTGGGACAAAGACGGGAGCTCATTCCGTCCTGTAGTACTCGGGAATCGAACTGCTGACCTTCCGCTTCCCAGTTACAGAGGTAACTGCTTGTTATTAATTTTCTATTCCATTTTCTATGAGTAACATTTATATAAAAAGTAAGGTGGAGAGAAGTGATTCCAAATATTATGTATTTTAAGTGAACCTCAAGCAGTTGTCAGAAGGAAGTTCTCCTTGTGGTGGAGAAGGGCAGAGAGTCTGGGTGTGACGCAGAACCAGGTCTAAATGTGCTACTTAAGAATCAGTCAGCACTTTATAGTATAGATTGTTCATTGAAAGGACCTGATGAATGAGACCTATTACCATTTAACATTATGACTCATAGCAAAGTTTGCACCATGGACACATGGATCAGGTAACAAGGCCTGCATAATTGGCATGGTTGAGATATTTGATCATGATCATTCACTTGTTCATGAATGAATGACTTAGTTGAGATATTGCAGATATGCTAGGAGTACATAACAACCACGGCTTCACTACAGATGCTACAGAGGCCAGCTCAGTTCTGGGAGAGCCCCATAAATACCGTACCTTTTTGAGAGATCAGTCCATCAGGTCATTCTTTCCACTTGCAGTTATTCAACACTGGAAAGAGTCTCCTGTACAATGCCAACATCATTCTCTAATTCCCACCATTTGGTATTTCCTAGATTGTTTTCATCCTTAAGTCTTGTGCTTTGGAATTTGATGAGCGCGCTTTCTACTCAGTCTTACACAGATGAAGAAAGCAAGAGCTCAGTCTTATGCTAAGGACAGATAATAGCAGAATGAAGAAAAAGTAAAGAGATGGCAGGTTAAAGCTGTAAATCTGTGGTCTCTGGAAATGTTTCTGTTTGTGGTGCAACTCTACATGCTACTCCTTAATCCTAAAAATGTAAACTACTCAAGGCTGCAAAGGTTATAGTATTTATTTTGCAATGCAGGCAAAATAAATCGCATAAGTGCACCCTCCTTTTCTGGAAGTAAAAATACAATGATAAATTAAGACACTAGTAATTTCCTATCATTTCATGTGGTGGCTCAGTGGTTAAAAAGCTTGCCTTGTTAGCTAGAAGGCTGGCAGGGCAACAGTTTGAGACCCAGGCATTGCATGACAGTTTGAGCGCCCGTCTCTGTTTCACTTCTTGCCGAACTAGCAGTTCAAAATCAAGAAATTGCAAGTAGATAAATAGGGACCACCTCCATGGGAAAAGATCTTGGGGACATGAAAGGAGCCGCATTCGGGCGTCCCTGAGCAGAGTTTCTCCAGCAAAAATCCTTTCAACCCAGAATAACTTCTGACATGAAATTATTATTATAACAATATTACAGATATGTGGCATCTGCAGACAAAAATCCTGGACATTTCACAAGGCCTTCCAAAGAAAGGATGGGGTGGTTTGGAAGGAAACAAAAAAATCCTTTCTTTACATTTTTTTTTGTATTCACTTGAAGGATGATAGGCTATTTTAAGGGAAAAATTAAGAAGAGAGTAGGAGTACAGTATTTTTCATCTTGAAGTGAAGCAAAATATAAAAGCAAGGTCAAGTTGACTGATTTCATTTAAACAGAGGAAAGCACAGCCTTCTATTATTCTGGGATTTGATTATTAGAAAAAGATGAAACTCAGATACCAGAAGGTACTCCATGACTCAGAATATAGCCTAGTAGATGTGACTAGGAGAAGGAAATAACTGGCAAATTAATTACAGTGATATCATTGCCTGTGAACCTTACTAAATGTTTTGTCATTGTAACAATTCCTCACTGGTGTTACTGAATCATACAGGCAACTTCCATAAAAAGCTAAATTTAGAAGACCTAGCCAGGGCAAACTTCTGTATTTCAAATATATTCTTAATAATAATTTTGCATCAGAAATTATTTTGGGTTGAAAGGATTTTTTTGCTGGAGAAACTCTGCTCACGGGATACCCGAATGAGGCTTCTTTCATGCCCCCAAGAACTGGGACAGAGACGGGTGCTCAATCTGTCATGCAGTACCCAGGTCTCGAACTGCTGATTTGCCAGCCTTCCAGCTAACAAGGTGAGCTTCTTAACCACTGAGCCACCACAGCCCCTTGTATTCTCAATTGTATTTAAATATACTTATTAGGGCCAAACTAGTACAGTCCAGTATAGATAACAGTACTCTGGCGATCTATTTTAAAAAGAAAAAATGTTTTGTGATGTGACCATGACAGGGGAAGCATAAAAGTAGGTGTGGTGTTACATAGATTTGTAAAGTGGTACTGTATGTGTTTTTCTATTGTATTGTACAGTAATATGGCTAGCATTGACATGGACCTCTATGAATGACTTTGATTGGCTATAGTTGGAACACCTTGTGTGTAAACCAAATCCACCCCCTTCCCTGATGGAGGTCATTGGAATTTGCATTGCTTTAACCTGGCCAGAGAAGGAAGCTACAGCCTCAATAGGCCATTTGGAGAGAGCAATAAGCAGAGGCCTGGTTTCCTGTGTTTGTCAAATGCGGGAGGGGTATGTGGATTTGAAGGCTGCTTCTTCGCATTCATTTTTAAGAAGAGAGCCTGGCAAACAGACCATCATGCCATGAACATTTGGACATTCGTTGATAATTTCCCTGCCTTTCCCACAAGAAACTGATGCATGCCTGAAGAAGTGGTCTTGAATCACAAAAGCTTGCAATGAATTTTTTTTAGTGATCCAATAAAGGTATCACTGTCTCCTTCTGCATTTGTTTTGCATATGGATCACACAGCTGACTTTGTTTAAGGTATAGAGCGTCTTGAAGAGAGAGTGTATTTGTATATGAATGGGTGATATTGAAAGAATGAGAAGGGGAAGTGCATTGGAATGAGGTGATGTGAGTGAATCTGTGAGGAGTGGGATTTTTAAAGACTGAAGCAAAGAGAGAAATTCTGGCCATATAGCTTTTACACTCTGAAAGCTGATGACATGTTCCCCCAGAACCTGGAACTAAGCTGAATTGTGTAGCAGGGAAGAGGTGGGTCTGACCTTGTATGACTCTTAGGCAAAATTTAGTAGTGGTCTCTCTCTCTCTAGCACAAGCCCGAGAAAATGATGCTGCATGTCTCATGAGTGTGTTTAAATCAGAGATGCCCAAACTACGGCCTGTGGACTGGATCTGGACCATGGCGCCAAATCATCCGGCCTGCACCATTCTCACTGCTCCCAGATACAGAAGTAAAACATGTATGCACATGTGTATAACACACACATGCATGCATATAACACTGCCGTAAATGACCTGTGGCTGTTGTAAACGCATTTCAAACAGCTGTGGGTCATTTACGGTATCATTGTGTGCATGTGGAGGCATGTTATGTGCATGCATATACTCATTTTACATCCACTTCTGGTGGGAGGAACCATGTACCGGCATGCTCAACCACGTGGCCAGCCCACAGCCTGAAAAGTTTGGGCACCCCTGGTTTAAATGGAAGATGCATGGAAATGCAGCTCTGTCAGAGATTGCAAGTAAACTGACCAGAAGAGCCATACATTCCAAGTTTAAGGCATGAAATAGAGAAATTCTGATCTGTACATGAAAAGAAAGGTTTTGCCTGCAACAGGGTTTCTCAACCTCGGGCCCCCAGATGTTCTTGGACTTCGATTTACAGAATCTCTGGTCAATAGATGTGCTGACTTAGACTTCTGGTATAATTGAAATCCAAAAATACCTGAAGGCCCAAGGTTGTGAAACCCTGGTCTGCAATTTTTCTGCCCCATAAGTAATTTCCTTGACAAATGGCGAATTAGTCAAATTAGCAAATTCCAAACTAGTAAAGCAGGCACATGGGCTCCAAGTTCCATTCCTCCATTTTCTCCTTTTTGTAATAGTTCACCCAATAAAAAGCTATTGCCTCAATATTGCCCATACATATTTGGTTGGATGAACATGAAAATCTCCAAATTCTTTGTATTCAATGTCATAGTATTCTCATCAAGTCCAAGATCAGTGACCCTACCCTTAGAACATATTTTAAAACATTTTTATTGGGCAGGTTGAATTCTGTCTATGAAGCAAAAGATTTCAAGATACGTGTTGAGTGGGGTGAACAGGAGAATGTGTATTATGTGTGAATGCTATCAAAGGACAACACATAATCTATTAATCAAGAGTATGTTCATTGTTTGACTATTAATCACAGCAGGCCTTCATGATTTTTAAGTCTAGCCATGCTTCATTTTTAACTCTTAAGTGTATAAGTATTATTGCACCAAAAAATTAAACAGATGCTTATAACCTTCCTCTTGGCTTGAGTTTGAGAGAATAGTATAGCCATTTTAAAAACTGATTTCTGAAAAGTTCATTAAAACATCAAAATAACTCCAGATGATTCCAAGACTAGGCATTTGCAATTTAGACCATCAGTTTAAGTAATATAATTACAATTTATCACTTGAATCTCAGATGTAGCATGGCATCAATTCACAGTCTGATTTTTCAGTCTCATCTCTGTAATGATCTTATTAGTTGCTGTGCACTTAAACTGCATCAGCATACTTAGCAATTGTATGGGATTTAACATAAGGTAGACTTCCTTGATATATGGTATGTTTCACTTTTTGGGCCCACATTTCTCATAGTCATTCCACTAATACACATACGTGGTAAGTAAGGCACAGACCTATTACTGTGATACATGGCCAAGCAGCAAAGCAAGACCCTATGAAGTTCTAACATGTCCTAAAATGTCAATCATTACAGGAGAGTGGACCTTTTGAGAGACAAGATATTAAAGTAATTTTAACGAATTAGCAAGTACAGTAATATTACATTTTCATTACAGTATTCTCTCTTCACGTATTTGTGTATAATGAGTCTGCCTTCTAGTTTTACCAGGTTGATTAGAATCAGGTTAATTAGACATTAATGTGTAAAGACACTGTTCTCTGCAGTAAGATCTCTAAAATCTCTTAAATATAAACAATAAATCAATAAATAATCTGGGCAATAGCTGATAATACACAACACAAACAGCAACTGCTTATTGGCTAAGCTGAGGACAGGATGGCATCATCATTATGTTTTGCCCCTCCTCAGATTATGGGCTACCCCTAAGCCTAATAAATGTACATGTAGTATTGACACCCTACAGACAGCCAAATTAATCCATGTTTATTAATTATGCACTTTGTATTTTCAATGTTCTTAACTAAAAACAAAAACAAAAACAACAACAACTAAGGTTGCATCAGCCATAGAGAGGAACATAAGAAACCCACCAGCGTAAAAACATTCACATTCTTGATTGTTTTCAAATATCTTCCAGTAAATTTCACAAGTCAAACCTATCAATTTAGCTATCAATATCATATGAATTAATCCATTCATTGGTTAGTTGATATATTGACTAGGCAGATTAATCAGCACATCAGCCACTAAGGCCCATCAGTTTCAGAATTCAAGATTTCAGAAGAGCAAGTTGCCGTTATATAGTGGTCCTTGTGGCACACAGAACAAGACACAGGAATTCCTAAAATTTATAGAGCTTGTTATCTTCCTTTCAGGTACACAAGAAGAACATTTTTAGAAACGAATTGGACAGTTAGCCATTCTATTCTACACAGTGGCAAATACCTATTGATGTCCTACTCTGCATCTACATACAGCTTTCTACACTCCAAACACCTAGTAAATAGTGAAATCCAGTCAATCAAGAAAGCAGATCTCCCTGTCATGGAAGGTGAAGCATCAAAATTAAGAGCACTAAGGAGATGCTTCTGAGCAATAATGGCCCATGGCTTAAATGGTGACAAAATGACCAAGGCAGCATGCATCCTCTTTGCCTGGATTACAGGTAAAGAGGATCAACCAATGTACTTTAGATGTTAATAGATTAGCACAGAATAATAAAGTATCTTGGGTCATATGCAGTGTAGACATACTTTGTTGGACTTCTCTGAAGCTACCTTCACACCAAAAATGGGTAAAGAGGACTTTAGAAAGTAATTTTACATTATTTTTAATATAATTCATGAAATAATACTGTCACAATCATTCATGCTAATAGATTTTGTGTCTTTATTCATCATCTTCCAAAGGATAAATTCAGGTTGATTTAGACAACAGAATAGTTGTTTAACCACAACTGACTGTTGGGGAGGATTTACACATGGATACCCCCAGCAGAAGTGTCTTTTGTGTTTTGGCTCAAATGAAATATCTCAGCATTTGATTCCCTGTATCAACAAAGATCATTGCGGATTTGCATGTAATATATGAAATATGTTGTTAGAGTCTCATTCTTATTCCTAGAATTCCTACCAATAGAGGCATTAAGATATAAAAGTAAACGTCTGTAACTTAATAATGCAGTCTTTCTTGATCCTCAGAAAAGTCAAATCTATTTTATTATATATACATATGTATGTTTCTTGTACAGTGATACCTCATACAACGTCCAAACTTGGTTCCACAAGTTCGGACTTTATACGGATTTGGACTTTGTATGAGGCATGCAAAATCCTAGTCACGATGCTTCATACAACGTCCAAATCCTTGCCGCGATACCTCGTACAACGTCGTTTCCATAGAAATACATTGTACTGGAACAACACAGACTTCAGGGCAAAGTCAAGGAAACAGACAGGAAACTGATAGAACTTTAAGAAATCATTCTCTAAAGGCTAAACACATTACAAAAACATGTCAAACAACCCTGATTGTCCAAGAACCTGGAGAATGCTGCAAAAAAACCAGGAATGCTTCTAAAAATTCTGACAAAAAAATCTAAAAAATCCAAAATCACGCTCAAAACCACTCTTAAACACTCTTTGCCTCGTGCAAAACCCACAAAGCAATGCACGCATGTGTCCTGCCTTTTATACTGCCCAAGCACAATGCAACCTGGGAAAAACCCAATGCCTCATACAAAGTCAAGCGACTTTGTATGAGGTAACTTTTTTCAAGAAATTAGGCGATGTTGTATGAATTCGATGTTGTACGAAGCGGACTTTGTATGAGGTATTACTGTATATTCCTCTATATGTCAGTCTGAAGGCACATGATGCATTCTTTGATAAATCTAAGTGGTAGACAGCCTGGTTAATATTTGAATAGGAGAGAGTCTAGAAACCCCATGAAAGCTGCTAGGAGAGGAAGAAATATAGAGAATAACATGTTTTAAAATTTCTATTTCATGCTTGCTGTAACAAACTGATCTATACATTTGGGGAATAGTCAGTTGTAGATATATTGGACTGCAGAATGCAGGCAGTGGATTGTATGTTTGAATCCCTAACCCTTGATATAAAACTCCTTGTATACAATTTACATACGAAACATAAAGGTAAGCTAGAGTCAATAAATACCAAATTTTTGACTGGGATGGGAACAAATCAACCCTGCATTTTCTCACTTGCATTCTGAATGGTACTTTCACATAGGGAATTATATCTCATGCTGGTAACATCTGGATAAAAATGTGACATTAACCTATTTGGAATAGGCAATAAAGCTGCCCATTACCATGGCTACTGATGTGGGGATAACAAGCAAAACTGTTATTACATGTACATTGCTTCAGAAAGGGCAAATACCTGAAACCCAAAACTGGAGGGTTGATTTGGGAATTCCCATTATTCTCTCCTAAAACATGGATTTATTTTGAACCATGCAGGATTATACTCCAGGATAAAGTTTTAAAGGGTGGAGGAGATACAGAGGGAAAGCTTTAAGCACTAGACAGCATGGACTTTTTAGATGAGAGGAATGGGATATTTATTTCTTTACCACCTGCAGGCATTACTACAGAAATAACTTGTGTGGTTAGTCAAGGATAAAACAAAATGATTCCTACCCCTTAAAGTAAAAATCATGTACTGAATCTGACTCCAGAGATGATGCAGTAAGATAAGAAAAGCCAAAACTGATAGGCAGAATGCTAACCCCTGTGAGGAAATAATAAAAAGAGTACTTCACGAATGTCATCAGAACAAATTGCTCATTACTTTTGAGCATAGTGAAGAAGAAGACATTCCATTTTCAAAAGGTTTCTCTCCACCCCCCACTGTTATTGTCATTTTTGTGCTGTTGTTAAATAGTGAGTAGTCATGAGAAAATACTATCGGTTTACTTGAAACAGGTATGAAACCTAACTTCATTCCAGATTAGTCCTTGTGAGAAATACATGCACAAATAAAATATCAGGCAGACATAATAATAATAATAACCATGTCATCAAATCAAATTTGACTTTTGGCAACTCTTTCCAAGGGTTCCTCAGTAAAAATACACAGCACTGATTTACTGTTCCCTTCTTCAGGGGAACACCTTGGGACTGTGTAACTTGCCCATAACTAAACAGGCTGGCTCTCCTCCCGGAAGGCACAGTGGGGAATCAAACTCCCAGCCTCTCTGAAACCAATGAACTGTCCAGCCAGCTAGGCAGATGTAAGTATCATTCATATTTTTCAGAGCTTCCAAATATTACATTTTTGGATTATAGCTCTCATCTGACACCCTCTTTATTCCTCAGCATTTGGACAGAGACCATTTGGTCAGAGCTGACACTTGTGATGTGTTCCCTCTGTTGAATGGCAGCATCTGAACTTCCATTTATGGTGCTGCTTTTGGGTGTTGCAAAAAATTAAAATGGCAGCTGAGACCAAGTTACTTGATACCATTTTTCATGTGCCTGCTATTAGAAAGAGAGAGCTGGACCATCACAGGGTACTCTACTGACATAGCCTCAAGTCTCCCTGAGAAGAAGGCACATAAGTATTCCATCAGGTGCCAACTGTGGTATCAGACAAGAGTTGTTAATTGTAAAGTAAAATGTTGGTTTTGCCTGAGCAGTTCCTAACCCTGGCTCTAGATTTTTAGTTTTGCCTGAGAGCAGCAAAACACCCTCCTAATCAGACCAGGTAAGTCATTTTGGCACCAAAAGCTGAAAACCCCACAACTATTTCTCCTGGTTGTATAATTATAATTATAACTAGCAGATTTTGCCCGGCGGTGCCGGGCGGTTTTAAATGGTTTTGACAGGGTTTTTTTCTTAATGTTGGTAAGGAGCCGGGCTGTTTTAAATTGTGTTGTAAGGGATAATTCTTTTTGGTAATTTATGTAAAAAAGAGGTGTGTTGGTGGTTAGGGGTGGTTTTGGGTGTGCACAACCACCGCTACCCATACAATACCATTCCAACCACCAACACACACATTAAAAATTCCTGGCAAGGCAGGAGTGGTGTGTGTGTGTGTGTGTGTGTGTGTGTGTGTGTGTGTATTGTCCCCCCAACCCTTCCAGAGCCAGGGGACCCTGCAGAGAGGGGATTCCCTCCCCCCACAGGACAAACCGTTATTAAAGAGAAGAAACCAAGCTCTTTCTTCTCTTTTAAAACAGAGTGTTTGGGAGGGGGGTGTATTCGATCTCCTCTTCCTGGTCCCCTGGGTTTGGTAGGGTTGGGGGTACAAAAGGGGTCTGTCCCCCCATCCCTTCCAGAGCCAGGGGACCCAGCAGAGAAGGGATCGTCCCCCCCAAAAAAAAATCACTCCATTTTTAAAGAGAAGAAACCAAGTGGTTTCTTCTCTTTTAAAACAGAGTGTTTGGGAGGGAGGGTGTATTCGATCTCCTCTCCCTGGTCCCCTTGGGGTGGGGGTGGGGGTACAAAAGGGGTCTGTCCCCCCCAACCCTTCCAGAGCCAGGGGACCCAGCAGAGAAGGGATCATTCCCCCCCCAAAAAAACAACACACTCCGTTTTTAAAGAGAAGAAACCAAGTGGTTTCTTCTCTTTTAAAATGGAGTGTGTGCGTGGGGGTGTGTGGGGGTGTGTATTCGATCTCCTCTCCCTGGTCCCCTGGGTTTGGTAGGTTTGGGGGGACAAAAGGGGTCTGTCCCCCCAACCCTTCTGGACCCAGCACCTTTCATTGCCTCCCTCACCCACCCCCTAACCCTTACCTAACACTCATCTTTTCCTGGCTCCCTCCAGCTGCTTCTTTCAAAGAATTTCCCTCTGGCTCCCACCATTTTATTTTTTTTAAAGTCAGCGCGCATTCCCAGTCTCCTCTGTGCTCGTATCCCTCAGCCTGATTGGCTGAGGGGTTGCACAGTGCAAAGGACGCTGGGAATTGAAGTCCTTTTTCTTTGTTCACGTTCGGGGGGCTCCTGCCCCACTGCCACATTTCTCAACCCGACAGTTACCTGCGAACCCAGTTCGGGTGAGTGCAGGGAGGCTCGGTTGGGGCTAGTGGGGCCTGGTGCAACATCCTTTGTCACATTCCAATGGTTAACACACAGATTTATAGGTATAGATACATTGAACATGAACAATTTACTGTCCTTTCATGATAGCTGCTTAAGATGACTTGCTTGTTTTGCTTAATGGTGGGACCAGCCCTGGACAGAGATGCATCCTCAGCTACTCCTATGGCGTTTCAGGGCCAAATCACTTCATGGCCCCAGTAAACTCTATACTTATGTCAGGCTCAAGAGTTCTCTTTCTCTCTGTGCTTTTCTCCTGACAGCTGATGCCTGTTCCAATTGTGACCTTTATTCCTTTACACATTGCTGTTCTTATTGCTCATGCAAGCCTCTTCCAAAGGAATCTGCCAGATCGAGAATCAAGAATCTTTAGTCTTATGGTCCTAAGCACATATGACGCTAACAACATAATTAGCAATCACATTGTTTTCAAAGAATTAAATACCAGGTGTTGATGTGGCCGGGGGGGGGGAGCCATTTGCAAAGCAGCACATGGGGAGGGGAGTTTTACGTCTTGCCTCCCTAGTCATAAAGCCAGCCGTGCACACGTACATTTCTCAAATCAGCAATTAGCATGGGTGTGTGTGATTTTCCCTAATTATGTTTTATTTGAATGCTGATCTCCATTTTTTGGGGAAATGTGTGTGTTTTTCTTTACTGAGGAGGGATGATTAACCCTCTCTTTTCTGTGTTTCTGACCTCAACCAACCCCTCTTCCCTCACAATTGGCATGTTGATTCTCACAAATCAACCATATGACTCCTTCTCTTGTTATTAGTGCCATGTATTGGCAGCCCCTGTGTGTAGTTGATACATAGGATGAACAATTAGTGCCAGAGCTTGGAAAAGTCTCCCTTTGGAACAGCGCCAAGAAATAACTTTTATTTTTTGCCACTCAGAAGCTCCTCCCATCAAGGAAGTCCCCTCAAGGCTATGGGAATGAGTCTACCCACTCAAGTGGATTTTTGAGACTTTCTGAACAGGAAGGACTATATAACATTTCCAGTTGGATAAAAAGCTTGCAGGAAGTATTCCTGGCTATGTTATGTTTCCATGTGGAGCAGTGACTGCTTGGCTAAGCTCCTTATTCACAGTTCTTGGCTTAACAGCTGACAGGTCACCCTTTAGCCAGCCCATGCTTCTGGCAACTCACAGATATCAATAAGATCCACTTTCAAGTAATGCTCTTGGGATAGAAATGTTAACAAATAAAATACCAATGTTGCAGCCTGTAAAACATTTATGTTAAAAGTTAGTCAATATTTAAAACTACAGGTATTAAGCAGAACTTGGAAAAGTTACTTTTTGCACTGTAGTTCTGAAAATCCCTTAGCCAGCATGACCACTACCTCTGCTGGCTCAAGGGTTCAGGAAGCTGCAGGCCAAATTCCAAATTCTGGTGTCACAGCTTCATACATGCAGAATCAAGTTAATTAATATTAAATATATATTTTGTGTGTGTGAGCCCCGCTGTCTTTTCCTTGTGTATTTAGTTCTAAAACAATAGCTCTCGTAGGCTGATTTGAAAGGAATGAGTAACAATGGATGGAATCTTGCCTTTGCAACATAATTCCCCCAGCTCAATTTTAACAAGAAAGAATTTCAAAAGGTCATCCATGTCAATGACACTATCAGACATCAGGTTTGCAATCATAATTAAGAATGTAATGATGGTACTATTGTCTGCAATCCTATACAGACTATTCAGAAATAAGGCTGGTTGGACTTAATGTGATTTAGGCTGCGGTCAAATACTGTGGAGTTTACTTCACTTATAAAACTGGTGAATTAAAAGTATATTTTATTGACCACATGGACTCAAAGGCTGATTCAAATCAGTCGAGCTCTTTTTGCTCCTAAAGTGGCCTTTTTCCTCAGCTACTTGGGGACTTTTTTCAAACTGGAACAATTCAAGCAGGCTTTTCCCTGTGTTGTGATAAGATCTTGTAAGGATGTGAGGCATGTCAGTAGATGGTGTTTCAGTAACTTAGGCAGTTGGGATATGACGTTCAGGACTGGGGTAACAAACCTCCACATTCTTTCCTCTCTTCAAGTATCCCCTGATTTTTTTTACTAACACATTTTTAGATATAGGAGATTAACACTAGATCACCCTGCCACCATATTGGTGGATCACTGTTATTAAAAAACAAGATTGGCAGGGATGGAACCAGAGGAAAGAAGGATCAGCAGAAGTGGAATCGGAAAAAATAATGTGAGTCACTGTGAACGCTTGGATCAATCTGCAGCCCCCATGTGAGCAGTGACTATGAATCAAATTTGGCTTTCCAATGTAGTTGCACCCTTACTCCCAAGCTAGTATGTGTAGAATACCTGCCTTAATGTAGACCTAGCATCTATCAATAACTTCAATGGACTGGACCCAGACTGGCCCTTCTATGAAAGGAAGTGTTCCTTTCTTTCATGAAAGGGTCAGGGATCCAGGGACCCCATTTGGAAGAAGGGAATAGGGAACAGGCAAGATTTTCATCCATTTATCCTCTCTCTTGCAGACCCCAATATATTCGTCAGTGTTCTGAAGGGATCCCAGCCTTTGGAGCAGTTTGACTCTTCTTCCAAAATGAGTGGTACTCTGCTGAGAATCGGTCTGAATCCAATCTATTGTACTATACTGTTTCACGACCACGGCACAAACATTGTCAGAAAAGTTCACCAGAGAAGTTATTGCAAATGCAAAATTAATAAACAACACACCATGCTTCTCTTGAAAAGCAATCAGTCATTGTAAAGAAATGAAAAGAGGTTGCAAATCAGATTATGTTCAGTACAGACTAAACAAGGGCACTTGCATGTTCATGAGGCAGGTCTGTCTGGAATGGCTGTACATCCCATTGACTGAATTATAAGCAAACAATTGTACATTCATGGTGGGAAACTGTGCTATTTGCCCCCAGGTGCCCAAACTGTCAATTACAACTCTTTCACTGAGGATGTTGTGAGGAATGTTGCTACTTCTCTGGTGAAAATTTTCAATTGGTAGCCATGCTAGTCTGTGGAAACATATCAGAGAATAAAACAAAACAAAAAGACAAAAAACGATGTGGCACCTTAAAGATGAACTGCTGTGTTTTAATGAAAGCTACAGTCAACCTTCACATAACAACGTGTTCGAATAGCATCATTTTCGCTTAACAACGCATCATTATGCACCACGTGTTCGCCCGCATAACAACATTTTAGTGTCATTGTCCGGACAACAACACTAAAATAACTGCCATTATCCACTAAAAATGTTGTTATGTGGGAGACGCCATAGAAACCCGCATAACAACAAAAATCGCTTAGCAACAAAACTTGGGGAACCAAGTAACGTCATTATGCGAGAATCCACTGTAACATTAAAATACAGCAGTTCATTTAAGGTGCCAGAACATTTTCTTGTCTTTTTGATTTTTTTTACATAATCTCTGATATTCTCTGGTGAACAATATCATGGGGAGTGGAACTCACACATATGAGAACATTCCTGAGTGACTGACTATGCCTTAAAATCTGCACACCAATTGTATTCTACACATAAATAATATCTAATGTGGTAATTTACAGTAATTCTGTTTGACTTTGAGACTGTGGCCATCAATTCAAATTAAAGTCATCTCTTTTTTTCTGTATTTGATTCCAGTTTACCAGATAAATGGTAAAAAGTTAAGAACCCTACCTATAGATTCCTCACACACCCGCACACACTTTTACATATCAGGCACAATCCTGATGTCGCATTCAGAGACTATGTACTAACCTGTGAAGTATCTGTAGGTGTGTTAGCTCCCTTACCACTCACAGAAGAACTCCCATTTGCAGTAGTTGCTCCTGGAGTGTCTGCCTTCTTTACATTTGCCTCTACAGGAATGTAAGGCCCTACCTGCCTATTTTCGGTCACTGGGGCCGTATTGGAATTGCTTGTTTGTCGTGGCTGTGTTTTATACCAGCTAGGATAAAACAAGGGATCTGATGACTCTCCACTTGCTTGTGGTTCAGCTTCTACCAGTCCAACGGGTTCTTGAATAACAGTCGCCAAAATTTCATCCTTTATGAGGGGGGGGGGAGTTAAAAGAAGAAGAAATAAATCTATAAAAAGCAAAGTATAGAATATGAATTACAATATATCTTCCTTCCATCCTTTTCTCCTTCGCCCTGAAGGGTAAATACCATGCCTAATCTATACTTGCTCCACATTATGGGGAAGGTTTTTACTGCATTTGCTGCATTAACAGATGGGTCTAGTGCTGTAAGCTATCAGCACACAGAAAGAGCTTCCTCGAAGATTGTGGTATATTTGAACCACAATCAGGCGTACTCTGGGCAATGGCAACCTTGTGCCAGCTAATCTTTCTCACACTAGGTCAGGTGAAAGGAACTGTGGAATGAATTCACCAAAAGGTGGCTTCATTTTGCATTTTCACATATGGCCTAGACACGGAGGAAGAAGAAGAAGAAACAACACTAAATATTCATTCCAGTATTAACGGATGACATTTGCAATCTATGAAGGAATGTCTTTCCTGTATTTTTGATCCATACAAAGTATTGAATAAGGAGAAGACTTGTAAACAGCTGACAAAACAATATTTCCTCTAGGCACTTACCTGATTAAGTGAAGTAGTGGGATCAGCCAATGATGGTGCCAGATGAGTCTGAGACACAGTTAGTGTGTCTTTTGGTGTAGGGTCCTGCTGAGGTTGTTGAGGCCCTTGTGCAGGTGCTTCCTCCTCCTCACCAGATGATTCTGTGTGCACTTCATCCAAGTCTCCTCCTTCTGCCACATCTTCATCTTCACCATCCTCTTCTTCCTCTAACACAAAGAGGAACTAGAGTACTTAGCTTTCATAAAGACAAAAGACATCACTAAATTATATTTTTTCTCTGTCAGATATTTATGATAGGATTTTATTAAAAGAATGTTTTTTATAGCAAAAGCTGAAAATCCAGGTTGAGTTTTCAGAATAGATCCAAGAGCAGAATAGGACATTCCTGACTATTTCTGTTCATAGACTTAATTATTTGTTTGGAATCTGAAGACCAATGGCAATGTAATATCAGGTCAGACAAAGGTTAATAACCTCTTAATCTAGTGCAGTGGGACAGTGGAGCCAATTACCTCGGACGTTGATGAGCTCTCCAACGCTGGAAGTATTCAAGAAAAAATTGGACATCCATCTGTGAGATCTGCTTTGATTTGGGTTCTTGCATTGAGTAGGGGATTGGACAATGGCTTCATCAGTCCTTTCTGACTCAGTTATTTTAGTAAAGGTAAGGTTTCCCTTGCTCGAAAGCCAGTCGTATCTGACTCTAGGGTTCAGTGCTCATCTCTGTTTCAAAGCCGAAGAGCCAGCTGTCTGCTGCTGCAGACATTTACATGGTCATGTGGCAGGCATGACTAGACACTGAAGCGCATGGAACACTGTTACCTTCCCACCAAAGTGGTCCCTATTTATCTACTTGCAATTTCTTGCTTTCGAACTGCTAGGTTGGCAGGAGCTGGGACAAAGATGGGAGCTCATTCCGTCCTGCAGTACTCGGGAATCGAACTGCTGACCTTTCGCCTCCCAGTCAGCGTCTTAGCCATTTGAGCCACTGTAGTCCCTTTTTTTGTCATTTTCAACAATCAACATGACATTGCTTCCTGTGAAACTTTATCATAAACTACTTTCTACATCATCATCATCAGCTGTTACTCATGTCCGAGTATACATTTCCCCCCTGAAAATGTTTTCAGGGGAAATGCCATTGTCGTGTATTTGTTTAAGGTGGACTCCAGCTTGCCATGAAGTGACTGACACACTATAATCATGCAGCCTTCTCCTGTGGCACATATGAATTGAGAGATGCAGGATTTGACACCAGGACTGCAACAGACTGCTGCAGCCTTGAGGATATTGGCAAGGTGCGCCTTCACAGCCAGTCCATCTGGCATGGCCTCTTCCGCCTCCATGCCCATTGGGAATCAGAGTAGTAAAGTGGTTCTTTCTCCTCTCATTTCACCCTTGAGCCCAATATGATGGTTTCTAGTGGCATTTCCAACACTGAGGGGACCATCACCCCACCTAAAGGGGCTCCTCCACCCGTAGCCATTGGCCCCTTTAGGGAGTCAGGTTATTTACCACCACCCAACATTCAGTGTTGAGTCACTGGCTGGACAGTCTACTCCATTACCATAGCAGGATGTCTGGCCAAACATCTACATAAATAGCAATGAAATTAATGTTCAGATGAGTGTTATTGATCCGGAATATCTTCATCTTAAGCAACTTTATTAATGAAGATATTTTCTCATAAATTCCTATTGTTTAAATCCAGAATGTCTACAACTTGAGCACCTTTATTAAAGAAAATATTTTCTCATGCATCCCTATTTTCCCATGCATCCCTGGAATGGCTCTACCAAGTTATATAAATAGGTCAGGCAGAGGTTAATAACTCTGGTGTACACCGTTTGTTAGTCTTTTGGGAGGGGGAAATGGCTAAGTAAAACATGAGTGTGAAACCTCCAGATTCTATCGAAGAGAATTGCATCTTCCTCATGCTATGTTAACTTTCATGGCAGTTTACTTTTGATTATGAGGCATGTAAGATGGCCTTGTTACATTTGTGGAGTGTCAGAAAGGTTCTCTCCATTGTATTAATGACAGGAGGTCTTCATGAAAATTGTGCACTTCCACAGCTAACAGGAAAACAATTGGATTTCGAAAAACAAAACAAAACTCATACCTCTGTAAAAGTCAATTTCTCTTATGATCTTTTCTTCTCTGTTGAGGTTGACTGTAAAGTGGCTCATACCTTCATAGCCATTCTCTATTTTTTCCATCTGAAATGCTTGAGAGGCTTCACTAATTCTAAAATAGAAACAGTGCACTGTGTCATTTGCATCAGATGGTGTAGAGGAACCTTTAAACAATTGGTGACTTATTATAATAAATGTGGCAAAACGCATTATCTGAAAAGAAGGGACTTACTTTTGAAGCAATGTTTTGGCATTCTGTGAAAAACAAAATACAGTATAAGCAATGAAATCAATTACATATAACATTTTTCTTTCCCCTTTCCCTATTTAATACATGTATGTGCAGATGAATTATTATATAGACTATTAAAACACAAGCTTTGTAAATGCCATGGTTAGAATTCTCACCATAACTATAAATTATGAACAGAATTCCCCTCTCCCTCCCAAACCACAGTTTTGGTTCATAAATGAACACTGGGATCCATGCATATAGAGATCATTACTGTTGCATCTGTCTGATGCACTCCAGTCTGTACATTTCCCTCAGGAGGAAAAGCATAGCTGTTCTGTTCCTTAGGTGAAGAATCAATAGCAGACCACCAACACTCTAAAGTTCCCTGAAGCTGTAAATATTGGCAATGTTCTGCTTTCAAGTAATGTTGCATTATTGTGTTATAAGCTGATAAAGGTACAAATCAGATGCACTTTTCACACTGGGAAACTCCAAGGTAATTCTATTGTACTCAGTATATCTGGAACCTTGAGCTGTAACAAAGGACCTCTCAACAGGAATGCTTCCCAGCCAACAGGGGAGATGCTCCCCCCACCACCAGTGGTTAATAAGCCCACCTTGTTAGTTGGAACATTGGCAAGTTGGCAGTTCGAGACCCGGGTACTGCATGCCAGAATGAGCACCCGTCTCTGTTCCAGCTCCTGCCAACCTAGCAGACCGAAAGCAAGAAATTGTAAGTAGATAAATAGGGACCACTTCAGTGTGGAAAAAGATCTTGGGGACATGAAAGGAACCTCATTTGGGAGTCCCCTGAGCGGAGTTTCTCCAGCAAAAACCCTTTCAAGCCAGAATAATTTCTGACATGAAATTATTATTATCATTTGGGAAGCAGCTGCTATAGTTAAAGGTTGCCCTTGCTCGAAAGCCAGTCGTATCCAACTCTAGGGTGTGGCGCTCATCTCCTTTTACAGGCAAAGAGCCAATGCTGCCTGTGTCTGCAGATGCTTCCATGGTCATGTGGCAGGCATAACTAGACACCAAAATGCACAGAACGTTGTTAGCTTCCCACCAAAGTGATCCCTATTTATCTACTTGCAATTTCTTGCTTCCAAACTCCTAGGTTGGCAGGAGCTGGGACAGAGATGGGAATTCACTCCGTCATGCAGCACTCGGGTTTCAAACTGCTGATCTTTCGACCTTCCAGTCATCAAGTTCAACATCTTAACCACTAAGCCACCACAGTCCCCACTAAAGCCACAATCAATTCAATTCTGTCCCCAGTGTGCACATAGGCTGGGAATGGGCAAAATATAGTGGGATAAATTTAGTTGCGCCCTTGATGAAGTCTCAAAATGGGGCAAGTTGGGGTGGATTGGTCTGATCAAATTGTGTATGTGGACCAACTCACCCCAGCCTGCCCCCAAGAGCAAACTATATGCCCACAAAGACAGCCTCATAGTTAACATAAAAATGGCTGACCCAGCCTTGACTTCATCTATGAGATCTATGAATAGAACAGCGTAGGTGAAGTTCCCAACTGAAAACTGCAAATATATGAAACCCTGTGGTGTCCTGGCATCTCTTTGCATAGCTGTCATGTGAAGGGATAAAGGAGATTCAGTATTTTCTGACGTAGAAGCAGTGACTTTTTAAACAGGGACATGTGCCCATTTAAATATGAGCAACTGCTTTCACCATGTGTTGTGGGCCTTTCCCCAGTGGCAAAGTGTGAGAAAAGCAAAAGATCTTATTTTTAGAAAGGTGCATATTTGGACATACAAATAATATGAAGATTCCAATTAAAATTTGAGTTGAATTTATGTTTCAAAAACACGGAGTGAGATGCATTTATATTTCAGTCACACAGAAGGAACATTATGATGACAAAAGTGTGACATAGTCAAAGCTGTTCTCTTTCACGATACATTTCATTATACCTCCTGTTTTCTAGACAGCAGTCTGCATGCACATTCCGTTAAGTGATCATTTCATTGCATCTTTTGATTTTCCCTTGGACAGCCATTCTAGCTGACAGATGTTTTATGTTCCTTTATTTTTAAAGAAAACTATTCATTTAGTTTCTCTATATCAGGGCAACTGCTTATACATCACCCAAAGGGAAGCCAAAAGTGGCCACTGAATAGTTTGAAACATTAGCCTATCGAAGCAAAAACAACAGAGCCCTGTGGCACATTGAAGATGAACAAACCATTTAGAAAATCTGATTTTGCAGCCCACTTCAATCAGATGTTAACATAAAATGCATTGCTGAATGGAACATGACGGATGCAGAAATGGTGAAATATAATCAGTGCTTTCTGTGTTTTTCAAAAGAGGATTGAATCTATGTGGGTAGCCATTGAACAAGGAAAGACATGGGGCAAGTTCATTAGAACTAGCTGGATTTGATGTTTCCCCAATTTTTCTGACCTCATGTAAGTTACCTGTAAAAATACACCCATTTCTGGCTCTTCCATAAACTGGATGCTGGATTCCACTAGTTTTGACACAGCCTCCAAATGGTCCACATACTTTTTTATTAGAGACCGAACCCGTTCCAGTTTCTCCTCTTGGCTCCTAGTGATCATTTGTGTCATCTCACTTTTTCTTTCTTCCAATATTGAGTACAAATAATCAAATTTTTCACATAGTTGCTCCTTCTGTCTTTTGCAGCATTCCTGCGAGCAAATCATTGGGTTCATGTTAAAACATGTTTTATGTTGTCAGCATTTGTTTTTATTTTAACAAAAGCTGGAAACTGCTTTATCAAATCAGTCCACCCACCCCCACAAAAACAAGTTGTTCTCCAATTGAATCTCTCAATCAGGAGCAGTCAGCCATGGAGAGTCTGGGAGATTTACCAACCACATTTCTCACCCACTTGGGATTCCCACAACAGCCCCTTCTGGGAAAACTAGAGCTGATCTGAAGGTCCTGTCTGGTTTTTCAATTATGAGTGGGTTTCTCTCTCTCCAAATATAATGGGATCTTCCAGTTATTCCAAAAGTATCTATAAAAGTACTGGGATCTGCTCTGTTGATTTCAGTATTTTTCCTACCACCCAGATGACACAAAACTTTATCTGCTATGCCCAGTACCTTGCCTTCTGCCTTTGGGTGCTTTCCTCTCTCCATGAAGCAATCATTCCACCCCAATTTTATGGACTTCTAGCCAAAGTTTGTATCCAAGGATTTCAAGGATTTCCTGAAAAGAAGTGGCCTTTTGCAATATGGTTGGGCACACATTCCAAAGAGCTCCATTCTTCTTCACATCAAACTACAATACTGGCCAATTAAAGGTAAAGGTAAAGGTCTCCCTTGCTTGAAAGCCAGTCGTATATGACTCTAGGGGTCAGTGTTCATCTCTGTTTACAGTATAGCGAAAGACCCAGCACTGTCTGAGTCTGCATATGTTTCTGTGGACATGTGGCAGGCATGGAACACTGTTTACCTTCCTACCAAAGTGGTATTTATTTATCTACCTGCAATTTATTGCTTTTGAACTGCTAGGTTGGTAGGAACTGGGACAGAGACAGGAGCTCACTCCATCGAGCAGTACTCGGGCCTTGAACTGCAGACCTGCTGACCTTCCAGTCATCAAGTTCAGCGCCTTAACCACTAAGCCATCACATGCTCTGTCTAAATAAGCCCAAAATATAGGATGAAGCTTCCAGAGGCATAATGTTCTGGCTTTTACGTCATGCCTAGAGGTTCATTAGCTTTAAAAATCAGAACCACAGTATTAAAGAATATAACAAATAATTTTTAAAGCCAATGATAGGGCACTAGAAACCTCTACCCAACTACACATATTCACTTTCAAAGTATTTTCCCCAATCATTTTTGTACCTGTGCATAGCCAGGGGTGCCTGGCGTGCGATAGTCCATGGGGTCACAGGGGGTCAGAATCAACTGTGCGACTGAACAACAACATAGTCATATACTGACTCATATACCTTTCTATTAGTCTGAAACATATTTCCCCTCAAAACCAATCATAGACTGAAAAGGTCTGTACAGTTTTATGGAAACTAAATACTAAATATAGCTTAGAAGTCTTTGCCTTTGAAAAAGCAAAAAACAAAACAAAACCAGACTATTTTATTTGTTGTGCCTTGTTCAGAATATTCAGTAAGCTAATTTACAAATGGGGAAACGTTATTTATATGTTAATAAATAAGACTGGAAAAACCCCACCCACCCCTTTTGCTGCCCGCTCAAATGTCTCTGGAGCAAACAGTAGAAAAGAAGATGGCAGGACATGTGTTTAAATAGCACAATAAGAAAATCATGCCTCTTCATTTTTAGGTGAGTATTTCAGTGGATAAATGTCAAGGTCAAATTGGACACCAACAATTTAGAAGATGACGTGCAATGAAGAATAAGTATGCAGCTACATTGACAAATAATATGGGAAATGCTCCAACCTTAGAATTGACTCACATTATTCACATTATTTTCAAATAACCATATAATATAAAAGTCAACAAAAATTGATCTTGAGCATCAACCCATAGCCTTTTGCTCTGCCACTGGGGCTTCTACTCTTTGGGAATTCAACACTTTTTCATTGGTTCAGGTAGTTGGGGATTTTAAACATTGGGGATTTTATGTGCGCCGCCCAGAGTCGCATGTCAGTTGGGGCGGCTATACAAATTGAATGAATGAATGAATGAATGAATGAATAAATAGTTTTATAGCTTGAGCTGAGGAGGTGTTTGTAGAGCCCTGGTGGCACAGTGGTTAAACTATTGTACTGCAGCCAGAAAACTGTGAGTTCGATCCTGACCAGAAAGTAAGGCTGACTCAGCCTTCCATCCTTCTGAAGGTAGTAAAATGAGTACCTAGTATATTGGAGGCAAAATGCTAATTAACTTATGAACTGCCCAGAGAGTGCTATGGGGCGGTATATAAGTGTAATTGCTGTTGCTATTTTATTTACAGTACTGTATTATTTATTTATTTATTTATTTATTTATCTTCTAGATTTGTATGGCCGCCTTTCTCGCCTAGCCGACCCAAGGCGGCTCACAACAAAGGTTAAAAAACCCATCCCCCATACTGTTAAAACTGACTACTACAACTATCTAAAAACATTTTTAAAAGATCCCTAAAACATCCCTAATCCCATTAAAAGAGGGGCACCTAGGCAGGAAAAGGAACCCTGGACAGAGCTAAATGAGCCAGCAGGACTGGGTTGTGGTGCTAGAAGCCATCATATATAGCCATTCTAGCTAGTTCCAGTGGGAGTGGGAGAACCAGAGCAGAGAAGAACATGTCTGCTGTTTGAACCTTCTTCTCCCCACACATTTCTTTCTTTTCCTTTCTTTTAAAGGTTTGTAAATCTGGCAGTGGGGCAGCTAGGTGAATTATTGGAGGGGGAGAGATTAACAGTTCTAATTGTACCAATTACAAAAAGTAAAAACTTCCCCTGTCTTGTGGATACCTCCATCTGATCACGCAACTAGTCACCCAGAGAGCTGTGAGGAGGAGAGAATTCAAGTGGTTAATAAACCATAAGAAAAGCTGATTCCACCCCTCACCCCCACTCCCCTTGTGTGGTCAACTGAAGTGAATTAACCCAGTGAATCCTGACTTCCAGGGTATGACTTTACAGTGGATCTACTTGTATTTTCCCTGCTATGTAATTGCCAGATTTTGGTATGCTAATCAGATTAAGTTTTATATGCCAGTTCCTGTTTGGGACTTTTATCTGCTATGCCTGTTTCCATTTTTATATTGGTTTGCTGTATGAAGGGACGGTTGTGTTTTGATGAGTGCGGCAAACCATTCTAGTAGTATGAAAGCACCAGAAGGGCAGGATGTACAGATATAAATTAAGAAATAAAACTAAATAGGGAAAACATTATGAAAGCTGTTTGCTAGACTCTCTTGGATTATTCATGGATGCAAAGCCTATTAAACACTGTGAAGGTGAAAGGACCTAACATCTCAAGTTCTCAACTTAAATGTGAAAAGTTGGTGGAAAGTGAGCACTGCATGGTAGTGACTCATTGTTGGGAAAACATGACATTGGTCTTGGAGAGTGTGTCCATTTCTGAATGTATCATTTTGTCTAAACCGTTGAGGTCTTGGTTTTGTTTAAGTGTGTCAAAAACTTCAGTGCTGAGGAGTCTCTGCTTTGGTGTGAGTCTAATTTCTACAGTTAACTTACTTGAAAGGCTTCTTTCAGCCTGCAAACTCCTGATAGCAACCAATTTCATCCTCACAATACAGAGCCTTTCTGACAACAACGTTTTAACTGTTAATATTTTTCCCCAGGAGTTTTAAAGACTTTGAACCATCCTTTGTATATTATTTTCTTGCCTTTGCTTTGGTTACATAAAACAGTGTGATGGGTTTTTCTGATCATTAGAACCACAAAATATTTTTTTAAAAAATCAAGTATTTTTTACCTCCGTTTTTCATCTACAACCTTTCAGTTGGGAATGAAACATTTATAAGATGTTTTCCTGTTACGGTCAATATTTATATGATATAAAATAAATGAATGTACAAATGAGATACAAAGTTTCAGTTTGCATTTACTTTAGATCTTATACTGCCTTAGGGTTGAAATCCCTTGAGATCTTGTAATCCCAAACCTGAAAGTGGTAAACTTCCATGATGTCCTAGAGCAGGGGTTCCTAACCTATGACCCATGGGCCAGCCCCATAGTGCCATTCCATCCGGCCCATTGCCGCCACCACCACCACACCCGGAAGTAGAAATGGACGCATTTACGCCAGCCACTTCTGCTTTTGGGGGGCATGGTCTGGCCTACTCAGCTGTCTGGGGTGTGTGGCCTACTCAGCTGTCTGGGGTGTGTGGTCAGGCTTGCAGCGTAAAAAGGTTGGGAACCCCTTTCCTAGACTGAGGCTGGGCAGGTTAGAGATGGCCTGGACCGGTAGAGAGCACAAGGGAATCTGAATGAACTAGTCTACATGTAAGCCTGGAAAGGGCTTCTGGGTGCCTTTATTGACCTAGCCAGAGTAAATGTAGAGTCAGCAAACCAAACTAAACGGAACCAAGAGACTTTTGAATTTGCTTTTGTTTGCTGATAATGCCTTTTAAGCAGCAATGGTGTGAGTGTTTAGTATTCTTGGGCAACCTCTAGGGACCAATGTGTCATCAGGTTCTTCCACAACGCTGATATTAGCTCCTTCAAAACTGGTTTTAGTCTCTAACTGAGGCCACCATGAGAGGGAAACTGTGAGATGTTTAAAAGGTGTCTCCAAACTGTACAGCAGTGATCTTAGGGTTGTTGCTGCCTATGACTTGGGCCTGGTCAGGCCCACCAATATGTAAAGCAGCCAATAAAGGATTATTTTCCCCAGTGCTACCTAAAATAACGGAGCTAACACTGACTTTGTAGGCTACATCTGTTACAACATGTTGATCAGAAGAAGAGACTGGGCCAAACCCCTGATAGAACTAGGTCTTTTGAGATAGATAGCCAACACCATGAAAACTACTTTGATGTAGCACAAAATCATACATAACAATCATGGGGAAACACAAGTGGAAATGATCTCATAAATATTTTTAACCAATGAGCACTCTCTCTCCTAGTGTGAAGGGCTACCTTTCTTGGACTTTGATACTGTTGGGCAGAATAGGATTGGCCCCGAATGTTTGCAATGGCTTTTATCTACTACTTTTAGAAGGCTACAGGAGGATATGATTTAAAGGAAGGCTACAGGAGGATATGATTTAACTGAAAATGGGGATAGTCAAAGGTGGGATATACAGATTTTTTTAAAAAAAGGCTACACTTGCTTCTCTCCCTCAAAATTGAAGCACTTATCATAATTATTTATCTACCTAACATAAGAACAGCCTTGCTGGAACAGGCCACAGCCTATCCAGTCCAGCATTCGGTCTCACACAGTGGCTCACCATTTGCTTCAGGGTATTATTCCCATGCAGATGCCTTCACCTGCTTAGGATTCCCTGGAAATGGCATTGAGAGATATCCTGAATAACTCTCCCACCTGGAGGTTGTCCTTAAGTATCCATAATTATAGTCATTGATACCCTTGTTCTCCATGAACTTGTCTAATCCTTTCTTAAAGCTGTCAAGACTGACAACTGTCACCACTTCTTCTGGCAGGGAGTTCCATAGACCAGTGATCCTCTGGGTGAAAAAGTACTTTCTCTTATTTGTTTGAGAACTAGCACCCAAAAGTTTCATGGAGTGCCCCCTAGTTCTAGTGTTATGCGATAAGGAAAACAGTTTTCCCTTATCTACTTTGTCCACACCGTGCATGATTTTATAAACTTCAATCAGGTCACCTCTTAGAAGTCGTCGTTCAAGAGTGAAGAGGCCCAACCGTTGCAGCCTCAGATGGTAAGGAAGGTGTTCCAGTCCCCTAATCATTTTGTTGCCCTCCTCTGCACTTTTTCCAGCTCCATAATATCCTTCTGGAGGTATGGCAACCAGAACTGTACACAGTATTCCAGATGGGGCCTCACCATAGATTTATAAAGAGGCAAAATGACACTTGCTGACTTATTTTCTATACCTTTCCTAATGATCCCTAGCATTGAGTTTGCTTTTTTCACTGCTGTGGCATACTCGGTTGATACCTTCATTGAGCTGTCCACCAGGACACCAAGGTCCCTTTCCTGGTTTGTCGCAGAGAGTTCAGAACCCATCAATTTATAAATGTAATTGGGGTTTTTTGCCCCAACGTGCATCACTCTGCACTTACTAGTGTTGAAGCTCATTTGCCACTGTTTTGCCCAGTGTCAAGAGATCCCTCTGGAGCTCCTCACAATCTCTCACAGTTTTCACCACCCTGTATAATTTAGTGTCATCAGCAAATTTGGCTACCTTGCTATTTACTCCTACTTCTAGATCATTTATGAAGAGGTTGAAAAGCAGGGGTCCCAGTACTGAACCTTGGGGAACCCCACTCTTTACTTTCCTCCACTTGGAGAAGTGTCCATTTAGTGTCCCTCTGTTTCCTGTCCCTTAGCCAGTTGCTGATCCAGGACAAGACCTGTCCCTTTATTCCATGACTGGTAAGTTTATTCAAGAGCCTTTGGTGCGGGACCTTGTCAAAAGACTTCAGAAAGCCTACCTGTTGATATAAAACTCAATTCATCTACCTATTAACATGCTACTCGGTTATGGAGGTTTCAAAGTGATCTGTAACACCTCAAATCACCAGGGCCTAAACTATCCTGTGAAGCACCATGCAATTGCTCTGAAATACACAAATGGTGAGTTCCAGTTCCTTTTAATGTTATTCCCAACCTCCTTAATTTCCCCCTATGGCTTGTATGAGCCAATGAGTCTGGGTTTATTTTCTAAGCACATTACTTGGCTTATGGGTTCTTCTGCTGGGAGTACCTTACATTTCAGTTCCTACTTGTTCCACACTCTAAACAAAATGACTCATTCAACCAGATTGGCTTGAGTATATACTCTCCTCAAAACAGATTACCGTAAATAAAAAGT
This sequence comes from Bradypodion pumilum, assembly GCA_035047305.1. Taxonomy (NCBI): domain Eukaryota; kingdom Metazoa; phylum Chordata; class Lepidosauria; order Squamata; family Chamaeleonidae; genus Bradypodion; species Bradypodion pumilum. Next base: position 293,676,054 of record JAWDJD010000004.1, on the reverse strand, counting down.
TTCAGATGAACCATATCAGATAGAACCACAATAGATCCTGGGCCTGTTGTTTGCACTGGTTGTTTGGATCTGGTGTAGTCTGGGATAAGGAGGGTCGCTGGATGTGGGTAAAGGTAAAGGTCACTCTTGCTCAAAAGCCAGTCGTACACACACACACACACACACACACACACACACACACCACATTAACATTCTGGGGTCGGTGGGGGGCAGGCTGTTAGCTCAAGAGGGTTTTTGCCCCCCTGGCCCCCCTCTGGCTACGGCCCTATGAGGACATCTGGCAGGCATGACTAAACACTGGAGTGCATGGAATGTTGTTTACCTTCCCACCAAAATGGTACCTATTTATCTACTTGCAATTTCTTTCTTTCAAACTGCTAGGTTGGCAGAAGCTGAGACAGAGACAGGAGCTCACTCCATTGTGCAGTACCTTCCAGTAGTCAAGTTCAGCATCTTAGCCACTAAGCCACCTGTTGTGTTCTGTAAAGCTGTGCCTTTAACAATGTACCTTTGCCATGTGTTAACAATGTAACCTTTCTGTGCGCAACATTATAACCATCAGCTGTATCAATGTAAACCTGATAAGGGGACGCGAGCTAGTGACCACCAGAGGGCAGTAGCGAGCGTCCAGCTCTCATGGCTCAGATTCACCTGGTTCAGCAGCGCGGGAAGATTCCCCGCGACCTCTTCACCTGGTCAAGAAGGGCGTGACCTTCTACGACGTCACGCAGGCAGCAACCAATAGTCTGTCGACGAGCCACATTCAAATGTATAGCCAGCTGTATATATTGAGCTACTCATCCGCCATTACCACATGTTCCTCCGGATCATCATGCAATAAACCTGTGTTAAGCCAACCCTTCGGCTGTTTCATTGTCTTTGGTCCCTTACACTAAATTGGCGACGAAGGTGGGATATGGCAGCCCACGGGACCAAGACATGCGCCGGTTTCGAAATCAGGAAACCGGGCGACTGGGAGATCTTCGAGATGGACTTCCAGGCAGCACTGATCGAGTCCGAAGTCACGGAAGAGGCAAAGAAAAGGGCCATCTTCACCAGGATGCTCGGACAAGAAACCAAAAGGACCTTGGTGGACCTGATTGCACCGAGGAGGGTGAGCGAATTCAAGGCCAAGGAACTCATGCAAATGCTGCGTGAGCACGTCCGGCCCGCCACGGCGATGTTTCCCGCTCGGAGTGCGTTCTGGAGGCGAGTCCAAGCGCCCGGGGAGACGGTCGCCGCATTTGTGGCGGCCCTGCGGCTGGCGGCCGGCCCGTGCAAATGGGAGAATGCCGAAATCACCCTCCGGGACTGTGTGCTGTGTGGCCTGAACGACGCCGAGACCCAGCGCACATTAATGAACCAAGAGCCGCCTCCCACGTTGCAGGAGGTCGTCAGAGCGGCCCAGGCCGCAGAAGCTACGAAGGCCGGGGTCCAAGAACTCCAGGACTGGCGGCCAAAGTCGAGCAAGGCAGAGGCTCCAGTACAGGCGGCCCGGCGAACTTCGAGGTCGTCAACAGAGAGCAGCAACGACGAGGACATCCGGAGGGTCCGGAAGGAGAGCCGGCGATGTGACGGCTGTGGAGCGGCCCACGACCGCGTAAAGTGCCCGTTCCGGAAGGCCGAGTGCCACAACTGCGGCCGCCGCGGGCACATCGCCAAGGTGTGCAGGAAGAAACGCGAGACCCGGAGGAGCTCCGCAGACCGCTCCGCGGGACAAGACCGCTCAACGAGACCCAAGGACGGCCCCCAGGCCACGCGGAAGCAGGACGGCGTGGGCCGCATCTCCGACGGCAGCGAGGACGACGCCCCAGTGTTCAGCGTGTCTACAGGACACCCCCGCTACTTTGTTGAGGTACTAGTCCAAGGGGTTCCCCTTAGGATGGAAATTGACTCGGGGTCCTCATATTCAATCATTTCCCAGAGGGAGTTTTGGGGAATTGCCCCCCACAAGCGACCCAAGCTCAAAGCATTGAGGTCCACACTACGGGACGTGCAAGGGAACAGTATTCCAGTGTTGGGGGTTGGAGAATTTCAGGTCAAATTCAAGGAGCACGCCGCGTCCCTTCCCCTAGTCGTGCTCAAGGGAGGAGATTGCAGCCTCCTCGGGACTCAATGGTTCCAGCCCCTGGGGTTGTTTATTGGGGGGGTGCACGCCGTTGGGATGCACGCCGTTGGGACTGATCCAATTCAGGAGGTGTGCGAGGCGCATCCCGAAGTCTTCAAAAAAGGACTGGGGAAATTCAAGGGGCCCCCAGTGACTTTCGACCTGGACCCGGAGGTCCGCCCAATTCGCCTTAAACCACGCAGGGTGCCATTCGCACTTAAGGACAAGATAGAGGCGGAACTGGACAAGTTGGTGGGCCAGGGGATCCTTGTGCCTGTAGATTCTGCGGAGTGGGAAACTCCAATTGTAACCGCTCTAAAGGCCAATGGGGAGGTCCGCATATGCGCCGACTACAAGTGCACCATCAACAAGGCGATCCGCCCGAATGCATATCCAGTGCCGGTAGTCAGCCATCTGCTGGCCAGGTTACACGGGGGAAAGTGCTTCGCTAAGCTCGACTTAGCACAGGCCTACCAGCAGCTTACGGTGTCCCCTGCCGCAGCTGCTGCGCAGACCATAGTCACCCATAAGGGGGCGTTCCAGGTGACGCGCCTCCAGTTCGGCGTGAATTCGGCGCCTGGAATTTTCCAGTCACTCATGGAACGCCTCCTGAAGGGACTGGAGGGGGTGTTGCCTTATTTTGATGACGTGTTAATAACGGGGGGGAGTCGGGTTGAATTGGCCAAGAGGTTGGGGAAGGTCCTGACAATATTCGAAAAGGCGGGGCTGAGACTGCGAAAGGACAAATGCGTCTTCTTCGCAACCGAGGTTGAGTCCTAGGGTTTTGTGTGACTCCTGAGGGAATCAAACCATCCAAGTCCAAGGTGGCAGCCATTAAGAAAGCCCCCCGCCCCACCTCCAAGCCCGAGCTGCAGTCGTTCCTAGGGCTGCTCAATTTTTACCACTCCTTCCTCCCCCGGAAGGCAGCGGTGGCTGAACCGCTACACAAACTGCTAAAGAAAGAGCAGGCATGGAAGTGGGGCGATGACCAAGAAAGGGCATTTAGTGAGCTAAAAAGCCTCCTGGCGTCCGACGCCATACTGACCCACTTCAACCCCAAACGCCCAGTAGTTCTGACCTGTGATGCATCTCCAGTGGGGGTGGGGGCGGTGCTGTGCCACGTGTTGGAAAACGGAAGGGAGGCCCCGATAGCATTTTACTCCAGGTCCCTGTCCCAAGCGGAGAGAAACTACGCACAGACAGACAGGGAGGCACTAGCAATAGTCGCGGGGACGAAAAAATTTCACAATTTTCTGTACGGCCGCCCCTTCACCATTGTAACGGACCACAAGCCCCTGCTAGGCATCTTTACCGCAGATAAGCCCACCCCACAGATCCTGTCCCCGAGGATGCTCAGGTGGGCCATTTTTCTCAACGCGTATCAGCACGCGTTGGTCTACCGGCCCGGGAAAGAGATCAGCCATGCGGACGCTCTATCTAGGTCTCCCCTTCCCCTAACGCCCAGCCAGGTGAGCAAGGGGGAGCGGGACCATCAGGTTCTCATGATAGAGGTGCTGGATTCGCCCCCCGTAGTGCCCGCCGACATTGCCAAAGCGACAGAGAAGGACAAGACGTTAGCGGCAGTTAGCTCCTGGGTGCATAAAGGGTGGCCGGCGTCCTCCCCAGCAGAGGAGTTCGCTCCATTTTTCAGAAAAAAGCTAGAACTGTCCCTAGAGAGGGGGTGCCTCTTGTGGGGGCAGCGGGTGGTGATTCCCACTTCCCTTCGGCCGCGGGTGCTCAAACTGCTGCACGTCAGCCACCCCGGCATCGTGCGATCCAAGGCGCTGGCCCGGAGTTACTTCTGGTGGCCCCAGCTGGACGCCGACATCGAGCACATGGTCGGCACTTGTGAAAGTTGCCAATGCTCCAGACCGGAGGAGGCCCGCCTTCCCCACAGGGAATGGGACGCGGCTAAGCGGCCGTGGTCCCGGGTGCACGTTGATTTCGCGGGCCCGTTCAGGGGCACCCTGTTCCTTCTTGTAGTGGACGCCTTCTCCAAATGGTTGGAGGTTATCCCGGTCACAAGCACCTCCTCGGCCCAGACCATTAGGCATTTGCGGAGGCTCTTTTCCACGTTCGGCATACCCGACACATTAATTAGCGACAACGCTAGTTGTTTTACGTCCTCCGAGTTTAGGGCATTCATGGAGATTAACGCCGTTCGGCACATCACCTCCGCCCCATTTCACCCGGCCACCAATGGCCAAGTAGAGCGCCTCGTCCGCACCACGAAGGACGCGTTGCAGCGCATGGGCCCAGGGGATCTGAACCTACAAGTGTGTCAGTTTCTGCTAGGGTACAGGGTGACCCCGTTGGCGTCAGGTTACTCCCCCGCGGAGCTCTTAATGCGTAGGAAACTGACCACCATCCTTACTAGGCTAGACCCCACGAGGGTAGAGGACAAAGGAAGGAACATCGGGCTAGAGGCTACAAAGAGTTTCAGTGTAGGCGCCCCTGTGCATTGCAGGAATTACGGCAGCACGGGCCCAGCCTGGGTACCGGGCGTAGTTGTGGAGCAAACTGGCCCCGTGTCGTACCGCGTGGAAACCAGCACGGGGCTCCTGTGGAGGCGGCACGCGGACCAGCTCCGACGCAGGGTCTCCGATGAGCAGGGCACAGACCAAGCAGAGAATAGGTCAGCGTTAGGGTTCTCCCCCACCCGTTCAGCTCAAGGGGGAGGGAAGGGGGACCGTGGGCCCCCACCAAGGGGGGAGGAGGATATCCTCATAGATACCCTGGGGGATCTTTCCGAGGAGGAGGAACCCGACCCCATACATATCTTGCGGAAGGTCCCCACAAATGCGGATACCCCTACTAAGTTAGATTTTGATTTTCAGAACCGGGGGGGTTTTTCGGAGTGGTCCCCCACCCGTCCAAGCGAGAAGAGGGGTTTTTCGTTAGCCCCGACGGCCCCCGGTCTGCCCACAATGGAGTTTTTCCCTTCCCTTAAGGCCGCCAGACAGCGGCAAGCCACTAACAAGTCTCCCTCTCCCATTTCAGGACAAGGGACCAGGGAACAAAGAAGCAATAACGCCCCCGGGGGGGGGCAGCCCTCTTCGCGGCCCAAACGCACATGCAACAAGCCATCTTGGCTGAGAGACTTCGTCTCATCCTAGGGGGGAGGGATGTTGTGTTCTGTAAAGCTGTGCCTTTAACAATGTACCTTTGCCATGTGTTAACAATGTAACCTTTCTGTGCGCAACATTATAACCATCAGCTGTATCAATGTAAACCTGATAAGGGGACGCGAGCTAGTGACCACCAGAGGGCAGTAGCGAGCGTCCAGCTCTCATGGCTCAGATTCACCTGGTTCAGCAGCGCGGGAAGATTCCCCGCGACCTCTTCACCTGGTCAAGAAGGGCGTGACCTTCTACGACGTCATGCAGGCAGCAACCAATAGTCTGTCGACGAGCCACATTCAAATGTATAGCCAGCTGTATATATTGAGCTACTCATCCGCCATTACCACATGTTCCTCCGGATCATCATGCAATAAACCTGTGTTAAGCCAACCCTTCGGCTGTTTCATTGTCTTTGGTCCCTTACACTAAACCACCGCAGGGAAAACAAAATGCTATTTGGTGTTATCCTCATGACCAAATAACATATTGACCTCAAGCAACTCTATTTCCAAGTATTCTTAAGTGGCTAATGAACTACTTCAGAATTCAGAAAATTGAACACTTTCCCCCAATTATCTGTGGACAGTCAGCGGAACTAAAAACATTTTTGAGTCTGTGTTGTGTTCTAATGGTTTTACCTTCCACATGGATTACAATGTATCTGAGCCAATGTAACCTTGCCTATAGCAACAATGTAACCTTCAGCTGTATCATATAAACCCTGTAATAGGACGCGAGCTAATGACCACCAGCTGGCAGCAGCGAGCGTCCAAGCTCTCTTGGTCCGAACTCATCAAAGGCAACAGCGCGGGAAGCTTTCCCGCCACCACCTACACCTGGACAAGAAGGGCGTGACCCGCAATGACGTCACGCAGACAGTAGCCAATGGGCTACCATGGCACCACGTTCAAATATATTACTACTGTATATAAAGAGCTATCGATCCGCCATTACCTCATGTTCCCTCTGTCCACGATGCAATAAACCTGAGTTAACCCAGCCCGAGGCTGTGTCCTGTGTCTTGGTTTCATACACCAAATTGGCGACGAAGGTGGGATTATGGATCCCCAAGGAGCAGCCAGGGCACAGAGCGGGTTCAACATCACCAAACCGCAAGACTGGGAGCTGTTTGAGATGGACTTCCAGGCGGCGCTGGTGGAACTCAAAGTCAAGGAAGACGAGGAGGAGAGGAAGAGGGCCATCCTCACCAGAATGCTCTGGATGGAAACCAAGCGGACGCTGGTGGGCATCATCGCTCCGAAGAAGGTGAGCGAATTTAAAGCGGACGACATCATGAAGCTGCTACGGGAGCGCTTCCGACCCTCGAGGGCGATGTTTCCCGCTCGGAGCGCGTTTTGGAGGCGAGTCCAAGCGCCGGACGAGTCGGTTGAGGCATTCGTGGCCGCCATGAGGGTAGCCGCCGCCCCCTGCAAATGGGACAACATCCTAGAAATGGCCCTCAGGGACGGCGTGCTGTGTGGCCTGAAAGACAAGGAGGTGCAGCGCAGCTTGATGAACAAGGAGCCGCCACCCACGCTGGCAGAGGTCGTAGAGGCCGCAGAAGCCGCAGAGTCCACGAATGCTGGAGTGGATGAGATGCACCAGTGGCGTGAGTGGCGTCCCAGAGCCGGCAAGGCGGAAAAATCGGTGCACGCAACCCGACGGGCCTCAAAGTCGTCCTCGGAAGGCAGCGACGGCGAGGAAGTCCAGAAGGTCCGAAAGGGGGGGCGGCGCTGCGATGGTTGCGGAGCGGCCCATGAGCGCGCGAGGTGCCCATTTAGAAAGGCCGAATGTTACACCTGCGGCCGTCGGGGGCACATCGCCAAGGCATGCAGAAAACGGAAGGAGGGCCGGAGGCAGTCACCAGACCGTTCGACCAGGCCGGACCGTTCAGCGAGGCCCAAAGATGGCGTCCAGACCACGAGGAAGCAGGACGGCGTGGGCCGCGTCTCGGACGGCAGCGAGGACGACGCCCCAGTGTTCAGCGTGTCCGCGGGACAGTCCCATTATTTCGTTGAGGTACTAGTACAAGGGGCCCCTATCAGGATGGAAATTGACTCGGGGTCCTCCTATTCTATAATTCCCCAGAAAGAGTTCTTGAAAATCGACCCCCACGTGCGGCCCAAACTTAAAACATTGAGGTCCACGCTACGAGATGTACAGGGAAACAGCATTCCGGTGTTGGGGGTCGGGAAATTTCGGGTTAAGTTTAAGAGACATTCGGCGGAACTGCCCCTAGTTGTCCTCAAGGGGGGGAGTTGTAGCCTCCTAGGGACACAGTGGTTTCAGCCTTTAGGCCTGTTCATAGGGGGAGTACATTCAGTGGGGGTGGATCCAATACAAGCGGTGTGCGATGCGCATCCCGCCGTTTTTAAGAAAGGACTTGGAAGATTCAAGGGACCCCCTGTAGCCTTCGACCTAGACCCGGAGGTCCGCCCGATAAGACTCAAACCGCGCAGAGTGCCATTCGCACTGAAGGACAAAATAGAGGCGGAACTGGACAAATTGGTGGGCCAGGGAATTCTTATTCCTGTTGATTCCGCGGAGTGGGAAACTCCAATTGTAACAGCCCTGAAGGCTAACGGGGAGGTGCGCATTTGCGCTGATTATAAGTGTACGATTAACAAGGCGATTCGCCCTAATGCATACCCGGTGCCGGTGGTCAGCCACCTTTTGGCCAGGCTAAATGGGGGAAAGTGTTTCGCTAAGCTCGATCTGGCACAAGCCTATCAGCAACTCCCCGTAACTCCCGCCACGGCCGCGGCACAAACGATAGTCACACATAAAGGAGCGTTCCAGGTGTCGCGTTTACAGTTCGGCGTGAACTCGGCACCCGGCCTTTTTCAATCGCTTGTGGAACGCCTCCTGAAGGGGCTGGAGGGGGTGTTGCCTTATTTTGATGACGTATTGATAACAGGGGGGAGTGAGGCCGAACTGGCAAAGAGATTGGACAAAGTACTAACTGTGTTCGAGAAAGCGGGGCTGAGACTGAGGAAGGACAAATGTGTCTTTTTCGAAACCGAGGTCGAGTTTTTAGGGTTCCGGATCACTCCCGAGGGCATTAAGCCATCCAAATCCAAAGTAGCAGCCATCAAGAATGCCCCTCGCCCCACATCCAAAACCGAGCTACAGTCATTCCTGGGGCTCCTCAATTTCTACCATACATTCCTTCCGCGGAAAGCGTCCGTGGCCGAACCGCTTCATCGGTTGCTTAAAAAGGAGGAGACATGGATGTGGGGTGACGAGCACGAGAGGGCGTTCAGAGAACTAAAGCAACTCTTGACTTCCGACGCAATCTTAACGCATTTCGACCCCAAACGGCCGGTGGTCTTAGTCTGTGATGCATCACCGGTGGGGGTGGGGGCGGTGCTTTGCCACGTGTTGGATGACGGAAGGGAGGCCCCGGTTGCGTTTTATTCAAGGTCCCTGTCCCAAGCAGAGCGAAATTACGCACAAACCGACAGGGAGGCATTAGCAATAGTAGCGGGGACCAAAAAGTTTCACGATTTTCTGTATGGCCGCCCGTTCAAAATCGTGACGGATCACAAGCCCCTGTTAGGGATTTTCACGGCAAGCAAGCCCACGCCGCAGATCCTATCCCCGAGAATGCTGCGATGGGCTATTTTTCTCAACGCATACCAACACGAGTTGGAGTACCGGCCCGGAAAAGAGATCAGCCATGCTGATGCACTTTCGAGATCCCCTTTGCCCTTGTCGGACGACCAAAAGGCTAGAGTAGAAAGAGACCGCCAGGTGTTGCTAATTGAGGTCTTAGACGCACCCCCAATAATACCGGCCGATATTGCTAGGGCGACAGGCAAGGACAGAACGCTGGAGAAAGTCAGCTCATGGGTACAGAAGGGGTGGCCGGCATCGTCCCCAAGCACGGAATTCGACCCATTCTTTCGGAAAAAACTAGAGTTGTCCCTAGAAAGGGGGTGCCTGTTGTGGGGCCAGCGGGTGGTGGTTCCTACATCCCTGCGGCCGAGGGTGCTCAAACTGCTGCACGTCAGCCACCCCGGCATCGTTCGTTCGAAAGCGCTGGCCCGCAGTTACTTTTGGTGGCCACAGCTGGACGCGGACATTGAGCACATGGTCGGCACTTGTGAGGCATGCCAGGGATCCCGACCAGAGGCGGCCCGCCTCCCGCATAGGGAATGGGACACAGCAAGGGGGCCGTGGTCCAGAGTGCACGTAGATTTCGCTGGCCCATTACGAGGAACCATGTTTCTCCTGGTGGTGGATGCGTTCTCCAAGTGGCTGGAGGTTATCCCAGTAAAGAGCACGTCCTCCGCCACGACAATTAGCCAGCTACGGAGAGTCTTTTCCACGTTCGGTTTACCCGACACTTTAGTTAGCGATAACGCGAGTTGCTTCACCTCCTCGGAGTTCGGGGCGTTCATGGAGGCAAACGCCATTCGGCATGTCACATCCGCGCCGTTTCACCCGGCCACGAATGGCCAAGTGGAACGGTTGGTGCGTACCACAAAGGATGCGCTTCGGCGCATGGGCCCGGGGGACCTAAATCACCAAGTATGTCAGTTCTTATTAGCGTATAGGGTGACCCCCTTAGCGTCAGGTTACTCGCCGGCTGAGCTCTTGATGCGGCGAAAACTGACCACGATTCTGTCCAGGCTAGACCCGGCGAGAGTCGAGGATAAAGGAAAAAACATAGGGTTGGCAGTCTCGAAAGGGTTCGCCGCCGGCGACCCTGTTCACTGCAGGAACTATGCCAGCGCAGGGCCAGCCTGGGTGCCAGGAACGATAGTAGAACAGACGGGGCCAGTGTCATATCGGGTGGAAACGAGCACCGGCCTCCTCTGGAGGAGACACGCTGACCAACTGAGGCGCCGAGTGAGTGAAGGGCCGGTCAGTGGGGCTCAGCAACAGGATTCAGCGATAGGGTTCTCCCCCACCCGTTTAGCCCAAGGGGGAGACAGTGAGGGACATCAGTCCGAAACCAGGGGGGAAAGCAGTGATCCCGACTCATATCCTTTTGATACCCCAGTTCTATCAGAGCCCGGGGGGAGGGAAATGGAATGTGCGGCCGCCGCCGCGTCCCCCGAATGTAATTTTGATTTTGATTTTGCGAGCCGGGGGGGTTTTCAGGAGTGTTCCCCCACCCATCCAAGCGAGAAGAGGGGTTTTTCGTTAGCCCCCAGTGCCCCCGGTTCTCCCCCAAGAAAGAGCACACCTCCCAACAACGCCGCGGAGCCGCGGCAAGCCACTAACGAGTCTCCCTCTCCAATTACAGGGCAGGAAACCAGGGGACAAAGAGAAGGTAGCAAACCCGGGGAAAAGCAGCCCGCATCGAGACCCCAGCGTGTTCGAAATAAGCCATCTTGGCTGAGAGACTTTGTCTCCTAGAGGGGGGGGTGTATTTTAAGTGTGGGCTCGAGACGTTGTCTCGTCCTAGGGGGGAGGGGTGTTGTGTTCTAATGGTTTTACCTTCCACATGGATTACAATGTATCTGAGCCAATGTAACCTTGCCTATAGCAACAATGTAACCTTCAGCTGTATCATATAAACCCTGTAATAGGACGCGAGCTAATGACCACCAGCTGGCAGCAGCGAGCGTCCAAGCTCTCTTGGTCCGAACTCATCAAAGGCAACAGCGCGGGAAGCTTTCCCGCCACCACCTACACCTGGACAAGAAGGGCGTGACCCGCAATGACGTCACGCAGACAGTAGCCAATGGGCTACCATGGCACCACGTTCAAATATATTACTACTGTATATAAAGAGCTATCGATCCGCCATTACCTCATGTTCCCTCTGTCCACGATGCAATAAACCTGAGTTAACCCAGCCCGAGGCTGTGTCCTGTGTCTTGGTTTCATACACCAAAGTCTGCAAGATGATCACTCGTGTGCTGCATTGCAATCTAATCCATCAGCACTCGGAAGACTAGGACAGACACCCATGGGTATGATCCATACATATGGCCTTGATCATACAAATTAAGTATTTATTTAATTATTGTTAAATTAATTGTGTTAATAATAAGAAAATAATTGCTATTGTTATTTTTAAAATAAATTTTCAGTGGATAAGTAAAATGTGTTGCCCACCTCAACTGTTTTGCAAGTTTCTTCCAGCTGAGTTACTATTCCTTGTACTCGGTCATTACTTCCCACTAGTACCGCAATGCCATCACTGAGTTCAGACTATAATGTAAAAGAAACAAACATAAAGGTGTATTTTATGACACTTTAAAACATTCTGACTTTATTTTCTGCATTAGAACAATCCTGCTGCAATAACCAAAGTTCTCTAAAAGAATACTGGGGGGGGGGGGGACTTTAACATTTTAATACTGTGTTTTTTTTTAAAGCCACTTTTGAAAATTCCAAATAAATGTAACTAATGGCCAGAACCCTGTTGGTGTTTGTGAAAAGTTGCAGCTAATTGCAACTAAGTGACAGCAGTGGCTAACATGCACATCTTGGTCATATGTCTGGTCACACACTCCATTATGCAACTGAGCATCTCTTCAATTTATCCAATGTACAGTAGTTTTGAATAGATTAAAAGCAAATAAATGTTTTCTAGTAAAGCAGATGAAGCAATTCTAGGAGAACTAACTCTGAACCTCACATCATAACATGGTCATGTTGGTACACTTTGGGGGCTTTTTGCGGGAGGTAGTTTGGGCCTTCATTCCAGCACGGACACTATAGCCTTTCAAACTATGTTGCTTTATTATCTCAAAAAGAGAAAAGTTTTTAGGTACTGGAGGAGGGAGAAATTCTCACCTCTCACTCATTGCTTTCCCTGCGGCAGCTCACCAAATATGTCACAGAGTTGTCACCTCAGATAATATGACCCACAGCTCTAATTTGCTTCGGAGTAACCATCCACAAAAGCTACAGAATAGGATAATGAGTGTTCAGAACTGCACCAAGAAAACTGTAGCCCTAGTACTGTGATGGTGAACCTTGGCACTACATCTGTTCCTGGACTTCAATTGCCAGAAGCCCAAGTCTCTGTGAATCCACAAGAATGCCACTGAAGTCCAAGAACACCTGGAGTGCCAAGGTTCACCATCACGGCACTAGTGCATCAGAAAGGAGAGAAACAGCTTTAAGAAAAGGTGGGATCAAACCTCTACATCAGAACGTGTATGGATGCCATCATTTGGTTTGAACCAAATTGCACTAAAAGCAGTCCAAAGAGCTATATGCCTGTGTAGACAGGCATTTAGAGCATGTCCAGATTGGGGTGGGTGGGTATCTCAGAAAAAGGTTCTTCTATTTACTGCATTAATGTTATCTCTCACTGAGGAACACTTGAACATTCCTATCATCCACACTGTAGATGTTTATTTTTCTGTGCCAAAAATCCAGGCATGAATTCCAATCGCTCTAACTTGTTCCCATGTCCACCTATTGACACTCCCCTTCAGTTCCTGTTCCCCTCCTTCTTTGGCAGTCATATACATGGGCCTATGCCCTTACCATTTTAATGTCACAACCCAGTTGTCACCCTGCGTCTCTTTCTGAGGCAAAGAGAGGGGAGCTGAAGTTAAAGTGTTTTTTTAAAAAGTATGTTTATGCTTTCTTCTCTTGGAGTTTTCTCTAACTGCACGCTCTCTCTCTCTCTCTCTCTCATATAATGGGAGCCAGGATGTTTTTGGCTCACTGGTTTCCCCCTCAGTAAACTTTACTTGGTTTACTCATACGCTTATCCATTTTACTCATGAGCAAGTTTACCTGGTTACTTGTAAGGAGGCGGCAGCAACGTCAGTGGGAGACAGAGTATGACTTTTTATTTTATTTAGTAAACCGACATAGCGATACCACAATGCCAGCAATACATGTTATTTTATATCTAAAATTGTGCTGCATTGGTTGCGGGGGGCGGGGCGGGGGTCCTTTTAAAAAAAAGAAAATAGAATGGCATTCTACATTATTTATTTTTATGTCACAACCTACTTCATTCATCACAGAGTTGTCACCTCTGATAACAAGGCCCACAAATCTACTTGAGGGCATTCTAATCAAACACAGGAGCTAAACTGTAAGATCTTTGTGAGTGCTCAAATAAAATAAAATAAAATGTAGCCCTACCACTATGCTTGAAAAAGAGCAAAGCAGCTAAAAAGTACGGGGTGAGGTGCGAGGGAGGAACACTCTAATGAAAAACAATTTTTGAGTGAACTAAAGCAGTCCAGCAACAAAGCTATATTCCCTGTCTGGATCTGCTCTTAGTTGACACTGCAATCCCACACTTTGTTCTCAAAAGATACCCTCACTGAGTTCAATGAGAATTGTAAGTTAAATATTATAGAATTGCAGATGAAAGGGGTTTCTTTTTCTGTTGAATAATATTATATGATTAAAACTTAATTTGCATTTTTTTTTACCTTTCTAAAATTATCTTCTAAACTGTTTTGTGCTTGGTTACTCCAGACTCTGAACTGCTGACAAATTTTCTTGGGATTTTTGCTTTGAAATTATTTAAGCTGTTTGTTAAAATGCCACAACTCAGGAGAAAATAGATAAATATTTTACATAACTGATATGCATATTCATAATACTCTCCACAAATAACACTGTTAAGGCACAATTCCTTATGAATTATCTCAGAAAGGGGATAAAAGGAAGCAACCAATTCAATTCAGTAAATGCTTTTTCCAAAGCATTTATCCAGCTCTAGCGTTCACAAGTAAATATAATTATGGATTCCATTCAAAGACTGTACTTGTAAACGGGCTCTGTCTAGTGGCTGTCCCAATATGCTTTCAAGAAATCAGGTCATATTTCCAAACAAACAGCTGTTTAATAAATCCTGGGTTCAAAATAAGCGGGCTTTTTAACAGATGGCAGCAAAGGCTACTGGGAGTATAACTGCATTTTGCATTACAGAATCAAGAAATTACCATTCCTTATTAATTAAAGAATAAGATAAAAATAATGACTGATATTTTCTCTTTCTCACATAAAGAATATAGTCAGGCAGAGCCTGAAAGAATATTTTTGTTGTGTGTGTGTGTCGGGGAGGGGGGAGAGTTCACTCTTTTGCCAATAAATCTACAAACAAACTAGAATGGTTTCAAAGAACAGCAAAAATAATTATTTGTAAAGATGAGATTGGAGTCATCTCAGGAAAAAAAAATAATCCCTGCCCCTCTCTACCTTTCAACCAGTACTCCAATGAATGATGAGTGGCTGAGTTAGATAGACTCAGATTCCCTCTCCTTCCCTCCGCTCTGTCCATGCCCAGACTTTACATCAAATGAAGCCATCCTTAATGAGGTGGTCTGGAAACTGACATGTACATTTCCACAAAACACCTGGAAGCAATGTTATGTCAGATGTAATGGGGAAACCAGAATAGTCATTCTGTAATAATGCTGCTACCTGCTCTAGCAATAACGTACGTAACCCTTTGGTATCACGGGAGGTCACTAAGGTAAGAGAAACCACCACACCAGATAACACTTTGTTGAGGGCCCTCTTAAACTTAGTGCTGCCTGTGGTGATAATGAGTTTGCTTTAGTAGGTCAGGTTTGTCATATTGACCCTTCATACATTACGGCAGCCATGTCATAAACAACACTGCAAATGCTTCCATATCTTCATTTTCAAGAACTATGGTTGGGTCTCTACAGGTGACTGTTTGTGTCACTGTTTAACCTTGTTTAACTGTATTGGGCACCTCCAGGTTGATGCCCTTAAATCATGCCTGGAAATTAGGATTACTATGGAGGCTCTCCAATCAATATACTCATAGTAGTTGTGATGTGTCTGCCAGCCCCAACAATAGACTATGAATTCATAGAATAAGATCTTGCAAGGACAAAGGACTTCAACAAAGTGACACTGGCCATGCCTCTTAGTTTTGTACTGTATTTCCCACCTAAGCACTCCTCTGCACCTCTGACAGTTCAATTTTTCTTTAAAAAAGAGAGAAATAAAACTGCAATCTCACAACAGTAGTGGAAGATCTCAATGGACAGGATATTATTATTATTATGGCTCCTTGTTTGTAAGAGCTTTTAGAGTTTAACTGAAGTAAATCTATTATCAGAAACAGATCTTAGGAGTTGTTTTACCTTTTGCCTTTGGTAAACATTTGTGAGGGGAGCAACATCACAATCTTTATGAGCACCAAAAACTTTGCACATTGAACATGTAGGTACTTCACAATTTAGGCAATAAATATTAATTTTCTCATCTTCATGTTCTTCACACATCAGCTGCTCAGTTTTTCTTTCAGGCCTGTGTTAATCAAGAAGAAAAAGGGGGAGGAAAGTCCTCATCAGAAGCACTTAAATACTAAAGGTCACATGACGTGGGAAATTGGGAATTGGTATGCCACATTTGATTACCTGTATGTCTAGCCCTTGGTCCCCTTTGACTGGCAACACTTGCTCAGGGTTTCATAGGTAGAGCTTCTTTCTGTCATCTGCTACCTGATCATGTAAGTGGAGTTGCTGAGGTTTGGATCTGAGACTAGGGATGTGCATGGATAATTTTTTTATATATTTCTTTCATTTCAGGTTCTTTTGGGGTGGGGGGCTTTTATGTTCATGTTTTTCATTTACCGGTTCTTTCATTTCACCTGAAAGGGAAAGTCTTTTTCAGGTTTTTCCATCTGCATTTCCCCATTCAGGTTTTGTGGCACACCAAAAGCCCTACAGATCCTTTGAAAATTGACAGTGAAAAAGGCAGAGGCAAACAAAATGGTTCCACCACCCCAAAACAAAATCTTTAAAAGATTAATTGCATGCAAAGCGAGATAGTTCAAGCCTTACTTTGTTATAATATTGATGCTTATGGCTTACAGTTTATGAAAAACCCCAACCCCCCAATCTCATGTACCCCATAATCATCACACAATCTCATGTACGCTGTACGCCATGATCAGCACAATTATAACAAATTAAGGCATGACATCTCACGCTTTGCATGTAGTGAGTCTATCTCATATATTTGTTTCACCTTTTAAGTGAAATGAATGAACATTTGCACGATATTCTAACTCAGAAAATTAGAATATCATGCAAATTTTCATTCATTTCACTTAAAAGGTGAAACAAATGTATGAGATAGACTGCAATACGGAAGGTAAATGGAAGGCCACTGCATGTTATGGTTCCCAGGACAATCTTCATGTGTGTGTGTGCGCGCGTGCGCACACACACTATTAACCCCTTCAATCCAAAACTATTAGAATATAAGGAGATCTGTCTTTCCCTACTACTTGATACTTTTTCTTCTTTGTGGCAGGTGGGCAAGGAAGCAGCAAAAATAGTTCAAGAAAGGAAAGTGGGGAAACTAAAGAGGAGAAAAATCCCCAAAGAAATTAGGGGAAAAGCAAAAAATAAAAATAAAGTAAATCCCAAAGAGGTATGCTATCACAGGTAGACTACCTGGCAGTAGTCAAAATAATCAAAATAAATTAGGAAAAAATCCACTGCAAATAAAGGGGGAGTCGGGTGTGTCTGTGTGCAAAAAAAAGGAAAGGATTCAAAATGGAAGTACAGCAGCCAGACAGCAATCCATAAAGGATGGCACCAGAAGCTCCGCACACACTAATCCCTTAATGCCGTGATGGTGAACCTTGGCACTCCTGATGTTCTTGGATGTTTTACTTCCAGATTTTTGACAGAAGTTTTACTTCCGCTTCCAGGAGCGATGAGGGCGGTGCGGGCCGGATGAATCACAGTAAACCCATTTGTGTGGATTCACGGGGGCTTGGTGTTATGTATGTATGCATGCTCATGATACTGTAAAGGCAAGATTGTAACCACTCCAGATACAAACGATATCAGCTGTAAAGGAACGCGAGCAGACAGCCTATAGAGGGCAGCTGCGAGCGTTCACTCTCACATGGTTCACATTGCGCAATCACGGACAGCCGCGGGAAAACCTTCCCCGCAAACAGCAGCAGGAAAGGAGGCGTGCCTGGGCGAGGCCACGCCGGTAGCAGCCAATGAGCTATCGTGCTACAAGATTCAAATGTAGAGAGCTACTGTATATATTGAGATGTATCACCGCCATTACCTCATGCTTAACTGGAACCTCATGCAATAAACCTGTGTTAGACCAACCCTTCGGTTGTCCGGTCGTCTTTGGTCCCATACACTAAATTGGCGACGAAGGTGGGATATGGCTGCCCACGGGACCAAGACATGCGCCGGCTACGAGATCAGGAAGCCGGGAGACTTGGAGCTGTTTGAGATAGACTTCAACGCTGCGCTGGTGGAGCTCGAAGTCTCAGACGAGGCCAAAAAGAGGGCCATCTTCGTCCGCATGCTCGGACAAGAAACCAAGAGGACCTTGGTGGACCTGATCGCGCCGAGGAAGGTGGGCGACCTCAAGGCCACAGAGCTCCTGGCGGCGCTGCGCGCCCATCTCCGGCCGGCAATAGCGATGTTCCCCGCTCGGAGCGCGTTCTGGAGGCGAGTCCAGGCACCCGGAGAATCGGTCGATGAGTTCGCCGCGGCCCTGCGGTTGGCCGCCGGCCCATGCAAGTGGGAACTCCCCGACGTCACCCTCCGGGACTGCCTGCTCTGCGGCCTGAGGGACACAGAGACTCAGCGCGCGCTGATGAAAAGGGAACCGCCTCCCACGTGGCAACAAGTCCTCGACGCGGCACAGGCCGCAGAGGCCACGTCGGCCGGGGTGCACGAACTTCAGGACTGGCGCCCGAAGACCGCCAAGGCAGAGAGTTCGGTGCGCGCGGCCCGGCGGGCTTCGAACTCATCTGCAGAGAGCAGCGACGACGAGGACGTCCGGAGGGTCCAGAGAGAGGGCCGGCGCTGCGATGGCTGCGGCGCCGCCCACGCCCGCACCAAATGCCCATTCCGCAAGGCCGAGTGCCACAACTGCGGCCGGCGCGGGCACATCGCCAAGGTCTGCCGGAAACGACGCGAGGCCACCCGGAGTTCTCCAGACCGCTCGGCGAGGCAGGACCGCACCACGAGGCAGGACCGCACCACGAGGCCGAAGGACGGCACCCGGACCACGAGGACGCGGGACGGAGTAGGGCGAGTCTCCGACGACAGCGGGGACGACGCACCGGTTTGCAGCGTTTCCACGGAGCACCCCCGTTACTTCGTTGAGGTAGTAATACAAGGGGCCTCTGTTAGAATGGAGGTGGACTCGGGTTCTTCATACTCTATTATTTCCCAGGGGGAGTTCATGAAAATCGCCCCCCGCGTGCGGCCCAAGCTCAAGGCGTTGAGGGCCACACTGAAGGACGTGCAAGGGAACCGCATCCCAGTGTTGGGGGTTGGGAAGTTCCAGGTCCAGTTCAAAAAGTACACCGCAACGCTTCCCCTAGTCGTCCTCAAGGGAGGTAAATGCAGCCTCCTCGGGACTCAATGGTTCCAGCCCCTGGGGTTGTTCATTGGGGGGGTGCACGCCGTGGGAGCACACGCCGCCGGGACTGATCCAATACAGAGTGTGTGCGACGCGCACCCCGAGGTTTTTAAAAAGGGGCTAGGAAAATTCAAGGGCCCCCCAGTGACTTTCGACCTGGACCCTGGAGTGCGTCCAATCAGACTTAAACCGCGCAGAGTGCCTTTCGCACTAAAGGACAAGATAGAGGCGGAGTTGGACAAATTGGTGGGCCAGGGGATTCTTGTTCCTGTTGATTCTGCGGAGTGGGAAACTCCAATTGTAACAGCGCTTAAGGCCAACGGGGAAGTCCGCATATGCGCTGATTACAAGTGCACCATCAATAAGGCGATCCGCCCTAATGCGTATCCGGTGCCGGTAGTCAGCCACTTGTTGGCCAGGTTACACGGGGGGAGGTGTTTCGCCAAACTCGACCTGGCCCAAGCCTACCAGCAACTCCCGGTGACCCCCGCCGCAGCTGCTGCACAGACCATAGTCACCCACAAAGGGGCGTTCCAGGTTTCGCGCCTCCAATTCGGCGTGAATTCGGCGCCCGGGATTTTCCAGTCATTGGTGGAACGCCTCCTGAAGGGGTTGGAGGGGGTGTTACCCTATTTTGATGACGTATTAATTACAGGGGGGAGCCGGGCCGAATTAGCAACAAGGTTGGGAAAGGTCCTGACAATATTCGAGAAGGCGGGGTTGAGGTTGCGGAAAGACAAATGCGTCTTCTTCGCTACGGAGGTTGAGTTCCTAGGGTTCCGTGTCACTCCCGAGGGAATTAGGCCAGCCCAATCCAAGGTAGCCGCCATCAAGAAGGCCCCTCGCCCCACCTCCAAGCCCGAGTTGCAGTCGTTCCTCGGACTGCTCAACTTCTACCACTCCTTCCTTCCGCGGAAGGCAGCCGTGGCAGAACCGCTACACAAATTGTTAAAAAAGGACGAGGCATGGAAGTGGGGCGACGACCAGGAAAAGGCTTTCAATGACCTGAAGCGACTCCTGGCATCAGATGCTGTACTGACCCACTTCAATCCCAAACGCCCGGTGGTCCTGATATGCGATGCATCCCCGGTGGGGGTGGGGGCGGTGCTTTGCCACGTGCTGGAGAACGGTAGGGAGGCCCCGATAGCTTTCTACTCTAGATCCCTGTCCCAAGCGGAGAGGAACTATGCTCAGACAGACAGGGAGGCGCTAGCAATAATTGCGGGGACCAAGAAATTTCATGATTTTGTGTACGGCCGCCCCTTCACCATAGTGACTGACCACAAGCCTTTGCTGGGCATCTTCACCGCAGATAAGCCCACACCCCAGATCCTGTCCCCGAGAATGCTCAGGTGGGCCATTTTTCTCAACGCGTATCAGCACGCGTTGGTATATCGGCCCGGGAGGGAGATAAGCCATGCCGACGCTCTGTCAAGGTCCCCCATTCCCCGGGATTGCTGCCACGTGGGCGGAGTAGAGAGGGACCACCAGGTCTTAATGATAGAGGTCCTAGACTCCCCTCCAGTAGTACCGGCCGAAATCGCCAAAGCGACGGGTAAGGACAAAGCGCTGGCCACAGTTTGCTCCTGGGTGCAGAAAGGGTGGCCCGTGTCTTCCCCAGCAGCAGAATTCGACACATTTTTCAAAAAGAGATTAGAGTTGTCCCTAGAGAGGGGTTGCCTTTTGTGGGGACAGCGGGTAGTGATCCCCACGTCTCTCCGGCCGAGGGTGCTTAAACTGCTGCACGTCAGCCACCCGGGAATCGTACGCTCTAAGGCACTAGCCCGTAGTTATTTTTGGTGGCCCCAGTTAGACGCCGACATCGAACACATGGTCGGCACTTGCGAGGCGTGCCAAAGCTCTAGGCCAGAAGAGGCTCACTCGCCACCTAGGGAATGGGACGCTGCAAGGGGACCCTGGTCCCGAGTACACGTAGACTTTGCTGGCCCGTTCAGGGGAACACTTTTCCTCCTCGTGGTGGACGCGTTCTCTAAGTGGTTGGAGGTCATTCCAGTCTCGAGCACCTCCTCGGCCACGACAATTAAACAGTTAAGGAGGGTCTTTTCCACGTTCGGTTTACCCGACACCCTCGTCAGCGATAACGCTAGCTGTTTCACGTCCGCCGAGTTCAGGGCATTCATGGAGCGCAACGCCATTCGGCACGTCACCTCCGCCCCTTTTCACCCGGCCACCAATGGCCAAGTAGAGCGCCTCGTGCGCACCACGAAAGACGCGCTACTGCGCATGGGCCCCGGAGACCTCGACCTGAAATTGTGCCAATTCCTGCTGAGATACAGGGTCACCCCATTAGCGTCAGGGTACTCCCCCGCGGAGCTGTTGATGCGCAGGAAGCTGGCCACGGGGATATCCAAGCTAGACCCCACGAGAGTAGAGGACAATGGGCGGAACATAGGGGTGGAACCCACAAAGAGTTTCAGCATAGGCGCCCCAGTACACTGCAGGAATTACGCCAGCGCGGGGCCAGCCTGGGTGCCGGGCACCGTAGTAGATCAAACCGGCCCCGTCTCATACCGCGTAGAGACCAGTACAGGTTTCCTGTGGAGGCGACACGTAGACCAACTCAGGCGGAGGGTCCCCGGAGAGCAAGACGCGGATGAGAACAGCATTGAATCAGCGTTAGGGTACTCCCCCACCCGTTTAGCCCAAGGGGGAGGAAAAGGGGAGCATGGGTCCCCACCAAGGGGGGAGGAAAGGCAATCGATCCACGGAAATCTTTTGCGGGAGTCCCCGCCAGAGAGGAGGAGCCCCGGCTTGCGGGAGTCCCCGTCAGAAAGGAGGAGCCCCAACCACACTCATACCCCGCGGAAGCCGCGGAAGTCCCCCCGAGGTTCAGAGGCCCATAGAAGTTTAGACGTTGATTTACAGTACCAGGGGGAGTTAGCGGAGTGGTCCCCCACCCGTCCTAGCGAAAAGAGGGGTTTCAGTTCAGCCCCTGGTACTTCCAGTCCCAGTAGCCCCTGTGAGTTAGAATGCAACATAGCGCCCATGTTCCGGAGACCGACACCTCCAAGACCGGAGGCATCAGCGAGTCCGCCCACCACAGTCTTAAGGTCCCCCGAGCAGGGATCAGAAGGTAGCCGTTCCACAAGGGCGACCTCATCGGTTCCGCGGTTCACACTAGGAGGGTCCCCGGGGTCCGAGGGCAATAGGCAGGGATTTACCTCCCAACTGTTCATCCCATTCCCTTCCCCAAGCGCAAGGCAGGCACGGACGCCCCACAGAGCCACTAACGAATCCCCGTTTCCCATTGCAGGACAAGCACCCGCGGAGTCAGGGATCACGGGCTCTCCAGAATTAGGGCAGGCGCAAGCACGCCCCAAGCGAACGTGCGGCAAGCCACAATGGTTGCGGGACTTCGTCCCATCCTAGGGGGGAGGGATGTTATGTATGTATGCATGCTCATGATACTGTAAAGGCAAGATTGTAACCACTCCAGATACAAACGATATCAGCTGTAAAGGAACGCGAGCAGACAGCCTATAGAGGGCAGCTGCGAGCGTTCACTCTCACATGGTTCACATTGCGCAATCACGGACAGCCGCGGGAAAACCTTCCCCGCAAACAGCAGCAGGAAAGGAGGCGTGCCTGGGCGAGGCCACGCCGGTAGCAGCCAATGAGCTATCGTGCTACAAGATTCAAATGTAGAGAGCTACTGTATATATTGAGATGTATCACCGCCATTACCTCATGCTTAACTGGAACCTCATGCAATAAACCTGTGTTAGACCAACCCTTCGGTTGTCCGGTCGTCTTTGGTCCCATACACTAAACTTGGGCTTCTGTGAATTAAAGTCCAAGAACATCTGGAGTGCCAAGGTTCGCCATCACGGCCCTAAGGCATGACTAAAGCACATTTTACTCCTTTTTGAGCTCAGGACCCTCATAGATGAAGATGAGAACTGTGACTTGGAATTTGTGTCATTTCCCACCTGCAATAAACTACGTTGAAAGAAAGCAGTACTATTTTCAGTCTTTTTTAAAAGGTTTATTCACCTACCAGCACATAGCTGTCAAGTTTTGGATTTGAAAAAAAGGGAAATTTCCCAGACAAAACGGGAAACTTGACAGCTATGCTTATCCTGTGCAGCCCACCAGTGGCGGCATTAGGGCATTGCAGTTTGACTGATACGGGACGCCGCTGGGAAAGAGGGTAAAATACGGGAGGTTCCTGGCCAATATGGGACACTTGACAGCTATGTAACCAGCACCCACTCTATCAATTAAATGTTTTTATCCTCCTCCTTCTTCAAGTGTCATATCCGATTCCAAATATTGGCTGTCCTCATGGTGCTCAGCCATGAAAATTGTCCTGGGAACCATAACATGCAGTGGCCTTCCATTTACCTTCCGTATTGCAGCTGACACCCGTACCACTGATCCAGTTCCATGAGTCACTTTCTGGTCCTGAGCCTTTTTGGCACACAAAGTCCTCTTCAGCCTCAGCCCCCAGGCCAGGATTGATGAAGTTGCTGCCCTCCATCAAGATGAATTCAAGTGGGATTTAATCCACTTGAGGACCATCAACCTTCCCTGTGTACTTGGCCACACAAGGGCATTAATTCTCAGGGTTGTCAGGTTAGTTAATGGCCACCTGATGATTGGAGTTGAGTTGCTAGAAGTATACTTTATTACCATAGCAGAATAACCTGGCAAGATTGGGTTGGTGGGTATTAAATGAAAAACTGAACTTTCGTTATCTCTGAAGGTCAAGCCAGAAAATACAATTCATATATCATTAGAAGCAGAGTTTCCTGAAGATTTAAGAAGGCCTGTTTATCCTAGTATGAGCTTGCCTTACTTGGCATATTGAAAATTAACTTGATTTTTCTTTGTGACTGAACATTGGGAAATACAGATTTCATCTCTACATCTCATTGCTCAGCCGAGAAGCTTTGAAGGAACTCTATACCTTGAAGTACAATACAGTATTATATACAGTACTGGCAATAATACATTTCTCCTAACATGCAATTTTACTGTCACATATGTTTATTTTTCAGCATACAATTTGATGGCATTCATACTGTGTACAAATCTATAGAATATAACTTAACTTTGAGGTGAAAATACCAAGAAATATGCACTATAACAGGAGTGCTCAACCTTTTAAAGTCAGGGGCCGAGTCATGCTCTCTCAGACAGCTTCGGGGCCAGACGGCCATTGTGCCCTTCCTCGACCACATGGCACTTCCTGGTGTGGTCGAGGTGGTGGGGGTCCACATAAAATGGCACCGTGGGCCACATTTGGTCCACGGGCCACAGGTTGAGAATCCCTGCACTATAACATAAAGCTCCAGAAACTATTTTTAAAAAACAGAGAAAATTATAAGTTGACCAGGGTAGCATGGATGCATTGAATTGTACTAAGGACAAGCCTACTCATTCCACTTCCTCCCAACTGCCTCATTTTGTCTCTTCAACTGCTTCATTTCCATTTTTTAAAATGCTACTGCAGATGTCTTTTTAGTACTTCTCAAAGAGTGGCATCTATAAATTCATCGGGTAAAGTTCCTGTGGAGGCAACCCCCTCCCTCTCTAGGGACTGTATATTCATGGTAATTTTTAAAAAGACAAGAAGATGGAAGTAAGCAGCTGGAACCTAGATGGTGTCAAATAGCATAGATAAGGCTATGCAATACCACTGCCAATTCCCTTGCTAATTAGTTTAACTTTTAAGGGCACAATTGAAGGTTAAAACAATCTTTCTAGATCCTCAAGCTTTTAACCACAGTTGCTAAATCTAGGTCTGATGTCAGATTATGTTTTTCCTCTTGCTCTTGTGGCTTTGTATTATTTTTATTTTTTAAGGAGAAATACAGTCCAATTCCTTATGCCTTTTTACGCGTTAATAATACTGCTGTGAGAGTTGTGCTCCTATACTGTAGTACTGTTTACAGAGTAAAGTTCAACTGGCATGCTTTCACCATTTGGTTGCAGTACTATGAAAAAGAAGTCCACCTGATAAAGTTCCCCCTTAGAATCATAGAATAATGGAGCAGGAAGGAGCCTATAAGGCCATTAATTTTAATTTTAATGTGAGCCCATTTCACTTGTCCTGCACTCAGAGATGATTGTGAACAGATCATGTCTCTCTTCTGAATGACAGTCTTTCAAGTACAGTGATACCTCATACAACGTCCAAACTTGGTTCCTTTAGAGTTTGGGAATCAAGACAATGGAAACGGCTGTAGACTAGCCTAACACATCTTTATTGCATCGAGTACAGTACGAACATGTGGTAATGGCGGACAAACAGCTCCTTTTATGCAGTGGCTATATAATTGAATGTGGCTCTTCGACAGGGCATTGGCTACTGTCCATGTGACATCATCCTTAGTCACGCCCTTCTTGTCCAGGTGAGGTGAGCGCGGGAATCTTTCCCGTGCAGCTGAAGGAATTTGAGGAATGTGTACCATGTGAGCTGGGTGCTCGCTACTGCCCCCGGTGGCCACTAGCTCACATCCTCATACAGAAGATTACAGTGTTACTATTAGAGATTGTTACATCCACTCATCCGTGTGGTTACAAATACATTCAATACACAACATCCCTCCCCCCTAAGATGGGACAA
Organism: Bradypodion pumilum; assembly: GCA_035047305.1. Classification (NCBI taxonomy): domain Eukaryota; kingdom Metazoa; phylum Chordata; class Lepidosauria; order Squamata; family Chamaeleonidae; genus Bradypodion; species Bradypodion pumilum. The sequence continues at coordinate 293,650,901 of JAWDJD010000004.1, read as the reverse complement.
AGTCCCTCAACCAAACTGGCTTTCCGCATGTGCGTTTTGGGCGTGCGGCCGTTATGCTTGACTCAGCCGTGCCCCCTCGTCTGTGTCCTCCTGGCTCTTGTCCTGCAATTGGAGAGGATGACTCATTAGTGACTGGCTGCGGACTTGCAGGTCTGGTTTGGGTAGGAGAAGGGGGAGGATGGGTTTCTGATGCGGATGTGGGCAAACCTGGGGCACTAGGGGCTAAAGAAAAACCCCGCTCTTCGCTTGGACGGGTGGGGGAGCACTCCGGAAAAAAAAAACCCGGTTTGGTAACTCAAAATCTAACTCAGGGGCAAACTCATTGCTCTCTTTCAAGGGGCTGGGGGGAACTGGGGTATCTAAAGGATACGGATTTGAGCCTGTTCTTCCCCCCTTGTTTGGGACTGTTGCCCTTCGTTTTCTCCCCCTTGGGATAAGCGGGTGGGGGAGGACCCTAACGTTGAGTTTTGCTGCTGGACCCCAGTGTCCGGCCCCCCAATCACTCGATGCCTTAGTTGGTCGGCGTGTCTTCTCCAGAGGAGACCCGTGTTGGTCTCAACACGGTATGAAACTGGTCCCGTTTGGTTAATGACTACTCCCGGCACCCAGGCTGGCCCTGTAGCTGCATAGTTCCTACAATGTACAGGTTCACCTATCTGAAAGTTTTTTGTGGGGCTGTGCTCAATGTTTCTTCCCCTATCCTCCACCCTGGTGGGATCCAACCTGGTTAACAATGAATGCAATTTCCTTTTCATAAGGAGTTCAGCGGGGGAGAATCCCAACGCCAATGGCGTCACCCTGTATGCCAACAAAAACTGGCAGAGCTGTCCAGATCCCCTGGTCCCATGCGCCGCAGCCCCTCTTTCATTGTGCGCACCAGGCGTTCCACCTGGCCATTAGTTGCAGGGTGAAAGGGGGCTGAGGTAATGTGCCAAATGGTGTTGGATTCCAAGAACGCCTGGAACTCAGCCGACGTTAAAGTACTTGCATTGTCACTCACAATGACGTCAGGTATCCCGAAAGTACTTATCAGCCTGCACAGTTGTTTTATGGTTGCAGCTGATGAGGCGCTGCGCATTGGAATCACTTCTAACCACTTGGAGTATGCATCCACTACCAGTAGAAAAAAGGAACCCCTGAATGGACCTGCAAAGTCTATGTAGAGGCGGGACCATGGCCCCCTAGCTGTGTCCCATTCTCTGTGTGGAAGGCGGGACTCCTCAGGGCGAGAGCTCTGGCAACTTTCGCAGGTGTTCACCATGTGTTCAATGTCTGCATCTAGCTGTGGCCACCAGAAATAGCTTCGGGCCAGCGCCTTAGAGCGCACGATCCCCGGGTGGCTGACATGTAAAAGCCGTAGCACCCTTGCTCTTAATGATTCTGGGACCACCACCCTCTCCCCCCACAGGAGGCACTCCCTTTCTGTGGACAACTCAACCCTCTTCCTGAAAAACGCAGCAAACCCGTCTGCGGGGGGAGCCGTGGGCCACCCCTTCTGTACCCAGGATCTAACAAGGGCTAATGTTTTATCCTTTGCCGTGGCTGCAGCGATCTCCACGGGAAGTATGGGGGGTGCATCTAGGGCTTCTATGAGGAGGACTTGGCTGTCTTGCTCTATCTCACATTTTGGGTCTCCCAGCTGGGGAAGAGGAGACCTTGAGAGTGCGTCAGCATGGCTTATGTCTTTCCTGGGGCGGTACTCTAATGAACCCTTGTACGCATTAAGGAAAATAGCCCACCGAAGCATCCTTGGGGAAAGGATCTGAGGAGTGGGCTTGTCTGAGGTGAAGATACCCAATAGTGGCTTGTGGTCGGTTACAATGGTGAATGGACGGCCATACAAAAAATCATGGAACTTCTTTGTGCCCGCCACAATAGCAAGGGCCTCCCTATCTGTTTGGGCGTAATTTCGTTCTGCCTTGGACAATGATCTCGAATAGAAGGCAACTGGGGCTTCTCGCCCGCCCTCTAACACGTGGCAAAGGACCGCCCCCGCCCCCACTGGTGAGGCGTCGCAGACCAAGACTACCAGCTTCTTTGGGTCGAAATGGGTTAGAATAGCTTCTGAGGAGAGGAGCTGCTTGAGTTCCCTGAAAGCCTGCTCTTGATTTTCCCCCCACCGCCAAACCGCATCCTTCTTCAGCAGCCTATGCAGGGGCTCTGCAATCGACGCTTTCCTCAGCAGGAAAGAATGGTAAAAATTCAGCAGCCCCAGGAAGGATTGTAGCTCCGGTTTCGCGGTGGGGCGAGGGGCGTTTTGGATGGCTGAGACTTTGGACTCAGCGGGTTTCACCCCCTCAGGGGTTATACGGAACCCCAGGAACTCAACCTCTCTTGCCAGAAACACACATTTGTCCCTCCGCAGCCTCAATCCCGCGGATTCGAACACTGTAAGGACCTTATCTAATCTCTGGGCCAGTTCTGCTTCGCTCCCCCCAGATATCAATATGTCGTCGAAGTATGGCAAAATGCCCAGTAACCTCTTTAACAAATGTTCCACAAGGGACTGAAATATCCCCGGCACCGAGTTCATCCCAAACTGTAGGCGCGTCACCTTGAATGCCCCCTTGTGAGTTACAATGGTTTGCGCAGCAGCTGTAGCGGGTGTTACTGATAGCTGCTGGTATGCCTGCGCCAGATCTAATTAGGCGAAAAACTTTCCCCCATGTAAAGTAGCTAGCAGATGGCTAACTACCGGCACCGGATAGGCATTAGGGCAGATTGCCTTGTTGATTGTACACTTGTAGTCAGCGCAAATCCGCACCTCCCCATTTGCTTTCAGCGCTGTAACAATAGGAGTTTCCCACTCTGCAGAATCCACAGGCACTAAAATCCCCTGACCCACCAGTTTTTCCAGTTCCGCCTCAATTTTGTCCTTCAGAGCGAATGGAACCCGACGTGGCTTGAGTCTGATTGGGCGGACCTCCGGGTCTAGGTCGAACGAAACCGGGGGCCCCTTGTACTTCCCGAGCCCCTTCTTGAATACCTCGGGGTGTGCGTTGCACACTGCCTGAATCTCATCCCCCCCGATGGCATGGACGCCTCCTATGAAAATGTCCAGGGGTTTGAACCATTGTGTTCCCAGGAGGTTACACCCCCCCTCCCTTAGAACTACTAGAGGGAGTTTCCTCCTGAGTCCCTTATACTCTATTTCAAAATCCCCAACCCCCAACACTGGGATCCCATTTCCCTGCACGTCTCTTAAGTTCGACCTCATCTCTTTGAGTCTGGGTCGCTCCTTGGGGGGAATGCGCAAAAACTCCTTATGGGAAATGAAGGAGTATACAGACCCTGAGTCTATTTCCATCTTAACGGGAACCCCTTGCAACAGTACCTCAACATAAAAACATGGTTGCCCTAAGGGCACGCTGTGGACGGCCAGGTAGTCTTCCGCATGTACTCTTCGGTACACGTGGTACCCCTCTGGGTCGTCGCCGCCATCGTAGACTCTGCCGACGCCATCTTGTCTCCTCGTGGGGCGCTTGCTATCATCCCGCCGTTACTTGCAAACCCTGGCAATGTGGCCCTTCCGTCCGCAGTTGTGGCACTCAGCCTTCCAGAATGGGCACTTACTCCGCTCGTGGGATGCTCCGCAGCCATCGCAGCGCCGACCCCCTTTCCCTTTCTTCTCGTTCAGCCCCTTTCTGACTTTCCGGACTCCCTCATCTTCACTGGAGCCTGGGATGGCTGAGGCCTCTGAGGATGTGGGCGAGTGTGGGGCAGGGGGCGCCCTCCAAGTCGCCTGGACTGCTGATGCAGCTGCCTCTATTTGTGGTGGCTTTGCTTTGAGAAGCTTGTACCCGACCCTTGTGGACTCAGCGGCTAGGGCCTCTTGTAGTACCTCTTTGAAGGTGAGGTCGTGGCCTCGGGTCATGAGCTTCCTTTGGGTGTCCCCATCTCGCATCCCGCAAAGCAGCCTATCCCTCAGGGCCATGTCTAGAACTTCCCACCATTCGCATGGGGTTGCCGCCAAACGGAGGGCCGCCACATACTCGGATATGGACTCACCCGGCTTTTGGTCCCTCCTCGCGAACGCAGCCCTGGCAGAGAAGGAAGATACCTTGGGCTTGAAGTGGTTTCTCAGGGTAGCCAGCAGTTCGGTTACAGAAATCTGTTCCACTTCTCTTGGTGCCACCAGATCCATCAGCACTTGCACTGCGTGATAGCCGAGCATCGTGATGAGAAGGCCTCTCTTCTTTCCCGCGTCTGTGATGCCGGCAAACGCTACCGTACTCTTGAAGTGCATCTCGAACCAGTCCCATCGCTCGGGCTGGGTCACGTCGAACACCGGTTGCTGTGAATGTGTCTTGTCCCCGTGGGAATCCATTATCCCACCTTCATCGCCAATTTAGAGTTTGGGAATCAAGACAATGGAAACGGCTGTAGACTAGCCTAACACATCTTTATTGCATCGAGTACAGTACGAACATGTGGTAATGGCGGACAAACAGCTCCTTTTATGCAGTGGCTATATAATTGAATGTGGCTCTTCGACAGGGCATTGGCTACTGTCCATGTGACGTCATCCTTAGTCACGCCCTTCTTGTCCAGGTGAGGTGAGCACGGGAATCTTTCCCGCGCAGCTGAAGGCATTTGAGGAATGTGTACCATGTGAGCTGGGCGCTCGCTACTGCCCCCGGTGGCCACTAGCTCGCGTCCTCATACAGAAGGTTACAGTGTTACTATTAGAGATTGTTACATCCACTCATTAGTGTGGTTACAAATACATTCAATACACAACAGTTCCACAAGTTCAGACTTTATACGGATTTGGACTTTGTATGAGGCATGCAAAATCCTAGCCGCGATGCCTCATACAACGTCCAAATCCTTGCCGTGATGCCTCATACAACGTTGTTTCCATGGAAATACATTGTACTGTAACAGCACAGACTTCAGGGCAAAGTCAAGGAAACAGACAGGAAACTGACAGAGCTTTAAGAAATCATTGTCTAAAGGCTAAAAAAATTACAAAAACATGTCAAACAACCCTGATTGTCCAAGAACCTGAAGAATGCTACAAAAATCCCAGGAATGCTTCTAAAAATTCTGATGAAAAAAATCCGAAAAAATCCAAAATCACGCTGAAAACCACTCCTAAACACTCTTTGCCTCATGCAAAACCCACAAGAGTAATGCACACATGTGTCCTGCCTTTTATACTGCCTAGGCACAATGCAACCTGGGAAAACCCCAATGCCTCATACAACGTCACACGACTTTGTATGAGGCAACATTTTTCAAGGAATTAGGCGATGTTGTATGAATCCGATGTTGTATGAAGCGGACTTTGTATGAGGTATTACTGTATTTGAAAAGTGTTTCCTTTGGTCTTCTTTTCTCAAGCCTGAACATGTCCAGTTCTTTCAGTCTTTCTTCATAGGGCTTGATTTCCAGTCTCCTGATCAACTTTGTTGCCCTCCTATGAACTTGTTCCAGTTTGTCGCCATCCTTCTTAATATGTGGTGTCTAGAACTGGACACAGAACTAAATTTGAGTCCTAAACAATATCAAATAGAGGAGGACTAGAACTTAACTATACTTCTGCTAATGCAGCTTAAAATGTCAGTGGCCTTTTTTGCAGCCACTTCAGACTGTTGGCTCATACTCAGCTTGTGATCTACAGCAATCCCCAAATTCTTCTCACTCGTAGCATTACTAAGCCAAGTATCTTCCATTTTATAACTTTACATTTGGTTTTCTTTCTCTAAGCGTAGACCTTTGTCCTATTCCTGTTAAATTACATTTTATTGCTTTTAACTCAGTGCTTTAGCCTATCAACACATTTTAAATTTTATTTCAGTCTTCCAGGATATTAGCTATTCCATACTGTATTCTCTGCACCCTCTCACACAAGTCATTAATAAAAATGTTGAAGAGCTCTGATGCAGGACTGAGCCTTGTGATACCCCCATTTGTTACCTTCTCCCAGTTTGAGAAGATATTATTGACAATCACTCTTTAAGTACGATTCTACTGTAACCACCTACATAAGAACATAAGAACAGCCTTGCTGGAACAGGCCACAGCCCATCCAGTCCAGCATTCTGTCTCACACAGTGGCTCACCATTTCCTTCAGGGTATTCCCAAGGAGATGCCTTCACCTGCTTAGGATTCCCTGGAAATGGCATTGAGAGATATCCTGCCTATCTCTCCAACCTGGAGGTTGTCCTTAAGTATCCATAATTATAGCCATTGATACCCTTGTCCTCCATGAACTTGTCTAATCCTTTCTTAAAGCTGTAAAGACTGACAGCAGTCACCACTTTTTCTGGCAGGGTTTTCCATAGACCAGTAATCCTCTGGGTGAAAAAGTACTTTCTCTTATTTGTTTGAAAACTAGTACCCAAAAGTTTTATGGAGTGTCCCCTAGTTCTAGTGTTATGCGATAGGGAAAACAGTTTTTCCTTATCTACTTTGTCCACACCGTGCATGATTCTATAAACTTCAATCAGGTCACCTCTTAGTCACCGTCGTTCAAGAGTGAAAAGGCCCAACCGTTGCAGACTCAGATGGTAAGGAAGGTGTTCCAGTCCCATAATCATTTTGGTTGCCCTCCTCTGCACTTTTCCCAACTCCATAATATTCTTCTGGAGGTATGGCGACCAGAAGTGTACACAGTATTCCAGATGGGGCCTCACCATCGATTTATAAAGAGGGAAAATGACACTTGCTGACTTATTTTTTATACCCTTCCTAATGATCCCTAGCATTGAGTTTGCTTTTTTCACTGCTGTGGCACACTGGGTTGACACCTTCATTGAGCTGTCCACCAGGACACCAAGATCCCTTTCCTGGTTTGTCGCAGAGAGTTCAGAACCCATCAGTTTATAAATGTAATTGAGGTTTTTTGCCCCAACATGCATCACTCTGCACTTACTAATGTTGAAGCTCATTTGCCACTGTTTTGCCCACTCCCCCAGTGTCAAGAGATCCCTCTGGAGCTCCTAACAATCTCTCACAGTTTTCACTACCCTGTATAATTTAGTGTCGTCAGCAAATTTGGCTACCTTGCTTTTTACTCCTACCTCTAGATAATTTATGAAGAGGTTGAAAAGCAGGGGTCCCAGTACTGAACCTTGGGGGACCCCACTCTTTACTTCCCTCCACTTGGAGAAGTGTCCATTGAGTGCTACGCTCCGTTTCCTGTCCCTTAGCCAGTTGCTGATCCAGGACAAGACCTGTCCCTTTATTCCATGACTGGTAAGTTTATTCAAGAGCCTTTGGTGTGGGACCTTGTCAAAAGCCTTCTGAAAGTCTAGATAAACAATGTCAACTGGATCCCCCTTATCCACATGCTTGTTGACACTCTCAAAAAATTCCAACAGATTAGTGAGGCATGATTTGCCCTTGTAAAAGCCATGTTGGCTCTCCTTTAGCAGCGCCTTCTCTTCTATGTGCCTATTAATTCTATCTTTTAGGATGGTTTCCATCACTTTACCTGGGACACATGTCAAACTGACAGGTCGGTAATTTCCTGGATCACGCCTGGATCCTTTTTTGAAAATTGGTGTTACATTCGCTACCTTCCAGTCATCAGGCACAAAGCCTGATTTGAGGGAAATATTATATATTTTGGCTAGGAGATCAGCAATTTCATCTTTAAGTTCCCTGAGAACTCGTGGATGGATGCCATCTGGTCCTGGTGATTTGTTAGTGTTTAGTTTAACAAGACATGCAAGGACCTCCTCCCTGGTTATTTCTATCTGGCTTAATTCTTCGGTTTCCCTCCCTACGAAGATAGGCTCTGTTTTGGGCATGTGGTCTCTGTCTTCTTCAGTGAATACTGAAGCAAAGAATTCATTGAGTCTCTCTGCAATCTCTGTTTCCTCTTTAATAACCCCTTGCCTTCCATTGTCATCTAATGGTCCAATGGCCTTCCTAGTTGGGTTCTTACTTCTAATGTACTTAAAGAAGTATTTGTTATTTCTCTGAGTATTTTTAGCTATACGCTCCTCAAAGTCTTGCTTTGCTTTCCTGATTGTTGCCTTGCATTTGTTCTGCCAGAATTTATGTTTCTGCCTGCTGTCCTCATTCGGACAAGCCTTCCATCTTCTAAATGAGCTTTTCTTGCTCTTGATCACTTCCCGAACAGCTCCTGTAAGCCACATCGGAGTCCTCTTGGACATGGCAGTGCCCTTTTTCCTTTTGGGTATGCATTCCAATTGGGCCTCTGTTATTGTTTTTGTAAACAGCATCCATGCCTCTTGGAGTGTTTGGACTCTCTCAATTTTCCCTTTCAGCTTCTTTTTTACTAGTTTCCTCATCTTTGGGAAATTTATGCAAATTTCCTTTTTGAAAATTTAAGGTCTCTGTGTTAGATTTTATCAGTGACTTGCAGTCTATGATCAAGTTAAACATAATTGAGTTGCTGTCACTGTTCCCTATTGGATCAGTCACATTAACATCTTGCACCAGATCCTGAGTGTTACTCAGGACCAAGTCAAGGATTCTTGTACCTCTAGTTGGGTCTTCAACCATCTGTCCCAGGGAACAATCATTTAGCATGTGTATTTACCTGACAGTTGTTCTAGATAGCTCGTTAGATACATCTAGTTAGTATGGTGCACTTTTCAACAGCTTTGCTGAAGTCATTTTATGTATATTACATCTACAGCATTCCCATCTTCTACCCAGGGAGGTTACTAAATCAAAATATGAGATTAGCCTGGCAGGATTTGTTCTTTACAAATCCATGTTGGCTTCTAAGGTAAAGGTTTCTCTTGGTCGAAAGCTAGTCGTATCCAACTCTAGGGTTCAGTGCTCATCTCTGTTTCAAAGCCGAAGAGCCATCGCTGTCTGCTTCTGCAGATGTTTCCGTGGTCATGTGGCAGGCATGACTAGACACTGGACCGCACAAAACGCTGTTACCTTCCCACCGAAATGGTGCCTATTTATCTACTTGCTTTCTAACTGCTAGGTTGGCAGGAGCTGTGACAAAGATGGGAGCTCATTCTGTCCTGCAGTACTCGGGAATCGAACTGCTGACCTTCCGCCTCCCAGTCAGTGTCTTAGCCACCTGAGCTACTGCAGTCCTTATATTGGCTTCTAGTTATTACTTAATGGTTTTCAAGGTGCCTATAGAGTGACTACTTTATAATCTGCTCTTTTTGGAGATAGGAATAACATTAGTCCTTCTCCAGTTATCTGTCATTTCACCCCTCTTCCATGATTTCAAGAAAATAGGCAATGGTTCTGAGATTTCTCCAGCCAGTTCCTTCAACACTCTCAGATACAGTTCATTCTACTCTAGAAATCTGAATTCATTCAAATCCCTTGATTATTTGTTTATCAATCTTAAACTCTAATTCTGTCTCCTCCACTTAAACTTCTCATTTGTCTGGAGGGTCATAGACTGTTTTCTGGGAAAGACTGAGCTAAAGTAGGTATTGAGCATTTCTGCCTCTTCTTTGTCATCTGTTATCATTTTTCTTTCCCAAACAAGTAGCTGAGGCATTGTTTCTTTTCTCTGTCTTTTTCTACACACATACCTGAAGAATGGTTTTTGCTGCTTTTATCAGGAAAAAGGTACATTTCTGTTATCTTATTTAGGCATCCCTTATCCAACTAAGCTTGGCAGGCTTAGAAAATGGCAGCCGACCCTCCTCTTTACATCATCACTTTCTACACATGGATGTCAGAAGCAAAACAACAACAACAACAAGAAGACAAACAAAATGCTGCAGCACCTGAAAGACTACCTGCTATATTTTTAATGTGAGGTCTCGTGGGTCAAGTCCATTTCATCAGACATAGGAGTGAAACTGCAAGGCATGAGCTTATATACACCAGATACAGAGCATTGATTGATTAAATCAGAATGACAGATAAGCATGCAAATCAATACAGCTTCCTACAGCTGGCAGTGGCAGATGTTATTTGGATTAGCTCTAAATGTCCCCTTCTTAATGTGCAAGAAGGCAGCTGGATGGAAGCTTCTCCATCTCCTTGGATTCTCGCCTCCCTCACACCCATAGATGCAGCTAAGTCACAGTTTGCATATGGATGTTTGTGCATGAGCGCTTAAGAAGGAAAGAGAGAGAAAAAGCAAGAGAGGGAAAGTCTTAAATGTGGACCCTACATTTTTGAATTTGCAACTAATCTATTGCCAATAAGATTTTTTTTACTTTGCATCCTCATTTGCCTCCCTATTATTTTGTTAATGATTAAAAAGCATAGGACTGTGGGGGCATAGTGGTTAAGACGCTGAACCGGATGACTGGAAGGTCAGCAGTTTAGCAGTTTGAGACCTGGGTGATACATGACGGTGTGAGCTTCTGTCTCTGTCCTAGTTCCTGCCAACCCAGCAGTTCAAAAGCAAGAAATTGCAAGTAGATAAACAGGCACCATTTTGGTGGGAAGGTAACACCATTCCGTGCACTCTGGTGTCTAGCCATGGCTGCCACATGACCACAAAAACATCTGCAGATGATTGACTCTTTGGCTATAAATGGACATGAGCACTGCACCCTAGAGTCGAATACTACTAACTTTTGAGCAAGGGCAACCTTTATCGTTAACTAAATGCCTTTAGGTAAATGCCTTTAAAAAGGTGGTAAAATTACCATTCAAGGACTTTTCCAGTGTCAATATACTGGTTTCAGTGCCTAACATACTGCTCATGAAAGATAAACATCAGGGTGCATTTATAGCAAAAAGATATGGTAACATTTTGACGACCTAGTCTTCTCACTGTATATTGCTAAATAACTCTATATTTTATTTAAAACATAAAATAAGAAATCAAGAGTAGTCAGAGTGGTCAGTTAATTTCTGCCTCTTATACTGTACAATGCATTTTAATGATATTTCACTTTGTTATAAATGAAAATCAATCAATTCATCTACCCTACTATTAAGGAGCATATCTGAAATGATTTACAAGTACTGTACTGTACTCATTTGCTCTCTAAAACAAAAAGAGTGGAATAAGTTCTCAAAACTAGTGGGAATGACAATTCTAGCAGTGGCAGATTGCCACTAATAAAAAAGTTTCTGATTTGTTTTTGAGTTGTGCCCAACACTCAGGCAATGAAACAAAGTCACATACAACTGACAGGCTTCAGGCAGGCTACATGGAAACATAGTTTGTCTTTGGGGACTCCACTGTTGCTTATTTTCTTCTTTCACCCCCTGCATTTGGTTGGTGCCTAAAGTAGCTCCCTCATTCTATTTAAAACTAGCATATTTTGCCCGGCGGTGCCGGGCTTTTTAAAATTGTGTTGGATAGTAAAGGGTTCCATTTTTTTTCTTGAACCAATAGTGCTGGGCTGTTTTAAATGGTGTTGTAAGGTTTTGTGATTTTGTGGCTTCGAGGAGCTGCGTCCGCCTGTGGCGGACTTGCGCTCCCAGTGGGGTTTTTTGTGTGGTTATTTTTGTTTTTGTTTTTTGCGTGCCGGTTCCTCAGTGCCAGGCTCTTTAAATTGGTTTTTGAAGGTTTTTGTTTTATGTTTATGCAAATTTTATTTTAATTTAATTTATTTAATTTAATTTAATATTATTTGGTTTAAAATATAATTTTGGTTTTTAAAATGTTTATTTTTACGCATTTTTATTTTTTGTTTTGTTTTTTTGGAGTGAAAAGTGATTTCTGTTTTATTGGGTATTTTTTTAGATTAGTGTGATTATTTTTATAACTTATTTGATTAATTTTGGAATTAATCTTATTAGTTTTAATATTTTTGAATGTTTTTTCTCTTTTGGCCTCTGGGTGGGGATGGTGAGCTTTTCTGCCTCTCTACAATTGTTCTCTTCTGTCCTCTGGGTGTCGCTTCCGGTAAGTTTTCTCTTTCTTTTCTCATTTGAGTTCCGGTCCTCATGGATAGAAGACGTATTTTGGTAATTTCTCTGGGGTTTTGGGGTGGGGTGGGGGGTGGTTTTTTTGGGGGTGGTGGTCTGTGTGTTTTTTCTTGTTTCTTTTTGGCTGTTTTTGTGTTTCATTTTTGGATTTTTTTGTGTTTTTGATTTTTGTGTGTGTGTGTTTTTGTGTTTATTTTTTCAGGGGGGGTGGCTTTCTTTCCTGCGGGCCATGCTGGCTGGCCCGTGGGAAGGAAGGGCAATGGCGGGGAGGCTTTCTTTCCTACGGGCCATGCTGGCTGGCCTGTGGGAAGGAAGGGCAATGGGGGGTGGTGGTGCTTTCTTTTCCACGGGCCATGCTGGCTGGCCCGTGGGAAGGAAGGGCAGTGGCGGTGGGGGATTCGTTTTTTTCCCCATGGGCCATACTGGCTGGCCCGTGGGGAAGGGCAGTGGCGGGGGGTTACTTGTATTTTTCGGCGCTAGCTGGCCCTTTGAATGGAAGGGCAGCGGCGGTGGGGGGGGGTTGTTTCCCACGGGCCATGCTGGCTGGCCCGTGGGGAAGAAGGGCAGTGGCGGGGGGGTTACTTGTATTTTTCACGCGCCGGCTGGCCCTTTGAACGGAAGGGCAGCAGCGGCGGAGGGGTTTCTTTTTTTCCCCACGGGCCATGCTGACTGGCCCATGGGAAAGAATGGCAGCGGCGGCGGGTGTTTTTTTTAACTTTTATTTTTCACGCGCCGGCCACCTCAGCGTTCTGCGCGCTAATGGCGCGCAGGACGCTGGGGCTTGTAGTTTTGGCTGCGCGTGTTTGCTTATTGCAGCGGTTTTTCCCCTGCGGCTTTTTTTGATTGGCCGCGGCGTGTTTGCGAACGTTCCTTTTGCCGCACCGCTCAGCCTGATTGGCTCTGGTGTGGCGCGGCACCAGGAACGTTGGGAATTGAAGTTCCCTTTTTTTTTTTTGCGACTGGGGGGCTCCTGCCCCCGGGTCGAAAATTTCAACCCGACAGTTACCTGCAAACCGGGTTCGGGCGAGTGAACGGAGGCCCATTACGGGCTAGTGGGGCCTGGTGCAACATCCTTTGTCACATTCCAACGGTTAATGCACCATTTTATAGGTATAGATTAGAGTTGGCCCTGTTGTGGCTACAGATTCATATACACATGAACAAGGACTGAAGGGTCTTCCTTTAAATAGGAAGGATAAACATAAACATTGTGCACGTTGTTTTATGCCAAGTCATTCTACAAAAAAAGACATACAGTACTAAGTGGTTAACTTTCTACAAGAATCTACAAATCTATAGAAAACTTCAGCATTTTAAAAGACACACTGAAAAACTAGGAAAGGGGACAGAAAGTTAGAATCCCACATAAGTCAGATGCTACAGTGCAGAGAGGATTTTTTTTAAGGCAAGGAGTTTCATTTGGCTGACTGTTGCTTCACCCCACATGAAAGACAAAGGACCTCTTCTGCATTCTCCCGTTGCTGAGAATACAAGCAGGGTACTACAGTGTCTTGTTGCATTTTTGCTTAGTAGGTTTAGATGCTAGCTAGTTTAGGTAAACTAACTTGTTTATTTTCATTTTCATTTAGAGGAGAGTGTGCAATTGACTGTCGTTGGGTACTTGTTTTATTTTCTGGGCTTTTAGTGATTCATCACTTTTAGATAAAGTCTGCCTTTGTTACTCGTCCCTTTATATTGGGGGAGCTGCTTTTTCAATATGCCACTTGTCTTGTCTTCTTTGACACCTTGTTACTGTTGCAGCAGGAAAAGAGCCCCAATTCCTCCTGACTTCCAAGACAAAGGGTGCACATTTCTGAACTGGCAGGTTGAGCAGCCAATAGCTAAAGCTTTTTTATTTTTTTGAAGGCGAACAAATTTTGGTATCCCCTTGCACAGGGCACCCTCTCTTTGGGACCCGCCATTTTGCCATGTTGTCTGCTGATGTGTAACAGCAATTCCCCCAAATACAGTTCTTTGTATGTTCCTATTCCATGAATGGGAGTTCTAGATACCCACCTGGATCTGTACCTGGATAGGATCAACAGAGCTGTGCACAGCCCGAGTATGCTGTGCATAGTATATGGGTTAAGTAAAGGTAAAGATTTCCCTTGTTCGAAAGCCAGTCTGTCTAGGGTTCAGTGCAACATCTCCGTTTACAGCTAAATAGCCAGCAGTGTTATCATGCCTCTTTTTGCTATAACTACATCCTGAAGTTTATCTTTCAAGATCAGTATATTAGGCACCGTAACAAGTATTTTGACCCTGAAAAAGTCCTTGAATGGTAATTGTGCCACCTCTTTAAAGGCAAAAAGGATGCATGTGCATTTAGGTAAAGGTTGCCCTTTCTCAAAAGCCAGTCATAGATGACTCAAGGGTGCAGTGCTCATCTCGGTTTGCAGTCAAAGAGCCAGTGCTGTCTGTATCTGCAGATGTTTCTGCGGTCATGTGGCAGGCATGACGAGACGCCGGAGCACACGAAACAGTGTTGCCTTTCCCTCCAAAGTGGTACCTATTTATCTACAGTACTTGCAATTTCTTGCTTTGAAATTGCTAGGATGGCAGGAGCTAGGACAGATGATGGAAGCTTACTCTGTCACTCAGTACTTGGGTCTCGAACTGCTGAATTTCCAGTTGATAAGTGCAGTAAGCTACCGTGACCCTTAGTATATGAATTATTGGAGGACATAGGTTTTCACAAAATGATAAATAAATTGCTTACAAGCCAAAGCATAATTGGCATTAGTGTTTCAAAAATGCAGGAAGCTAAAGATGTATGGGATCTAGCTAGTTTAGGAAGATCTAAATGTTCTAATATAGTCTGTTGGTGATTATTATTATGGCCTTCTCCTTCCATTGCCAGCTGGGATTATATCCTTCAGGATGATCTGAAGAAGAAAGGCCAGGCAACGGGAAGGAGAGGCTATGGGTAAGAATAACTCATTCTGTGGCTAAAACCTCTTGCATATCTCAGAATTTGAGGCCTTGCCTTGTGTTTCCATGGCAAATACAAACAAAATTGAACCTGCATCAGAAGACAATCCTTCAAGGACAGAAATTAGTCCATTACCTGGTAGATTCTTGCTTGTATATGTCAATTATATTTTCTACCAACAAATTCCTCTGAAGACCATAGACTCCATGTCTGTCCAGAACGACTTCATGTCTGCAAGATGGACAGCGAAACCGACCTCCTGAAGCCACAGTGGTGCCTCCCCTGGTTGGCAGATATGGGTTCGAGGCCTGTTCTTGCCAAGTCATAAAACAAGGTTGTAAGGCCAAGCATGTATTACACAATTCACAATAATTTTCAACACTTGCTTTCCCATTCACACCAGAAGACCCATATCACATAATCTGCTTTAAAAATGATTCAATACCTTCTTTAGTGGACCTTGCACAGGTAATCAAAGCCAAAGTTACTTACCAACCATGGAAATACTATCTGAAAGCAGTACAAAGGGAGATAAATAGATTCACAGTATTTTTTGTTCTGTGTTTTGGTACTGAACAACAGTCTCTGGTAGAGAGAAATTTGCCATTTCTAGAGATGTAGGAGGAGAACAAGAATGGGAGTATGTATCAATATCTCTAATCACTTGAGCTAACAATTCAAAAATATGCTCCAAATTGAAAAGAATTCAAGTGACTAGAGATGTAAAATTTCTGGAAATTTTGAAACTCAGGAAAAAAATTTTTTTTTTCCAGGGGGAAACGGAAATTTTTGGGAAAATTGAAAATAATCTGATACTATACATATATTTTTTAGAAATTATTTATATAATATTTGAACTTGGCCTTATCTTAAAATATTTTATTCATCATGTTAAAATAAAACATTCCATAATATATTTTTTCATTTTTTCAATTTTTCCCATTTTTCAGGGAAAAAACAAAAAAAGGCTTCAGAAAAAAACGGGGGGGGGGGGAATGGTTTCCCCCTGAATTTTTTTGGTTTTTTCTGGGCCTTCACATCTCTACAAGTGACCAAAAATTATACCCAAAATATTAAACAAAGACCTTATGTTTCTATTTAATTTTCTCTTTATTTAAAGAGAATTATGTTTACCAAATTGGCACAATGATATCATCCTTATTTTGTAACATGAGTTTATTCTTAGTGTCCATATTTTTAAAAGTTAAATAAACCTACCTGGAAGATATCGCTGGCACATTTTCTGCAGAGGTTATGTTGACAGGGAAGGATAACTACAGGCTTCGTAAACATCTCTAAACATATGGGACAAATAAGTTGTTTCTCCAAGTTATCCATAGTTTGCTGTTCTTTGGAAAAAGACTTATAATTAAGAGAGGTGGTCATCTCCTAGAGATTCCAATAAGCAGAGGCTCAGAATCAGGGCGCTACGGACTGATTTCCAGGTTAGGTCCCTCGAAAGAATTCCAAGCCCCGCAAGATCAAATGTCCTTTGAAGATCTTTTCCTGGAGGACATTGTTTTAACAGAGGGAGAGCAGAAGAAAGCTAGGTCTATTTTGGACCCTGAACGTCATTGGTTGCCATACTCACTTTCTCCATATATGCCTCTGACATAAGGACAAATTTAGACAGGTGACAGCTCTCTAGGGTGAGAGATCAACATTCTTGCCTTCAAGAATGAAGGGAGGGGAGTGAATGGAAGAGGGGGAGTCATTGACAGTTGCCAGTGACACATGCAGCACTCAGTCTTTTGGAGAAGCTGAGGTGTTACACTGGCCAGAAAATGTAACTTGGCTTCTTCACTTCTTTATGCTTCACTCCAGAAGAGAAAAGCAAAGGCTGTTGCAAGATGAATTAAGTATGTGCACAGATGTGTACATATACATGTGAATACACACATACATATTTATATCTGAGGGTGTATACACCCACTCACGAGAGCTTGTGTCACTGCCACTAAATTGAAAATGTCATGCTGCTCCTGTGTACAAGATAGCTGTCATCTCTATAACCGAGGTGCTGTGTCAGAGACACAGCTTTGCAGTGCAAAATGTCTAACTGCTCATAAGCATTCTACAATCATAATTCAGTAATAATAATGATCATCCGCATAATCCTTGTCATCATCATCAAAAGGCTGCGCATTCGCTTTGGACGAATCCTGAATTACTAACTATATTGGCCTAATAATGTCTGGATCAAAGCAGAATAGCTAGATTTGGTTTCAAAGTGAAGCAAAAATTTACAAAAATCTGTGTTTGGAGCACAAGCTGAATCAGATTTAGCATTAAAAAAACTTCAATCTTTTTCTTTCCTCCTTTGCAACTTTTAAACAACAGTCTGGCCTGGTCATTCTGCTATGGTAATAGAGTAGACCATACTGCCAGCGACTCAACACCAAGTGTCAGATGGCAATTAACTAACCTGACAACCTTGAGGGCCTTGGGTGCCGAAGCCCACAGGGAAGGGTGATGGTCTCCGAGTGGATTAAATCCCACTTGAATCCATTTTGATGGAGGGCAGCACCTTCATCAATACTGGCCTGGCCTGATGAGGATTTTACATGCCAAAAGGGTTCAGGACCAGAAAGTGACTCACGGAACTGGATCAGTGATACAGGTGTCATGTTGCGATGCGGAAGGCAGATGAAAGGCCACTGCATCATATTCTCAGGACAGTCTTCATGGCTGATTGCCAAGATCATTGCCAATATCTGGATTCAGATATGGAAGAAGAATATGTAAACCCTTCTTCTTCTGTGTCTAGGCCAGACGTGAAATTGCCAAAATGAAGCTACCTCTTGGTGAAGTCATTCTGTAGTTCCTTATGCCTGACCTAGTGTGAAAAAGGTCAAGCTGTCCAAAATTTCACTAGTTTACTCCTCTCTTTAGGGTCTATCATGTCACCAGATTTCATATACTGTACATTGGTGGGGGAAAAAGAAGTTATATAGTCATTTTCACTCGAATGAGATCAGCACAAATGTTTCCAGATCACATCTGGATACATTCCAAAGTCCTGAACAGCCTTACAATTATATTTTTAGCATAATATATTATTATAATGATATGAGGCCATATCAAGAGAAAATGAAGACAGTGCTGTGATTGTTGGATTCTCAAATGAAACAGACACTAATAGGATTTCAAGCTATTTCATGGGCCCATCCAGTAGAGATATTTAAAACGTTGTTGCTTCTGAAGGGATTTTTTAAAAAACTGAGAAGAACTTAGCTACCTTATTAAGGAGATTTAATATACTTTCACACAATGCATCACTGGTATTGTATTTGGTTTGACATTTTACATACTTTTTACTTGTTCCTGTGGCAAAGTGCAATAACAATATTTGGAAAGTGGGAAGGGTAAAAAGGAACAGAAGAAAGATGTGAAAACAAGCTCCAAAAGTCTGTATGGAAACAGACCCTAAGCAGTAGTTGATGCTTGATAGTTGGAGTTTGGCAAGTCAAACATTGTTAACAACATCAAAGAAGTGGGCTGTTCTGATGTTGAATTTAAGAATGTTATTTTTTTGGACTACAACCCCCATATTCCTTCAGCCAATGGTCACAATGACTGTGAGATTCTGAGAGTTGTACTCTGAAACAGTCTTATTCCCATGTTGTGCTCTTAACAGTGAACAATACAGAGAGAAGGTGGCTGAACCATTCTTAGACAATGCCGATGCTTCTTCCTCTACCACTACCTCAAAAAGGCCAGTTAAATGATTTGGGTTACTTCTCATTTGCCACCTGGCCGCTGACCTCTTGTTCTACTGGTATTAAGGAAAACAGCATTAGTTTTAGCAACAAATTGGACAAAATCCTGTTGCAAAACTTTTGCATCAGGCGAAATCTTGATTGGTAACCCTTGCTTGAAAGCCAGTCACATCTGTCTATAGGGTGCCGTGCCCATCTCCATTTACAGTCAAACACCCAGCACTGTATGCGTCTGCAGATGTTTCCATGGACATGTGAGAGGTACATATGACTAGACATGAAACACTGTTTACCTTCCCACCAAAATGGCACCTATTTATTTACTTGCAATTTCTTGCTTTTGAACTGCTAGGTTGGCATAAGCTGGGACAGAGACGGGAGCTTACTCCGTCGTACAGCACTCAGGTCTTGAACTGCTGACCTGCCAACCTTCCAGTTGTCAATTTCAGCATCTTAACCACTATTTATTTATTATTATTTACTAATTCAATTTCTATACCGCCCACTCGGCCTAGGCCGACTCAGGGCGGTTCACAATCATGTATAAAATAGCTAAGCCATTGCAGTCCCTCATAACCTTGATTGGCCACCAGAAAAATTTAATTTACATAATTTAAAACTTCCTATCCCTCCACCTTAGGTTTTGAGACTTGCTAGGGCTCTGTTTTGCCCTAGGGAAGCCTTTAGGAGTCTTGTGAGGGAGTTTAGTGTATGGGACCAAAGACAACCGGACAACCGAAAGGTTGGTTTAACACAGGTTTATTGCATTGCATGAGGTTCCAGTGAAGCATGTGAGAGTGAACGCTCGCAGCTGCCCTCTATAGGCTGTCTGCTCGCGTTCCTTTATAGCTGATATCGTTTGTATCTGGAGTGGTTACAATCTTGCCTTACAGTATAATGAACATGCATACATACATAACATCCCTCCCCCCTAGGATGGGACGAAGTCCCGCAACCATTGTGGCTTGCCGCACGTTCGCTTGGGGCGTGCTTGCGCCTGCCCTAATTCTGGAGAGCCTGTGATCCCTGACTCTGCGGGCGCTTGTCCTGCAACGGGAAACGGGGATTCGTTAGTGGCTCTGTGGGGCGTCCGTGCCTGCCTTGCGCTTGGGGAAGGGAATGGGATGAACAGTTGGGAGGTAAATCCCTGCCTATTGCCCTCGGACCCCGGGGACCCTCCTAGTGTGAACCGCGGCACCGATGAGGTCGCCCTTGGGGAATGGCTACCTTCTGATCCCTGCTCGGGGGACCTTAAGACTGTGGTGGTGGGCGGACTCGCTGATGCCTCTGGTCTTGGAGGTGTCGGTCTCCGGAACATGGGCGCTATATTGCATTCTAACTCACAGGGGCTACTGGGACTGGAGGTACCAGGGGCTGAACTGAAACCCCTCTTTTCGCTAGGACGGGTGGGGGACCACTCCGCTAACTCCCCCTGGTACTGTAAATCAACGTCTAAACCTCTATGGGCCTCTGAGCCTCGGGGGGACTTCCGCGGCTTCCGCGGGGTATGAGTGTGGTTGGGGCTCCTCCTTTCTGACGGGGACTCCCGCAACCCGGGGCTCCTCCTCTCTGGCAGGGACTCCCGCAAAAGATTTCCGTGGATCGATTCCCTTTCCTCCCCCCTTGGTGGGGACCCATGCTCCCCTTTTCCTCCCCCTTGGGCTAAACGGGTGGGGGAGTACCCTAACGCTGAATCAATGCTGGCCTCATCCTCGTCTTGCTCTCCGGGGACCCTACGCCTGAGTTGGTCCACGTGTCGCCTCCACAGGAAACCTGTACTGGTCTCTACGCGGTATGAGACGGGGCCGGTTTGGTCTACTACGGTGCCCGGCACCCAGGCTGGCCCCGCGCTGGCGTAATTCCTGCAGTATACTGGGGCGCCTATGCCGAAACTCTTGGTGGGTTCCACCCCTATGTTCCGCCCCTTGTCCTCTACTCTCGTGGGGTCTAGCTTGGATATCCCCGTGGCCAGCTTCCTGCGCATCAACAGCTCTGCGGGGGAGTACCCTGACGCTAAGGGGGTGACCCTGTATCTCAGTAGGAATTGGCACAATTTCAGGTCGAGGTCTCCGGGACCCATGCGCAGTAGTGCGTCTTTCGTGGTGCGCACGAGGCGCTCTACTTGGCCATTGGTGGCTGGGTGAAAGGGGGCGGAGGTGACGTGCCGAATGGCGTTGCGTTCCATGAATGCCCTGAACTCGGCGGACGTGAAACAGCTAGCGTTATCGCTGACGAGGGTGTCGGGTAAACCGAACGTGGAAAAGACCCTCCTTAACTGTTTAATGGTTGTGGTCGAGGAGGTGCTCGAGACTGGAATGACCTCCAACCACTTAGAGAACGCGTCCACCACGAGGAGGAAAAGCGTTCCCCTGAATGGGCCAGCAAAGTCTACGTGAACTCGGGACCAGGGTCCCCTCGCAGCGTCCCATTCCCTAGGTGGCGAGCGAGCCTCTTCTGGCCTTGAGCTTTGGCACGCCTCACAAGTGCCGACCATGTGTTCGATGTCGGCGTCTAACTGGGGCCACCAAAAGTAACTGCGGGCTAGTGCCTTAGAGCGTACGATCCCCGGGTGGCTGACGTGCAGCAGTTTAAGCACCCTCGGCCGGAGAGACGTGGGGATCACTACCCGCTGTCCCCACAAGAGGCAACCCCTCTCCAGGGACAACTCTAATCTCTTTTTGAAGAATGTGTCGAATTCCGCTGCTGGGGAAGACACGGGCCACCCTTTCTGCACCCAGGAGCAAACTGTGGCCAGCGCTTTGTCCTTGCCTGTCGCTTTGGCGATTTCGGCCGGTACTACTGGAGGGGAGTCTAGGACCTCTATCATTAAGACCTGGTGGTCCCTCTCTACTCCGCCCACGTGGCAGCAATCCCGGGGAATGGGGGACCTCGACAGAGCGTCGGCATGGCTTATCTCCCTCCCGGGCCGGTATACCAACGCGTGCTGATACGCGTTGAGAAAAATGGCCCATCTGAGCATTCTCGGGGACAGGATCTGGGGTGTGGGCTTGTCTGCGGTGAAGATGCCCAGCAAAGGCTTGTGGTCAGTCACTATGGTGAAGGGGCGGCCGTACACGAAATCATGAAATTTCTTGGTCCCCGCAATTATTGCTAGCGCCTCTCTGTCTGTCTGAGCATAATTCCTCTCCGCTTGGGACAGGGATCTAGAGTAGAAAGCTATCGGGGCCTCCCTACCGTTCTCCAGCACGTGGCAAAGCACCGCCCCCACCCCCACCGGGGATGCATCGCATATCAGGACCACCGGGCGTTTGGGATTGAAGTGGGTCAGTACAGCATCTGATGCCAGGAGTCGCTTCAGGTCATTGAAAGCCTTTTCCTGGACGTCGCCCCACTTCCATGCCTCGTCCTTTTTTAACAATTTGTGTAGCGGTTCTGCCACGGCTGCCTTCCGCGGGAGGAAGGAGTGGTAGAAGTTGAGCAGTCCGAGGAACGACTGCAACTCGGGCTTGGAGGTGGGGCGAGGGGCCTTTTTGATGGCGGCTACCTTGGATTGGGCTGGCCTAATTCCCTCGGGAGTAACACGGAACCCTAGGAACTCAACCTCTGTAGCGAAGAAGACGCATTTGTCTTTCCGCAACCTCAACCCCGCCTTTTCGAATATTGTCAGGACCTTTCCCAACCTTGTTGCTAATTCGGCCCGGCTCCCCCCTGTAATTAATACGTCATCAAAATAGGGTAACACCCCCTCCAACCCCTTCAGGAGGCGTTCCACCAATGACTGGAAAATCCCGGGCGCCGAATTCACGCCGAATTGGAGGCGCGAAACCTGGAACGCCCCTTTGTGGGTGACTATGGTTTGTGCAGCAGCTGCGGCGGGGGTCACCGGGAGTTGCTGGTAGGCTTGGGCCAGGTCGAGTTTGGCGAAACACCTCCCCCCGTGTAACCTGGCCAATAAGTGGCTGACTACCGGCACCGGATACGCATTAGGGCGGATCGCCTTATTGATGGTGCACTTGTAATCAGCGCATATTCGGACTTCCCCGTTGGCCTTGAGCGCTGTTACAATTGGAGTTTCCCACTCCGCAGAATCAACAGGAACAAGAATCCCCTGGCCCACTAATTTGTCCAATTCCGCCTCAATTTTGTCCTTTAGTGCGAAAGGCACTCTGCGCGGTTTAAGTCTGATTGGACGCACTCCAGGGTCCAGGTCGAAAGTCACTGGGGGGCCCTTGAATTTTCCTAGCCCCTTTTTAAAAACCTCGGGGTGCGCGTCGCACACGCTCTGTATTGGATCAGTCCCGGCGGCGTGTGCTCCCACGGCGTGCACCCCCCCAATGAACAACCCCAGGGGCTGGAACCATTGAGTCCCGAGGAGGCTGCATTTACCCCCCTTGAGGACGACTAAGGGAAGCGTTGCGGTGTACTTTTTGAACTGGACCTGGAACTTCCCAACCCCCAACACTGGGATGCGGTTCCCCTGCACGTCCTTCAGCGTGGCCCTCAACGCCTTGAGCTTGGGCCGCACGCGGGGGGCGATTTTCATGAACTCCCCCTGGGAAATAATGGAGTATGAGGAACCCGAATCCACCTCCATCCTAACAGGGGCCCCTTGTATTACTACCTCAACGAAGTAACGGGGGTGCTCCGTGGAAACGCTGCAAACCGGCGTGTCGTCCTCGCTGTCGTCGGAGACTCGTCCTACTCCGTCCCGCGTCCTCGTGGTCCGTGTGCCGTCCTTCGGTCTCGTGGTGCGGTCCTGCCTCGTGGTGCGGTCCTGCCTCGCCGAGCGGTCTGGAGAACTCCGGGTGGCCTCGCGTCGTTTCCGGCAGACCTTGGCGATGTGCCCGCGCCGGCCGCAGTTGTGGCACTCGGCCTTGCGGAATGGGCATTTGGTGCGGGCGTGGGCGGCGCCGCAGCCATCGCAGCGCCGGCCCTCTCTCTGGACCCTCCGGACGTCCTCGTCGTCGCTGCTCTCTGCAGAAGACGAGTTCGAAGTCCGCCGGGCCGCGCGCACCGAACTCTCTGCCTTGGCGGTCTTCGGGCGCCAGTCCTGGAGTTCGTGCACCCCGGCCGACGTGGCCTCTGCGGCCTGTGCCGCGTCGAGGACTTGTTGCCACGTGGGAGGCGGCTCCCTTTTCATCAGCGCGCGCTGAGTCTCTGTGTCCCTCAGACCGCAGAGCAGGCAGTCCCGGAGGGTGACGTCGGGGAGTTCCCACTTGCAAGGGCCGGCGGCCAACCGCAGGGCCGCGGCGAACTCATCGACCGATTCTCCGGGTGCCTGGACTCGCCTCCAGAACGCGCTCCGAGCGGGGAACATCGCTATTGCCGGCCGGAGATGGGCGCGCAACGCCGCCAGGAGCTCTGAAGCTTTGAAGTCGCCCACCTTCCTCGGGGCGATCAGGTCCACCAAGGTCCTCTTGGTCTCGTGTCCGAGCATGCGGACGAAAATGGCCCTCTTTTTGGCCTCATCGGAGACTTCGAGCTCCACCAGCGCTGCGTTGAAGTCTATCTCAAACAGCTCCAAGTCTCCCTGCTTCTTGATCTCGTAGCCGGCGCATGTCTTGGTCCCGTGGGCAGCCATATCCCACCTTCGTCGCCAATTTAGTGTATGGGACCAAAGACAACCGGACAACCGAAAGGTTGGTTTAACACAGGTTTATTGCATTGCATGAGGTTCCAGTGAAGCATGTGAGAGTGAACGCTCGCAGCTGCCCTCTATAGGCTGTCTGCTCGCGTTCCTTTATAGCTGATATCGTTTGTATCTGGAGTGGTTACAATCTTGCCTTACAGTATAATGAACATGCATACATACATAACAGGGAGGCAGTTTAAAAGTCTAAAATGCTAGTCCACCACCACTGGTGGGGGCTCAGAAAGCAGCAATGATTTTTTAAAAAAACTTTTAACAGCTCCGTTTACTTGTCCTTAGGCTCCGAAAGCCTTTCTCAGGCAACAGGGAACCCTAGGACCGAACAGAAAGTGGGGAATAGGAAGCTTTTAATTAGTGTAAAGTAAATGTTTCCAGCACCTGATCAAAGTTACACCAGGAGCAACTAGAATTTTGCCCACTGTTTCAATAAATACTTTCTGTGGCTGTTTTAGGACAGTTAAATGCATGTACAAAAAACATAACCAACATGAAAATCTTAACCTGTAAATAGCTAACGTACTTAACAAAGTAATATTTTATTGGTTGAACTGAGGTGATAATTCTGCCCAAATTTCATGGCCACAATATAATCCCGATGATTAAATTCCAGCATTGACATTACTGTGCTTCTATTTGTTTATTAGATGCATGGATCCCACAGAACTTGGCACTTGTTCTGAAGTTATTTTTAAAATGACAGTTTCCCAGATCATGTCTGGCATGTGAGGCCTAATCTTAGGGCAAAGCCATCTGTGCTGTTACATGTCAATACTTATCAGACAGCTGTATTGGCAGTATGTATCATTTCTACAAGTTTAAGCCAATACTCATTGTAGTAGCAACAGTTTGTGCCTTCATAAATGTATACATGTAAACATATGAGGTCCATTTTATATAATAAACAAATAAGAAATCCTTAGAGCATTTTTCTAGTTATGGGTGTGACTGCACTTGGAAGCCAAATCGGAAAGTTTCTGCTTTGCTGAGGTTTGAATCACACAGCCTGTATTATGTTTCAAATCACATTCTCTGCCCACGCAGGGTTGCAGATTGTTTCAGGGGTTCATTGGGCTGAAGTAAGATGGGATTCACATTCCAGCCCTCAACCCTTCCTTCCTTGCTTTGTTCCTGCTTCTCCAGGTCCTTTTAGGCTGTAATGAATTTTCCCCTGAAGCAGGAAAAATGCCATTGGCATGAATTTGTTTAAGGTGGATTCCAGCTTGCCATGAAGTGACCCACACACTATGTTCACAGAGCCATCTCCTGCGGCACATATGATATGAGACAATGGACTGCCACAGCCTTGGGGATATTATCAAGGTGCGCCTCCACAGCCAGTCCATCTGGCATGGCCTTTTCCGCCTCCATGACCGTTGGGAAGCAGAGTTCCTCCTCCGCTCATTTTGCCGTTGTACCCAATATGATAGTTTCCAGTGGCATTTCCTTCGCTGAGGGGACCATCACCCCACCCAAAGAGGCTCATCTGCCTGTAGCGGTTGACCCCTTTATGGAGTCAGGTTATTTACTGCCACCCAACATTCGCCATTGAGTTGCTGGCTGTACGGTCTACTCCTGTGATGGCGAACCTTGGCCCTCCAGATGTTCTTGGACTTCAATTCCCAGAACCCCAAGCATCCTATGAATCCACACGAATGGGTTTACTGTTATTCATCCGGCCTGCACTGCCTTCATTGCTCCTGGAAGTGGAAGTAAAACGCGCCCGTACGGTTAAGACTCTTCTGGGTTAACCCTTCTTCCGTACGGGCGTGTTTTACTTCCGCTTCCAGGAGCGACGAGGGCAGCAGTAAACCCATTCGTGTGGATTCATCCGAGGGCCGGATGAATCACAGTAAACCCATTCATGTGGATTCACAGGGTGCTTGGGGTTCTGGGAATTGAAGTCCAAGAACATCTGGAGGGCCAAGGTTCACCATCATGGGTCTACTCCATTACTATAGTGGGATGTCTCGCCAGATTTTTATAGTCTTGGCAGAAGGAGAGGTTGGAAGACAGAGAGAGGCAGAAAACAAAAGCATGATAAAAAAAATCTCAACAGGAGGAAAACCCTCCTGGACTCTTCCTAGACTAGAAGCAAAAAAGCCAAAACTGTGGTTGTCGTAGCTTAGGATCATTATGCCATGATGAAACTCTGTGGAAAAGACAATACTGTCAAGAAAAGTTGAAAGCTGCAGGAAAAGAGAAAGGCCAAATATGAGGTGGATTGATTTCACAAATTTAGCCACAGGCTTGAGTATGCAAGAGTTCAGTAAGGCTGGTAAGAAGACGACTTTGGGAAGGGGTGTCACTCTTTCACATAAGTCAGAGGTGCTTGACAGCGCACAACAGATGAAAAATGTTCTTTTGCTGTAGAGTTGAGTTAACATTCTGGAACCCTAGAATAACTACATTGGAAGGGGTGTATGAGGCCATCTAGTCCGATACTCTGCTCTATTGAGAAATCCAAATCGAACCAGAGACTCTTAAAAGATTCCTTTGTGTATATGTAGAGCAGATCATGTTTAGTACTCCAGATCTTCTGGTTTCTGACTCTGATCAGCCCCACCCTGCATAGCCCAGGGTACAGAAGCTGCAGTTTCAAACAGATGGAGCACCATAAATCCCTCACTCCAGAAAGAGGTGTGTAAAGAAAGTGGTGTGTAAAGATGAATTTTATACTGGACAGTCAAAGAAACAAACAAGCACAACTCCCCTATTATTTTTATTTTACAGCTAAGTATTAACAGACTCTTCTAACTTTTTTCATTATCCCTTTGTGCCTGTTTTTTTCCCCTCTTCCAGGTCTCTCCCTTCTTCTTTTTAAGGTCAAGATAATGGTGGTGGGATTTCCAGAGTAACCTAAGAATGCACACATATTTTGACAAAAGTTGTCAAGTGTTGCTTGGTAATAAAAAGTCTTTGCTGGTGATGCTTCTATATTTGTGAGTGACAAGCGTCACACGTAAGGTGTACAAGTTGATATTACCTCCCACTCCCAATTTCTCGCAAAATATGGTCCTCTTGAATTGCACAGGCCACTGTTACATATTTGCATATAATAAAAGTCTATTTGAAAGCCGGATAAAAAGTCTCCTTCGAGCCGGAATCGAACCAGCGACCTAAGGATCTCAACCTGCTTTTCCACCTACAGTCCTCCGCTCTACCAGCTGAGCTATCGAAGGGACACAGAAAGCTTTTTCCCTAGAGAGAAATTAGTAGTAGTACCTACTAGTAATAGAACTGAATTTTTGTGTTTGACTTTGAGGATATGCATAGTATATTAGAATGGGTTCCCAAGTTTGCGAGAGTGAATAAATTGTTCGGTTTAAAACTTTGTGGGGAGATTATGCTTCCGAATAAAGGTAGGAGACGTGAAGGCACTTTTTTTAAACAAGCGGTGCAATATATAACGCATTATTTTTTTATAAGTAAAGAGTAAGCTGGGGGGAAATCAGATTTGTTAATTCCAGCTCTTTGGGTTTCTTATTCATTGCTCTTTTCCTTCGCAGTTCCTTGCGAAAATGGGCTCTTAGTACCCGAGGGCGTCGCGTGAGTAAATTCTCCCTGCAAACCATAAACGGAAGAAGGAAGATGTTTTGTATTTTAAACTCTTTTTAAAGGTTTCCCTTGCTCGAAAGCCAGGCGTATCCGACTCTAGAGTGCAGTGCTCATCTCTGTTTCAAAGCCGAAGAGCCAGCGCTGTCTGCTGCTGCAGACGTTTCCGTGGTCATGTCATGTGGCAGGCATGACTAGACACCGGAGCGCACGGAACGCTGTTACCTTCCCACCGAAGTGGTCCCTATTTATCTACTTGCAATGTCTTGCTTTCAAACTGCTAGGTTGGCAGGAGTCAACTCTTTTTGCTCTCCTGCAAAACTTGGAGGAGCTTCAGTTCAAGAGTTTCCCATCTCATCTCTTAGCAAGGAGCCCCTTTCTCGTTCCTTTGGCTTATTTATTACCTTCTGTCGTGAAGTTACAAGTAACGCAAGCAAAACAAAGATTTAAAAAAAAACCACAATCTTGACTTTTCTTAAGGGAGACTAACATTTTTCCTAAACTCTGTATGTTAAATTCCTGCCGATAGGGGTCTTTGTACAGAGGGCCAGTGGCGCAATGGATAACGCGTCTGACTACGGATCAGAAGATTGTAGGTTCGACTCCTGCCTGGCTCGGCAAAATTATTTTAAGAGTAATAAATATCACAATTGATGTGCAGGTACTCAGTACCCAACTAACACCTTTTCTTCCCAGAACCCCCACCACTCTACCCATCAATGGCCCATCAATGCAGTTACCCTATTACAGATTTTTGAGTTTTTTCTTACAGCCATTTAAGTAACTTTGAACTGTTGGTCTTTTTGTTTTGTTTACTCTCTAATATGTTTGAACTAATCAAGATGCTTAATTCTGTGTGTAGTTGAATAATTATTTTGTACATAGTCCATATATAGAACAAATTGCGTCCTAGTCTTTTGCATCAAGTAACTGCAATGAAATATAGTATACTCATGTAAATGCTTTTCTTCTCTGCAATTCATTGAGTTTTATAGTGGAAATAACTGTTTTTCATTTTGTCTTACTGTGTTGCTTTTACAGCCTCTTCTGCCTCGTTTCAACAGCTGATATTTATTATATAAAATGCATTATTATTGTTCTGTCTCCGGAAACAAAAGTATGTACAGTAGTAAAATACTTTTATTCCCACCCACCCCGCAGTCTTCCCATACAAGGCCTTCATATTTGACACTCATCACACCCAAAATGTTTATCTAACCTGACAAGAAAGAAGTTTAGCAGGTCTTTGCTAATACATTCCGAGCCGGCTTATAAACCATTCCGCTTTAAACGAAGCTTTATAAACATGCCTTGTTAAGCGAAGGTGTAAAAACATCCGAGCCAGGTAGGAGTCGAACCTACAATCTTCTGATCCGTAGTCAGACGCGTTATCCATTGCGCCACTGGCCCTACGCTTTGCAAGGGGGCTTTCGAGAATCTCCAAACATTTCATTAATGAAATTTCCTATAACATTATACCCCCGATCCAAGTTTCTCCCCATATTAGCCCAATACATCCAGCAGGTTTAAAGACACTGGTGTCTCGTCCCATTATCACAGCCTCTGCTACTAGATGTTCACATTGAACCTTCCCTTCTGCATTTCCAACACTCTGCCAGATTGCATTAAAGGCCAAGCATAGCAGCTCTTGATGCTCCCTAAACAGCAAGCAAGGCGATCTTCAGCGCCATCTTGTGCATCTAATGTGCTTTAATGAACGTTTTCAGTATACTGTATATTCTTTCCCTTCTGGGAGAAGGAGAAAGCGGAAGTCCCTTCGATAGCTCAGTTGGTAGAGCGGAGGACTGTAGGAGAATCCCGTTCTGTAATCCTTAGGTCGCTGGTTCGATTCCGGCTCGAAGGAGGCGGCTTTTTTTTTTTGGAACCGGCTCCTCCTGCTTTAAGTGTCCCTTGGGATTTTAAAGCTAGACATTGAAGGAGAGAAATCAGTTCATTCCGACATGTTGGCGGACATTGCAGAGACTGTTCTACGGATCAACAGAGCGAGAAATAAGTGGGAGCCCTAGAGCAAATAAAACTCGAATTCCAACTAAAAGCTAAATCGATTAAACTGTAGTTATCTTTCTTTGGACGTAACATGAGATGAGCTTTTTGGAAAATACAGCGATGCTGCGTTGAAATCAATAGGAAGAGACGACGGTTTAACGTGAGTTATCTTAGATTGAACTGACAAGGAAACCAGGGTCTTTAACCGCAAAATCATTAATCGAAGAATCTCCATAAATCCGGAATGATCTGACGACGCATAATAATACAGTAATTATCCAGCTTGTCAATGAACAGAATGCAATACATATCTGCTCTACTGGAGAGAAGAGGCAGTTCCTAAAACTGGTGTTGCATCGAGGGCTACATTTCTAGTCAACAAAAGAGCATTTATTTAGAATACATAGACTGGGCTTAATCTGTCACCATACCTGTCAACCTTCCCGGATTGGCCGGGATTTCCAGTTTTTCGGCGCCGATTTTTGCCATTTCCCGCCGGGAGCTGCCGAAACCCCGGAATTTGGCAGCAGGGGGAAAGGCGTTACTGCGCATCCCTTCTGCGCAGCTCACTTCTACGCATGCGTAGAAGGCTTTTATGCATGCGTAGAACCCTTTTACGCATGCATAGAAGGCTGTGCAGAAGGGGATCGTAAAAGTCGCTTTTACGCATGCGTAGAAGGCTTTTATGCATACGTAAAAAGCGACCTGCGCAGAACCGTTCTGCGCAGGTCCCTGATTGTCCAGAGCCGTGGTTGACAGGTATGAATCTGTCAAGCCAGGACATGTGGACCCATGAAGAATATGGGTGCCTTTGAGCCTGGCCTGAGTTGAGTGCAGTCCCTCCCCCCCCACACACACACACACTTTCGGAGTATTGTGTACTGTATTTGATTTGGGGATATATTAAGAACCCTAAACAGGGCCGTAGTCAGGATTCTAGATTGGGGGGGGGGGGGTTCACGAGGGGCACCAATGTCACACACACATATAACATTGATATCCTCTGTGTGTGTGTGTGTGTGTGTGTGTCTGTCTGTCTGTCTGTCTGTCTGTCTGTTAGCTCAGGAGGGTTTTGCCCCCCTCTGGCTACGGCTCTGACCCCAAGTGTGGGTTCTAAGTGGGATCGTAGCTGTAGCACTATCCAGTGTGCACAGGCTAAACACAGATCCACTTTCTTAGCACCCAAGGGCTCTGCAAGTTCCACTAATTAATTGGGGCCACTCTAGTTCCAATTTATTACTGGATTTCAACCACTGACACTTGCTATACAACATATATTGACAAAATATGACTTCTAATTTTCATTCAGACTTTAAGTCTGTGGGACCATCTGTTAGGATATATTTTGTTAACAGAGTAAAGAGCAATGGTAAGCCTATTTTATTTTTCTGCTCTATGGAACAATTGACCAGGCATAAGTTAAGTTTAAAACAAAAGTTGCTAAGCATTATTTAAAGCATATATTGACAGAATAGTTTATTCTAACTAGGCAGAAGATCATCTCTTAAGGTCTGAACACATGGCTCAGATGGAGAGCCGTGGCCCACTTTCAAGAAAAAAGTGTTAGGTGTTAAGAGCCTGAAGGTTAGAAAGGGTGGCATCTCTGCTGTCCTTGCAGATCCCCTCTGCCAGTCAGCAACACTCCCCCTGCCCAGCAGAAACTAGGTTCTAGGTCAGTGTTGGCCAACCTTAGCACTCCAGGTGTTCTTAGACCTCAATTACCAGAAGCCCAAGTCAGCACTCCTGCTAATCAGGGCTTCTGGGAATTGAAGTCCAAGAGCACCTGGTGTGCCAAGTTGGCCATCACTGTTCTAGGTCTTGTCAATGAATGGATGAAAAAAGAAAGGGAGCACACTATTGATTTGTAAAGAATTAAGATGCTGAAATGCATGGAAAGTGAATAAGTTGAATGTAAAACGAAATAGGTTATCTATAATATGAAGAGGAAGAGAATATTTGTGATAAATCTAAATATATACTTTATACTGGGGCGAAACAACAGCTGCTCCATCTCTACCACTTACAATATAGATGATCTTTATTTTGTAGAACGGCGAGAAAGATAAAGTCACTGTGCACAGTACATTATGAAATCAATACAGCAACAAAATACAGAAGTATATGATTGCAAATGTAATGAAGTTAGTTTATGTTACATTTCTAATAATGTAGGATTCATTTGTTCACCTGATGACTCTTAAACTCAGAACACTTTAACAAGCAATAAACAAACTACCCAAGCTAAATACTACAGTGTAAGGTTGAATGGCAAAAAATAATAACAACTTTCTTTAGGTATTTTTAAATCAATCATTTTCTTGACCTTTCACAAATGAAGAATACAATTC
The DNA here is from genome assembly GCA_035047305.1 of Bradypodion pumilum. Taxonomy (NCBI): domain Eukaryota; kingdom Metazoa; phylum Chordata; class Lepidosauria; order Squamata; family Chamaeleonidae; genus Bradypodion; species Bradypodion pumilum. The sequence continues at coordinate 293,618,932 of JAWDJD010000004.1, read as the reverse complement.
TATTACAACTGATTGGATCTATATTTATCGCCAGAAGTGCCATCCATATACTATTCACACTTTTTCAATGTTACATGTTCTCAACATTCTTTCAGATGATTAAGTTCCCTAATTGCGCGCATGTTTATTTGGATTTATATCAAGTAAAATTCACTGGGTCTTCTTTAAAGGTGAGTGTACACAGGATTGTAACAATGATTATGCCTAGAATCATAAACTGAAATTCATACTTCTGCACTTTTGTTCTGCACATGCATAATTCATTTCAAGTGACACATTACCAGACTATCCTTTAATATACATAATATTTTATTAAAAAATAAATATTAGCCAAAACAAATCAAGGTTGAAAGGTTACTGTATGCATCCTCATAATAGTAGCCATTGACTTAAATCTAATGGATGACCAGCTAATAAATAACACATAAATCCTACGGGTTCTGTGAGTATACTATATTGATAAAGATGGATTTGAGCCTTAGCCTGCAATCCTATTCAAGTAGGAGGCTGACTCTGAAAGTAAAGGTCAATAAACTTCTTAAAGTAAGTAAGCATATAAAAAATTGGACTGCATAAGTAAATATATATAGGAATGGACCAACTGTTACTGTGAACACAGGTTACTCTCTCACACACATACACATACACACACACTCACATACACACACACAAACATCAAACATCCAATGTGTAAAAAATTTAGCTTAAGTATTCTTTTATTGGAAATATCTATTCCAATACTTTTGTTACAAAGATTTTCCTTGTACATTATATCAAAGGTTGGTCTAATCATCTTTAGTAGACTATACATCCCCAGAACAAAAGTGCCAAGATAGGCATGTCTACTGATGAAGAGAAATACAATCCTATTCTATTTACTGCATCTAAGTTCCTCATTTGACAAACAGTCATCAACTGTTGCTTAAAACCTATTCATCAAAGGAAGAATACGTAGTTAATTTTCCTAACTACAGAAGGAATAAGTACTGTATTAAATTCCGAAACTGTGAAAGTACTTTAAGTGGAAGGATTTTTTTTTTTGCGGGGGGTGGGGGGATTCATATTGATGCCCAGAGAAAAGTGGCTTTCTTGGATTATCACTCCCATAATATTCCAGCTAGCACAGCCCCTGGTCATACAACTTGGGTATTCTGAGGGTTGTATGCCCCAAATGTTACTTTTCCCATCAATGTTAAGGCTCCTATGATTGCAATATCATATGGCTGGAAAAAGTCCTCAGTGAGTATCCATTTCCAATATTCCCAGAAGAAACTGCATTCAAACCACTGTTATTTAGACTACAGATGAAATTTGTAGAAAACTAGGGGCATTTTCACACATGACACCAGAAGAGCTTTCTGGATGATTACTGCTTCAAGCAGGATTGTTAAACCAGTATTGGCAGGAAAGCACACTCAGTCTTAAAACATTTCTTTATATTCCATGTCAAAAATATTCATATACATTCAAGCAAACTGCACTTGAGGAGCTTGAAGGCACTCTCGCGGTTTAATCCTACACAAGACCTCTTAGAAGTAGATCTATTCTCAACTGAAGGCAGTTGCTCCCACACATGTAATATAGGGCAGTAAATCTAATGTCATGTGTGAAAATGTTCTGACCATGTATTGAAATCCAGAATTATATTGGTGACATTTAGCCAGGCTCCAAACACTTGGTTTATGTATCTGTACGGTAGCTCGGACGACTGTCTCCAATAAGCTTGCTTTTCTCACTTGTGTTGGTTGGCTGAAGCAAAATGGGAGTCTTCCCATCTAAAACAAAGAAGAAAACAGAAGTTACATTTCTGTTTGGCCCATTTAACCAATTCATGGTACAATCCATGTTAAAATGACTAATCGTCTTGCCTGGGGCAATTATTATTTTGAAGGCTCAATCTGATCAAACATTATCATTTTTAAAATGCTCTTGGGAAAGTGGTAAGTGGATGCTAAGACTCTTGCACTGAGTTTAGACAGTGGATATGCCAACATAGATATCTACTCTGCTTCAAA